>JBCFYV010000935.1:45001317-46201317 GCA_039000515.1 Timema cristinae | reverse complement strand
TTCACTATCATGCCTGGATCAGAGGTCTATGACAACATTGTTGTCTCAATTTCACAGGAAATAAATAAATTAAGTTCATCTAAAATAAATTACATAAAAACTAATCATAGATTTCGTTATACTAGCCTTAGTTTTGAATATTACAAATGGATGAATTCCTTTAAACAATTAATAAAATAATGAATTTAATTAATGTTTGATACAGATACAAAAATTTTATTCAATGTTTTCCTTCAGTCTTTCATAAAAGTCATTATTTGGGCAAGTAAGTGAAAAAAAATCCTTTGGTGTAAAAAAAAAATGTATAAAACGTTGGTTCTGGAGCAGACGGTCATCTTTACTCGCCCATATTCTAGTCGGCGTCCCGACGCCCGTCAAGAGAATAAAAAAAGAAGACCTGACCAAGTATTGATCTGGTACACTCTTCTCTTTTCCCTTCTCTGCTTCTCTATCTTTCTCTTTATCATTTTTCTCTCTTTCTCTCTTTCCATGGACATACTTTCTCTTCAAGAGCCTCACGTACTGGGAAATGGGCCGTGCGTTCCACAGCAATATTTATGACCTTTTGTGTGTGTGTGTGTGTGGTGTGTGTTGTGTGTGTATATACCCCTTTATGAAAATTACGACCAATAAAGTAACGTGCATGAATAACGTGGACTATATATTGTATAGTTACATATTACATATTTTTGGTGGCAGATATTTAAAAAATATTATAATATGTCTTTTAGGCAAGCGTTGGATTTATTTCTAAATATTTTATGTTTTGAAAGCTTAACTCAAGTGCTATCAGCCAAATAATCTAAGGAGAAAAACAAATAAGGTAAATTTAAGGAAATGCATCTACATTAGTTTTGATTGAAAATGTTTAGTTTTAAATATAAAAATAAGGTGAGAATTACAACTATATTTTTGGCAAAAAATTGAGCCCCATTTTCCTTGTCAAAGATGACATCATACAATGCGCGTCTAACGCCAGGAGCAAATTCAATACCAGCTCTGAGCGAGATAACTTTTAAATATTATATATATATATATATATATATATATATATATATAATTTTTGTAACTACAGTATTTCTTTATCTCGTTAACCTATCTACATAAAATTATATATATAAGTTTAACTTCTTTATTTATATATATATATATATATATATATATATATATATATTATAATTATATATATATATATATATATATATGTACATTATATATAAAGAAGTTAGACTTAAAATTATATGTATATGTTATATATATATATATATATAAAATATTTTATGTTTAACTCCTTTATATATATACATATATAAAGAAGTTAGATTTAAAATTATTACTATGCTTATTTCCTGATACAATAGTATGTACACGTGTTTTATAATAGTTATTAATTATGATATGCAACCCACCTCAGTGGAGAGCTTCGTATTTAGCTAGACTGCTGAGGATAGAAAGACCAAGGTTCAAGTCTCAGTCGGGTTAATTAGGGGTGGTTTTTTGCTAAATGGTTTTCCACTGTCCCTCAACACAAAAGTGGATTCACTTCATCTAAATTCAAACTCCCCAATTCCTAAATTATTAGCGTAATTAGTAACTTAGCGTTAAATTCGAATGGGTACTAAGACGCAGTGCTATAATTTACTACATGAATATATTATATTAAATATAAAATCATTAATACACTTTTATTTGCGAGTTAATAAAGAATTGGTATTTTATTGGTTTATTTGGTTAAAATTCTCTTTACCGGTCAGATTGTAGCCATCATTTATTTGTTGAAAGTATTATTTTATATATATTTTGCTTAAACTATTGTTATATTTTAATATGTTTAGAATTATGACCCATTCCCGAGTTGTTTAAAATTAAAAAAAGATGCTATCATAAACCAGAATCAATTCAAACAAATATTAATTTATTTTTATTAATTTTGTTTATCACAATTAATATTATCTACCTCCCCAAATTATATATTAATTCTTTGACTGTATAATTCTATTATATCATTACATTATTAGTTTCAACATGACTTCAAAAATGAGATCATTTCACCACTGTAGGGTCTCAACATTCTTTCTGCCCAAGATACAATTCTATAATTTGATTGGAATAGTAAAATTGAATATTATTAATCATTTTGTCTATAAGGTTAAAATCTGAGTGTTGAAGAAAGTGGCTGCATTTATCACCAATGAAGAGTATTTCTTTAAATATGTCGTTTTACTTACTCGCTTCTTACAGGTAGATAAATTATTGTGATTGTCAAAAAAATCTAATTAGAGATTTTGATGAATTTCAATATTTCATGAACCCCCGAAACCAAAAAAGTGTTTTTTGAATTTCCATCTGTTTGGCTACCTCTACCTCGGACTAGATCCTAAACTATTTTAACGATCGGGCTAAAACTTGATATATAACCCTAAAATTAGGGGTAGTTTATTGAAGGGTGAAAAAATAAAATATAGATTTTCTCAAAATTGACTCTAATGATTTTTATTAAATTTAATTTCTAAGCATTGATCAATATTATAAACAAAATGGAAATTCTCATTTTTTCAGAAAAATGATTAAGGGTTCCAGTTTGATAATATATTCTCATTTTTTTAATCATTTCTCCAAAACTATTTGAGATATGAAATCACTTATCATTGCAGATATGTAGGTCTACTCATAATACAAATATTTTATTTTAAACATATTTTTATAAAACCAATAATTTTCAAGCTAAACGCAGATATATATGTATATTTTTTAACTTTTCGAACACTGTCAAAAAATCAAATGAAGATGTTGATGGATGTCGGCGTTTCATGACCCCCCGAATCATAAAATGTTGTTTTTGGAATGCCGTCTGTCTGTGTGTCTATTTAACCCTAAAATTAATAGTAGTTTAATAAAGAGCAAAAAGAGAAAACAAAATCGAATTTCTTAAAATCGTCTCTAAAGATTTTGATTGAAATTCGTATCCAGGCGTTGATAAGATTATAACAAAATGGCTATTTTAATTCTCCAATTAAAATTACTTTTATGGTAGTTTACAGATGCAAAATTTCCGTATCTCTTCAACTATATGAGGAACTTAATAGCTGATCAATGCAAAACTGTAGTGCTAAAAAAATAAAACATGATTACTGTGAAATATATCTTTATAAAACCCATAGTTTCTGAGATATTGGCAAATGTAATAATAAAATTTTGTCAGCTTTAGTTGTCTACCATTTTAGCCTCAAAAGTCAATATTTACCTCTTTTATTGATCTAAATTTATAAATGAGGAAATTAATAAAAATGCAATATCCATAAAATGTGAAGTCCTTGATAAAATGTCAAATTTTTTAACCCTATGTCAAAATTTTAATATGCGGTATTGACCTTATCCTTTTTTCCCCGTCCAAATATACTAGTGAGGATTTAGTTCTTTAAAAGGAAAGTCATAACATTTAAATCCAGAATTAAAAATGTTTAACGTAACTATAAGGCAATCTTTGCTCGGGTTTGCTAGTGTATATTATTTGGTTTCACATATATTACGAGTTTTGTGTAAATATCCCTATTTTTAAATAATGGAGTGAGAAATTCCGTGCGGAGCTCCGTATCATTTATTTTGTTTTCGATGAATGTATCGAATAAGGATGGGCGGAGAGTGGTTAGAAATAAATTATTTCATACTGTTTTGGTAAATGACATGGTAATTTTATTCCATATGCAAAAGAATAGGGTGTTGGTCCAAAACATGTATCATGAAATAAAAGTCATTTGAGGCTAATATCCATGAAGGATGGTAATAGTTCAATACCAGACGGTTGAATCTTTGTGTGTCTTTAATAAAATCTTAGGCTTAGGGGATGAAGTCTTTTTTAACCAGTTAAGGAGATATAAAATAGTAATTTTTGGAGCTGATACTTCTAGTAAAAATGTTGGTCAAATAACACCAATGTATTTAATATTGTTACTCAACTTTAATTTACAAGTTTAATTTAAAAGAAATACCTAACACTAATATGGATCCTAGCAACATTTCTCAAAAATAATATATATGTAGAATTTATAAGAATTTGTTTAGTGGTCGGAATGTATTTTTGAATCCCTTAGTTCACTCCCTACAATAAATTACGCTTTCACCACATCATTTGTAATCTATCTAACCTTGTGTTTTCATCATAGTTTAAACTCATTGTTATGTATAGTGGTGTGAACGTAAGATTTGAAATAATTGCGGTGGTGAGCTTAGCGCTAACACGACTTTCAAATCCTGCCACCTGTTGGTTCACCCACTAATAATTTATGAACTTGTGCTGCTTCAGCCATTACTGCATCCGGAGCCTTTCTAAAAGGGGAGCGAAATTTCGCTTATGCATATTAGGGAAGACAAAATTAATCAAGTCATAATGGTGAGTCATAATACTATAGAAACGGAGATTAGATGGACATATAAACACAACTTTCAAAATAACATTTTGATCATTTTTTTTATATTTCTTATTAACTATACATGATAACGCATGTAAAACTTAAACTTTGAATATTTGTCTTCAAATATAAGTATACCTCTTTTAAAATTATGGTTTTACGCGTATAAAAAAAATATAATCTAGCTGTGTGAATTGTGTATTAAGTTGAATGAAGCATAGTTAGTTGATGAAACATAAATTAAAAACAGTAGCTTCAGCCCACATTCGAGATATACGGATCAAGTGGCTACCGTCTGTCAGCGATAATAATTCCATTATTTGCGGATAAAGGTATCATGTGGTCAACACAACGCACCCTCTGGCTGCTACTCCCCGTTTTTTATAGGTATGGGCTCTAAATATTGTATTACAGTTGAAAATTGTAAATAAATACTTTACTTAAAAATAAATCACGATAAAAATTTGATACATTAGCTTAGATTTTCAAGGATATAGGGGGAAAAAGGGTGAATGTCCAATATGAGCTCAAATTTATTTTGTGCTTCCATCCATGAAACCTTTATAATGTAATTTAGACTGTGGTTAAAAGAGGTATGCATCATATTTAAATTAATTTTTAAAAGTATTTGATAAAATCCTTAAGGAGCTTGGGATATAAAAGGGATTGTTCCTAAAAAAATGTGAGTTATGTGACTCTACCCCCTTTTTTTCCCCTGTACCCTTCTATTTTTAAGAAGTCTAAGAAAGCTTGAGTAATTTTTCTTCTTCCTAGGGTTGATAGAACGGCCCAAAGACTGATTGAGTCTGTTTCATAACTAGGTTGGTTTGTAATCCAGTTGGTTAAGAAACTGTATGCTAAATGTCCCCACGCAAATAAATTAAAATTTATCAGTACGTGGTAACGGTTGTTTATCCCTTTTGATTATGTTTACCACATCTTTTGCTCAACCATAACCGAATTCCCTTCTAGTATCGAGGTCAGTTACTAGAAAATACCTCCCTAACACAAAAGTTAAATAACCAATTATATCCAAAATAAATGTTGTATACTATAATATCAAAACAGCAGTATTAATTATGAAGAAACATATTTTCTAATTTTGTTCTAATTTCTAAATTAAATAAAAAATTACGTATGTCATTTATTTAAGTAATTTACGAAACTATTATAGAATGGAATATCACATATTTATTAAGATTTACTATAAGATACTTAAACACATTAATTGCTTTTTTTTTAATCTAGCAAGATCACTTGCTTGGACTAAAAATTTAACAAATTCAATTTTAATATTTATATTTTAATAATTCATTAAAAAGATCTCAAAATGTTAGGTATGAAGATGAAGAGAAAAAGCCTTCCAAAATGAAAATGAAATTCAAAATGAGGTCTTAGTTTATTTTTATCCAAGAAGAGAAGGGGAGAGGAAGAAGTAAAATATAATTATTCGCTATCAGAGAGTCATCAAAAGTTGTTCTAGAAGATGGCAGTCTTTTATCCACCAAGTAATCAATGCAACGAAATAAAAAATGAAAGAAAAAAAGTAGATAGAGCAGACCCAAGATAAAAAAAAATTGAAAAAGGGGAGCTTCTTTTAGATGGATCACGTTGAAAATTGACTTGATTCTCTCCCCAACCCTTACTTCCCCGTCCCCACTTGCCATTCTCTAAACCCAAAAAGAGGGAAAGGCGGAAAACTGGAATAGAAATTACTTTTACAAGATCTTACAAACTCTCTTTATGAAACATAGGCTTATTATAAAACACATATAAGAATTTAGACTTAAACGTCGACTCATTCTATAATCGCATAGGAGTAGGAATAATTGGATTGTTATATATTCTTTTTAACATCTTTCTCATTTAAATGCATCGAGTTTATGAAATAAAAACTGAATTAATCCACTTAAAGTAATCTAGCAAAATTATTTTTCTCTTTATATCATTAAAAATAACTTTAATATGATGCCCTAAATCATATATCCATCGAGTGTAAAAAAACCCAACTAAATCTAGACTTATTTAAAGCCAGGAGTATAATTCATTTTAAAATTGTTATTTTAAAAAATTAAATATACTATGAATTCATGTTGCTAGCCACCTATGTGGTCTAGTGGTCATAGCTATTAGTTACAGATCCAGAAGTCTCGGGTTTCGTGCCGGCACATCAAGATTTTTCTGTGAAGCAGCGAGTCTAAAACGGGGTCAACTAAGCCTCATAAAGACAATTGAGTAGCTACTTGAATAAAGAAAACGAGATAAACGTCCTGCGGGTTAATTGTGCTGAACTCTATGCACAAATGTTGATAATATCTTCGAAAACATGCGGTGGCCGTTAGGTTGGTGTATCTCACTTGAGGGCGACGCTATGGAGATATTTTTTATGATGCATATATAAAGCTATTTAACATTTAATATAGGAAAAAATAAGGGGTGGTTTTATTTAATACATTTATTTTGTACTTAGATTTACTTGAAGGAAGGATAAGGGAGCATATTGTGGAATATTAAAGCGCAAATGATTATTTTATTATGATGGTTATTACATTATTAAACATATCGGAGAAGGAAACTTTTTTATTTTTATCCATTATCATATGATTATTATTAGGATAAAATATCAATTTTGTTTACATTTACAAACAAGAAGCTTCAAATAATAATAGCTATTTTATATTAATAAGAGATAAGTATTTACGTACATATGTTTGAGTATCTATACTTTATTGATGATTATAATAATAGCAAAATCGACAATATAAAAATTTCGAATAAAATAAAATATATACAACCACAATCAAATAGAATCGTTTGGAGGCATTAAAACTATGTTTATTCCTGTGAATGTTATTCTAAAATAAAAATTATATACCTGGGATCACGCCACAAAAACAAATGGCAAACCATATGGAATCTAGAAGGGGTGGAAAATGTACTAATTAGGCCAGAAAAAAAGTCAACCCATGGTTTCAATTACATTGACTAAAACCTAATTTCCCAGTAGCAAAAAAAAAAAGTTTATGTTTGGGCTTAGGAAACAATGCAGTGCACACAAAACCCGACAAAATGACTTCTCCTACGCTATCTTAATTTATAACCTCCCTCGACCTCCCCACAAAGCAAGTGACAGGCCCCCTATAACTAACCCCCACCACCACCACTTACTCTACATTTAGACTCATTGTCTTTGCCAGCACCCTGAAACGGCACTGCTGCCCCTTAAAACGTAAAACAATGCAACCCTAGAGTTAGTTTTCACTACGTATCCTTAGATAAAATTCTCGTGAAAATGTATTATGTGCTCGGGATGGTGTAGTATTTTATAGAGTAGACATAAATAAACCAGATTTATATGTTTTATTTCACTAATTACAATTACATGTTAGTTTAAAACATTAAAAATAATCTTTAATTCACTTTATATTAAAATTAATACTAGTACGGCTTGATGTGGCTTTCCCAAATATTTTAAATATATATTTTGAAAAATAAGAACTTTTCATTGGAAACTTTTTCAGGACTTTCCACGCTCCAATCCAAAGACCTGAGTTAAATTATCAGATCCTTGCACCCTTTTAATTTTCCTTCAGTTACTGATTCGTTTTCAGTCCACTGATACCACTATGCTCAGGTGCAAACTTTACTCGCCTATATATTAATATAAATGGTATGGTACACCACATAAATTCCTTCACTCCTTTATCTCAGATATATTTAAAGCTCGAAAAATATATATGTAAAACAAAGTATTACGTAATATACATGGTTATAGAAACGTTATGGGAGAAATTAGCATCGCATTTCACCAAAATGCATACATATACTTTGTTAGAAAAATATTGTATTGTTTAGTTCATTTTAAAATTTCCGATTCCCATAGTTCTATTAAAAATATTGTCTTTAACCTGTAAAATATTGTCTTCATAAAATATTCGTTAAGATTAAAGTTGTTTATTGTTAATTTCCTAGAACTTTGCGAATATACTTTATTTCGTATCTCAAAGAGTTGCGGAGATATGCTTAGAATTTGGTACCATCTTTTCATTTTCCCGGAAATATTTTATACAGAATTTTGTTTGTAGTGTTGAAAAGTGGCTAGATACGAGCTTTAATCAAAATCGTTTGAGCCAATTTTGATTATATCGATTTTTTTTTTATCCTTTCACCCTTTTGTACACTACCATTAATTTTTGGGTTGGAAATAAAATTCTTGAAACTCTAATGGAGAGTCTAATTAAAACACTAGATATCAAATTTTAATCTATTCGGTAAAATGTTATCGGCTCTAGTCACAGTAAAAGACAGAATTGAAAAAAAAAACTTATTGGGAGGGTTTATGGTGTCTTGAAACGTAGATATTCATTAAAATTAAAAAATCTATTTTTTGAAAATCACAATACTTTCTCTCTCCAGAGGGTCGCGACAGAATAAATACCTAATATCAACGAATCTTTACCAAGTAGGTTTATATTAGAATCCGTCTGACGTCACTGATATAAGTAATTCTTAAAAATAGTACAGCCCGAACAAGCCACCGTAAATTAATGTGGCTTTTTGCTGTCTTCGTTAGAAGATTGTGTAATTGTGGTGATTAAAATAACTTATATCTACGATAAGCATATAGGAAACATAGCTTAATTATAATGTGTATTTCGAACATAATGATAATAATAGTTTATCGGTTGTGATAAGCATATTAACGTATCTGAGAGAATCGTTAAATACATTTTTATTATGTAGCGATTTACTCACTAATATTTAATATATACATATATTATCTATACTTATAAAATAACATGTCCTGACTGACTGACTGATTCATCATCGCCGAGCGCAAACTATCAAGGCTACAAGCATGAAATTCGGACTGTATATTCATTTTGTTATGTAGGCACCCACTAAGAAAGGATTTTAGAAAATTCCACCCCAAAGGGGTCAAAATAGGGGATGATAATATGTATGATAGTCCGTCAATTTGAAAGTTACATAAACAAAATTTTGTATTTCGGTTATTGACGTAAAACAAATAAATACGTGTTTCAGGAATTTTGGAAATTTTATTTAATAAGGGATGAAAAAGGGAGTGAAAATTTGTATCGGACTTGCATTATTTTTGATCTGAGGTCAAGTTATGGTCATCAACGTAACGTAATATTTTAAATTAATCTGTAAATACATATGTATATTTTCGTATTTGTATATAATATACTTCCACGCGAGCAAAGCCGTGGACAACACTATCTAGTCTAATATAATCGGCCTGAAAGAGATAGGGTGTAATGAGGTGGACTTGATAGAACTAGCTCAAGATAGAGTTAGGTGACGTACTTTTGAGGGTGCGACAGTTATTTTTCATGTTCTTAATGCTGCAGAACCAGTAATTAAGGTATACATTAATACAATAGTTTTCGTCAAATAATTTAGCTATAGATTACAACCAATAACAAACCTAACTTAAAAGCTTTTAATAAATATTTTATGAAGAGTATTAGATAATTTAAAACCAAATTTAACTATAACATTTATTGGGACCGTAATATCACTCGTTCTAGATTATAGTGAATTTACAGTAAGAAGGTAGGTTTAGGATACAGCTAAGGATGGGTCGAATCCAAACACCGAATGTGAAACTTAAATTTTCCCACGAATCTCATATCCGAATTCTAATCCAAGAACCTTTAAAAGTGAACGCTCTCTAATTAAAGTTAAAATATACAAAATTGAATTTTAATTAGTTACTTGAGGTTTGATGCCACTAATAAATGATATTATGCTTTTCATATCTATTATGTGATAAAGAAAAGAAAAAAACTTTTTTTTATTAAATTAATAATAAAACTTTTTTTTTTACCCTCCCAAATATAAAGTCTATATTATCCTTTTAGCAATTTGCTTTAAATTATATCAAGCCAAGTCTATATAATTGTATTAGAGCTACTTTTATGAGATCTTAAGGAATCTAAAATCTCTTTTATACCATAGAATTCGAACGTCCTCTTAGGCAAAACCAAACTGTATTCAACATAAAAAAAGTAGCTAAATGTATATAACAAATATTAGTTTTTCAACATTAAGTAGATACTATCAATCAAAAGTAACCTCGTTCATACTGTGGGTATATACTATTTCGGTTATAATGGTTAGATTTGAACTTTGACCTCAGGAATAAGTCCAGGAGTAGATGGATGACCCACCCTCCCAACTCCAAGCTTCTTGAATAGTACTGTTGACAACAGCTTTGTGCCGCCTGTACGTTAGAGGGCGTAGTACCCGACATTCAACGTGGTAATGAAGCAATGTTTATTCAGAGAGTTCGGGACATCGCCTGTCCAAGCCCCAAGGCTCCCTAAAACCTTGTAAACACTCGCCATTCTGGTTCGCGGCCGTCGAGATAACTAATGCGAGCCGGTCTCCGTGGCTCGTTGGGAACAACGTGGGTGTATCGAGGGTAAAAGGGACTAGTTCGACCCTCAGGTCAAGCATCCTGGAATAGTTACTGTTTGCTTATTGGTAAGGCTTACTACTTGAACCTGTTCCATTAAAATAAAAATGTTTTAGTGGGCTTTAATGTGGCAGTGAGATAGTTGATGAATTTCACGTTAATTTCAACTAGAACAACCTGATAGATGATGAACCAATTTTTCCGGGAGCTAATTTAAGTTAAACTGGTTAGAATTGAAACCAAGCTTGCTGGGTAAAAGTCAGGAATACAAGAAATTCACCTAATTACTTCATTTATTTTCAACCTGATTATTTATTTGTATTTGTAGTAGTAGTTGTGTTAAATTGAGATTATTGACTGGCATTATATAAATGCACAGATTATATCAACATGAGACTTAAATCAATTCAACCTAGAACCATAATGAATGAATAATACTATATTCAACCTTAAGCCTAAATATATACTAATTGGTCTGTGGGAAGCCCCCTATACAAATAGTAAACGTGTCAGAACAATTTGAGGTCAAACCAAGTGAACCTAATGTGATGATAAACCATTCTATCCAATAAGCCACAATAACATTATACAGTTAATTGCTCATGTTTTGTAATTGGACCACTAATAATTTCAAATTAATTAGTCTTCTTAGAGTAGACCAATATCTGTGTTTAATTGTGGAAATAAAACTTAAGATATTTTATAAGGGCACAATTTGCTCGTTTCTTAATTATTCACTATTACAAAAAAATATTTGACTTGAGAAAGTATTTTATTATTTTTAAAAGTTCTCTTACTTATTACTACTATTATTAATTAACAAAGAATGACGTTTTTTTAAAAATCAAATACTAAAGTGTAGTTATTTTCTATTTCAAATTTTCCACGGCTATACTAAACTTCAGACAACATCTACCACTCTATTATTTCTAAGTAGTAATTGAAATCAGCTATCCAACCACCCATCTCCCATCTAATCACCCCCTCAACTTCAGTTTTCCTCCCTCTTTCCTCTCTCAACCATCACTTTTAATAACGAACCAAGGTCCCAGTTTCAACAATCCGTACCCCCCTTTTCATCACCCCTATTTTCATTAAACTTTGTGAAGACCACTATTGAAACGCGTACTCTATGCTCACAAACCAAAATGGGGTGGAAAACTTTCCCCCCCCCCTCTCCTTTCTAGCAACCCCACCCAAAAAGCGTCAACACTATTGAGGGAAGTGCACGAGCCAAAGTACCAACGAAAGGGTAAGTGATTTTCTCTGTATTCCCTTTATTGAAGTTTGATGAATGAATCCTTCACATAGGGTACCAAGCCAACCCTCCCCTCCTCCACCCCTAAGCAACCGATTCTCCTCCTGCTGTGGTCAACTTAATTGTTTTAGAGTAAAAATAGAAGGTATGATCTGTGACAACAAATATATTGTTTTAATATAACTTTTTTCTCTGTGTTCTATATCAGAGCTATCTGCATGTTTGCTTTAATGGGATAAGAACTAGTAAGTGTAACTTTAGAAGATTTATGTGCATGTAAAGTATGAGACATATACAAACAACCTTAACAGAGCACACTCAGCTGAAATTCTAACCTGACCTCCACCGCTATCAGAAAAACAAATTAGATGAAAATAACCTACTTCGGTAGTAGAAGGGTCTAACGCAACATTATAGTGTTTTTTTAGCACCACGTCTTACTACCTGTTCAAGTTTTTCGCATATGTACTAACTACGATAATCTGTAAGGGATAATGAAGGTTGAATTTAGATAAAGTGTACCAGCATTTACGTGTAGTAAAAGTGAGAAACCATTGAGGAAAAAACCACCCTCAGTATACCCGACTAAGACTCAAACCCCAATATCCCTGTCATCGACAGTCCAGTCTATAGCGAGAGTAACGCCTTAGACTATATGACCACTGAAGTAGGTTAGTAATGTATTGACATATTATGAATTTTGAACAATTAAAACATTGATTAAAAAAACCTTCGTATGAGAATTGGCCGTAGCTTAGCGTGTCACGCATGTGTACGTACGTGCATGAAGCTCTTTAAAACACAAACAACCCTCCGGCCTTCTCTCCATCAAGTAGTTGATGAATGACACCAAGGGGAGTATGGAAAAGTTTCGAAAATAGGAAGAAATTCATCCGATAAAAAAATAAACGAGAAAAGGAGTGGAGGAAGGTAGAGTGCAACTGTTATTATTATTTTTTTTTTTGTGTTTACTCTCGTCCGCCTGAACGCAGCACAACTTCATTAGGACCTTTCATCTCCGGTGTTTGTCTCTCCAACGGTGAAAACAACCTACGAGGTTTTTTTTAGCATCGTTTATTACTGTAACGTCACGCGTGGTGCTTCAGAAAAAAAGAAAGTTTCAATAATAAAAATAGAACAAATGATAAATATTTGGTTTTTTGTCACAGATTCTCACTACCTGTTTGGGTTTTACGCATATGCGCTAATTACTAATCCGATACCTTAGCTCAGTCGGTAACACGTCTGTATACTAAGCTAAGAGTCCCGGTTCAGTTTATGTTATTATTACACCGCGTCTTACTACCCGTTCGGGTTATACGCACTTACGCTAATGTGTAATGGTAGGGTGATTGTGAGATGAAATGGAGGACCTACAGTTTAAGTGGAATCCGAACCACGGTGGAGGCCTAGCTTCAGTTTATGAACAAAACACATTATCATTGGTGAAATTAGGATTTTACCTTTCACAGTGATAAAGTAACGTCCTGGGGGTTGGATGTTGTGTCTTCCTAGATTTAAATTAGTTTAAAAGTCATATGTTGATATAATCAATCGATTCAGAAAGTTCACGTTAAATACCTAAAAAAAAAATTAAAAAAATTAAAAATGCTAATTATGATAATGTGTTTTCGATTAGTAATAGTAAATTTTAAGGAAGTGTATCCACATTTGCATGTGAGGATAGTAGAAAAACATTAGGTTAAAACCAACTTCAGTACACCTTACCAGAATTAGAACTCCAACCTCCCCATCATATGGCAAGTTCAATCCAATTCGAGAGTGACACCTTAGACAATTTTACCACTGCAGCGGGTTTGATGAATGCTGATGTATTCCATTCAAATTTACACTTTCTCATCTGATTATTTAAAATTATTCAGACTGAGTCAATGTTAGCCTGTATTATTATTAGAACTATCTCTGTGTTCGAAGATTTAAAATGAAATGCAAATGTATTATATTACGGTCAACAAACAACGTTGTATTATAGAGGGCGTCCCAAAAGTTATTGTGCAGTAAAGTATCTCATAGCAGTTATTCCTCAACATATGTTGGAAAGGTCTTCCACGAGTCTGAAGACATGTCGAGGTACGCCTCTTCATATCATCTATACTAATATTATATAAAGGAAGGATTTGATTTTTTGTTTTTTTGTTTGTAATGGATAAATTCAAAAACTACTTGACCGATTTTAAAAATTATTTCACCAATATAAAACTACATTATCAGTGAGTAACATAGGATATATTTTATTTGAAAATATAATTTATTCCTCATAAAAATGTGATAGTATATTATATAGTCGTTGGAAAAAAAAAATTGTTGAAGGGAAAGTGGGGTTGGTGAAGGGGGCGGAGGGGGTAGGGGTGAGGAATCAGATGAAAATAGGAGGGAGGATAAAAAGAGGGAGGGGGCTATACAGTGATGGCAGGGCTGTATTTAAAAAAATAAGTAAAAAAGTTTTGATTTTATATTGACATGATGGATGATTTGAAGCATTGTTTTACAGGATTCTTTACAATATTTTTTACGGGGAAGGGGGCTAGTATCATATATAGAAGCGTGCCCAGAGATGTATTTAGGCCCATGGGGTACATTTCCAAAATCTGTCATATAAAGAACTGCAACGAGGTACGTGATACTTATTGCACAAAACTTTTTGGGACAGCTTGTAGTGGTAGTATTATTAAAAAGGTATTGATATAATTTATCAAAAGTGACACCACTAGATAACGTGAATTGTATGAATACGCATCACTAGACATATTCTTTATTTTATTTTTAATAACAGCATCTTACTACCCATTCAGGCCATATGATAATTATTATGATAATTTATACTAATGTGGTAGGCGTGAGGAAGGAAAAATTTAAAGGTGATCTACCCACATTTCATGGAAGGAAAATGGAAAATAATTTAGAAAAACAACCCCCATAAATCCCGAACTGTAACCGGACCCTGACCTTCCCGTCATCAGCAGGACAGTCTAGCATGAAAGTGACGCCTTAGACCATTCGGCCACTGTGATGGGTTATAAACGTAGATTTTCCAGCAGTTCTTGCATAAAAATGTTACTAAATAGTCTGATTTTGGTTGGTAGCACAGTTTAGAAAATTCAAACATATTCTTTCGTGACATTCATTGATAGAATTTTACTATATTACTCGTATTTGTGTTATTTTATAGGTATTGATAGTATATATCAAAATTGACAGCTCCAGATAACATGACTTGATGTATGAATATATTAAATTTATTTTGTTAGATTTAGTAACTACCAGATACTATTTTTTTACCAAAATTGGGGATAGATATTTTTCTGTAAATATTATGTTAGTGCATTAAAAATCAAGAACAAATTTTTCGTACTCGTAATAACAAATATTCGACCTCGATGGTCTTGTGGTAAGCCCCTGGTTCTGATGTTCTTGGGTTCAAGCCGAGCAGAGGTTGACGAATTTTTCTAGAGCGATAAAAATTCGAGCTCAACTATCATAGCAGAAGAAATAAAGCCGTCTGTTCAATTCAATTGTGGAATGTAAAAGAATCCTGGGAAAATATGTGAAAATATCTTTTCCGGTAAAATTGGTAAGCCTTTTCACTCTCAATTATAGAAATGTTCGTGTGATCAATTGGTTAATAAAGTGCGCGTTAAATACCTCACTATAAATCCTACTAGCTTATTAAAAAAAAGCATTTTTTATATTTGCATCAGTGCACACGCGGACTAAACGTCAATCCTATTTACCAGTGATTGGGCGATCATCGTTTGAATTCAGGCTTGGTGGACTGAGGATTCCCCCCTCCCTAAATGGTTTCCCACGCTCTCATCCCGAAAGTGTGGGCACATTTCTTCTGAACTCTAACTTCGCTCACCCTAGTGTGATTAGTTGTGGATAACCCAGACGTGCATTAAGACATGCTGCAATAACTTTTATATGGACATTTGTTTAAATGAAACAAAATATAGATACCATTAATATATAGCCAGTTCAACATTTATTAAATATATATACCTAGCACCACGTATTACTAATCTTTTGGGTTGTACTAATTACGCCAAGGGGTTAGGAATTGGGAAGGTTGAATATAGAGGAAGTGAGCCCTCATTTTCATGGAGGGAAAGTGGAAAACACATTTAGGAAAATCACCCCCAGTTCATCCGAGCGAGATTCGAACCTGATATCCTATCCTTGGCAGTCTAACTCAACACGAAACTAGCATGTTGGCCAACTAGGCCACTGAGGTGGGTTTCAACATTCATCCACTAAGTTCAACATTTGTAGTATATTTGTTTAACCGAAGCACTCAAAACCCGAGGCAATAAGTTTATAACTTTTCATATACAAGATATGTTGCCTCAAGTCTTATAGGGATATGTTTTCTTGTCCAAATTATAATTTAAGTTTGTTTATATACACGATGTAGTACAAATATTTCCCAAAGAAAAAGGAAATTGCTTTAAAGTAAACTTTCTTGTTATTAAAAATTCAATAAAGTTGAAATGAAATGTAACCCTTGAAAACTTTCCATGCTAGTAAAATAAAACTATTATGTAAGATTTAATAACTCAATAATGTTGACAAAACAGGAAATAATAACATACCTAATATTTCATAAATGTGAATTATAGTTTTATAACATTTTAGTTTATATAGGCTATATATTAAACTAGCCACACAAAAAATTTGTTAGGAGCTATTTTAATTTTATTTATTCTTCATATATAAACACACACATATATATACAAAACTAACCATACAAACAGTTTGTAAAGAGATCTTTTTATTTCATTTACCCGCCTAGGTGGCGTAGTTGGCTAACGCAATTGTCGTGTTGAGCTCGACTGCTGAGGACGGGGAGATCGAGGTTCGAATCTCGGTCGGGTGAACTGGGGTGGTTTTTCCAAAATGGTTTTCCACTCTTCCTACACGCAAATGCGGGTTCACTTCCTCTAATTCAACCTTACCTATTCCTAATCCATTAGCGTAATTAGTACTTAAAGCGTATAACCCGAACGGGTAGTAAGTCGCGGTGCTAAAATATATATATAATATTTCATTTATTTGTCATAAGTTTTGAACTATTATGTTTATATATATATATGTGTGGTGTTGTGTGTGTATTTGTGTGTTTTTGGGATATAAATTTCGTAGCCGGTTTTTGGAAGGACCCAATTTATTAATCGTTATTTTTTCCATAGAGGTTCTTTCCACATGCCGATTTGATGAGGGTGATAATTGTTATGAGGCAATGAAATCAGTAAAAATACTTAAACCAACTTGAGCCTAGTTGATCAGATCCTGGTGACCGTTGGAATAAACCCGAAACCCTAAGTTGATAGCAAGGAGCACTAAACAACGGGGCCAGTTAGCTTACAATGAATGCTTGGAAATAAATATAAACATAATCTTGAACATTTCATACTCAAGCGTGACCCTACAAATCAATATACTGACTACCAACTAATAGCTCTACATGTATTTGTACAATTGATCTGGCAAGGAAATATTTCAACTTTGTGTTTGAGCTAAGCATACATCAACTCTAGCTTTATCGACCATAAAAAATTGAGTAGAATGTCATTCTATACAAACTTTCCAAATAAACAGGAACTTCAAACTTTAGTACAATCTTTCCATTTAATATTCTTGGCATGGATATTAATATTTTAAGACTAGTATTGGAGCCCATTTGTTTATTAAAATATTGACCGACAATATTCCTTAAGTTATAATCCAGAAGGCCTTAGCTCGATATGAGGTAAGGTGTATATTAATTTATTTTAGGATATATATTTTTCCTGGCTGTACACATAATTTTGGTTTAGACTAGTGACATTTCGCTATTTTAAGCTAGCCTAGCTTATAAATCATTATTGGATAAATAAAAAGAAAAGGGCACGTTGTATCTTAGGTTAAGTTCGCCAATCATGTGGTGATATACAATGTGTATTTAAATATACGTGTTAAGTGCCCCATAAAATAATATTTAAATTGCTAGTAAGATCTCATTGAACAAGCTTAGAGCTAAAAATCAGGCAGCTAGGAACAAATTTGATTGTACAATCCTAACGAATAAATAATAATATTATTAGCACCACGTCTTACTACCCATTCGGGTTATACGCTTTAAGTACTAATTACGCTAATGGATTAAGAATTGGGAAGGTTGACTTAGAGGAAGTGAAGCCGCATTTGCGTGGAGGGAGAGTGGAAACCCATTTAGGGAAAACCACCCCAGTTCACCCGACCGAAACTCGAATCTCGATCTCCCCGTCCTCAGCAGTCGAGCTCAACACGACTAGCACGTTAGCCAACTACGCCACCGAGGCGGGTAACTAATAAATGTTCATCAACTTGAGGTTCAGTATTCTACTCCCGTGATCTTTGTGTTTGTATGTGCAACATGTCTTATTACCACATCTGAATATTTACACCATTGGGTTAGGGATGTAGATGATATAATTTAGAGGAGATATACCGGCATTCGCGAGATTAGAAAGTGGGAAACCTTTAATAAAATTAACCCCTTCGTACACCTCACCGGGATTCAACCCCAACCTTCTTGTCACAAGGAAACCAGATCCAAACATTTTGATCATTCCCCAAACTAATGGGATTATATGTATTCTTAAATTATTGTATGCAATTGAAATATTTGTATGGGCAGTAAGACACATAGCACTAAACTAATTGAACAGAAACGCCATAATGGTCAATCCTCTAAGGTAAATGGATCGGTGCCAAGTCTTTATTGTATCTAAATTGGAATGTAACAAATAGATTTCTGTAAGAAACACCCTCATATTCTCAAAGTTAAACGTGGTTATATACCTTTAGGCTTACTCCTTTTAAACCATATTCTAAACGTCTCACCCAACAGTTGAACACCTCCCCCACTCCATCTACCACCAATTCACCCCAGCACCCTTTTCCAACCTTCAGCTTCCTTTCACACAAAACTAAACTATTCCTTCACTTACTCACCCTGAAAAAGACAGCTTAAAGCCAAAATTGATAATCGATACAAAGCGATCAATCATTGATAATGGGTGGGAGAAAGGGGTTTGGCTGGTGGTGCGAAGGAATGGAGAGGTAGCGGTATATACAGCACCGGCCATTCCACAACAAGTCTTAAGGCACAGGTGTCAAAACTTGTCTCGCCTGGATAGATTGGTTGGAAATGTTGGGGAGCGCGCACATGTGCCACCGTAGGCTGGAGGTTGCTAACCGTCCGCTTTTAGACTGGCAGGAGACTCATTAATAATAAATGAGCCATAGAAGTACACAGTGAAAATTCTACATGAATAATTCAAACATCCAATAACTATCGGGAAGCGTGAATGAAGTTATTTGGCAGCCCTAAGTAAGTACTAAGCGTTGAACACACCGATATATTCTCGTTTCTTTAATAAATGTCATAAAATGGGGCATTTTAGGTATATATCAAAGGTTTGAAAACCATGTGGTTTACTTCTTAAAAAACCAATAGATTATTTTATTTGACGGGATGAATTTAAAAATAAGTAGACCTAAATAAAGCCTTTGACTGGGCTTTATTCTCATTTTCCACCATATGGTTTTTCCTAAATTTATATCAAAGTTATTTTTAATAACTGACTAAAATTACCTTTGAAAACAAGTAATACTCATTGCAATTTGAGAACATTTCCTAGATCAAAGACATGTTCACATGTAGAATTTTTCTTATTAGTCTTAATAAATACAGGCAGTGCTCTTATGTAAACCCGATCAGCTATGTACTAAAATCTAATTAGTAAAATGAATGCTACTTTGGATCACCAGTCAAAACTAAAAATAAATAAATACCTAATTATGTGTGTAGAAACATCCCCCACCTTGAGATTCAGGGTTTCATGGGTCAATTTTTTTAGATGTAAAAATATTATGTTTCTAATTATTTTTTATAAAATATAATCTATTTTCTAACCAGTTTTCTTTATAATTCTCTTTCATTTCTTGTACTAAATACCTCGTAACTTTAATTTGAGGTTAAAAATATATTTAAATAAATTGCGTTACTTTTTCATAACTATTTCTTTGAAATCCTTTATATGATATAAATTATCAAAGTGAGGTTCTTTACACATGATAGTTCCTTTAACAAACTGATCTAGATTTTTAAATCGAGAAGCACCCATAAAATTTGCTCAGTAAAAACGAGTCTCATATGTTATAATTAAATTAGTTGTATGGATGCCCTCTGGTAAACTTAGTTATATTAGTTTAATATCTAGATAATAACCGATCTAATTTTATTGTTTATTATTTTATTACCTAGATAGTAAATTACTTACAAGGTTAGATTTGATTAAGTTGAGTTTTAATTCAAACTAATGTATGAATTCACATCTATATAAAATTTATAAAAGCCCAAAAAAGTAAAAAAAAAATTAAACTTTTTAAAATTTTCAAATATCAGTACAAATTCATGAGCAAATAGTTGATGCAAAACAACATTAAGTGAAAATGATTTATTACCTCTGTTTTGTATAATGACATTTTTAAATCCTGATTTTGATAGTTTGTTTATTTTATTGTTGTATTAGTAAATAAAATTCAAGTTATAGGCCTACTTAGATCTATATTTAATACTTAAACATACGAAAAAACTTTTAAAAATAGGAAAAGCAATCATGAATTTAGTTAACTTTATTATACTATGATAGTAGTAATTCATAGTGATATGTAATTTGAATATATACGTTACTGGCCTGCTATATAAGCCTACAAAATTAAGATAAACATAGCAATTTTTTGTGAGCATTTTATTAAATTGTAGGTCTATGTATATGAACAAATTAAATTGACAATTTATCAACCTTACTTTCAGAGGATTGTTAATTATAACGTCCAAAGCGTATCCAGAGACAAGAAATAAGTATGATGACAACCACGTATATATAGGGACATCATTTGTATGTTTCATTATAAAATCGACATTAATTTCCAAGAGAACGTTAAAAAAGACGAAAAGGAACATTCGCTATTTCTCTCTTTTTCTTAATTTAAATTACTCAAATTTGTCTTACTTTAAATATTAGTTTTTTTTTATTCTCCATGCCTTCTTCTTCTACAACTTTAAATTTTGGAAAGTCTAATTTCTTGTCTGTTCTAATATCCCAGGTCCTTTTTTTTTTCCCTCATAAAAATATTTAATATAATCGCTTTACTCCCTCGTACACAATGTACGTAATAATTCGTATTTTATGGCATTATAGTCATAAACATGGTATTACATCATTTCTGAACACTATTATATGACGGAAAATTTATGGGATCCATTGTGGTAAAATTAATGATAACCAACCCTCTGCGATGGATGCGTGATCTAGTTAGGATAGCTAAAATACGTCGGAGAGCACGAAGAATCTAGTCTCGAGACTATTGTGGAGAGTGTTGAGATTACAGGCAAGACACCAATGTAGCACCTGATATTACCATAATCAAGTACACCAATTACAACCAAAGTTCTTACCAACGATGAAATGAAACTCTGGTAAAATAAAACTAATAAACAAGGATAATAAAATATGTCACTCTAAATCTTATAAATTGTAATGGTGATACAACAAATACAATTAAAAAAGACAAGGAAACATTAATTATTATTGTTTTTGTAATTAGTTCGCTAATTTTTTCCATCCCCACCAAAATATTACCTGTGGGTACTGTCTATATACAAGACTAGTTTTACAATAAATAATAAAAGAACAACGACAAAAATTAAGATTATAAATTGTTGTAGGGTTTTAGGAATTTAAGAAACCAATAATTAATAACAGGTGTGAATGACATCAGCGTAGGTAACCAAAAATATTCCAATTTTTGCTGCCTATCTTGATCTTTTTTTTTTAACCTCCACGTTATATTTAGCATAATATAAGATAATGGTATATATTTTTAAATACAAAAATGTATCAGTAATTACTATAAGAGACTAGAAATACTGAGGATTAATTGGTTTGTTGGAAATATTCTAGTACGCTTTGTGTGGCGTCATAATACCGTTATAGTTCCTAATTATCAACCCCTCTGCTGTTGTATCTTTGGCAAATATGCATCATATTTTAAACCTCAATAAAACTTGTTAACGACATTTGGGCTTTGTTATTTATTTTCAATAATTATTACATTTTGAATAATTTTTTAAAAAATATTTCAGGTCTTATTAGCCATCTGCATATTCACACTAATGAGAACAAAAAGATAGGATTTATATAAAATGTACACACATTTTCATGGAACGAGAAGGGTAAACTATTTAAGATAGACACCTCCTACATCTAACCGATATTTTAGTAGCAGCCGCCCCCCATCCCCCTTCACCAAACCATATCAGATCAGACGAGGCTGACGCCTTAGTACGTGTGTCTACTATTGCAAGCTTTAATTATACTAATCAATCAAATTAAATATTATTATAACTGCTTATCAAAATAGGCTTAACCGTCTTCCCAAACGCAAAATTAATAGCATTTGATTAACCACAGATTTTGTTTTTTTAAAGCGTCTATTTTTTTAGCATAGCATCTTAGTACTCGTTCATGATATACGCTTATGTACTAATTAAACTAATAGTTTTAGGAATTAAGTAGGTTATATTTATAGGAAATACACCCGTATTTACGTGGAAGTAGAGTGGAAAATCATTTTGGATAAACCACCCCTTGGTGTACCCAACAAAGATTTGATTCTCGATTTCCCCGTCATCAGCAGTCTAGTCTATTGCGAGAGTAGAGCTTTAGACCACGTGACTATTGCTGCGTGTATATATTATTTGATGTCATGGTGTTTACAGAGCGTATTTTGGGCCAGGCCTTCAGTGGAACATCCGGAAGTACTTTATAGCAAATTTACCACCGTTGAGCGTGTTCCCCCCCATCCCTTTTAACAGACCCGTGAGGTTTGCAGAAGAAGGAAGTCTACAGTATCTCGTGGGAACACATGGGGTCTTCAAACACCTGTTTGAAGGGTGCACACGAGCATGTGTGTGGATGTATGCGTGCTTTTGTGGGTGTGGTTTGTGGGTTTACCTCCCATTGACCTCTAGCATAACAGAAACTCTGGGCCCGTCTCTATTTACATCTGGCTGCCAAAGGGCTCGAAACACTCTAGGACGTACAGTACAAAGTGAGAGCTTGGGTGGCTCTTAACTGGTTATATTTGGTTAGTTTATTTGGGATATTCAAAATAGGAACAAAAAAAAGTATTTACAAATTGTTGGGGACGGGGAAAAAACATGAAAACCTTCATTTTATGAGAAAATATGTTGGCAGTGGTTTACTTCTTAAATTACAAGTAGTTTTTTTCCCCCATTCAGTAATTTGTTTAAAAATTAGATATTGTATAATATACGATGCAGACAAAAATATGTAATTAGATTTAGGTCCCGAACGACCCTCTAGATATCAGGATTGATGAAAATTAAAAGAAAAAAGATAAATAATTCAGTCAATAACTTGAGGATAGCTTGTATCATATCAACGAATATTTTATTGGTTTTATATAGCTAAATTTCAGTATTTTGTAGACATTTAAATAGTAAAAATATTCCTTTTAAATCTATGAGAGTTATAATATTTTTGACACAAACCCCTAAATTTGGATATGGAGGATAGTGAAAGTATAAAATATATATCAAAATGGAGTAAATTAGTACGGTATATACTAATTTGATTAACTTTCATTTTAATTTTGTTTGTTCCTCGGCGTTTAACTTCTTGACCGGATTGAGCTCATAAAATTAATACAATTTAGAGGAAATTTACTACAAATTTCGTGGCGATAGATTAGGAAACAATTTGGGGAAAACCACCCTTAGTATGCCTCCTGGAGTTTAAACCACGACTTTCTAATCCCACTCAACTCATACTAGACGAGTTTAAACTACAGTCCACGTTTACACTGATGTGTTTTATATGCATTACTTCCAACCAAAAATATCATTAATATGTTAACCTAGCGTGTGGAAATGAGTATGGATATTTATAAGAAGTGATCTAGCATTATCTTGGAGAGTTTAATAACTAAATTAAATTCACAACCCCACCTGACCCCTCCCCAAATGCATATGGTTGTAATCCAAAATCAAATTTCCACGTAACTGGTTAAAAAGTGCAATGCTACTTTTGTAACGTCTTAGACTACGTGGTGATGAGTGCAAGAGCTATTCTGGTAAACTTTATTTCACCTACTGTCTTAAAATTATAATAAAAAATTCCCACATTGAAAGAGAGAGCATCCACTTGTCCCCATGGCTTATGTAGTTGAAGATGTGTAATGTGGAGATATAATTTATTTTTTAATATTGGGATATTAAATAATTTTAATCTTTTATTTATTTCCTAATTTTGTTAAAATTATAATACTGTATCTATAATAATATTAATTATATTTACTAACTTACTAATAATTATATAAATGGACTGTCTACAAAAATATTTATGTGGATTAATTTAATCACAATACTAATGAAACTTCAAATCACGTAGTTTAAAAATATTGTATATCCCAAACGAACGCCAATCATTAGAATCAGTTATTTGTAAGCGAAAAAAAATGCAATTCTGTAGAGTCTTCTCCGCATTTAAATAAATAAGTTTTTTATTTAAACGTGAATACTTAATTATTTAGGCCTAATATCACAACTTTTACTCTAGTAACAAAATAGTGTCCGAATCTGCCCACCATCATTCCAATTAACCTCAAAATAACGCCCAAAATAATAACAAGATTATCGTAAAATTAAAACAAGAACCAAAGCATCTTCAAAGCAAACCTCAAGACCCCCTCCCTCCAACCTCTCTTGTTTTTATTATGTCTCTAAGGGAAGAGAACGACTGAGAAAGGGGAAAGGCAAAAAGCATTTCTCCGATCGTAAATTCACCTCATCAAGAAGAAACCTCCACCACTCTCCCTTCCCACTACTTCTTCCGTTTCGCCTGAAGTGCCAACTGTCCGAAATGGCGAAGAGAAGCAGAGGTCATGAAACGTCCCCCTTCCCTTAATTTCCGAAAGTCTATATTCTAGAGAGTATAGGCACCCTAGAGAGTGTGTTGGCTTCTAGCTACTCGGTCATACCGTCACTCAGTTGGTCAGAGGGGATAGGGTGAAAAGGGGTGTGAGGGGGTGGGTGATGCTTTGATTTGATGTCGGTCTAACAACCCCTGCTACAGCACCCAGGCCCTCGAGGCTGAGTAAAAGTTGAGACCATTCTTACTCTTTCCACCCTCTTTCATATGTCCATCTGTTTGTATCACTCTCTTTTTTTTTAACTTTATTTTTAGGGGGCCTACGTCGCTTTCGTTCTATCCGTCATGGTTTTTACCCTTACTCTAATTTTCTGAACTTCAACTCTTG
The DNA here is from genome assembly GCA_039000515.1 of Timema cristinae. Taxonomy (NCBI): domain Eukaryota; kingdom Metazoa; phylum Arthropoda; class Insecta; order Phasmatodea; family Timematidae; genus Timema; species Timema cristinae. Next base: position 46,175,816 of record JBCFYV010000935.1, on the reverse strand, counting down.
CATCATTCTTGTTGTATTTACTTATTTTCTGTACTTTATTCTCTCATGTTTATAAATATACATACACTCCTCTATGATTTACCCCTTATAGTCATTCAAATACTTATCTTAAAAGAGAGACTGAAATGTACAGTACAACCTGTCAGCTTCATATTATGCGTGTGCATGTGTGTGTGTGTGTGTGTGTGTGTGGTGTGTGTGTGTAAAGTGTGAAGATAATTTGATAGCGTAAGAATATTTAAATATAATAAATATGTTTGTTTGATAGATTTGAACAATCATGTCTTATATACCAAAATACTAAATCCCAAAGCACTTTTTGATTTTTAGTGTTCGGTCCATAGTTCGGTAATACATCCAATGAAAAACCACAGCTAGCTTTACTTAAAGCTTCATACATATTTTTAAGCGAATCACCTATTTGAAGGGAAATATCTTCCTACCGCAGTATTTCTTATGGGAATGGCGTTCTGAATCTCTAAAACCATCAAACCATCCTCAATTACCTCAGAATTGTATGTGATTACTATATTAAAACTACTTTTTGTTTGGAGGAAAACTAAATACAAGTTTTTATTTTGATCTCAGACTAGCACCAGTACATATTAAACTCTTTGAAAATGAACTAATTAAATTTTTCATGAGGTTTTCTTATATATTGATTTTTCAATCAAATATTTACATGATTTTGTTGATATCTTTAACATAAATTCTGGATTAGACAATGTTTTGAAATAACAAATGACTTTCTAAATAACGTGAAGATTCTGTATGTCTCCAACATTCCGATAGGTGGCCTCCTTAAATACATAACACAAATAAAATTTAAAACTATTGGTTTAGAGGTGGCTTAAATATTAATAGTAAATACAAAATATATATGACCATTTTTGAATAAAGGTGTTTCCCAGAATGTGTCTATTGGTTCTAAGGGCTAAAAAAATAAGGACAAAACATAAGTATTCGTACAAATATACTAGGTTGAAAAATATTTTTTTCTTTATACCTTAGGTAAATATTTTAAAGTTTATAATACTATAAATAAAAATTGACATTTGAAGATCACAAGATTTTACGTATAAATGCATTCAAGTAGATTTAGTATCTTTTAGACTTTCAAATATGATCCTTTCTACCGAAATGAAAACATATATCCTTCTTGCTGAAACTATTTTTCAGTCAAATCTAATAAAGAAGATAGTACTAAGCCCAAACCGTATTACAGTGAAAACAACGCCAAGCAAAAAAAAAACTCTCGATGGCCATCAATCAGGGCAGTGATTAGATTCAGCCTTTGATGTGAATAGTGCTGTGATCGGGTTAGATTCCATGACCATACTGATGAAAACGTCTCTTTATTTCACGAAATTGGGAGGGTTTTAATAGAGATGGCTTTCACATCCAAGGAACCCGAGTCGATATATAGGAACACACGTACAACCTCACATTCAGATATGCGAGCAGATCTGCGTAGAGAATAAGGTTGCAATAACGAACTTAGGGTCATTCGTGATATTTTATAGGGTTAATTTCAGAATAATTTGAAATGTTATGTTAGATTTTGTTCACCACTTCCTGTCACACATCCTGGCTATATCAATATGGACATTTACACTAATGATGTAGGGAGTAGGAAGATAACATTTAGAGGAATGATACTCTTATTTGTGTAGGGGAGAGTAGAAAACCATTTCAGAAGAAAGCCCTAAACACACACCACGGGGATTCGAACCTTGGCCTCATGTTCACTAGAAAACTAAACTAGACGAGATGTATGTGAATTATAGGGTTCATAATGCCAAAGCACAGGTAAGAAAGCAGTATAATTAGTGTATTTCACAGATTTCATTTAAAAATAATACTAAATTGACTGAATATGACAAAAAAAAAGCAATTAATTAAACTCGAGATTGATTTTTGAATATAATCTTAAAAACAATATAATAGATTAAAGACACTTAAATTAAGTGATACATTTATGTTATGTTGTAAGACTAGACTTAGATGAATGTAATATATCTATAACTATTTTACTATTACGTTTATGTATAAAATTTAAGGTGGGGCACCAGCTGACAAGCACATTGTGCTTATTTGGACCATTTATAAATTATGACTATGTATTCCTGCTATATATATAAATAAAATGAGTAGTTTTTTATTGTATTAGGAGTACATATTTTTAATCATTAAACATTGTCCAGCTAAGCACAACGTGCTTGTAGGCGGTTGCCTCATCATAAATGTCATACATATATTAGTGTAAATATGTAATACATATATTTCATTCCATTAAGTTTATTCTTACAACTAACATAATTCTAACATTTAATTTAGTCCCTTAAATCTATTACATTTTATATTTTATTCAATATTCTAAAACCCATCTAGAGTCCATTTCATAGCTTATTTGTCATATTAGTCAATCTAGTATTATTATTATTTAATTAAGTCTGTGAACCAATTAGCCATTTTTAGTAGTAGTAGTAGTAGTAGTATGTAGTAGTATTATTAGTAGTAGTAGTAGTAGTAGTAATAAACGAGTGGCCAAACAAGCTGGAAGGAATACCATTACACTTGATCTGCCTTAGACCTTATTAAAGTGGCGATCAAAACTTGTTAGGTAGATAAACCTGTATGACTTGACCCCAAAGGTTTTCTTTCTTGTAACCAGTTCAACCCCTTGGGGGACTTTAGGTCACGAAGGTGACATGTTCAACTCTGCCAGTAGAGGAAGGTTGGTGAATGACCCCCCACCCCCATCTTTCCCTCCATCTCTAGAGCTTACAGGACTCTAAGGTTAGGACAAGCTCCCCTTCTCTAACAAACCTACCCCTATCCTCCTTCACCCTTAGGACCCACAATAAAGCGGCCCACACACTGTGAACGCATAGACCACCTGCGGATGTGGGTTGTGATAATTACTCCTGCATACAAGTCCCTGTAGGCTAAATACCGACATTATGAATTGGATCATTAAAGCAGGAGAAACAATAGCATATCTTGAGAAGCGATGAATAAATATGATATGCATAAATATACTGTAGGGTGTGAATAAATACTACTTTGAAGCAAATTCATTTATTAATGAACGCTTCAATGTGCAAGACAGTGAATATAAAGACAATTTGATAAAGGAATAATCTAATCTGTAATCTTAAAAAGCTAATTGATCTTCTTTCATGTGTACATGTTAGTTCTGGAAACATCGATTTTGATATAAAAAAAACTATCAATTTTTACAGCAATAAGTATGTTAATAGTTACTATTTTTCTATCTTCATATTTTCTATATATTATAACTTAAATTAAGAAAGAAAAAAAATGTTGAAAATAGGATTTTAAATAGTAACCATTATTATTATTATTATTATCAATCCTATACCTTATCTCAGTTGATAACGTGTCTATCTACTCAACTAAGGGTTCCAGGTTCAATTCTCAACGTCACCGAAAAGTGTATCATTGTTGAAATGTGGGTTTACCCTTTTACAGTGATGAATTAACGGTAAAGGACTGGATGTTTTGTTTGTCCTGTTCTAAGTTAGATTATAAGGCGTATGAAGTTACGACAGGCCTAGCAAGCAAGTAATGGAAAATATATGGCTTGGATGGTAAAAAACTGAGCCAGTCCACAGGCTAGAAACAGTAATGGATGCCAAATGTAAAAATAATTATTATCAATAAAAAAAACTATCTATTATGTTTTATTTGATAAACCACGTCTTAACTCCTACCACCCATAGGGAAATACATACGCATTTTAACTACATTAATGGAGTAGATATGTCTAGGGTATAATTAATAAAAATTGCACCCTTATTTGCGTGGAAGCAAAGGGAGAACCCATTGAATAAAACTATCATCAATGCACCTAATTAACTTCTCGTCACTGGCAAAGCGGGAGAGCCTAACACTTAGTCCACGTGTCCATCGATGCGAATCTTCAACTTAAAGGATATTTACATCTTCATTTAATGTTTATATAAACCTGTTGAGGATAAGTGTAATGTGTAAAAATTAAATTCTCCACGTTATAGTTTGTCATGGTGCCTGTCATAATAGCTCAACTTGCTTAAAATTACTTTCATAAAACTCAAATTTTAAAGTCTCACAGGCCCATACACCCAATCTCGTTTCAGTGGCTACATGGACTAAGGCATCACTATCGCAATATAATATATTGCCGATGACGGGGAGATTGAGGTTCAATCCCAGTTGGATGTATTGAGGGAAGTTTTATTCTTAAATTGTCTTCTAATCTCCCTCAACGCACATGTGGTTACATTCCCTCTCAATGTAACCCTTCATCACATACCACATTAGAGCAATAGAACATAAGCGTATAGCCCAGATCGGTAGTAAGAAGTGGTGCTTAAAAATACTTACACTAAAAAGGTTATTATTGAGGTACATACTATAATTCTAGTTATTTAAAAATGGGATCAATAGAAACAGAAAATACATATTTAAACTTTAAACATTGTTTCATTAAATATTGCATATCTTAAAGTCGTTGTATATCATTACTCAAATATTTCACTACAACCTATTTGCAAATGTTAACCTTATAGCCCAAGTTTTATAATTTGAATTTTCTACTTACCTGAACTTTAACATTGTTACCTATTTTGTTATCTGTAAGTCTTACAACACTTTTTAACGTGTTTGCATGCTTTAAACTTGTTTATAATGTTTTATAAAATGTTCAACAGAAACCTTTTATAATCATGTGCATCTTTACGTGGTTAACTTTCGATCATTTGTTGATAGAGGAACTTTATTGAAAGTCATCTAAATATATTTTTTTTCAAATTCTCAAACGATGAAATTGTAAGGATGGTAGGATCTTGGTAGGAAAACCCATTTAGGGCCGGTCTTAAGACTACTAGATAAATGCATTATCGGGAGGTTAAAGTTAGCGACTAGATAAAGATCATCAGTCACTTCAATAAGTTACACGTATTATGAACTGAATTTATCTGCCTGATGGCTATCTGAAAGATAAATATATTTTTATGCAGACAACGCAAGGTTGGTACTGTTTTTACTGGTGCGCGCATGCGTATAAGCCCTACTTTAACCGCCACAACCTGGCCAGTGGCTAGCTACAACACAAACGCTCAACATTGGTTAAATAATGGCGGCTAAACGAGTGCGAGGAAACAGATGGCGTCACGTGGGCGTAGAAGCTAAGATGTCTCGAAAGTACTAATTTTGGTGTCTGTCAAATGTGGTCAGTAGTTGGGTACAATATTTACAAAATTTCATTTATCGTACCGTACTCACATTTTGATAATTTGTTTTTATATAAATATAACTCTACAAATAGGTTGTCAGTTCATATAAAAGTGTGAATTAAAGGTTCTAACTTTATATAGTTAGAACCCGAGCCTGTGCTTAATAAACACGTGAACCAAGATTTTAACTTAAACACCTATTCTGATAGGCTAAACCTCATGAAAAACAACACGTCATTATGGCAACAACCATTTTAACGTTCAGATAAAAGTTATCAGTACTTATACTTCCCGATAAAAAAATGCGATGGATATACACATTTTATCTGGCGGATAAATACTATCTGGCATTCATAAAATGCACTCTTAGCTTATCGACCAGATAGAAATATTTATCTGCCAGATTAATATTTATCAGAAGTCATAAGACGGCCCTTGGAAAATAAAAACCTCTTACTATTTATAAATGTTATTTTATGTTTATACTATTTATTAAGTGAAAAACGAATGAATATCTCATAATTTAATTAATTGATATGTAAAAGTAGATCTATTTCCTATACGTTTTCCATTTAATTTGGACAGTGAAATAGCCAAAAGAAAAATTGAAAATAATGTTACGATATATTACAAGCATCATTGATACAAACCTTACAGATATTCAACGAGGGATGTATGATTAACGGTTTCGATTCCCGAAAAAATCATAGACATCCACCTCGAAGGGGTATTATTTCAATGATTGCAATATGTGCCCTTTTATTATCACTACGTAAATTTCCCTGACACAACTTAGTATCAATACGTCACTACATGGTCACATCGTCTCAATGACCGAGAAAATTCCACTAATTGAGCTTTGATACTCGGTTACTACCCCCCATTATTTATTTTACAAAATAAGACTAATCCACTTGTAAAGAAAATACAGTGACGTTAAGTTCAACACGATTTATTAATGAGTAAATTGATCAACTTTGATAGCCCACAATATCGTAGGCAAATTAAACAGAACACACTTAAACACACTAATACACTGGCCCCATTAAGGAATGCTTTCAGTCTGACACCGTCCATCCTCGTGTGGCGCACGGATCAGCCCTATCCTGTTCGACAATCCGTACATCACTGACCTATCCTACTACACTCCACCACTGACCTCACTGGGCGTGAAGTCTCATCTATCGGCACACATTTCAAATAATCCACACGGTGTGACTTAGATGGTAAACACTTCCCCCCCTTTTTTTTTTTAAAAAAACCTATATAAATATACAAAATTATATAGAATTATACAAAACATACTAAATTCTGTGTAAATACGAAAAATAAACAAAATTACACATGTACAAATTAACACAACTAATATTTAAGGTGGCCACCGAAACACACAAATTTATACCTATGAAGACCCACAGACTAAATCTTAAAAAACTAAATTAAATCTCTATCCCGTTTCCTCCAAACTCTTCGACAGTCTGACGTAAAACTACACTAAGCAAAACAGGTATGGTGTCAATTGGATGACGTGAGCTTTCCGGGGGAGACGACTAGACTCAGGCTACGCTAGTTGCACCGTAACTGGTGTCAAAAACCGTTCAACAGTAGCAGAGTCGGACTACCTAAAGTCGAGTTTAGCATTATCCCCTTCTTCAGCCTTGCGTATGTTATGCCTATTCCAAACTACCTGGTCTCCTACTTTGTACGGGACTGGCTCCCTGCCCTTGTTGTACCATCGAGATATTGCTTCATGTGTCTTTCTTAGACGTTTTAGAGCCTCAGCCCAAAGTTGTACTGATATTTGAGCGGGCTTCTCTTCCCAGCCCTCAGGGAAGCTCTCCCACTGGAGATTAATCGGCTGTAACGGCTCGTACACAAGTAAGAGTTTGAATGGGTTTCTTCCATGGCTCGCATGTTCGGCTGTGTTAAATGCAAGTTTCTCTTTGTCGGATAGAGTCGATCGGTTGTATCTGATCCGTAAACTTGACTTTCCAATCACGCACTAGATTGAGAACGAACACAAGACGACTTCTCCTCTCGGTGGGTATTCTCCGGGTCAAACTACCCGTCACTGCCTCGTCCCGACGGGTTTGGTCAAGTTGTTCCACTTCTGAACGAGTTCCACTGAGGGACGCTCCCTCTGTTAGTGGATTAGTTCCATGATTGTTGGCCACAGCCTCACCTTTCCTTGTGTCAGTCGTCCCAGACGCTGACGTTACTGGCTGTCCCGAAGTATCTCATACGTCAAGTTTCTGTATGTTTGATCTCTCATTCTCTCCCTTTGGGACCCTTTATTAAGGATAGGATACGTGTATGTAATTGAAAGCTTTCTTCCAGGAGTTGTTCTTTTTTCCTTCCAAAGATGGGTCGTCCAGTCGGGCATGATCTGCTCTGTCGAGAATGTGTTGACTCGTAGTTGACCATTTCTCCCCTTGAAAATAGCTAGTCTTCGTATTCCCCTTAGTTTCTTCTCTTAATTTTTCAAGCTTACATGATAAGTGAGGGCCATCTGTTGAAAGTCCAGGAAACAATTCCGTATTGATTAATACAGCCCCTTCGTCATCCTCTCGATCTATCAGGTCCGACAACTGACATCGCATCTCCGCCACTGATTTGGCCGGGGTCACTCCTCTTATCGAAATCTCGTAGAACGATTCATACTTTACCAGCCGAGTCGGGTCCATCCGACCGGGATGCTACGCGTCAACAAGGAATAGACTGACTCGCCCTGTGTTAACGAAAACACCAGTACTCTTAGTTTAGTAAGTAAATGTCTTGTAAGTTATCAACGTTCCTTGACCGTATCAAGAGGCTCATAAGCACCCTAATATTACAAACTAAATCACCTAGTTTTCGGAAATTATTGATGTAACATAAAATATTAACTAACTGATTTTGATATACTACGCCAACTCGAAAATTTAAACTCCATGAAAAATTATGAAGTTTCCATCATAAAAAGAGTTCCACCTGATGTTATAAAAAAACTCAATATTCATAGTTTAGTAAATAAGTGTCCTGTAAATTATGAAAGTTCCTTGAATGTGCCGAGAGGCATCACATGATACAATGAAAACCATTTATAAATTAGATCTTTGTTGATGTGAGAAACCCCTAGACACCCTAATATTATATAATAAATCACCTAATGCCCGTAAGAATATATTATACAATAAGGAAATAACAATATTGACGTAACATAAAAAATATATAAAATTAATTTAGACACGCCAACTCAAAAAATAATAATGTCCACGGTCCCGGCACAGATTTATCTGATTTCCAAACCCTTCCTACACCTCTGACAATACATCTTGTGAATGTGTGGAATGCCAGGCCGCCACCGTGGTTCGGATTCCACGTTAAACTGTAGGTCCTTCATTTCATCTCACAATCACCCTACCATTACACATTAGCGTAAGTGCGTATAACCCGAACGGGCAGTAAGACGCGGTGCTAATAGTAATAATAATAATGTCCACGAAAAGTTACAAAGTTCCCATGATAAACAGTGTTCCACCTAATGTTAACGAAATAACCTCGGTATTATTAGTTTGGTAAACAAGTGTGTTGTAAATTATCAAAGTTCCTTGAATATGCCGAGAGGCTCCACGTGACATATATGTAAACAATTTCTAAATTAGATCTTTATTGATGTAAGAAATCCGCTAACATCTTAATATTATACATTAAATCATCCAATATTCGTAAATATATACAATACTACGAAGAAATAATAGTATTAACATAACATAAGAGACTGAATAAAAAAAATTTGAATTACAACCCCAACCCAGAATGTTAATGCCCATATAAAATTAAAAAGTTTCCATGAACATTTTATTAGCATTGGATTTCAAAGGTCCCAAATATTCTAATCTAAGGTTAAAGAAAAACATTATCACAACTGTTTAATATGTGACCAATGTTTGTTCTTAATTGAAACTTAGTAGGAAATAATTCTTTCCAACACCCAATGTATTCCAACATCGTATAATGTGTGGTTGTTACTTATTAAAATCACGATACTTTGTATAGATATATAAGTAAATCAATTTTGTGTACTAACAAAATAGATTTAGTTAACCAAGGCCAGGTTTCAAAAGATTATTCTAAACAAGAAATAACTGATTGCATTTTGTTCAAAGTTGGATCAATTATACAATTTCCTACAACAAGTTTGTTTGCGTTGTTTTATAAATGTCCCCTTTAAACATGTTCACTTGAGCGAGTCGTCGGCCCATTCTACACTCTCCAAGCTACTTTGTAAACATTAAGTTGACCCGTTCTATGACGACACAGTATATATATATGTTCAAAAACATTGATCTTGTTCAAATCGATATGAAACACGTGGTCTACCACTATAACTATATATAATTTTTCAAACAAAAAAAAAAGCGTAAAATTTAGGTTGATGAAAGATTTTGATCCCAACTTCAAAGACGTGATTTTACGACACAATATACAAGTCATCCATGGTCACAATAATAATCGTCACGATCGTGCAAAGGGTTGGCACCCAATAGTCATTTGATATAATAATGAATGTGTTCTTCCAAATCATGTTTCTTGTACACTGTAGTCCAAAAGATTTGATCTGGCCCACGACTAAATAGTACCGGCCACTACACTTTTAAAAATGTACATCTTTCTTCCCTTTTTTCTACAAAATAACTACACTAATAATAAGAATAAAATATCCGAAGCTATTATGTATGCCTTTAGTGAGGGATCACTCCACACAGATATCATATTCTGGAAAGTGGAAAATGACACCTGGACAGGGGAATCGAACCCGGGACCTTTGGCTTAGTACGCTCTTTTTCTTTTATAAGAGATATCAGCTGGATGCCTATAACTACCAAGATTGTTAACACTGGTGTGAAATACGTTTCTTTAGCTAACACGATACATTTTCAAAGTTTATCACGTTTCAGGTGACCTGGGGGTCTAGGGGTAAGGTGTTAGACTTCTATGCTGGCGGCCGGGGTTCAATCCTCGGTCCCGGCAAAGATTTATCTGATTACTAAAACCTTCCTTCACCTCTGACAAGACATCTTGTGAATGTGGGGAATGCCAGGCCTCCACCGTGGTTCGGATTCCACGTTAAACTGTAGGTCCTCCATTTCATTTCACAATCACCCCACCATTACACATTAGCGTAAGTGCGTATAACCCGAACGGGTAGTAAGACGCGGTGCTAATAATAATAATAATAATTTATCACGTTTCTAAATTCTCGTGCATCAAACGTTCACAAGTAAAACATGCAGAGACTTAGTAATTTTCCCTCAATCTTCTGCCCCGGATTAATATTGACAAAAGAGCAACACCCTTACCCTCCCCCCATCTTATGTCGTTTCTATTCTACATCCAGAAGTAGTGAATAATGTCTGCCTGATTCTGTCTCCTATAACAGACATAAGAATGAAGGGGGATGGGGGGTTAGTGGGGGCCTACAACTTTCAATTAAGTACCAAGGCCCTGAACAGTCCCTGAAACGTCACAGCAACTATAATGCATTCAAAGTTGCGCTCTAGAATCCTATCCGCGACACCCCCTCCCCACCCGTTTTACTCCCAACCTCACCCCCTTTTGGCTTTGAGTTCCAACTTCATCTCGGCTCTTCCTCCACCCCTCCCTTATCCCTTCAAATCCCTTCCTACCGCCCAATTCTGTTGTGTGTATCTGTCCCTGTTTCTCACAATTCTACAGTTACAAGTTAATAGCATTGTAACACAATCTCAAACTACGTCGGAGGCACAACTCTCGCGAAGCAGCCATATTGGGCTCAACGTGGATGTAAGTAAAGCTCGACACTATAAACTCACATGATGTAAGCCAAGCAAAGCCACTATGTAAGTCAATTTTGAAATATGTTTTTTCTTTAAACTATATTACGTTCCACACGAGGATTATTAAAAGCTAAACCTAAGTGGTAGGGATTATAAGGAGGTTTAAGGGCAGGCGTCGCCAAATGTTAGAGCGTGAGCTACAGTTTGTTCGCGGTGGCGTTTTCGAAAGCTCGCACGATAGAAATCTATCCATCTCCTTCCAAAGTGACTCATCGTGTTGCCTGATATTTAGGATATGTATGTCTTGAAGGAAAATAATTCCAGTTCTAGTCATTGCTACGCTCTAAGTGAAGGCTGTGTTTTACCAACCTTTGTGGATCACCGTTTTAATCTGAAGATGGGGGAAAATATATATATAGAAGAAGTAAGCTCATGAATGAGCATTTTAATAGGTGTTGAAAGTTAGCCACCAAAATAAAAATGTGAAATTAACTTATGAATACCTACTTATAAATAATTCTTCAGGAGTTTAATTAAGAACAGGCTAGTTATTTACGACCTAAGATGGAATAGAATGTAACGCGAGTTTTTGCAATTTTGATGGCAAAACATTATTTTGGCAAAACATTAATTTTTATTAGTAATGTTCATATTTATTTGTTAAGAAGTAATAAAATATGATAAAATTACACCTTCTTTGTTATTATTTTTGTCCCCTTTTCACTTTTTAATCAAATAAGGAAAAGGGAATAGAAATAATAACAAAACTTATAAACTTTTAAAACTTATTAAAATATTGCTTCTGTAAATAAGTTTATTTTAATGGTCTACATAATAGTAAAATCTTCAGTTCTTGAATATAATACGATTATAAACTTTTTAAATTAATAGAAAAGGTTTACATCAAATAAATGATGTCTATGCAAAAATATTCAAATATCTTTATGTAGACAATTAGATAAAATGCATCCTCCTGAAACATAATTTTATTTATTTTAGTAAAAAAAAAAGTTTCTAGAAAAACTACAAAAATACGGACCTTAGCATGCGTTACCTTCAATATCACCATAGTACAAATGGATAAGGCCGATGGTTAAGAAAAGGTGCGACTACATTTGCGTGTAGATATAGGAATAAAAATTAGTTCTCAGTTCCCTCGTTAGGAGTTTGGATATTTTGAAACTAAACCTCACGTATAAGACTTAAGTAAGCTTATGCTTGTATAATATTATATATTGGATGGTATTAGCTAATTAGAATACATTTAACGTTATAAAATTATTTGTTTGAATAGTACATTATTAATTTTTCCAAAAATTAATTAAATAGTAAAAACATAATATTTCATGACAATAATTGTGAAGCTGTTTTAAATTTATGTTAATGCTCAACAACCTACTTCGGTAGTCACATGTCTCAAGGCATTAATCTTGCAATAGTCTGGTTTGCCAACGACAGGAGCACCGGATTTTGAATCCCCAACAATTGTCATGTGGGTGGTTTTTTACTAAATGGTTTCCCACTCTCCTTCAAGCATATTAGGGTAAATTTCCTCTAAAATTCTATCTTTCTCGTCCCTATTCAAATAGCGTAAATAATGTATGCGTTTAACTTGAACGCGCATGGACAAATAATAATAATAATAATAATAATAATAATAATAATAATAATAACAATAATAATAATAATATAATAATAATAATAATAATTCATAAAAATCCTTGTGGGTTAAATTTAATTTAATTTAATTTAATTTACGTAAAAGCTTATTTTAAGATTTTTAAGTTCCTAATACCCCACACACCTAATTCCATCAAAACAAGTTATTTAAAATGTAAAGTGTTATATCGTAATATCGGGCGATTGAACGAAATCATCGCTAAGAGAAGCAAGGAAGCAAGTAGGACTACTTGTCAGCCTGTATTTTATTCCCTTGCTTCACGTTCTACAACTTCCTCCCCGTTCCCCCCTTACAACCACCCCCGCAAACCCTTCACACACCAGTCCATGTTAACTCTCACATTATCAATTAATTATTCATTACAGTCAGCCAACACTCCCGGCGGGCGTCTGTGACAAGCGACTCATCTTGCCTGCTTTCATCACTGGGAGCTTAGGAACTGAAGCAATGGCGTATTTTTAAAATATAAAAAAAGAAAGACGATCGCACATTTTAACAGCAATTGTAATCATAAAACAGGATCTAAAATTTTATTTTATTATGTTTGGCATCGCATCTTACAACCTGTTCATATTATATGGATTTGTATCAATCACGCTAATGTTTTAGTGATGAGGAAGGTTGAATTTAGAGGAAGTTTAGCCGAATTTTCATGAAGGAAAAATGGATGACCATTTAATAATAAAAATTCAGTACACCCGACCGGAATTTGAACCCCAATCTCCCCATCATAGGAAGTATATTGTGAGAGTGACTTCTTAGGTCATGTGGCCACCGAAAAAGGTCTACAAGATTTTAATATATATTAATAAAATGAAGAGTTTGTGTGTGTGTTTGTCATGAACATTGCGTGATATTTAGAACAAGCAGAGAGCCGACATTTTAAAATTAGTTGTCCCTGTGTAGAAACAAGTGCACCGTTAACATGGAATTTTAAATTTTTTATTAGATTTTTTTAATCTATTAAAAATTTGGTAAAAAAGAATAAAATTAAGGGGTTTTTGATTCGGTCTGTTTAAAGAAAAATAAATAAAACGTTGGCCGGGTACTTCTTCTAGTAGCAAATAAGTATTATATGACCTTAATGATAAGGCTCGGTTTTGAGGCAATAGAATTATGTTTGTTTCCCATGAATGTTATACTAAAGAAAGATTTGATACAAATGGCAAACCACTTTAAGTTTTTATAAAGGAGGGTAGGAGAGAAGATGGAGCAATTCAAACCAAATAAAAGGAGGCAGTGGAGAGGTTCTATAACAGTGACTAAAAACTAATGTTCCCAGTAGAAAAAAAAATGTGTGTGTGTACTTATGTACGCGCGTGAGAAATTATACTTCTTTGGCATCATTAAAAATAAAAAATAATTTAATAATATTTAGTATTAATTATGTTAAATAATAATATTTTAATCTATATCAATAAATAATACATACGGATAGTTAACCTCAATTATATTGGAGCACTTGGAAAAGTCTCTAAGCACAATATTTTTCACTAATATTTACGAATAGTAAATAATATTAATCAAAATATTCAATTTAAATCACTACTGGGCCTGGATTCACCAAAGGGAGCAAATAGTTTCGCCAGCGCAAGTTTGAAATATGTTCCAAATCCCTATTCACTAAAAGGAGCAGGCGCAATTTGAGAGCAAAGTTGCGCCTTTTATTTGCCACCACTCAAGAGTAGGCGCAGCTATTAAATCATGATTGTCACTTCAATAAATTTAAATGGCAGCATATTATTGTATTGGCTTAAAATACAATTAGTTACATAACTGTACTCCAATTAATAATGAATTAATTAAAATAACAAAACGTATGTCAAGCCCAAAATTGGTTTCAATTTAGACAGTGGTAACAAAACAATTACATACCTTTTATTGTTGGATTTTTACATTCAAACAACGCAATGGCATTTCTTGCAGTATTACAAAACAAAACTACGAACTGTGTAATCTTCGTCTCGATCCAAAGAGGTTTGTATTCCTCCAAGTCCAAAGACATCTCGTCACTAAATATGGCAGTTAGTATAACTTTAAAATAAGTTTTAAAGTTTCTATAAACATTAATGTTTTATTATTGGAACTTAAACTTTAAACTAATAATAAAAATAAATACAAAAAAAAATATTTTAATTTATATCAATAAATAATACATACGAATAGTTAACCTCAATTATATTGGAGCACTTGAAAAAGTCTATAAGCACAAAATTTTCACTAATATTTACGAATAGTAAATATTATTAATCAAAATATTCAATTTAAATCACTACTGAATATAATTTATTAGCACATATATATTTCGCACTTGTATGAAACTAAAACACGTGTTGTGAATGTAGAAACTAGAAACATGTGGATAAATATTATATATATGAAAACAGTGATCAGAGGCGACGAGCGTACCATAGAGAAAAGAATAACATAGTATACATTTCTCTATGAGCGTACCAACATGCGCGACTAACAGAGGTTCTATTTCTATTTTGTTGGTAGCTTTTGTTTTTCGAGACTTAATGAGCGGTTTAGCTTCAACCTGTTACTTTTGTGTTACAGTGATGCGCGCGCATCTTAAAATTTCGCTCTCATCATTTTTTCATAACGCGCCTAAAGAAGTATATCTTCAAAAAGTTTCATTTAGGGTTTTGACTATACACACACAAACAAAGGGCAACATGTTGCGAAAACACAATAGATCAATCAAATATATTTCATACTTATCACTAACGGAGAGAGTAAATTTTATTAACTTTTATTTCCTCCTATTCCTTTTTCCACTCTTTCTATATATTTATTGTATTTTGTTTTCTATACCCCAAAGCTAACTTTATAAACCTAGATACCATACTACTACCTGAGCTATATCCCATCTACCATTGCAATTTGTAAGTGACAGCTAGTAAATGTTATCAGATCTACTCTCATGTATTAATTCAATAAACCATAAGAGCTGTGAGGACATAAATATTTTGAGCTGTTGTCACTTTGCAGTAAAAAATTTCACAATAATACCATTTACTTTTAGTTAAGGTGCAAGCTACCACCACTGCTATGGTGAATGGACACACTATACTTGCGTTACTTAGGCCATTGTATCAAAACTACATATTAAGCCACACTAATACCTAAATACGTGTTATTATTATTATTATTATTATTATTAGCACCGCGTCTTACTACCTATTCGGGTTATACGCACTTACGCTAATGTGTAATGGTAGGGTGAATGTGAGATGAAATGAAGGACCTACAGTTTAACGTGGAATCCGAACCACGGTGGAGGCCTGGCATTCCCCACATTCACAAGATGTCTTGTCAGAGGTGAAGGAAGGGTTTGGTAATCAGATAAATCTTTGCCGGGGCCGAGGATTGAACCCCGGCCGCCAGCATAGAAGTCTGTCGCCTTACCCCTAGACCACCAGGTCACCAAAATACGTGTTCAACTTGTTAAATATCTTCACCAACACCCCCGATATCGAAACATAATCCTCTAAGCTCGTAGTCGAATATGCTTATTTAACGACCCAATGTCAAAAATAGGCTCATTTATACATGTTATACACATAAAAAGGTAAAGATTTAACAACAAAAATATATCCAATTTTATTTCATACCCAACAACAAACTGAGAGAACTAATAGAACTAATATAAGGGGGCTGCCTAGGTAGATAAGATAGTTCCAACCAGATGTCGTGTTTAAATTAATTATTGGTAGAATTTTTAACAGCACATGAGTTTGGTTTTTACTGGAATGAACACAAATTTATTTCCTTTGACCCTACATAGAAATACTTGTGGATGTAGTGTAAAAGTTTTAATTTTCCGCTTAGGAACATACAAAAATCCACATATTTTGTTTTATCATTATGACCTGAATTTCCAAGAAAAGAAAGGTATCTGAAATGGGAGCCTATATCTTTGTGAATAGAATGTTGTATATTAACAAGGGGGCCGCAACAAGAGTTATATTGGCATTGGCATTTTCCTCCCATGTTTATTCTCCGCAGGACAGCTTTATCCACATACATTACAAATCCTCTTGGTTTCCGGCATTTATGGATTTTAATCGATTATTCTAGTGTATTAACGCTTTACTTTATATCTGTATTTTATATTTCCTCTCTTTCACTCATACATAAAACAATTTAATGATATCTAAAATAATAAATTAAATCTTAGTTTTTATTAAAAAAATATCGTTTTATTAAGGAAAGAGTAGAGGATTATTCAAAACATTTTATTTCAAATCCTAAAATTTTTTTAATATAATTTAAAAATACTATGCTTATTAAAAAAAATTTTTTTTAAAGAATTCACATTTTAGATTCAAAGGAAATGATTTTATATAGTGATTTAATGTGGATTATGTTACATAGGGATTTTAATTCTTCCAATTCAAAGATTACTTTGTCTATATTGCTTTTTAAGGGATGTTTGGGAGTAGCTATAAGGGAGGGCTAAGGAAGGAAAAAATATCTACCGAGGTGTAATGAAATATCTCTGTTTACAGAATCAAGGAGGAAAAAAGAACCAATGAACGTACTTCTAAAGAATCAAGTCTTAAATACCAAAATCAAGAAGCGAAATAAAGATTTTCACAAACAAAAACGGTAGTTTTAAAAAAATACTAAAAATAAAAGATAAAAACTAAATATAAAAGTTTATTGCAAATTATATGGAGAAAAAAAGGGTTGAAAACAAAACTTTCTAGATGAACTGATATAAAAACAAATGTCTAGCAATGACCATAAAGAAGTTACCCCTTCAGTGATCAAAAGCGAATGAGTACTGTTGGGGGCAGGGGTAGAGTTCAATTGTTTACTTGAAAATATTATGGGTAAAATATTCTGAACATCACAAAATCGAAAATATTAGAGAAGTAGTGTTGGTTTAATTCTTTTTAATATGTATAAAAAGTTTAGTTGTTAAAATGGTTTCAATTTAAATAGAAAAATGTGAATAGAATTGAAGGGTAAATGGAATAAAATGTAAAAGAAAGTCATGTTACACACATTTTCCAGGATGACAACTTTTATATTTCAAATCCAATAAGGACTTTAGAAAATAATGTTTTTATAATCTATTTAAATATACACACACATATATATATATATATATATATATATATAAAACAGATACCTCTATAAGCCATAGTATAATGGGCATGATAAAAATCTTATGATTGTCAAACAGATGGCAGCACTAACTCAGTTTTAGTTAAAATTTGACTTTCTTCCTTTTTCTTCAGTACTCTAAAATTATAATTAAATAAACGTAGCTAATATATTTTAATATACTACGGTACAATTGTTGTTGTTTTTAGCTTTTTTAAAATAATAACCACATTTTTTTTAAATATGGGAATAATTCCAAACTAAGCCAGGATCTATTTTTTAACTACCTGCCTCGGTTGCGTGGTTAGCTAACGCACTGGTGTCGTGTTGAGCTTAACTGTCGAAGACGAGGAGATTGAGGTTCAAATCTCGCTTGGTTGAACTAGGATGGTTTTCCCTAAATGGTTTTCCATTCTCCCTCCACGTAAATGCGGGTTCACTTCCTCTATATTAAACATTCCCAATTCCTAGCCCATTAGCGTAAATAGTACTTAAGCGTATAACCCGAACGTGTAGTAAGACGCGGTGCTAAGTAATATTATTTATTTAATTCACGTCTCAGGTGTCATTTCCCAAATACATTGAAAATTTAGTGACATTATTTACTATTTAATAATGTAAGTCTACAACTATTCGTTCAAAGAGTTTCTTTATCCTCGTGGCTAAATTTTTAGAGTGGTCAATCACATGTTTAATAAAATCAGGCTAATCTTTAAAGAAGTGAACAACTGTTAGTGTGTATTATTAAATTATGGAATTGAAAAAATATATATATATTGACATCTTTATGTTAAATTTTAAATTAATTTGTTCAAATTCATTTAATAGCTTCATTTAATGTGTATTTAAAAATTTAAACAAAAGCATTTTACTGTTATATAAAAAATACATTTGTCCAAGTAGCTTAGTATTTTACTTGGTATATATAACTAGATCGTGAATTTTAAACATAATTTCTTAGCTTCCGTTTTGACAACGAAAACAATTTTAGATAATATTGATCACATTACTACAAATATAGATCTCATTAACTAGCATCCTACCCTTCCTTCACCTCTGACAAGACGTGTATTAATCACAACTTGAGAATGTGGGGAATACCAGGCCTCCACCGTGGTTCGGATACCACGTTAAACTGTAGGTCCTCCATTTCATCTCACAATCACCTTACCATTACACATTAGCGTAAGTGCATATAACTCGAACGGTTAGTAAGACGCGGTGCTGCTAATAATAATAATAATAATAATAATAATAATAATAATAATAATAATAATAATAATAATAATAATAACAACAACTAGCATCCTACATTGGTCGACACGCCGATAACATATCAGGCTCATATAGCATTGTTTACCACGGATGGGGAGTAATGGTTAGATTCCTGGCTAGGTATATCGAGGGCGTTTTTTTATAAAAATTATACCACCATCCATCCACGTTAATGCGAGTGCATTTAATCTAAATTCTATTTCTATCATGCCTATCACATTAGCATGTAAAAAAACTTATAAATGGGTAGGTTTCAAACATAAAAATAAACAAAGTTGTAAAGTTATGAACAATTTTGTACAGTTACATATGTATACGTGAACATTGGGATAGGAAGGGACGCGAGAAAAAACTAGTGTTTTTACTGATTTTATGGCGAAACACCTTTTTTTGGGCAAAATAAATACCATATTGCTCCAGTACAAACATAGAATTCAATTTTATTCACATGGAGACCTCAACATTTTTAAATAAATGTCAAGGGTGTTCTGGAATTTAACGACATCTTTTTATCTTCATTTAAAAAGTTTGTTAGACAATGCCATTATGCTCATGACAGATATTCAGGAACTTTTGATATCAACATGTGAAGAAAATTAAACTCTATGTTTGTACTGGAGCAATATTTTATTTATTTTGGCTAAAAAAAGTTTTGCCATAAAAACTGAAAAAATATTGCACTTCACTTTAATTAGTTGATTTGTATATCTTGTTACACTCAAGAAAAATAATAACGATATTTTAATTGAAAACTTACAAAAGATTTAGGATATATTGTAGGCTTTTGCAGGGGAGAGGGAAGTTACTAAGATATTATTACTTGTAGTGATGGCCGATTTATCCAATTAGCTAAAGCCGCTTTTCATTTGGCTTTCATTAAAGAGGTCAAAGTTATAATCACACCCGAATTTCCAAAGTGGAATTTTAATTGTGATCTTTTCAATCTCTCTCCACATTAATACGAATGAATTTCCTCTATGTTACTCTTTGCAGACCAACCTCTAAAGTAGGCCTATTTAATTTAACATCCTTGACTAAAATAAAAAAATACCTTTTTTCTAGTATATATAATGTGTTTACTCTCTTTATTTCGTAGCATATTTTGCAACCTCAAATAAAAATTTCAACTTGAATCCCTATACACTGTGACTAAAAATATTGGAAACTTAGATATGGACATTGGTGTACACCTATGGAATTTAAGCTAATTGGAGGTCCTTTTGGGCGTTGAATACTTTATCCATATTTTGGTAGTTTCATTATAGTAAATTTGTAATGTGTCTGTATGATGTGACCTCACTATATAGTTCACATTCGTTCTTTAAATTAGGATTTACAAAATAAACTATTTAAAAAAATCCATAAGTGAAAAAAGAGATCAAAATTGCAAACGAAATAAAATCATATCCAATATATACAATACATTTTTTAGTATAATGTCACATCGCCGTTAAGGTTTTGAACAATTATATGAATTTGATGTAAGAAAATATGTATATTTACGGGATCCATTGTATAAGAAGGGTGTGAGGATTTAAGCCATTTGTTTGATTCAACGTGTCTAGTTCCTTAATTAGATTTTTCATTTATATAAAGGCCTATCATTTAAAGTTTTATTTTAAATGTTCTAAATCTACATCCAGTATGTTTATTAGTTTTTAATTAAATTCCTTATTTTTTTCCAGTTTTTACTAAACGAAACAAAACTGGTTTCCCCGGTTTTTCAGCTGCGGATCAACCTCTAAAATGATAACGTATTGTCAGAGGTTTATAAAATAGCCATGTATTTTGTCTATACTTGAAAAAAGGCGTAACAACGTTATGTTTCTTACCAAGTATATTTCAAACAGACTATCCTACATTGAGGCCACTGGGCATGCGCAAACTTTCCAGTAACTAATTAAAACAGTCTACTACGCTCCCTGAATATACATTACTCGATCAGTATTCTCTAGGGCAAGTTGGTGATTCCAGAAATACACTAGTTAAAGTCTACCGAACGATAGCTTAGAAAATAATAGGCATAGTAAGAGGTAATTTATAACATCGACTTGTAAACTTGCGTTAAAGGCACCCCCCGCCTTGGTCATCGAAAAAGTTTCAATCGCTGTCTGGCCACACAACTTAAAATACAATGGTCTGTATACTCCCTTTCACCCTTCATCTACAACCACACTTTTTCATGTCAATTAAAAAGAGAAGAAAGAAATTTACAAAATGTCTTATCTCAACGTAAAGAGGAAATCTCTGTGCTTGGTCTCAAACATTTTAAAATTTTAATCTGTGAGCCTATAAATCAATTACTGTATTTGTTAGAGGGAGCTAAATATAGATACCTTTTTTTTTATCAAGTATTGTCTCATAGCTCTACAAATATTGTTAAAAATTAGTTGAAAAAGAGCTAATGTCATATTTTCATTTTTTTTTTCGATGATTAAAACATTAACTATAAGTTTGTTAAGGGCCCTGTTGGAATCTTTCCTACTTATTTTGGCATGAACCATAATTTGAATTAACTTATCGTAGAATTAAATAATTCTTTAAAGTTGGACGTTTGCATGGCAATTTCTCAGTTACCAAAGTGATCCCCTTAAGTGATAAAATACCTCCAACGCGCTACTCTATCAGTAGATTATACCGTCGATGACAGGGAGATTGAGGTTCAAATCTCGGTCGGGTGTAATGTGGGTTGTTTTTCCAAAATGGTTTTTCACTTTTCCTCCGCACAAATTCATGCACACTTCCTATAAATATAAACCTCCTTAATCCCTTAAACCATTAGGTTAATTAGTACATACGTATATATAACCGAATGGGTATTAGGATGCAGTGCTACAAAATAAATAATAAAACTTATTCTTAGTGAGACAAATAAAACTAACTTAAACCCCTCCTTGGAGTTATTTTATATTATTTCTAGTAACAGACTAGACGTTTAAATAAAGGTAACATTTTGAGTACATCCTGATAAAAAAAAGTTCCGTAGTAAATATTAAAAATAAAAATCTAAGTTAACTAATGAATACTGGTAGGTTTGTCAACGTGTGAGATGAATTCCTATGCGTAAAGGGGGTTGGGGGGGAGGGGAGAAGAAGAATGTAGAAATAAAAGTAATAGAAGGCAAGGAATACCATCACATGAAAAATGCCGCCACCCGTCATATTATTTCACGCTGTGACGAGCACATCCCTCTCTCTCTCTCCCATCTCGGCGTCATCACGAACTACACCACGCGTCGTAAAGGCTACCTCCATGCTCTGGTATCATTTTTCTCGGTCAGACGGAGAAGTCTGTGGCGCTACTGGTGGCCTGCCAGAGAGTAACTTGACCCCGGGATCCCTTGCGGTCTTTGTGAAGCAGAACCCCGATGTTCTGGGTAGTGAGCTTCATCTACCTCAAGCTGGACATAGCTAAATATGACAATGCTGACTATGACGTGTTTGGAGATCAGGTGTTTTGATTTCAGTCCCGATATTTTAACTAGACTAATATCCGCTTCGGTGGCCACATGGTCTAAAGCGTCGCTCTTGCAATATACTAGACTACCAATGACAAGGGAGATCGGGTTTATAATCCCGGTTGGGTTGGGTGTGCTGAAGTTTTTTCATACATTTTTTCAACCTCCCTCCATGCAAATGTGGGGACACTTCTTATAAATTCAAACTTATTCCTTCATAACTCATTAACTTAATTAGTACATATGCGTATAGCCTAAACAGGTAGTAAGACTCGGTGATTCAATACGGCAAGATATTATAAATGGGGTGGGGGAAAACAAGCTATCCCATCACTTTATATGAGCTGTCATAATTAGAATAACAAAACAAAACACAATCTACTTTATATATATGTATATGTATGTATGAATATGTATGTATATGTATGTATGAGTATGTATGTATATGTATGTAATTGTATGTATATGTATGTAATTGTATGTATGTATATGTAATTGTATGTATGTATATGTATGTATGAATATGTATGAGTATGTATGAATATGTATGTAATTGTATGCTTATGTATGTAATTTGTAATGTATATATGTATGTAATTGTATGTATATATATGTATGTGTATGTATGTATATGGGATGTATGTATGTATGTATGTATGTGTGTATGTATATATGTATGTATGTATGCATGCATGCATGTATGTATGCATGTATGTATGCATATATGTATGCATGTATGTATGCATGTATGTATACGCCTATCTGGAGAATGTGTTGAGCTAATTGTATGGTCCAAAACATAAAGCATATTTACTATTAGTTTTGAAAAAGTGTTAGGACTTTTACGATTGGTAGGTAATTTTTCAATTATATACCTTCAACCCATGTTAAGAAATTTTCAAACAGAGGTAAAATAGTTGTCTCATAGTACTGTTGAAATATTTTGTTTTTAAGGTGGGGATTTAGGGAACGCGATAAAATGTAGGTGTTTTTGCAGTTTTTACATAAAAACTTTTTCGGTCAAAATGAATAAAATAGTGATTCAGTGCAAAAATAAAGATTAATTTTCTTCACATGGTAGCCTCATTATATTTTTGAATATCTCTTAAGTGTATCCTGGAATGTAGTGACACATTTTTATCTTCATTGAAAATGTTTGTCATCTAATACAGCAACAATCGTTTATATCCCCCTGTAAAGAAAATTAAAATAATAGATTTATATTGGAACAAAGTTTTACTTATTCTGTAAAAATAAATTTCTGTAAAAACTGCACACACACACACACACACACACACACACACACACACACTCACACACACACACTCACACACTCACACACATACACACTCACACGCACTATTTTTTTTCTGGCGTTCCCTACAACCTCAATATAAAAAATCCTTCCAGGTTTGTATTATGTAATGAACACTTTTATGGGGGGGATCCATTCCTGATGGTCATAGGGGAGTGAGGGATCAACCATACATTTCGAGTCGGGACGGATCAAGAGTCTTTGAGAAGCAAAAGTTGAGATAGGTACTCTGCATATACAGTGTGTTATTGGCAGTGAAAATGGGCATAAGTGCGACATGCACTTTGTACGTAGGCAGTGGATACACCGACGGGAAGAGAGACGCGTGTTTAGCAGCCATAAATTGTGAAGGTGAAAAATACACTCCACCTGTAAGTGCCAGGTTCACGGTTTATTATTTTATCAATATAAAGTATAGAATGGTTAAATAGCTAAATCAGAGTTTATTAATTTGATGTTATCTAATATAAAGTAACTTATCGATAGGATACCCAATAATATTAATAAAAAATGGGTGTGTGTACTTATGTACGCGCGTGAGAAGTTATACTTCTTTGGCATCATTAAATAAGTTTATTTCTTTATTTTTTAAATATTAAATAACCAATAATAAATATTTAACAATAATAATTTAATAATATTTAGTATTAATTATGTTAAATAATAATATTTTAATTTATATCAATAAATAATATATACGGATAGTTAACCTCAGTTATATTGGAGCACTTGAAAAATTCTATAAGCACAATTTTTTTCACTAATATTTACGAATAGTAAATAATATTAATCAAAATATTCAATTTAAATCACTACTGAATATAATTTATTAACACATATATAATTCGCACTTGTATGAAACTAAAACACGTGTTGTGAATGTAGAAACTAGAAACATGTGGATAAATATTATATAAATGAAAACAGTGATCAGAGGCGACGAGCGTACCAACATGTGCGACTAACATAGGTTCTATTTCTATTTTGTTGTTAGCTTTTTTTCTCGAGACTTAATGAGCGGTTTAGCTTCAATCTGTTACTTTTGTGTTACAGTGATGCGCGCGCATCTTAAAATTTCGCTCTCATCATTTTTTCATAACGCGCCTAAAGAAGTATAACTTCAATAATCTATCTGCACCAATTAAATGACACGAAAATACTGATATTTAAATTATCTTATGATGGGTAGAAGTGGAAAAGTGGGGAATCGCATTTTTACTCAAATTGAGCTATTTATTTATTTATTTATTATTTAGCACCGCTTCTTACTACCCTTTCGGGTTATACGCTTAAGTACTAATTACGCTAATGGGTTAGGAATTGGGAAGGTTGAATTTAGAGGAAGTGAACTTGCATTTGCGTAGAGGGAGAGTGGAAACCCATTTAGGAAAACCCACCCCCAGTTCACCCGACCGAGATTCGAACCTCGATATCCCGTCCTCTACAGACAAACTCAACACGACTAGTGCGTTAGCTAACTAAGCCATCCGAGGCGGGTAAATTGAGCTATTGATGTCATCTGTTAAACAATAATGAGACTTTTATTATGCAAATTAGCTAATAATTAAAATAAGTTTTTGTCATATTTAAATTAAATTAAAAGCAAAGAAGTAGTGGTTAGAGTATCTTTGTGGTTTGAGATATAAAAGTTGTACTGATAAATAAGTGGGATTTTTTTGTATTGACGCGTCTTTCTAACCGTTTGGGTTATATGCTTTGTGTAGTGTTAATTTCTTCTTTTCCTTTCTTGGGCCTTCATATTAGAAATGTTATATCCCAGAGACATAAACCAGTGATGTCACAGTCAGAGGATATATCTTAATTTTTTTTTATTACAATATTGTTTGTTAGAAACTAAAAGAAAATTTGTCGGTGAAATTTTCATCCCCCACACCCCACAGTGAAGTTGGCGGCTCTTTGTATTTTATGACTACCATATCATATAACCAATTCGCGATCGAATTTCTTTCATCTCTCCTATTTTCTCTACATTGAATACTCCCCCCCCCCTTTTTTTTTTCTTCCTTGTTCGCACATTTTCTCTGCGTTCCTTTACAGACTTTGGATTATCCACAAAATCAAAATCTCAATTTTCTTTGTTCGTTCGTTCAGTGAGATGGGTTACAAACACGTGAAACTTTATCTTTGTGCTCACGTAATCAACTTTACCACAGGAAACAGAATTAATGATAAACTTCAATGTATAACATAAAATTTTGTTTTTAAATTTAAGTACATCACTATTCGAAAATCTTTTTCCCTCTCTTATGTGTAGTAAAGAATATAGTGATTTTTTTTCTGAAAACTAAATTTTAATACATGTTAGTGTACACGTATTACTATTATTTTCACAACATATAAAGCAGTGGTTCTCAAACTGAGACATAAGCACCACCGGTGGTCCACGGTAATTTGCCTGGTGGTCTACGGAAGAGAGAAATAGAGGAGGGGGTAATAGTTGTATGTTGTAAGAGATTTAAAAAGTACAAAATTGATGGGCAATGTCCGAGTCAATAATACTACAATATTACAATAATAATTATTATTATTAGCACCGCGTCTTACTACCCGTTCGGGTTATACGCACATTTCAATAATAAAACCAATTTCGGTGGCCACATAGTCTGAGGCGTTACACTTGCAGTAGACAAGATTGCCCATAGTAGAAAGATCAAGGTTTGATTCTCGGTCGGGTGTACTGATGGGGGATTTCTAGGATGGTTTTCCACTCTCCCTCCGAGAAAATGTGGGTACACTTTATATAAACATAACCTTTTTCATCTCTAAAACCATTAGTGTAATTATTACATACGCGTAGAGCTCAAACATAGTGCTAATTAAACGCTAACAAAGTGGTCCGCCATTGGGGAAAAGTTCGAGAAATACTGCTATAAAAGTTAAAGTAACATTGATTCAAAACCTCTTTTTTGGATCAAAACCTATTGATATGGTTTTAAATAACATTTATTAAAAAATAAAATAAGACTATTTCATTTAAAAAAAATACACCTCTCTAAGCGTTTAACAAGTACTTATTCAGGAGACACTTGTTTGATCCCAAGAATATTTAAATGATTTAGTATGTGTGTGTGTGTATGGACCATACAGGTTATTACACTTCCTGGTGTTTCTAGGTCATGTCGGAATAACACTTTTTATTAGGGAGATGAATATTATATTATTTTCATCAACATGTTTCTCTTGCTGTATGAATGATTCATCTAAAAATTGTAAATATTTAACTAATATATTTTATCCCCCCCGTTAACCATATATTCGACTAACTCTAAATTTTTTAAAGACAAATGATGTTTAATCTGTTATAAAACAATATTTTGATGATAGTAACAAGTCATTTTGTCAAATGGTGTAACATTTATTTTATATTTTATTTGCGATATCATAAATATAAAATCGACAATATAGTTAACAATCTGAAACAATTACAATAATTCATTAATTTTGCTGTAATAAGATTTTTAGATTTAAAATATTTATTTTTATTTTTTGCGTCATTACGATTGTCTCCTCGTTTTGCTAACGCCCTCACACTCTAGGAACTACCCAAGAGCAGATATGCAACGTTGCCACATCTGTCAGACTATCTTGCAAACCAGCATCTCTTTATCTCTCTCTCACAACACACACACATGTTCTCGCGCCCATGGGCGTCCACCCTCCCTCCCTTTTCCTCTTTCTTCCTCACCCTTCCTCATCAATATATCCTTGTGCTGTTCCATCATCCCACAGGAGCAGCATCATCCCATACAATCCACATCAATCACTCGACCATTGACAACCTTGGTTATGACACTTTCAGTCGCAAAGAGTAGGGGGAGGGGGGGGGCGACGGCGGAAATGGAGATAGAGAAGAGGAGGAGAGGACGAGGGTATAGTTCTGGTTAAAAAAAAAGATGACGCAGCAATCGAATTCTGAACGCAGCAACGGGAAACTCTAGAATAAGCATTAAAAATATATGTCTGCTGATATATAAATATTTATAAATTATTTGAGTGATAGTGCGAGTAAACATACAATACATTACGCCTAGCATTGTAAGAAGATCACAAGCTGGCAGTTATAAAAATTACTTAAAAAATCTTCATATTTTCAGCCTAAGATCACGGGAAATGCTACCATAGCTTTGTATATATCTTATCAATATATATAAAATAATCTATATTAATAAAATGAAGAAGTTGTGCGTGTGTTTGTGTGTGCGTGTGCTCACGCGCGCGCCTGTCATATACATTACACCATATCTATCACACACAGAGATCTGAATTTGATATATTGGTAGCACCTGTCAAAACTAGTGCACCGAGAAGCAATAATTTTAAAATTAGGATTCGACTCTTTTAAATTAATTAAACACTGGGTTACTTCTGATAGTATTGATAATAAAGTAAAATGTTATCAACGCTGACAGTAACAATAAATGTTAGTATTCTATAAACTGTCCTATTATAACTCTTATCTTGATTTAATTCTTAACAATCTACAAAAATGGTAGTTTTATATCTTATATTATTCAGTTAAAACTAGTTCTTGACATTACTTAAACTACATATTCAATTAAAGATACATAATTTAAGACTTAGAGGTAAATATATTCAACTTATTTTCAAATTTTAGACCATAATAATCAAATAATAAAAGTTATGACTAATTTGTTAGAGTAAGTCACATAAAAAAACTGTTAAAGGGTTCTCCAGATAGTTCCTCTTTTTTAAGATCTATGTTAATATATAGTAAGCTTTATCTCTCATCAGTATAAGCACAAGGTGTTGAGGAAAAGAATTCAGAATTCTAGGATATTGTAACACTCTTTAAAATGAGTAAAAAATTGTTAATAAACAAAGGTCAGTTATCCAACTCACACAGAAACACAGGTAGCTTTGCCTTTCGGTAGTAGACGAAGTTAATATCATCCACTTCATGAATAGCTTCTTAACCACTGGCCGAGTCTGTTCGGAACATAAGCCTCTCCACCGCCTCCTTTCCTCCCACCAACTCTCTCCCTCCATCTTGGCCCAGTCCTCTACAAGTTCCTCCTGAAGCCTTACTCTTACTCTCCCATTTCTCATCCTGTCTAATGGTAAAACTAAGATAGGCGTAGCAAGCCAATAGTGGATAAAAAAATGCTTTCAAAATAGGAACACTAAACAAAACTAATTTATAAAATGAAATGTGATTTGTGTTTATATGGCACAAATGTATTACCTTAGAAAAGGTGTTCTACATGCTTTTCTTTCATTTTCAATCAAATTTCCCATCTTCGAATGAGACTGTTGCATTATTTAAAAAAATCCCTAGCTTTATTCGAATCACCCGACAACAGTTTTCAGCCCACTGTGGTAAGTCTGCTAAATCATTTATTGTGGGAAAAATTACACTAAACTCCCGTACCATAAAGTCCAGAGTATTAAGCTCAGGGACCTGAGTGTAGGAAGGGGGGGGGGGGGTTGCAACTTGACCTCCTTGACCTATCCTATATCTCTGTGTGACTTGGTTAGTGGACCTAGGTTCTCAAATACCTTTTTACTCATTTAAATCGGTACTAAAATTTTCTAAAATTCAATATTTTTTTAACAATCTGTATTATGTAGTATTATTAGTGTGTTTGGCTATGGAATAGTCAACAAAATGTAATAGTTAAATGATATTCTTTTTATTGATATCTTTACATTTTATTTAAAATATTTGTTGGGCTCAGTAAAAATCACCAAGATCAACTTTCCTGGTAATACAAATAACAGAGTCATAGTAAAGACCAGTGATAGTGTTGAAATTTTGCTGTTACTGTGCAAATCGACAGCTTAAGACCCAATTATTTTTAGAGACCTCACCACTTTTGTCATTTGGAGCTCATGATATCGTATATATATTCACCGATAAGCGTAACAATTTACCGGGTTATTCATATCTTGATTAAAAATATTATTAAATGTTGTAGGAGGTGACAAGTAGGCATTTTCCCGTTATGTAATTGGGGTCGGCGATGCCAAGTGGCGGAGCTACGAGAGGTTAAAGTTTGCTTCGTATTCACGTGGGGGACGTTCTGTTGCCAATGCTTGGCTCCCATTGGCAAGTGAATCCACTTCTTCAATTGAGATGCCTGCGCGCTCACAATATTGGCCCTTGTCAGGGACAACACCCAAATATATAAAACAATCAGCCATTTCTAATGTGTATCTGTTGTCAGGCAATTCAATGGCTGTTACTGTCCATAGTTTACACCAAACCTCATTTGTTATGTGCTGAAGAATGATGAGTTGCCTACCATCCATGTGGATACAGCGGCAACTTTGACGTCACCGACCTCATGTCGTTGCACGGAAATACTTATATTGTCACCCCTACATCCTGTAGGTATATATTTTTTACTTAAATATGTGAATAACCCAGTTTATAGATTGCTTGTACAATCTAAATGGTTGGCTGAGTCCAAGCGAGATTGACTAGAGTAGATATAGCCCTTCAAATCTAGGTTGGACGTACTGAGGATGGTTTGCTTCTTGCTATGATAGTTGTGTTTTTGTTATTTTACCATCCTCTTTCCAAGAGATCTTGGGTTCATTCCCTTAAAATTCTCAATTTTCATTATTTTCCCGTAAATTAGTGTAAGCTAAGGAATTTTCTAAAGACATAGCAAATTATTAAAAGGATCAGTTCACATTTTTAATGTTCTGTTGATGTTACGAAGGAAAAATTATTTTAAATGTCCTAAATCCCGAATAGGTAGGCATACGTATAAATGCTAAGATTATCTAGTAGGATTTGCAGTGATGGCGAAGTCAGAGTTTGAATCCTGGACGGGTATAGTTATAGGCTTTTCTCTAAATTACTTTTCTTTCTCTTCCCCCACAAATGTGGCTACAGTTATACTAAATTATATGTTTCTAATCCTAATTCTATTATAGAAGTTAAGTTCAGATAGCTCTAATGGGCAATATGACGTTGAGAAAAAAAAAGACACATACAGTTTCCAGAAACAACACTTCAAAACAATCTCTCCAAAATAAATCTTAAATATCGTAAGAGAATAGAAAATCCTCATCATATTATCTTCACTTGCTTTTATTGCAAAAGAACATCATCAAATTTGATCTAAAATGTATAAAATAGAGTTACGTCATATGATATAAATGTTGCAAGAAAACTATTGATATATTTTTCAAGTAGAAA
The DNA here is from genome assembly GCA_039000515.1 of Timema cristinae. Taxonomy (NCBI): domain Eukaryota; kingdom Metazoa; phylum Arthropoda; class Insecta; order Phasmatodea; family Timematidae; genus Timema; species Timema cristinae. Next base: position 46,144,743 of record JBCFYV010000935.1, on the reverse strand, counting down.
ATACTCAACCTAGTTACTCTCAAACATATACAATATTCCATTTCTTTTCTTTTTTTTATAAAATTTGAATATGTAAGTGTCTTCGATTTCTTTTTTTTTACCTCCCAATTTCTTACCTTCATCTCACTTTCTATTTACATTCTTTCTTCCGTTCAACCTTACACTTCGATTTGCATTCATTCTATTCTAGCCATCCTATTCTAATCTACCTTTTAGGCACGTGATACGTCTTTTTTTGTTCATTTATATTCCATTCTTTTCTTCTTTTGGAGGACGAGTGGAAAAGGAAACTTGAAAGCAATCCCCCAAAGCGAATAGCTGTGTGACAATTTAAGTGAGTTTGGTTTTACGTAATGTTCTCTCTAGATTGCGAAAAAAAAAATGTGTGGGGTGACAAAATATGAAATAAAATAAAATTGATTTTTAATATCTAGCTAGGAAATAGGGGTATTTTCCTTTGCTTTCATCTCTTAAGGAAGATATTTTATTCTTATTTTTTTTAAAAAAAGCTCTATTTTATACGATATGACAAGTTGCGTCTTTATGAAAGAGAAACTGATGCCATTCTGACACGGATATTTAAACTATTATTTAATAGATTATTTTGTTAAAGTAAAAATTTAACCCTAAAAATAATAATATATCAAATTTCACTTATATATAATATGTTTAATTGGATGGTAAATCTAAGTCTTATGACAGATAGTTTTGTGTATTTGGTTAATCTGAAATGTCTCAATAATAAAAATAAAATTATAATATAATACCATTATTAAGGACACACACACTCATGAAATTAAAGACAGGTTATAGCACTGTGTTTTTAAAATAATATTAGAAAACTAACAACATCATCGATATCTCACTGATATTTTAGCGGGAAGCGTATAACCCAAACGGATAATAAGACGCGGTGCTAAATAAATAAAATAAAATATGTTTTTGCTAAATAATATTTTTTATTTGATTATATCAAACATTAATTTATTACTTTTAGTTTAGTGTGACATTTCAGAAGACAGATGCTTTAACTTAATTGATTAAATCCACCGTTTCATATTAAGATGTAAGTGTGGGAAACATGAGAAAGTCCAGTGTGTTTAAAATTCGTATGACAATTTTTTTATTTGGCAAAAATAAATAATATATCGCTTCAGTACAAACCTAGAGTTTAATTTTATTCATATGTTGCAATAAACAGTTCTTTAATATATGTCACGAGAATGGTGGCATTAGATTAGAAACTTTTTAAATGAAAATAAAAAGGTTGTCATAAAATTCCAGGACACCCTTGACAGTTACTAAGGAACTACTGATATAACCATGGGAAGAAAACTAAACTCTTGGGTTTCCATTAGATAATTTGATTTATTTTGACACAAAAAAAAGTTTTGCTATAAAAACTGTAAAAACACTGATCCTTTCTCGTGTCCATTACATCCCAACCTTATCAATGGCCGTGAAAACCTACAAAACCAAATAAATATAATATGTTATGTAGCTTGTTGAAAAATGCTTATGTTGGCAACAAATATTAGAACGAATTAAGTTATTATAGATGCATTTTAATGATTTGGGGTTGACATAAAAATATATTATAGTCTTAAATATTTAATTGGCTTTAAGACAGATTTGTTTTTTCGATATTAAATATACTTAGCTTCTCATAAGAAATATTATTGGTTTTTCACCATATATTTATTTTTTCTAAACAATATCTATCCCCCTATTAAAATTAGTGATTTAGTGGTCTTAACTGTTTGGTAGTGTATTTTAATACCATACAAATTTCCAACTTATCAGAGTTAATTTTTTTTCATAATATGAATATAAATTAAATGAAGGATATATTTTGCTAAATTAAACTGAATTAATTAAAAGTTCTCCTAATATTTGCTTTCACCGGTAAATTATAAATGTAGCTTTTACTCATAGCTTCCCCTCATAAAAATAAATGTCTCATTATGTTATTACTCCAACACTTACTGTAAAACTTTCAAGGCAAACATATTTTATTCATGGGAAGCAAACCCCTCAGAAAATGACTAAAAGGGTGAAGCGTCATCCCCCTTTTCATTTCCTCCCCTTACCAAACTACTACTCACTCATACCATGCAACATCGTCAGCGGTAGTTGCAACACCAATGTGAAAGTAAAAGCCATGTTTAAAATATTCCCTTTTTTTTACACTCTCTTCTGTAAGGTTGCATCGACGTAAAAGCAAACTTGCTTCGAGGTTTGCGTATATTTAAATTAAGATGACGGCACTTTTTTTTTCCAAAGAGCTCCTTTGCAATCAGGTTCCCTATGTAAATTCTATTTCCCAGTAATCCATTCGCCCAAGATCGGAGCCGATTGATGGACGTAAATTGGAAAGGGGAGGGGGAAGAGGATCTGAAGTAGGTCGGGTATTTCGGAGGGGAACTGGCAATCGAGGGGTGGACAAGTAAGAAGAGACGGTGAGACACGTGGAGAGGAACAACGCGGGGAAGAGAGAATGAGAGACATTGACATAAAAAAGAAACGAAGTAAGAACGTAAGAAAAGAATGATTTGAGACCATGAGAAAGAGAAAAAGATGTTTATATATACACACATCGTGAGAGAGAGAAATAGAAGTAAGGAAAAAGAGAAGGTGACTTGTATCGCGTTTCACGATTTGAGCTATTCAAACTTAACTAATATCATTACTACAGTAGGAATAACAAAGATAGAATTTTATAAAATGTACTAGCATTTGCGAAATGGGATAGTGGGAAACCATTTAAGGATCGTCTCTCCTCGGAACACTCAAACAGTTTTCGACCCCAAAATCTCAAACAACCAAAAATCAGTACAGCTGAGCTTGGAAGCTTTAGTCTACATGCACACCAATAAGGCACAAGGGATAAAGGTAAGATTAAAGAATGAAAAAAAAGATCTCTTAAAAAAAATAATTACACAAAATGATTGTCAACTGTTCACATTAGAACCTGAACGTAATCGAGAGCTGCATTGTATACTTTATTTTGTCTTTGAGCAATCACTTTTGAGAGAGAGACTTTAATCGTAACTTCTGTCAAGAAAGATCAAGTATTTCCACGCTTATAGTGTAGGTACGTCACTAAAAAATAGAGTCAATAGTTTTACAAACCTCATTTATAATATTAATAAATAATAATTATGATAGAAAACTTTTTGACTAAATAATAAAGTGGAAACAAGTAAGAGAATAGAGGAACTGTGCACCAAATATGAATTCTAGACAGATTGTCTAGGTGGGAAGAGAGCAGCTTTGAAAATATAAAATACTAATTCACATAAGCAAACATTAATAAAATGACACTGTACTAATCTTGAAATGGGGGAATGCCAGGCCTCCACCGTGGTTCGGATTCCACGTTAAACTGTAGGTCCTCTATTTCATCTCACAATCACCCTACCATTACACATTAGCGTAAGTGCGTATAACCCGAACGGGTAGTAAGACGCGGTGCTAGTAATAATAATAATAATAAATAATAATAAAATATAATCTTGAAACGATTATAATTAATGCTATATCTTAAAGTTTCCACTTAAACACCAGATTGTTTGGCGTATAAGTAATTTAAAGTAAATATATTTTGTGAGCTATCAGAAATTATTTTAATGTTATGATCCAATTATTTATTTATTTAAATTAATATACTCATGGCTATTATCTGCATTGTCTAAGGTAAATGGATATGAAGGGAGGTTTCTAGGGAATATTCTCTCATATGTGTGTAAAGAAAGTAAGAAAACTATAGGAAAAAACCAATATAATAAAGTACCGGAAAAGTACTCGTTCGGAAAATGAACCTTAACCATTTTAATAGCTGAGAGTGAGTGCAGTTCTTGTCTTACACCTTATACTCCTCGGCCACTGGCACAGGTAGTATCGTCAACCATCAAATAGAAAATTATATTAAATAACATTAGGTTTTATAAATTATAGGTTAGTCAAAGGGGTGAAAACCGAGACTAAACGTTTTGAACATTCTATAACATTGGCGCTTCCACATGATTTTAAGTTAAGAGCGAGAATTATTGTGAAATAAGCACCCACATCACATTGAACACCACCCAAGCTTAGCTTGGCCTAGCGTAAGTATCTATTGTTACCATGCCCGATTTTAAATCTTTACATATACAATGGCCTGAGATATGTTCAGGTATAGTGTTCTATAAATGTTTCCTAAGACTGTCTTAGTTCATAAAATGTTACTAGGTGGCAGCACTAAATGGTTTTGTGTAAACTGCAATGTAGCATTAGGTGAGCAAAATTGTTTTGCTCTCTACCACGTCAAGACAAATTATCGTTAGGCCTAAATGTAATTGTTTTCATTAAATTTGTAATTTCATTTATGAAATATTTTCTAGCTTTTGTAGCAAAATGTGTACAAATAAATTTGAAAAAAAAGTTGTATGCACAAAAACTACCAAACAAAGTTTTTTTTTTTAAATTCTTTCTTCTATGAAACAAAATAGAGTCCATATAAACTCTAAAAGATCACAGAATGATTATTATAAACACACAAAAATGTATTATATATCAAAAAGTATTCTCCCAGCAAAAATTCAAAATATCATAAATTTGGCCCGTATCTGACATTTCACCACGTGATTTCATACCAGTGTGCAATGTGTTAAGTAAAAATTCTTGTGTATCTATATGACTAACGTAAAGTAACTATTAAAATTACAAGAATATGGACAAATTAAAAAAAATTGCTACGTGTTTTTATCGTTACTAACGTCTTTAGATTTCTCTTTGTATCTTAATTTCAAAATAATATCTCCTATAACTTCTCTTTATATTTAAAGTTGATATTTTTTTTTGCGATCAAGTATGACAAAAAAATAAGTCCCAATATTTAACAGTACGTAATATTAATATAGATTAACCATTGTTCACGTAGTTTAAGATGTCAGTATTGTAATAGATGACAACATTCAAATAAATAGGATAAATTTCTGAAAATTTTAAATTCAAATCCCTTAGGATGAGCTACAAAACTAAATACTTTCCTAGCAGCAGGCATTTTAAAAAGGATTACAAGACCGCAAAATCATACACATTAGTCATCTATATTCAAATAATGTCCTTGCCAAATTTTGTTAAATTTAACCCAAACATTTGAAAGTAATTTGCTGAACAAACAGACGAAATACCAAACGGTCTAATTAATACATGGCCTCAATCCACTCAGTCAATTATAACATATTTATTTCAGTCGACCTGTAAATTAAGTATTCAAAGCTGTAACTATTTATTAATCTTATATAAATTATATTAGAAAAAAATCTTATTCCGAAAATATTTCATGAGAATTGAACTAGTTTTTTTTCTTAGTAGAGAATCAATTGATGATTACAAGATTCAGTATATTCAATAACATTCACCTATCTAAGTGCTTTGCTTTTCATATTGCACACAGGATTACAACATATTTGACACAATTGGAGTTAATTTTGAGAAAAACATTTTTTACAGCACTTTATTTTATTAGAACTTTTTCAAGCTAAAAATCAACCCAATGAAAAAATATAGTAATTTTCTCTACACAAAATTTCTCTCCCATAAATATACCAAAACACACATCAAAATAGTCTGACATTAATATGATTAAAAAACACACCAACCCTCGTCTTTATTCTTTTCCCCATCCCTTTGATTTTTTAACCCAAATGCATTGTCCATCTTTGTTAGATAAAAAAACCGCGAACTTGGAAGAAGAGATTTACTATAAAATGGGGTGGTTCAATAATTTACAAACAAATGACGATGAAGTGGGAAGAGGGGGCAGGAAAAAAAAAATTAGAAAGGGAAAGGGTGGTAGAAGAAAAATAAGTGTGGCTTGGGGAAGAGGGTTAGGTGGGGACGGTAGGAAAGGATTATTTCTCAGTGAAGCTGATTATGTTTTGGGGGACTGATGAGTTTCCGTGGTCGAAATGAAGGGGAGTGGAGGGAAGACAAACCTACCCTCTTTCTCCCCCTCAGTTATCAATCTAGGGGTTGTGTCCGAGCAACTACTTTGCTCACCCTGCCGTTGTGCGAATTGTGGTCACAGCTTACCTTCCCCTTTCCCTCACGCAAGAACAAACCTACACCCTCGTAAGCCCCTTAAAATATTGTGGACTTTCAGGTCTGATGGATGATTGTTGGTTAAGGAGGTGTGTGTATATTTTTTTATAATTATGATTATATATATATATATCGCACGAGAGGTAAGTAGAGCTATTCCAAAGCCAACCGCTCGTTCAGCAGCTTTTGTTGTGTGTAAACGTGGAGAAGGTATGTTTTAAATTTAAGATGAGATATTTAAATAAAGGGTTAAATCAACTTTAAAAATCGAGTTAATCAGATTTAGTTATTATTAAAATCATATTTATAAATATTATTTAATTATTCTTATATTATCTTATATAGATTAGTATCAATTCTTAAAAATTCAAAATGCTTCCAGTAAGTAATTATTTCAATAAATGCCTTTGTGGCGTGGTTTTATTTTTACATTGACTTGCTGTATCCTTTAAAATCCATATATTATTTTTAATTAAAATACCAAATTTACAAACCACATGCCTTAACTTTTTTTTTAGAATATTTAGGCTGTATTTTATAAACATTACAATATATTCAATTCCAAAGCTATATAGGTGCACCAAAACAAAACGAGTTATCTTCTATTTAAACACCTAAATCCACCCAACCCACTCATCCACCCATTACTTCAAACAGGGCTCATATTCCATATTGAGGTCTATTTTAGGGTATTTAGGGTACTTTCAGTACAAAAAAGGGACCTCATAAAAGCAATGGGAACAACAAAAATGTTACTCAAATATCATGTTTTAAAAAAAAAACCTAGCCCTAAGATTGTTAAGGCCAAACCAAAAAATTTATGTTAGCTATTTGAGTTATATTTTTAACCTTATTTTAACTTTAAATTTACTTTTAAGTTGATTTAATGTTTTAGCAATATAAAACGATTAAAATAAGGCTTTTTGATTTGACCCTGGATGGTATATGGCTAGTTTTTATTTATAGTCAAAATACATAAATATACTGAATACTCTTACACTTCTAATAGTTGTTTCTTTTTAATATGTATTTCTTAAAACTATACATATCACATTTAGCTAATGGCTATCATGTACATATCACAACTTAGGCTAACAGTTAATTAAATTAGAAAGAAGAATTAAATTAAAATGAAAGAAAAGTAAAGAAATAAAAGGTCAATTTTTTATTTTTACTACTTTAATCTTCTTTCCTAGCAGACCTCTCAAAAACTGAAGTTATTAAAGAAGATGCTTTTTTTTTCTAGTGTCTTTGCGTGTATATATGTTTCTTTATTGAGCTGCTATCAAGTCTGAAATGGAAAAAACACAACACATGACCAAGAGGGAGACCTATAGGAAAGAAAGTATAGCTACCACAAGAAATGGTATTGATGCCCACCAAAGAGGAAATACTCCAGGACAAAAAATGTAACAAGGGGAAAGGGTTCTGATGAAGCATTTTAACGTCGTACTCAAGACGAAAGTATGAAAACTGCAAATTTTTAAAAACATCAGGCCAGGATTTCTTCAACTTGCCTAAAAATATATATTAAAAATCATACAAATCTACATTAATTATCCATAAACACTTCAAATACTCATTTTTAAGGACTTTAGGGACCTAAAGTTAAAAAAAGGAGACTTTTAGGGACTTTAGGGACCTAAAGTTAAAAAAATGGACTTTTAGGGACTTTAGGGACCTAAAGTTAAAAAAAAGGGACTTTTGGGGATTTTAGGAACCGAGTATGAGCCCTGCTTCAAATCTACCATCACATCAAAAGCCAAATGACGGCTTCAACCTTCCAGACTAGTACCAGAACTTGACTTGACCTTAAAAGTAAAAATAGTCCAGTGAATATCGTTATTCACCAAGAGTCTATCAAAATCAATATGTACCAACGAAGAATACAAGGACCAATCACCATTTCATGAATTATACACAAATATATATTTTTCTAAACATTACTAATCACAATGAACCTTCCAAGGGCCATAAGGACAAAGGTGCATAAATGGAGGAAGGAGGCTCTCTCCACCCTTGCTTAAGGGGGAAGATTGGTAGAACAATATAAATCCTCACCCTTCACCAACACTACATTATATTTAAAAAACATTCCTTACTAGTCACTTTAACGTGTCTAAAATCTCAGTCTGAAGCTCAAAATTGATCTAAACCAGATTTCTAAGATCCCTTGAAAACATAAATATCCAAAGAGATTTATAAAACGATCCGGCTTCTAAGGATGAAATTATAAAAAATAATCCAGTCATTCAATTCATTTATTTGAGGTATTTAACTTGCACTTTCTAAACTAAATTATCATATCAGCACACGACTTATAAACTAACTTAAATCTAGAAAAGACACAACATCCAGCCCCTGGCCGTTAATTCATCACTGTGAAAAGTGAAACCCCCATTTTAAAATTATATATTTTTCAGTGATGCCGGTAATCAAACCCTGGACCCTTATATTAGTAGATAGTCACGCTACCGACTGAGCTAAGTTGTCTGACTATCAGCCAGTCCCCACCTTAAGCTATATCATTAGACTTATTGAAAGGACTGAATGTCAGTTGTAAAATGTACTAAAACTACTTTAAAAAATTCATAAGACAATTCACGTAATCTTCAGCTATCATTTTTGATGGATATTAACAATAACAGCTATAAAATAATGATAGTATATAATGTTATCAATCTTGAAAGAAAAAAAGTATTCTATAAAAGGTTATTACTACAAGATTGCTACAATATTTTAACCAACAACTAATGGCTTTACGTGTGCCTTAATTTGCGTTACGAGAGTGAGTAACCATTCATGAAATTGTACTATAAAATACCGTACTTGGATTAAAAACCTTACTTTCCCACCATACGCAAAATATACTGGACGTAATTGATGTTCATCGCCTCTAACACTTACGTGGGTAGTGACGTTAGTGGTATTGACCAATTTATTACACCTAAAAAATTTTATTGCATCAGCCTGCCATAAGACAGACCGACCGAGCAGCTTCCATCAGTTGGCGAAGATAGTGCCAACGTCTGTCAATGGGTGTCATGTGGTCAACACTACGAACCCTCTTGTCATTAATCTCAGTTTTATAGACAGTAGCCACTACTTTTTTTATTCAAGTAGTTCCTCATTTGCCCTCACGAGGCTGAGTTGATCCCGTTCCAGACCCACCACTTCACAGAAAATCTGATAGCACCGAGGATTGAGCCCAGGGCTCTGGATCTGTAGCCAGGATCTCTGACCACTAGATCAAAGAGATGGACGTAAAGGTACCTAATTGATGGGCTAAATGTAGGCGCATTGACAAGTATTCACGTGGAAGTAAAACAGTTGATTAACTATTATCAATGCAGGAGGCTGGGATCAAACTGTGTACATCTACTGAGTCAGTCATGCACCTCATACAAGCTCAACCCTCTTGTTGAAAATACTGTAAAAAGAAACAATACACCAACCCCTTAAAAAAGCTGAAATGTTGAATTACATTGATTTATATTTTTTTAGAGGAAAAAATAGCAATAAAAAATTAGATATGAGTGGAGAGGGTGCTTTGGGTTAAATTTATGGAGGAAAGGGCATAGGGAGGTAGATCCAGATTTGAAGGGGTTGCGGGATGTTGGCAGAAGGGGTAGAGGGGTGGGCAGTTCACAGGCGGGAAATGAACGAGGAAGGTCCGAATGAGCGCAGTTATAAATGACCACGCTTATCAATCTTACCCTCGCCTGCCTTTTATTCGTCCAATGGGAGGTATTAAAAAAAAAAAGTAGAACATATTAAATCTGAGTCATGGACCTTACTTGATTTTTTTTTCACCAGTAGAGCTGGCCATCGATCCGATCCCGAAAAACTTTGATCAGTTTTCAATTATATATTAAAGTTTGGACTTTATCTTTGCAGGTTACTTATTTATTTCTATTATAAATCATAATTAAGGACACCAACTATAAATATATATTATATATTTTGTTATGTTAGGTCCCCCTATATCGTTGTTTATCCTCTGAAGATAAGCCATATGCGAAACAAAAACAAACTTTAACACAAGGTTAGATTGCCATTTAAATATATACAAGTTCATATTTTTCAAATTCATATAAAAAACACGTTAACAACAATACTACCGGGATTATTTATTTATAATAAAATAGCATAAAAAATAATATGGGATCTTCATTTTGATAGTTAAAATCATCTATAAAGATAGCTGAAAGATGTTGTGGTGCCTTTTATGGTTTTCTTGTATTTGACATAATTTGGCTTCTGGGCAAAAAAAAAAAAAACTCCAACTCCAATAGTCATAGAATACACTGGGCAGTACTCGATCGTAGAAAGCAATTGGATAACTTATTGCCTCGTATAGGAGATACCTTATCCCTGAGCTAAGATGTACACTAAGAAAATCAAATTGATAACTTATTGATGCAATAGTATGAACATTCTGATGATATTGGTACATTCTTGTGGTGGTAAATTTTTTAAAGCCAAGTGGATAAATTAATGATGTTATGGGTAGTATATTTTCATATCATACAAGTGATGCCCAACACCTTAGATTAGTCACTGAAGTATCTGTTTACTAAGCTAAGAGTCACGGGTTTGATTTCCGGCATTGCCAAAAAATTTAACATTGATGAAATGTGGGTTCACACTTTCGCAGTGATGAATTAATGGCCGGGGACTGGATGTTGTGACTGTCCTAGTCTTAAGTTAGATTATAAGGCATATGAAGCTATGGACAGGCCTAACAAGCCGGTGGTGAAAAAAATATATGATTCGAATAAAAAAACTAGCCCAGGCCATAGGCTGGAAACAGTAATGGTTGTAAAAAACAAGATACTTAGAGAAGTGCAGTGAATAAAAAGTGCTTTTTTTAAAAAGGCTATCATATTCATGCAATGGGTTATATATTTAATATTATATAAAATAACATATAATACACTAGATGTGAACATACTACTCAATCTTTCTTGACGTTTAGGTTAGTGATAGAATACCCTTGAATATATTCTTGATATGATGAACAGTGCACTCTGATGAAAACAAATTAAATTAATACCTTCTAGAATCTAGACAATTTTAAAATAATATCCTCCTTTTTTGTGTCACCGCGTCTAATTACCTGTTTATTTGTGTAGAATTTGTTGAAACATGGCATCATGAAAATGGGAGTAGAATCTCGGAGTTTTGATTTTGAACGCCATTGTCCTGTAACTTAACTCTTGGATCGTATTGTATTCAGGTTCATTAATTCTCATTAATACCGGTTACAAAATATGTTGTAAATAAATTGTACTTGTTTATAAAATTGAATGTATAAATATCGTTATAAATTTATACATAATTTAATTCTATTTATAAAATTATTTTGATTTAACTGCCGAATTGTTTAATACCAAATTATCCAAAACCGGTAATATTCTATTTCCCAGTAAGTTATTTCCCTTATTACACTTAAAATATATAAAAAGGTTCTGTATTAATCTACTATGTAGCTGTATTCTGACACTTTGACAGATGATATACATATACTTCTTACTACCCACTCGGGTTATGTGCTTATGTACTAATTACACTAATGGATTTAAGGGATAAAAAATTTTTAATTTTTAATAGGTAAACCCGAAATTGTTTGGAGATAGAGAGAGTGGAAAACCACTATAGAAAACCACCCTCAGTACACCCGACTAAGATTTGAACCTCAATATTCACGTCATTGGCAGTCTAGTCTACTATGAGAATTCACCATAGACCACACGGTCACTGAAAATGCGTGCCAAAATTATTAATATTGTTCTATTTTGTTAGTGCTATCTTATAGTTGTTGATAATATACTTAAAAAGTGACAGCTGCATATGTATGAATACGTTAAAGTAAATCTAGTAATTTTTTAGCCGTCAGATAAGTTTTTTTACTTTGAAAATTGGACTGTACATAAGACTATACCAAACCCATTCTTATAAACATTAGAATAATGTATAAAAACATATTTCAATGGTAGGATGACAGAGTTTATAATTATTTTCTCTTTAAAATTCATTTTCTTTGATTTTGTGTTCACACTAAAACACACACCTCCCTCCAATTCTTCCATCTATTATTCTTACACAAAACGCAAGGCTGTTTCCAATACGATCTAAACTAATATAATAAAAGACGGCGAGAGTGGACGTAAAATAAATGTTAAGACTTAAAGATGAAGAAAGAAATATTATACTCATATTTCATTCGTTGTAGCTACTTATTTCCAAGTCCTTTCTTCTTTGCACCCTAACTTCTTTAGTCTTGTGTTAAATAAATATAAGGTTTCGAATTGAAAAGTCTTATACAAGTCCCTCCAGGTGATTTCGTTCAAATATTTCATCTTTACAATGTCTCAAATAAGAAAAAAAATAACTTTTAAAATGATAAAGTAGCAATTTCCACAAATTCAACTCTTCGCACTTCGATTTTTTCTAAAAAATAGAAACATTTTAGACACTCATCCATCTTAAATGTCTACAATGAAGCAGCACAATGTAGTTACTTTTAGAGGGATTGTGATATATATATATATATATATATATATATATATATATATATATGATTTGTTTCAAAATTATTTAATGACTTTGAATGTGGAATACTAAGAGAATATGTGCGATTTTGATGGGCGTTTAATTTACATTAAATTTATATGCATTGGTAGAATGTTATGCTATTGCTGGTGTAAAGTTTAAACTGGGTATGTTTATTAATTTATTATTTGCTTAATTTTATACATATAAATTGAAATATCCAAGGTTATAGCCCGAAAAGTTAAGCACGGGGACAGAAGCATCAGTCTTTACTTGTCTGATACACCATTGGGGCTCGGGGGTGTTTGATAATGTGGTATTTCCTAGATTATTCCACAAACTCCTTCTAAAAATACGTGGGAACTTTAATACAAATTGTATTTTCCTTTTACCAACTCTATTAGTGTAAAGTTCAATCCTCGGTCCCGGCACAGATTTATCTGATTGCCAAACCCTTCCTTCACCTCTGACAAGAAATCTTGTGAATGTGGGGAATGCCAGGCCGCCACCGTGGTTCGGATTCCACGTTAAACTCTAGGTCCTCCATTTAATCTCACAATCACCCTACCATTAACATTAGCGTGTGTATAACCCGAACGGGTAGTAAGACGTGGTGCTAATAATAATAATAATAATATTAGTGTAAACATTCTAGTTGGAAAGATTGGTAGTAGAACGTGATGCATGGAAAAATATCGTATATATATTTCAATTCCCCCAAAATATTCTTAGTTATATCTGTTCACTAAAAATAATATAGATTTAAATCGAATGAAGCAGATAGTTTATTTCCTTTTACAATTTTCTTGGATAAATACATGTTAAATATATTTTATATAAATACCACTACCCTCAGTTTTACGAATGGAGAATAGAATGGGGGGAAAAAATATTCTGGAAAAGAGCACAAAGTGTACAAAATGAAAAATCAACAAACCCAGACAAGGGTGGAAATAAAAAAAAAAAGTTTCTCTTGGGAGAGATAAAAAAAAATGGGGAAACATTAAGAGTAGTGAGCAAATGTTGAATCTGTTTCTTTTAACCATCACGACTGAAGTGGAAAGATGGGAAGGGAGGGGAAATATAAAAAAAATAATAGAAAAAAATAAGCGAAACCAGTTTCTAACCAAACACCGGTACACTCTACTTAATATTTATGTAATATGCAATTTTTAGTAACGTCGTAAGCATTTACCCATGTGAAAATTGCTTTCGTTTTAGCGAACATTAATTATAATTTGAAATAAACATAAGATTTAATTAAAAAATTAAATTTTTATTTATTTAGAATGATAGCTGAGTAAATATTTAATTGAAACTAATCCATACTAAGAATCAAATAGCCGAAGCTATTTTTTTATGCTTTTTAGTGAGGAATTCTCCATCAAGATATCATATTCTGAAAACTTAAAAATGACACCTGGAAACGGGAATCATTTTTTAATTTTCTAATCTATACTAAACTAATTCCTGGTTTAATGAAATGGTATACCTTTTAATGAGTTTGTTAGACATATTGGTTTGATCTAAGGTTTAAGCCCTTAAACTATTTTTCCATTTCTACATATATTCCGTCTGTATATATAAATACTACAATACCTTAACTTGGGTTATGGGCGTAGTTTTGAGTGATGTTTTCCTGCTGTATTATTCCATATTATGGTTCCTACAATATGAAAAAGCTAACGATAACTTATAATAATTTAGGGCGAGGAATGTAACTTTAGAAGAAATGTAATGCCATAAAGTCTGTATTAAGGTATCTATCCGAATTATTGGATACATAAACTATATGTCTGATTAATCTATACTGCTTTGTCGGTGACAAGGAGATCAGGGCTTAGATTCCGGATGAGTGTATTTAAAATTAAGTTTTCCTTAAATGGTTTTCCACTCTCTCCCAACGCAAATGCAAAAATATTTCCTTAAAATTATACCTTCCTCAAAAGAAAATATCTAACGTAGTTAAATGTGGCACGCCTAGAAGGATAATAAGACCAAATGGAAAATACAAGAAATAATAGCAAATAATTTCTACACAAAATACAAGTATCACTAATCGATATGTTTGTTAAATTTTATTTTAGAAGAAGGAATAAAATGAACATTTTGATTAAAATAAGATTATCAAAAATAATAACATCGATGATCATGAAATGTAAAAATAAGTTAAATAAGTAATGAAGAAATTGAGTTAATGTGGGAAATAGGATAAAAAAACATGGGAAATATATCGATTAGACCCCACTCTTAATCGAACGATAATCTTCTTGAAATATTTTAGAGGTATTTAGTCCGTTAGCCGGAAGGACACTCAACACTAAATAATAAGATTTATCACAGAATAAAATAATGGACAAATACTTGATAAATATTTTTAGAAGCTTACTACAACTATTTTAAAGCGAGAAGTAACATTTTCGGTCTTACATTCCGAGAAAGTTGAGAGCGCATGCCCAATAGCAGGGCCAATTCAACCCTGAAATTGGAGAGTTGGACAAACTTAGAGGGAGTCGTCGTCTCTGCTCTGTTTCCTGGACTCGAATAGGGTCCAAAGTTAGACCTTTGTGGTGGGAGATTTCAATCCAATTCATCCACGCGTATAAACAAAACGAATTGGAAGGGTGGTAAAGAGGGTTGTTCGTATTGACTGACTGGGTGGATCGCAGGGGGTGAGTGGGTTTAGAAGGTAGGGCAAAGTGGGAGGGAGGGGTTGGCGGTAGATTGGAATTAAAGGGACAGAGAGAGATGTGAAACCGATCGAGAATTACATCTACTTTGTTCTGCCTCAAAAATTAAAGGTTTTTTTAGTTGGGAACAAAACTAGATCTACTAAATACGTAACTAGGGTAGATCAGTAGATACAAAAAAACTATATATATATATATATATCTTAAATTCTTCACCAATACACTTTTAATATGCACTTTAATAGACAATATTTAATAAAATGATATTTTTAGTGACTAAAAACTTTTAATCAGACCCTTAGGTAATGCGACTAACATTTAAGGGAGATCAGGGCTTAATATTTATTTTTATGATGAAATTATCTGCTATAATTATCTTTATGATTCTATTGAACAGTTTTTCCTTTCACCAACGAGTAACGTGTTGCATGCACATTGATAGGGAATAGTTTCCTTATTAAAGATCGTGAGAAAGGTATTAATTTGAGCTATCCCATTAAACATTATGCTCATTAAGGAATTGGTGTAGGTTTGAGGAAGTTAAGCCTCATTAGAATGGAGAGGGGATTGAAAAAACCGCTAATAAATTTCAAATGGAAAAGCCTTCATTGTGCACTAGACCAAAATTCTAAACTGGAAGTCCCAATAATCTCCACCACTTCCACCTACTGCGAGAACAATGAAGATAAATATTTTAAATATTTCGGGTTAATTTTACAAATCCAAAACTAGATTTCGAATCTAATTAAATACCAACTCTTGTAATACCGTCTACATTATTATTATTATTATTATTATTATTATTATTTGAGGTAACTAACTCTCTCTCTTTACAAAGCGAATGATTTTTACCAGCACACGGATTAAAAATAAATTTGAATCCAAGAAAAGACACAGAAGCCAGCCCTCCGAACGTCAATTCGCTACTAATAAGGTATACATCTTAATTTTACTAATAATAAAGTCTTACACCATGTCAAGAAACAAACTTTGTATCCTTAGCTCAGTAAACAAATACGTTATGGAATGAACTATAGTTTTGGAAATTATTAGACTGTTAAAAGATAGATAATAAAAAAAAAATATTTTATGGCACGATTATTCTCTTACTCTTTAATTACCCTGTCCTCGATATTTAAACATTTGAGCTATCCAGAGATTCCTGGGTTCTAAAGCGATCAAACGCATCCCTTTCTCAACCCCAAACTTTGTTTATAGATAGATGAAGCAATTTGCGGATGAACTTCAAGGAAAAGGGGGGGGAGGTGCATCTCTCCCCTTTTGGCCCCTTAAAACTATGTTTCAAACTGACCGCCAATAATCGTACATCTACCCTTAAACTAAGCACGTGGGAAAGGACGCGGTCATTTGCACCGATTGCGCTATCATTTACACCTGTCGCAACATACACCCCATACGTTTAACTGGATTTCCGCACTACATAAAGAAGAGTGCGAAGTAGGATCCTACAGCCAATAAGTGAGTCTGATTTTCATAGGGCTAACTTTATCTGACAGCTAGAAAAGCTATCATATATGCGTTCACGTGCACGTACATCAAGTCATGTGATCTGCAGCTGTCACTTTTGATATATCTTAAAATAGTATCGAGAAATAAATATTAGTATTTAAAAAAAGTTTCTTTCTACCAAAAATGGTAAAGTCTATGAAGTCCTATTAAGTAAACTGTAGCTATTGTTCTATGTTTTGTAATACCGTACTAAAAAAAGACAGGATTGTTAGCGGTGCATTTAACAGGTGCACACGAATTGCGATACAACTCATATGAGGTTGGTTATACCCTTACACGAAATGCGGGGTTAAAGTTAAATTTATTATGACTTTGTTCAAAATGAAAAATGGAAGATAGGTTGGATTATGTTAGGTTAGCTTTAGTTTAAGTTAGGTTATTTAGGTTATTTTAGGTTAGGTTATGTTAGGTTAAGAGTTGAATGTGATTTCAAGTTGTTCCTAAGCTCATGCGCACAGTCTGATGTATACTTTATTCCACAATTTGAGTGCGCCCCATTGAACGTGTTACTTATAAACACAGATACTACAGTACAATTAAATTTGAAGGTTTTTTATTAAATTGTAATAAAAGTAACAAAAACAGTTTTCAATATTACGTCAAATCGTGTAATCTCTCGCTATACTTTTTTGATGGATATAACACTAAATAGTGAATTTAATCGTTTTTATGCCGTAAAACAATGTGTTTGTATTTTCAAAATTTTCTCCCTAGGAAAATTCAAGTGTAGGTATTTAAATATACTGTTTCCGTTCTCTATGGCCTAGTGATTAAAACACCATTTCAACCACATGGCACCATTTTAAATATTGATTTAAGTAATTTGCTGCTAAAAAAAACTAAGGTGCCAATGGCCTAAGGAACTCGAAAGTTCACTGCAATACTTAAAAAGTACGCCACCTATCCTTATCTTGAACTAGTTCTATCCAATCCACCTCATTATACCCTCTTTATTTCAGGTCCATTATATTGTTATCCTCTCATCTGCGTCTAGGTTTTCACATTGGGTTTGTCAATCAGTACCTTAACTACGGTTCTAGATCATACCATTCACGCTGTATGTCCTGGCCCTTCTTAATTAACGAGACTTGATTATCCAAACAATGTATTTTGATGATTACAGAGTATAAGTAACTCATCATTACTATAACCATCTCTATTCCCCAGTAGCCTCAACTATTTTGGTTCAAATATCTTCCTAGGCACATGATTTACGAACATAATAAATTTGTTTCATACCCATAGAGAACAACCTTCAAAATTATTGTTTTGTATGATCTGAATTTCACATTCCTTGAAAGCAGGAGAGATGTCAACAGCTTACTGACTGAGTAATTATGTTCTTAATTTCCAATCTATAATCGTAATTGCAAATTAAAATTGTTCCTAAATACCTAAACACATTAACCCCGTCAAATGATATGTTGTTCGCAGTAAACTTTAAAACTCATGTTTCCTCTGTGACCATACGGTTAGTCTTTTCAGCGTTTACTTCTAAACCTACTTCCTTACTAACCTATAATATCCTTTCTGTATTTCTTACAATAGCTTCCTTTGTATTACCCAATAAAGTTAAATCATTTGCGTATCCAAATATCTGTATCGTACCGTTTATACCAAACATTACCTACTGTCTTGCATTACTTTAATTAAAAAATATATATTTAATTTGTCCTTGCCTATTGGATTTTAATTTAAACCATATTTATTTATAATTTGGCGCGTCTTAGCAAATAGCTAAGGCGTTTGTAGACTGCCAATAGAGACGGATATATTTTGTGTTAAAAACAAGATAAAACGACTGGAAAAGACATATTAATCAATCGAAATTGTAGATTACCTAGTCCCTCAAATTTTAAAGATTAGATTTCAAACAGAACCGGAGTTCTTAGAAAACTATCTAAAAGAGGGAATTCCACGTTTGAGAACTTAAAAATAAATTTAAATAAATAAAAAGTGAGACACAAGTGTACACACTTTTAACATATAATTTATTTTAGTTTGAAATAAGATTTAAAAATATATTTTGGAAACTAATCTAAATACAGAATTTGTATCTGAAAAGATAGTAAATAATATTATTTTTCATTTGAATAAATTTCTAAATATCAATTTGGAACAGAATCACTAAAGCTGCTTACAACATTTTTAGAATTTTCAAAACTTGATCCCTTAAAACTAGAATTTTTTAAAACGATTTTGATGTAGGCATAACTATATATCTAAATACAAAGTTTGACGAAATGTATAAAGCAGTTTCAGTTGTACCCCTACGCATAAACAAACATTGGAACTGAGAGAATTTTAAGACCACACTTATTTGAGTTCAAAGCCAGATAAAACGATAGAAAAAAATATTTTTGAACTTGAAAATTTCCACAAATGCTTATATTTTCTGTATGAGAAAGTATAATAGGTTAACCACCTAGATTTAATTTTATATGAATATAAGATTTATATTCCTTACAGATACGAGTGTAAATAGTTCAAAGGCCTTGCTGTAATAACAACAAACCGATATCAACCTAGTGGCGTACAAAGAGCAAAGAGCTCAGCTGTGTAGCTCCATTAAACATTAGTTATGTTTATTGCCACCTGTTGCCCGGGTCGAGCGCTAGTTGACTCTAGGAGGGTCAGGTTGGTGAGCGGAAGTGGGGGGTGCTGCCGCTGCTGTGCCACCACAGATTACATTGTTTAAATCTTGATAAAGCCTTTCCATGGGAATATCTTAATAAAGCGAGGGAGCCCTTCCCCTCCTAAACCCTCTACCCACTTCTAGCTACCCCACTTCCTTTACCCTGAACATGCGACAGGCTATTTACCTAAATTATACGCTGGAAAAAAAAAAGAATTAACTTTATTTTTACAATGTTGGTGCTAGCACGTAATTAGCGGAAATAATTTTATAAATGACCTCATATCAATATAAAATTTGAAGTTATTATAATAATGTATATAAAGGGCCCATTTATTATGTATATTTGTTTCCCTAAAACACTATAAATTGGAGAGTTATTAAAAAAATGATGCTACCTTTTAAATAAAACTGTATCATATATATTAACCAATAAATAGTTCATGTATATTATATATTATATTTATGAATTATTTATCTTACTATAAATGATGTGTTAACATATTTTTGACCCAAGCACTACTTAGCAATTATTTACCTCAAAAGAATACATAGTTTCAATGTATGATTAGGTAGGTACGTATTGAATAAATTAATTTTGAAAATAAATCGGTTTAAAGTTGATAAATTAACCGCGCTCAGGACCAGTTCCATTTAATTAAATGAATACTTATGCTAACGAGCCAATGAGCGGGTAGGTAAAATTTATTCGAAGGAAGTGAGCCAGAATTCCTATGGATGAAGAGTAAGAAACTGATTAGTAAAAATATCACTCGAGTATACTCGACTAGGATTCGAGACTCCTACCTCCCTGTCACCGGAAAATACGATAGTGACACCTTCACCATTTTTCCCACTAGTGCGTTAAAAAAAAAAGATTACGTTTTTAATGACAACCCTCCTCGGTGGCGTAGTTAGCTAACGCACTGGTTTCATGTTTAGCTAGACTGCCGAGGACAGGAAGATCAAGGTTCGAATCTCTCTCGGGTGAACTGGGGGTGGATTTTCCTAAATGTTTTTTCCACTCTACTTCCACATAAATGCGGATTAACTTCCTCTATATTCAAACTTCCCAATTCCAAACCCATTATAGTTATTAGTACTTAAGCGTATAACCCGAACGGTTAGTAAGATTCGGTGCGAAATATTTAAGTATTTAACGGGTGTTATTCATGTTTCTAATAACAGTTTTCTATACGCGTATCCTACCGTTATTTGATAATATTGTAATTTACGTAAACATCTAGAAAAGTAATTACTCGGTACTTTCTTACTTCCTTGAATATATCTTTTATAATCCGCCCTTCCCTAATTTTTAACAAATAAAAATATCATGTGTATTTTAACGATGGTATCCCATTTCGGAAGAGAGAGTTTGTGTTTGTTGGCCAGGAGGAGAGAGTTGGGGGTGGGGACAAGTAAACCTAGTAAAGTATTCATCCGGTTAGTTAAGTGGTAGAGCGAGTTATATGGAGGAAGGGCAAGTCAGAACTTGGTAACCGAGCCGTCAGTGGTTTCTGCACCATAGAGAATCAGTAACAACGCAACGTTAAATGACATAGGAGTGCCAAACCAGCGATATTCACTCAAAGAGTCGGAGAAATGGGGAGGAGAGGGTTGGCTTATGGTTACATAGCCACGTGAGCCATCTGCATGCAAAATACCATGCGTGTGGCTACAACATATTATCTCCAAAATGTCACGTGTGATATAAGTTCTCAAATAAATACATCCCTCACAAATATGTCTTCACTATGATGGATAAAAAGCTACCCTAATTTTTAAGATAATTTTTAAGCACAAAAATCCCCCGAAAATTTTTCTTTTGTTATTATATTCGTTCTCAAGAATACTTATAGTTATAATGAGCAAACTATGATAATTTACTCTCTGACTCAATATTTTGATATTCATGTTTTTAAAATGAATAAACACAAGATAGTACTATTTTAATGATTCTAATGCTTTTAAAACTAATGTAAATTAATCTAACATTTAAGTGTATTATTATCTAATCATTCAATGGTAAATATAGATTGATAATATTTTATGATTTAAACAAATATCAATTTTAGGTATAAGTGTTTAACTCGAACTATGACTTCCCATCACCGACAAAAGAGACTAGATGATTTTGGTGTTTTAGACCACAAACCTATTGAGGTCAGAAATATTGGCCTAATCCTATGTCAATTTAATATTTTATAACAACCATAATATCATTCAACATTTTATAAAATATTCTTAAAGTACAAATTAAGTAAACATAGCATTATTGGTAAGCGATAATGGTCATAATGAAATTGGAACTAATGGAAATCAATATTATCTGACATAACATATACAAACGAATTTAGAACACAACATAGTATTTATTACTTTTCAGCGTTGACTGTAAAAACATTATGTTTTAGATAGTCACAACAGGTTTTATTAAAATTTAAATGTAATTTATATGAGATACGTTTTTGAATAATATTTTTATTAAAATAAATATTTTGAAATTTAATTTCAAGGCTTACCTAATTTTACACTTTTTTTTATTTATAAGAGGTATTTAACGTGCACTTTTTAAACCGACTGATTTTATCAGAACAAGATTTATTATTATTATTATTATTATTATTATTATTATTATTAGCACCGCGTCTTACTACCCGTTCCGGTTATACTTACTTACGCTAATGTGTAATGGTAGGGTGATTGTGAGATGAAATGAAGGACCTACAGTTTAACGTGGAATCCAAACCACGGTGGCGGAACAAGATTAATGAAATTACTTAAATATAGAATAGACTTAATTCATCACAATGGAAGGGTAAACCCACATTTCACAATTATATTTTTTTTCGGCCACACCAGGAATCGAACACGGGACCCTTATCTCAGTATACAGACACGCTATAGATGGAACTAAGGTGCGAGACGTTGGCCTAAATATAATTTAGCAAGTCTTATGAAATGAACTTAATTAAGTCTCTGTATTATAAGCTGCGGCTGTACTTGCAAGGAAGTTACCTGGTCCCATGTAACTTCAGCATGATAGTAACAAGACTAGACAAGATGGGTAGGGTAGAAGTCTGTTATTGAACTGCAACCTCCCTCACTAGAACTTCTTGTGGAACACCGTCTCACGCAGCCACCATTTACCGTATGTAGGAGGGGAGAGTTGAGAAGTTGGGAAGTTGGAAGGAGGGGTGCTAGCCCGAATTTTGATATTACCAGGTATGGGACGAGATATTCTAATAAAATACTTACTAAAGGGATTAATGTTCTAACAAAGATTAACAGTTTAGCTGGAAGTTCTAAGCCCACTACACTCTTCTTGGAATTTCTACTTTGGTAGATAAATTAATTCAATTTCCTTTCACGTTGTTGACGCACATTTAATTATATTGAAATTTGTGGATCCTGGTGCTAGAAAAGTCCCACCAACTACAAATTGCATCAGTATTAACTTTAGTTTATATTTAATCATTTCAAGGAATATTGTCATTATTAATTTTGTGTCTAAATACTTTCATTGTATGAACTTTATAATTTACAAGGGATCTTTAAAAAAAATCTTATTGTTCGTCCATACAATTTTTTTGGGTGTAAATATACGTTTTTTGTGATAGCGTTTTAACCAAACTCACTCACAGGAAAAGTTTATGAAACATAACTTGTTTCTAATTTAGGTGTTCATTTATTTAAGTAATTATATAAAAAATTATAATAATAGATATATTTAATTAACATATTTTTTTTTAAAAGAAAACACAATAGTGATAATATTGTTCTTGTTTACAAAAAAAAAGCTATGTATTACAATAAATTTAATCAAAACAAAAATACTACGGATAAATGGATTCTTCCCCAGCTACAAACCCATGTTTTGTGGTATGAACACCGATTTACGTTTTTTATCTCGAAAATATCCATATATTTAAAATAAGACTTAAATATGCGTCTTTTTTTCGCTTGTAAGGCTAAACTTGATAGATATAAATAGCTAACAAGTTAATCCAATTATTTTTTTATAAAACAATAAATACCTCCTCTGTATCCTGCAGTTTTGATGCAATAAAATCTGCTCGTGTATTGGTTGTGTTAGGTCCTCAGATCATTTTCTTGTTAAGGTTTTATGTTCCGGCAAGGATAATTTTAAGGAAGAACTTAATATTATTATAATCACTTTTAGAGTTAAATTATACTATTATTTAAAAACAAATACTAAAGGGATTAATTTTATATACATTTAATAGATTTAAATAACATATAAATATTACATTTCTTAATATGTTAGACTATCATCTTATAAATTTATTTAAGCAATTGAATGAATAAAATTACTAAATTAATTTCAATGCATTCGACTGCGTTTAATTTTACGTCTTCAGATTATTATAAAATCAAGTAAAGTTATAGATATAGATCGATATAGATCGATAAAATATGTATAGAGAATTGCGACTGTATTTGTAAATATTTAATATAAGTCAAAATAATTTAATAACACCATGATAAAATTGATGTATGAAAAAAATAAGCTATATTATTTGAGATTAAGTACTTTTGTTTTATATATTTAAATGCATGTTTAATTTATCACACTTTTCATCTCGCTATAATTTATTCAAGAATGTTATTTTTTAATAGTTTCGTTTCAGGAAGTAAAATGAATAGACCAAGCATCGAGATATTTACATAACTGTAACAGGGTTCTCAATGTTTATTCCTCTCTCGTGCGGATATCAAAACCAAGTAGGGCAGCGTGGGTATTAAGAGGAATAGAAAGGATAAGAGAATGACTCTTAAGCAGAGTAAACCAAAGTTCAAAGTGTTACCAGCCCCTTAACTACCGCAAATTTTCCTCATCCATCCTACATCTCTTTTGCATTCTCTTGCCAACATTAATATTAAAGTTTTTTGCGGCTCACCTCGGCCCGTACCACACATTCCACAAGAGAAACCACACATGCGTGAATCAAAATGTTATACACACATATTCAAAATAAGTCACGCGAAAAATAATAACGTACATTTGCTGTAAAGTCTTTCCTTGCAAACGATTCATCATAAATGGAAATCGTCTTTAGTAGTAATGTTAAAATAATGCCAGTATAAATAAAATGTAAGCTAAAATAAGAATTAATTGTATTATTAAATGGTTTATTTCCATGACATTTAACAATAAAAAGGTGACCTGGTGGTCTAGGGGTAAGGTGTCAAACCTGTGCTTGCGGCCGGGGTTCAATCCTCGGTCCCAGCACAGATTTATCTGATTTCCAAACCCTTCCTTCACCTCTGACAAGGCATCTTGTGAATGTGGGGAATGCCAGGCCTCCACCGTGGTTCGGATTTCACGTTAAACTGTATGTCCTTCATTTCATCTCACAATCACCCTACCATTACACATTATCGTAAGTGCGTATAACCCGAACGGGTAGTAAGACTCGGTGCTAATAATAATAATAAAGCAGGTGCCTTTTAACCTATAAGCTTGACTTGTCCATCTTATAATAGCTTGGAATTTGAAATAAATGCACCAAATAACTTATATTTCCAACAAGATAAGCCGAGTCAACTATTTTTAACTATGCTCCATTCTATAAACTTATATGAGAGGGGTCGGTTGCTAATATAATAGATATAAAATTACAATTTAAATGAAAGTGAGTACAGCATTTCGTATTATTTAAGAGCATCTGAAATATCCTCTCTATTTTAACACCTCTATTAAATTAGCTCTGGTTGTGTAAGTAGTCTCACTGCTTCTAGATATTTAATGCAAGGGTTATTAAGGTGGCAGTGTAGGGAACGTGACAAAAGGTAAGTGTTGTTGCAGTTTCTATAGCAAAACTTTTTTTTTTAATAATTGTTTCACCAGTAGAAATATAGTTTATTTATTCTACATGTTAATATTAACCATTCTTGAATAGGCCAATCTGTCATGAGCGTTTGATACAAATCTTATTAAGTGAATAAGATTAAGTGGAGTAAATTAAGCTCTATGCTTATACTGAATCAATATTCTCTTTTTGTATTGGACAAAAGAAAGTTTTGCTATACAAACTGAAGAAACATTTCTTTCTCTCGCGTCCCTTTAACCCTGATTTTAATGATATAATTAAATGGCATAGTGTTGAGAATGTTGTTTAGTATGAAACTCATCAGAGTTATTATGAATAAATAAACAAAAAATAAATTTCGTGTGAATAAACGACAATACTTATAATACAGTACAATACATACAATACTATTAATAATGGTGCCATTTTTTTGTTAATTTGTAAAAAAAAATGTATACACATTTCAAGAGATTTTTCATCAAAATGTGGTTGAGAGTATCTGATTATTAAAGAAAAATATCTATATAATATAATATAGATTATTCTATAAATACAATAGAACAATCATGATGTAAATGGGAAAATTTCCCCTTATTTAAATAGTAGCCAGAACATTTATTTGGGAACAGGCATTTTCACATTTTATCAATAAATTTGTGTTTAAGAATACTTTAAAATATTTTTTACAAAACTTAATTCATTCATATTGATCCTCCATACTATCACAGTATGTTATAGTACAAATAATCTGATATAATTTTAATAATCTATTTATTTTAATAACTGGAAACCTAAAGATTGTTGTTGCTGATATTTTCAGGGTAAAATTAATTTAACAAATATTCAATTTAACCTTTTGTAGTTAAAAAAAAACTAGACAAATTATGAATTTAAGTAAAATATTCACATATTTACGTCAAAATAATATACAGATAGGGCTACTAACGGAATTAGCTATCCCTAGAGTAAAGATGGTCACGATAGTTAAATCAGTATAGCAGTAGCACTTTCAGCCAAGGATCAAAGATCTGAATACTAACTTTGGTAGTTCAATCAGTAGAAATCTTCAAGGGTTCCATAAAACACAGCGCAAACATATTCATATCAAAATCAAATTTAAGGAACATATTAAGAACATAAAAAAAGTTTAAAAGTGACTATAACATGGAGGATCTGTAAAAGGCTGCTCACATCAGTGACGTGGACTTTTTCTTCTTCTTACTTCCCACCTTTTATCTTCCATTAAAGCAGGCTGTTGAAAAGAGTTGATGATAATGGTTCTAGGTGGTCATGAGGTATTTGGGCAACTGAAGTCTCACTCTTCTGTTTAGCTGAGTTTTTACATAGCTTTGCTTTTTTACCTTAATCGTCCATACTTTTCGAGTTGGACTCATGCCAGTGTTTTTTTTTTTGTTCTTTTTAGTGTCTACTAAACCACTGAATTTTCTAAGGTGAAATTCATTTGGTTTGGTAACATTACAAAAATAGGGAGTTTTTTAAATTCTTGATGTACTCGTAAGTATTGGAAGAAAAAATATGTTTCCAAGTATCAGAGATTTTAATTTTTTGGCGAATACTAAATGCAATCAATGTATTTATGCGTATTGTAATGAATGATCATTTTTAATTTGCCAGAAATGTTTGGTTGTTTGGGAGGGAGGAAACTTTTACTAGTGCTTTTTCATGTTCATTGAACATCATTATTGTCCAGACCAGCATACTAATCTCAACTGTGGAAAGAGCTTGAAATTCTCAAGTTAACGATAATGTATTGGTAATCAAGAGTAACTATAGTGAGTGACTCGTTAAATTGAGTGACAGAGCAAAGAACTTAAAAACGGTTACATATTGAACTAAAATATCACAATGTGTCAGAGAAAGTGATGATACACGGCTCTATAAATCATGAAAAATTTGGAAAAAGGATAAAGTCAATTTATAACTCAAATTTTTCTAACACGGCCATCTTGTACCCTTGCATTGAAAAAGTCGTTAAAATAAATGAGAAGTCATTAAGCACTGTAAAAATGAGGTCCAACAAGAACTTTAGTAAATGTAATTAAATACATGTATTATAATTCATACAACTAGGGTTAATTAATATAATATAAATACATCAAAATATTATCTAAGATGAGGCTATATAATGTGGTCTATATTTATAAAACAGCGCGTAAACCACTCTAGCAAACTCGAGGCGGCCAAAGAGCAAGGAACGTAGCTAAGAGGAACTCTAAGAGGTCTTCTACGAAGGAAGTGAGGAAAGAGCAACAAGGTAAAGAAAAACACTGAAAGGTAGAAGAAGGGTTGAATAAGAGGGGTTTGGCCGGGGAGAGGGGTAAAGATCGTGACGTCAATGAACTACTTCCCCACCCTGTCCGACCATCCCAACATAACACGTGACCCAGCCTTGGGGGTACGTCCATCGTTTGGCCCCCATTTAATTAGACTGAAGAGTAAGGGGTGAAGGGAGGGTGGTTTCTGGAGCATGGGGAAAATGGAAGGTAAAGAGAACAACGCTGAAGTGAATCTTCAAGAAGTAAAACTAGAAGAGTATAAAAAACACTATTCTTGAGGTAGAAATGAATTTGAGAATAGTTACCCCGACCAAGACAGGGGTTTAACCTCTATTTATCTGCAATATTCATGTCTCAATCTAGATCTAGGGTAGATTAGCAAACCTTTTACAGCGTGAGTGATATTGGCGTATCGCTATCACACTTAATCAAGAAGGTTATCTAAAGTAGGCCTAAATTTATAATTATATATTAATGTTGTTTCACCATATTATTGTATGTAAAACCAAAATATGGGATAAAATGAGGTGAATATTGTTCTCATGGCAGATTGATCAAGTAGAGCTTATTTTATCTGCACAATAATCAAGCATTTTTTGGATAAAGTTATTCAAGATGCTTTGGGATGCTTTATAAAAGTGACAATTTTATTTACGCTTCTAAGTTAAACGAACAAGAGTTAATTGGTTCTTTTTAGCAAGATTCATCACCATTAATATTGGAAAACTATATTGCAATATTTTACTAAAGTAAATGAATGACATACATACATCTTTCAAATAAAAAGCTTCGTGTCCAGTCTATGAAATTAAATAGGTTTCTTTATAAAACGTTGAAACGCACTGCATACATGCACCTTTTCCCCAATATTTAATTGGTTTTTATTTAAAAATATGACTCATGACAAAATTGAGAAAAAAATTGTCCAAACTAGCAAACCTACATTTTGAGCTAAATTATTAGAAAATTAGTTATTAAAGGTAAATTTAACTTATTTTAAACGATGCTTTACTCAAATTGTTACATGAATGATGTTAAGACAAGGGTATAAGGAACTATAAACTTATCTAAAACTACACAAATACCATATGATTATAGTAACAAAATAAATTTTAAGTCATTTTAGAGACTACGTTGATATATTCTGAGGCGTCTTGACTTCAATAATACAGAGTGTTCCCGAGTTAAAAGGCTAAAATTTGGGAAGAGGTAGTGGATCAAAAAACTAACTATATATGTCCTTTGGAGATTTATTAGTTTTCCCTTTATTTTCACGCAAACAGCAAAAACTAAATAAGAACAAAATAGGTAGTTATTAAATAAAATAAATTATTTTATTTATTTTGTTTAAATTTATGGCCTCCAGCCCGGAGATAATGACAGAATGAGTGGCTGACCAAAATTGTGCGAATATTGTTTCTTCGCACGCTTGCTTTATCCTTTGGTGTAGTGATTGAAGGTCACCAACAGTCACTTCATATACTAGTTGCTTAAGAGATCCCCATAAAAACATCATAATGGCGTTAAAACAGGCGAAAGCAGAGGCCAAGCCACAGGTCCAGAGTGACCGATCCATCTTCTAGGAGAATTAATATTAAGCCATTGCCAAGGACCAAAGCTTAGCCGTTTGAACCGGGTACATCCTGTATACGAAAAAACTGTGATAATTTTCCCCTTCAAGCAGGAAGCATAATTATGATAGCTTTTTTTAAAAAAATTCCTCTTTCAAGATTAAATGGGAATCTATTGTGAAAAAATCAACGAAAAAGAACTCAAATTTAAGGACGTGAAAAAGATTATGTGCCTTAAATAAAATAGTCAATCTATTTTAGAAAAATCAACAACAAAAACCTCAAATCAAATAAAGTGAAAAAAAGTATAGTTTATAAAAATCTACTGTCGCCTAACTTTCTTTGTCAGACGTTTTATCAAAGTTAAGAATAAAAGTAATTTCTGTCAACAAGAAAAACTTGACTACACTTTATGTTTCATCATTTATGACTCAACAATATTATTTTCCCTCCTCCACCCTCCACCGGAGTATTTATTTACAAATTTATTTCAAAGAAATAAAAATAAGAAACCAATACTTTTATGATTCCCTTTAAGACCTAAAAAGTATCAATTGTGAAATTTTAATTTCAAAGAAAATTTAACGTAGCGGAAACGGTGAAAGGTGTTGTTGAAGAGAAAAAGAACTAGATAGATGTATCAGAGAAAGAGAGAAGGAAACTTTCCCCTGAACACGGTTCATTGACAGTGACCTCTATATATTCCAAAATACTCAGCGAACAGTTCAACCAAACTATATTCCATTTTACCACTCTAAAGAGAGAAAGAAGAATTCCTTCAGCCAAAGTTATAATGATAGGAAAGAGTTCGGACTATTTTCAATATATCATATTACGTATGGTCAAAAGCCATTTCATTTCAATTGAAGTTTTGACTTTATTCTTGGACACCGAGAGGTTTTTGTGTTTGTGTAGGAGAGCGTAAAGGGGGTGCGGGGTTAGCAAGTGAATAAAAACTTCTTTATGTTTAGTGAAATGTTCCAGTCTAGATAACTTCCATCGATATCAATGAAATACCAAAGGAATATTATTACTTTTTCATTACATGCAGCATTGATATATGTACACTGATCTCTTTCTTCCGGATATATATCTAAAAAGATATTTAAATTATATCAACTCTACAATAAGTAAAGCTTTCTGGATCATAGAAAGAAAGGAAAGCTCGATCGTTCTAGAAGAAAGTACCGGTATTAATTTTTCCTCCGCCTTGTGGTAGAACAAATACAATCAGAATAAGACAAAGTGGTTAGTGTTATTTTGAAAATAGTTTACATATAGTGAATAAATGGCTTATTAATTATGTATAATATATCAACTTATTATGCAGAGTTGTGTATAGTATATACTACAAAAGTATTTTAAATTCTATATATATCAGAAGTGGTTTATTCCTGATCACAATTATCTTGATTCGACAAATTTGATAAATATCTATAATGAAACAAAACAAAAACAAAAAGTAAAAATAAAAGAATCATAAACTTACTCAATTTAAACCTGGACGTGTATATAGATGAATAGGAATAAAATAAATAATAGTAATCTATATTATACCGACTACATATTTCAAACTCCTACACTTCAAACAATCCAATGAATTCAAAAGATGCTAAAGACCCTCACAAATAAGTCAATTGTATTAGTTTACACTAGAACTTAATATTTTAATAATATTTAGTATAAAAAATTGTTCCAAACAAATTACATACATGTTCTTAATATAACGAAAAATTTTAAATCCCTAAAATAATAATTTATTTTAATTATCTTAAATTTATATATAATGGTTACACGTGTATTTACTCAAAAGGATAGTCACTAATAGTAAAGCAACGTATTATAAACTAACTGGAGTTCGATTATTATAAATATGACTTAGAACGATCTTACACCCACCTGATCACAAAACTTTATACTCTTCCGATCTTTAACTTGAGATATGTGGGGTGGAAGTGACCACGGTCCAAAATACAAGTTGAATGTAAGAACCCAGTCCTAAAGTATATCTACATCATCGCATAGAGACTTCTTTTCAACAAACTCTATTTCAAGCTCAGTGAACTGTTAGAAAAAGCCTTGCTTTATTGTGAAACCCGCTCTTTGCTTTTTACACGACAAAAAAAAAAAAAAAGATGTGAACAAGATTGAAAGACCATGTTTAAAAAGTATAGCTGTTGTAGTTGACTTTCAAATTTATTATTATTCCAAAGGGAATGGTAAAATAGAATTACGTTCTTTATTAAAATTAATAAGAAACTTTGATGGAAAACCTTGCCAGAGCAATATTTAAAATTAAGGAAAAAATAAATAAGTAGAAAAAAAAACAGTCTCTTTTGAATAGCGTTACTGAAAATAAAATAAGAGCTTAGAAATATATTTAGATTAAGAGATGAGGATATGGGGGTGTTTGAAGAAAACACGAGCTAAGGAAAGTATTTTTTTTTGCAATTTCTGTATCGATGTTTTTTTAGACACAATATACAAAATATTGCTTCAGTTGAAACCGTACGTTTAGTATGATTTTCTACATATATCTATCTCTCAATATTTCGTGAATATTTGTCAAGGGCATCGTGGAATTTGATAATTTCCCATTTTTAAATAAAAAAAGCTTCTCATTAAATGTCACTATTTTCATTTCATATCTTCAATAAATTGATTCTACTATGCGTAGAAAATTAAACTTAATACATATACCATTTCCCTATTATATTTATTTTGGCCAAAAATTCATTTTAATATATTTGGTAATAATATATCTTTGTGACGCTAGGTTACTGATTTCAATTTCCTATACTACGTATTATGTTTCATTAACTACACGTTAATATTTAAGGTGAATATTTATTTATTTTTAAAAGGAAGATATAACTATTTTTCTTGGCCATGTTAATTAAAGTTACACTCTTTTGTGCAATTTAATTAAAGTAAACTTTTGTTCTTACTGAAACTTCGTAACTTTAATATCCTATTAGTTTCATCAAATTAATTCTAATTACATCATGACCACGTCTAATTTTAATACCCTTTCAATTAAAAAAAACTCTCTTTCGCTCTTCACCTTTATCAGCATTATACGAATACAAGAGCATGAAATTGTCTTCGTTATGACTTTAATATTCAATTTCTTATCCTTTCTGTGTGTAAATAAACGAGTTAAATTCACTAAAAGAAGCTTAATAAACGACCTTAGTTAACATCCAAGACTATATCTTTTGTCGTTTTATGAAGCATTTTTATTTGAATAAACTTATTATTTATCTCTTGATTCATTATGCTGGGATGAATTTAATAATACCTAAGAGCTAATAAATTTTCTGGTGACTCCTTATTAGTGACCAGTTATCATTATTATAGGGTGTTCTGTCTTGCGAACAGGTCCACTTATTTTCTCGTTAAACTTAAACCACCAATGCGCCATGTACTCTGTCTCCTTTCAGCTACCAGAATTTCTTCTTTCTTTCAAGTCAATTAATATTTGAATCCTACTTCTTCCTAAGCTCCTCTTTCCCTCAACCTTTCCTCCCATTATGCCACGCGGAAACAGTTCCTCCTAAGGATGTGTCCCTTCTTGTGTTTGCTTTGTAAAGAAGAATTACATCCAAAATGGTTCTCTTCTCACCCAACCTTTTTAGGACTTCTTAATTTGTCACCCAATCTGTCCACCTGAACTTCTCAAGTCTTCTCCAACACCACATTTCAAAGTTATCCACGCATTTCTTTTCCATCTTCCTAAGAATCCAATTTTCTGCTCCATACAGTACAATTCTCCAAATGTAGCATTTCATCAGTTTATTCCTTGGTTCCAAAATTCTTGGCCTAATTATTTTGTTGCAGTAGGCTTCCTTTTTAATCTTAAAATCAATAAATATTCAGGAAGTGTAACAGTGGGAAGGATTATGTCTCCGTACTGGTATACATTTGTTCTCTGAAACTTAATTACAAATTATAAATTGTATTTTCAGTAAATAAGTGTTATCCTCTTTGTAACTTTAAATTTATTTAAATTAGCACTTTAAAACACTAACACACAATTTAAAGTCACACCAATGCAACAAGGTTTTCGTGCACCTGCTCTTACAAACCATCCAGGCTATCCGCATTTAATTACAGTATGTGGGTATTGATGAACAAGTAGAATTTAAATTAAATGCAATTGTATTTGCGTGGATGAGCATACACCCAGTCAGGGATATGAGCACCAATAAACTAGTTTAGACAAGCTTGACGTTTAATTCCATCAATTCGGGTCTAATCATGTTAAAAGTACTTGACATGTTACAACGTACGAGTCATGATTAGATCTAAACCATGACCACTCTTTGATACCAAGACATCAAATTATTATTTCCCTAAGCATAATATGACACACTACTATGATTGTGCAGTTTTTAGTAAGAATGTATCTTCAAAAGCCATTATTACAATCCTAAGAATAATATATACCTCCTTTGATATTGACTCCAGTTCATTTTTACGTGACCTTGAGGTACAAAAACAAATAAATAGTAAATAAATATCACGGGTTTCAGAAGTTAGGGCTCAGAGTATTGTCAAAAATAGGTTAGGTCATATATGAAATATTGTATAGTTAAAATATCCGCGATGTTAACTGAGTGATCTAAGGCAGAGCTATTCATCCTAGGGTGTGTGTAAAATCCATATATATATATATATATAAAAAAATTTCGTGTTAAACACTGAATTATCAAGATCAGATATTGGGTTTTCCAAAAGAGATCCGGACGAAAAAACATGTGACCTGGAAGTGATTTGTTTTTCCTCTTTCTCTCCTAGATGTAGATTACTAGAATATGTATATTTTGCATTATGCGCCAACAACTTTGGGGGCGCAAGTTTGAAAAAATATATATATATATATTTGGTGTCACGTTATAAATAGAATGGGCTACTATTGACGAGGAAGTTGGAGATCTAATCCCGGTTGGGTGTTCTGATATTGTTATTTTCCTAAATTGTTTCCCTTTACCTCTCCATTCGGAGGGAAGTATTTCCTTTAAATTATATCTTCCTGTTCATCGCCCCCTATTTTAAATATGTTGATATTCCAGACGGATAGTAAGAAGTAGTGCTACCAAGTAATTAAAATCTGATTTCTCAAATATGAAAGTTGACACATTTTTTTTCTTCAGAAAGTGCGTAATCTATAATTAATGATCGAAATGTAGATGGGAAAGACTGTGGATATCTGTATTGGTAAAGATAGTTACAGCCTAGTCTATACAGACCTATCGACCAGGGGTAGCTCCCATAATTTCATCTCTCTCAAGACTATAAGAGAGAGGGAGGGGTCAACTTGACTCTTGCAGGTCTCTGCTGACGCAGAAATAGAAATTCATCCCAGCCTGTGTCTATACATCGCGGTGTCCTGAAAGGAAGAGTGAGATGGAACCACTGGCGGAGACAGAAAGACCTTCAGACAGACAAGTTCCCGGACGAGTGGACACACCCCCACTACAACCTCCATTCAACCCTTCTGGCGATGAAAGGCGAATAAAGTTCTGGACGTGAGCTCCAAGTCGCTGAATATAGCGCGCCCAAGTGAGCCCTGTGTCAATACCTTGAAGGGTTTTCCCTATACTACGCTAGATGAGTCCCTGTATTGCCACTGATGGCCGAGGAAATTCAACTAGATTTTACTTTTTTTTTTGAACTGCTTCCTTGCCCGACTAGTGATGTATTTGACGTGCACATCCAACGGTCTTTTAGGCACCACTGAGGGTATGCAATTATTTCTCGTCTCGGCAGCTGACCAAGTCCCTGGTTTTATCCCGGGCACTGTCTTGATGATTCTAGTAGTTTCCTACATATCTTATAATTTTTGTCTCTTGTTCTTTGACTTAGCTAAACTAAAATAAGCAATGAATATATTCCCGTTTTAAGAAAGTACACTTTAAATAACCAAACTAGAACGGAAAAAGTGCCTCGTTAAACCTACTGGTTTGTTATTACTACTCTTAAATCCATAAAAGGAGCACTCTGTGTTTTCAATGATTTCACCTGACACCTTAGATCAGTCGGCGGGAAACCTTTCCACTGATCTAAGGGTACGGGTTATATTCCCGGCACACCCGGATACATTTGTATTGCTTAGATTGAAACTTCCTGTTTCAACGTATATAATGGCAAGGGAAGGGTACTTTGTTCTAAATCTAAGTTGGTTTGTAAGCTGTGCTTTGATGTAATGAATACGCCCACTAAGTTATTTTAATTAGCCCCCACCAAATAAAAATATTGGCTTGATCCTACAAATGTGTTGAGAGATTAAATTAAGGTTTTTTTTCTTTGTGTACACCACTTCCAAGCTATCCACATATTTACACTAATAGGTTATGGAAGAAGAATGTCGAGTGGTTATAAAATGTACAGACATGTGCATGTCTCAAACAGCCATTAGTTCTCTAATTAATATTAGAACCTAGATTTCCTCGTCACCTGCAATCCAGTCTAATGTGATAGCAATGCCTGAAATGATACAGATGAATATTTTATTTTAAATAGTATTTAGAAATATAATAATTAGTGAAGCCTTACATCTTAATCAGACCTTATGTTTTATCAGGTGCAAACAAATTAACCAATTAATATAATATACATTATTTTATATTCTAGCACAGTACATTAATAAAATGGAAGTGAAACAAATCTATTTAGAGAAATATGACACTAACAAATGGAGGAAATCAAGAAAATATTATTATTATTATTATATTATTATTATTATATTATTATATTATTATTATTATGCACCGCGTCTTACTACCCGTTCGAGTTATACGCACTTACGCTAATGTGTAATGGTAGGGTGATTGTGAGATGAAATGAAGGACCTACAGTTTAACGTGGAATCCGAACCACGGCGGTGACCTGGCATTCCACACATTCACAAGATGTCTTGTCAGAGGTGTAGCAAGGGTTTGTAAATCAGATAAATATGTGCCGGGACCGAGGATTGAACCCCGGCCGCCAGCACAGAAGTCTGACACCTTACCTCTAGACCGCCAGGTCACCCACGATCAAGAAAATTAAATAAATACATTATTATCACATAAAGTAGATTCTCATACAACTCGGTGAATTGAATCATTCGTTCCTCCATCTTCGTAGACCGTAAGGTCGTATAGCGTAGTCCAAGACAAAAATAGGTTACATAAAAGTGCTGAAGTCGCATTCCTCTTTTGAAAAAATGGACAGAAAAGCTATTTAGTTGCGCCCCTCCACTCTTTCCCCCCACAAAAAATAAATAAATAAAAGAACAAAATTTTCTCTTGTGGCCATTTATTTCTATAAAACTATCACCGTTGTAGAAACTTAAAGAAAAGAGACAAATAAAGATAAAACAAAAATGAAAGAGAAAGTTAAAGGGGAGAGGAAGAAAGAAATATCGTACTAAAAATAGATGCAATATAGCCTTACCCCGAAAAAAAAATAATT
Organism: Timema cristinae; assembly: GCA_039000515.1. Classification (NCBI taxonomy): domain Eukaryota; kingdom Metazoa; phylum Arthropoda; class Insecta; order Phasmatodea; family Timematidae; genus Timema; species Timema cristinae. The sequence goes on along the minus strand of JBCFYV010000935.1, from coordinate 46,108,086 downwards.
CTGTGATACCAAAAACTGTTGTCGAAAGAATCACATGCTCGTCCAAGGAGCAGGGTAATTAGTCAAAAGCAAAGAAGAGAAATAAAAAGAAATGAGAATAAATCGTGATCTCCTCTGACCCGTTTATTTTATCCTCCCTATCCCCCCCTTTCTTCCACAGTGACGTAAAGGGGCCCCTGACTGCTAGAAAACTCCCTTTACGATTCCCTAACTAACGGTCGGCTGACCCCGCTACCAGGAGCACAGATATAAAAGGAGTCAAAGATACTTTCCTTCTAGCATTCCTCCCTTCTCCCACCCTTCCCCTTTCTTGTCCATAGAGTCTTCTTGCTCAAGTTCACTTTAACTTATTTCAGCTTTCTTCGCGAGGTGAGCCTTGCAATATCTTTGTGCTTCATGGACACGTTCATTAATGTAACAAAAAAAAAAAAAAAAAATCATCGGAGGAAAAACGCAAATGGTAATTTGATGAACATAAAATATGTAATAAGCTACACTTTTAAAGTTCTTTTTCTAAGTTGTATGTTCAAAACAAGTTATTGCACGTTTTATTAGAAAGTTTTATTTTCAATTTGTTTTTAAGGAAAGAACTGTACTATTTATTTGCAAAAAGTATTATTTCAAATACATGCTAAAATTAATATGCAATTTAAAACTTATATTACAACTGAAAAAAAAGTGTGTTCCAGTATACATATTAATTTAAAAGCGTTTTCATATCTTAATATGCCTCTTATTTGTATATAAATATTGTTTCAAACAATTTTTATTTTCTGTGACTGCCCATTGTTGTTCATAAGAAGAATAAGGAAAAGGATGGAAGCGATGAAAGACTAAAAAGATGAAGATCCTTTTCCTCTTTACTATACGCTCCGTGAAGTACATAAATCAGAAAGAGGGAAAGCTAGAAGAGTGAGATGGTGAGGGATGCCATCCTTACTCTCCATTCTAACCCACCCTCTCTTTCGTATTACCTTCACTTGGTTGACTCTAAATGGTGGACTTACGACCAGCGTCCAACACACACCACACACACACACATATGTGCATCTCTTCACTTAACACTTAACTTGATGTACCGTAGGTTTTTCCCTTTCTTGCGTGATACTGCTGGGTCAATGAAACGCAATAGGAAACATCCAAGATAAAAACAACCACCATTAAAAGAGAACATATAACAATTTTCTTGTAGAATAATGGTAATACGGTCTTCCAGTTGTGGAATTTTTAAATAATTCAACATCAGAAAATTGCGTCTTGACTACGTTTTTTGAGGTATTATTAGTAACGCGTCTTCCGTTCGGTTTATACGCTTATGTAATAACTACGCTAATATGTTGTGGATGAGGAAGGATGCCTTTAGAAGACGTATGCCCGCATTTTTGTGAAGGTTGAGTTGAACATCATTTAGGAAAAATCCCCTCTAATACACCCGAACAGGATTTGAACTCCAATGTCCCTTTCACTGGCAGTCTAGTCTATCAAAAGAGACAATTCGGTCACCAAAACGAGTGTCTTTACTGTTAGTCATATCATAAGTTTACGAGTTAAGAGGTATTTAAGTGAGTCAAAGAAACGACCGAATAAATCTTGGTATAATTTTAGAGATTATGGTGTAGGTTGAATTTACGGTAAAGTAGATTAAATGTTTTTAATACTTCTGAAAAAGGGTTAATTCTAGATTTGGTAATTTAGAATGTTAGGGATTTCAAAGATTTAGAAAATAAAAACTGTTGACAGTATTGGAATAAGTATTCTATTGGTAATCAATAGGACTAATATTGTAGTTAAAAAAATATAAATTTAATACATTTTTACCAAGCATTGTATTTTAAAATAGTATAGGTCTAAGATGTTCTAAATACAAATTAAAGCAGGTTAGTTTTCTTATTTATTATAAATAGACAATAATTTTATATCTACTTTCTATACACAATTAAATAAGGGCGTCTAAACCGAACGGGTAGAAAGACTTGTATTGACAAACAAATTCGGACTTTATTTATTTAAATTTATCGAATGAATAAATAAACCCTAGGGGAAATTTCATATATAATATTTCATATTTAGCACAATGATTAATAAAGACAAAAAAAATTGAAGGTTTCTCACTCTTCCTCAAAATAGATTAAGGATGCTTCAAACGTAGGTAGGTATGGAAGAGAAACAGTGAAAAATAAGGAAAAAAGAAAACGTAAACTGAAAACCAAATAAAAAAAAAGGGAGAAAATTGCACTCATTAAGAGCAAGTTTGTTCGTTGTTCCAGCTGAAAGGAACATTTTCAAAGAAAATAAGGAAGGAATGAAAAGGGTTATTGGGAGGCAGGGGTAGAGAAGAAGCACTTGGGTGGAAAAGAAGGAAATATAACCGAAACAAAGGATAGAAAGAAGATGACAAAAGGTAGAACGAAATCTTAAGGTATTGACTGCAAACTCATTTCCCAAGACACGAGACAATAGTTAACAATATGTCAAGTAGTCACACTATAAACTATATTATATCATCACTTTTATTACATATGGAAGGGAAAGTTACTGTAATAATTATTCATGATATTGTTTTTTTTAATCAAGTTGATTTTTAAATATTGCCTTTACATTTAACAAAAAATTAAAATAGTTAATATTATTCTTTCATGGAAAAAAATTATCACTTGTGAGTTAATTAATTTTCTCTTTATGAAAAAAAAAAATCAAGAAAATTTTAGTAATAAATATAAGCGAATTAAAGATATATTATGGGAATCAACTCAGGTCAACTTATGTTTAAATTGTACGTTGGTGGATGCTGATATTTAAGATAACGAATAGACAATTAAAAACAACAACTATATTTTAATTAGGGAAGGGTCCTTCAAATATTTATGTACTCGAGTTCTTAAGGAGATTTGAGGATTAAATAATTTGGATTCAAGATTTACAAAAATTAAAGTTTTTATATTTTAAATCCTAATCGTCTTAAAATATATTATGATGCTTCTTAATGGTTTATTACAATATTATAATAATAAAAAACTTAAATACACCCGAGATAATTAATGTAAACTGAATAAGAATAGAAGGAAGAAAAAAAATCATACCATTGTGGGAAAGTTAAAAACTAACGCTGATCATTTTATTTTAAGATTTGAATTTAAATGCAAGATTCAGCTTTAATAACCAAAATGAAGATTTGAATAGGATAAAAATTGGATCCGACTCATGTCCAACAAACAAATAAATCTAGCATTGTAAAATATTTATAAATAAATTAAAATTTCTGACATTTAAAAATGTTTATATTAGTTCTTAGGTAACGCTTAAGCTTTGACCTCTTAATAGCAATAATAGTGAATACATCATTTCTGTTAAGTTAAAGCTTACAAGAAAGAATATAATTTTTACCCTTGTATGTTCACCTTGTCTTATTTAATCCACCTCGTATTCCCCCTCACAAAACTTCCATCCCCCCTCCCCCATTCCCCAACCCACCTATTCTTAGAAAACATTGGCCACCTTTTCCTTTCCCCAGCAAGCCCTGTTGACTCAACTTTGTAAACCCAGCAGTTAAACAACCACGACAGAAAAAAAAAAAAACATGCAACCAAAAACGTTAGCTTATATTTTCATAATGAGGTCTTGTTAGAGAAAAGATACAAGGGCCCAGGGCAAAGATCCTGCCTGCGTCATGTTACCATCATGGTTTTTTTTAAGCCTTAGGAAATTTCATGGTTCTATTTAGATAAAAAAAAATTAAATTTCTCTCTATATAATATAACGTAGACAAAAAACATGTTATTCTACTTCCAAAAGAAGAATATGAAAAAATAATAACGAGTAAAATAAAAAAGAAGATCCAAACGTGGTTTTCTCTATGTAAAAAAACATACACAACATAATATGTATAAATTTCATGTGTGTATGTGTTGCTATTCTCAGGGAAACATGTTTTTTTTCATTCTTTTTGTTTTAATGGGAAAGTAATAATTAATATTATAATAATAGTAATGATAATCATACACTTTTATAGCTGACATTGTCAACGTTATGCTGGGCAGGGTGAATGAATTGTAGCTGTTTAGATGGGGAGGGGGTGATTGGAGGGCGAATAAATAGCAAATATTGCCTCAACGTTTAATTATAAGTAAGCGAAAATAAACATTCAACCCCTCCCTTGCATCAAGGGTGCACAACTGGAACAGAGTACCCGCACTGGAAGCGGTTGTGAGGTTTATACAAGCCAAAGGCAAATTTGTTTCTAAACACTGGGAGGGATATAAAAAACCACACACATTATAAAGATAGATACATTGGACGTTCTTTTATTATATTTGTTCCGTAACCATCATAAAGTTGTTTATAGAGGATTACTAGAGCTCTGGGGGATTCTAGATTAAACCTAAACTAGTTTACTATTTGGTATCTGAAGACATTTATTCTGACTGATGGGAGACCTGGTGGTCTAGGGGTAAGGTGTCAGACTTCTGTGCTGGCGGCCGGGGTTCAATCCTCGGTCCTGGCACAAATTTATCTGATTACCAAACCCTTCCTTCACCTCTGACAAGACATCTTGTGAATGTGGGGAATGCCAGGCCTCCACCGTGGTTCGGATTCCACGTTAAACTGTAGGTCCTCCATTTCATCTCACAATCACCCTACCATTACACATTAGCATAATTGCGTATAACCCGAATGGGTAGTAAGACGCGGTGCTAATAATAATAATAATAATAATAATAATAATAATAATAATAATAATAATAATAATATTCTGACTGATGTTGGTGATCCTTACTAGTCTACTAAAATATTATGATGTATTAGTAAAAAATTATTAAGTTTACATTATAAACCTTAAATTTTGCTGAGGTAGTAGTCAAACAGATTATTCTAGTAAGTATTTTTAAATGGCCTACACTTAAAATAGAGTATTTCAAATATAGATTTATTTTACTCGTTTTAAAATATGGCTTGATATGACATATTATGATTGAAATACCCCCTTTGATTAGTTCCGAAAATTTCAAATTAGACCCATTGAAGCATTTGGATAAAAAAATTGTAAACCTAATCTAAATAATCTTACAGAGTTTTATTTAAATCAGCCGATGCATTAAAAGGATGTATTAAGATAAATCAGTTTTTAAATTAGTACGGTCGAAGGCATTAATTTATAAATAAACTAAGCTTATATCATTTATATTCGATCGTAATAGAAGACAAAATCAATAAAATAAATATTAAACTTAAGTGGAATTTAGATATTATTAATTTAAAATAACAAACATCATCTTTTATTATACACATATACTAAAAACCGATATATCCGAATCACGATTATTTGAAACTCCGATTTATACGTGGCACTCATTCGACTAAACTAAAACTATAGTCTAATTGTAAATTGAAAATCTCCGATTACTATCATGTCCGTATAGATCGTTTAACAAGCAATAATCGAACAGTTTTTAGCCCTTATTCTGTGTCAGTTTAAAAAAACTTTCTTTTTTATTGCTCACACTGCATTAAACTGAGTAAATATGTCATTTCCATGATATACTGCATACGTCCAATATTTTTACATAATTAAAAGTGAAAAAATCTCAAAAATAAGGAAAGCCAAAAATGTTGGCTATCCGGATTAGAACTTTTTGTATCAAATTAAAAATTCAAAGATTTTCGTGCATATATTAAGTAACAGTAAAAAAAGTAATAGTGTGTTATAGTAAGAAAACTCTTAACTATGCAATAACTAGCCAAGGAAAGGACATTTAAAATTAAGGATACCCTCACATTATTCGCCCTCCTACCTGTTTAGATTACAGCTACCTCGTAAAACGAGCGTGTGATCCTCTGTCAATAAACTTACCTGTAACAAACAGAAACATATATAATCAGATAACTTCAAAAAACTATACAGTTTTGGTTCAACAAAAACACATTTTAAAATCAGTAAAGAAATTTAGGATTCATAATATATTAAACATAAGTTTCACCGGTTAGTCTTTATAGTTGTGAAACATGGTCTTTCATCAGAAATGACGAGAAGAAATTTAGTGTGATGAAAACAAAGTATCCAAGAAAATATGTTGTTAAAAAAGGGATTAAAATAAAGTAGAGTGGAGGAGGTTCAATAATTAAGAGTGACACTATCTGTACTAATTAAAATACATAGTTATGTTAATTATATCTCGCAAGTTGCGATGGGCAGGACAAGCAACGCGAATTGAAAAAACTAGAACCACGCTAAAGGCGTCTGGTAACCTAATGGTAAGATACCAGTGGGAAGACCTAGATGCAGATGAAAGAATGACATAAGAATGAATCTGAAAGAGATAAAGTGTAGTGAGGTGGAATGGATAGAACTAGCTCAAGATAGGGATAGGTGGCGTACGTTTTTAAGTGCAAAAATGACCTTTCAAGATCCTAATTCCATAGCATAAGTAAGTAATCAAACAAATAATCTCTATTAGTAAAATGAAGAGATTGAGTGTCTGTCATGAGCATTGCGCAATATCTACCCAAAACAGTGGTCTAAAATCTAAATACTAGTAGCCCGTGTGCACGAAGATCTCGAAGGCATAATTTTGAAATTTTGATTAGATTTTATAAAATTAAATTAAAATAGAAAAAAATTAAGAAACATTAACTCCGTATGAAAGATTTACTACTGTATTTCATACCATTTATAATGTACTGTAGTTTGTTAGACATTGAAGTTTGGTTGCTATGGAGAGTAAACAAGAAGTGTTTGATATCGACGACAAACTCTTCTTATTCCACCATGATATATTAATTTTGACGTGATTAATTATCTAATACATAGCTTTTATGTATCATATATACTAGCAATCTCACACGGCATAGCCCATGACCAACTGTGGTATAAGATTTATATAAATCCCCCATGGTGCCCGTTTTGCCATGATAATTTAATTATCAGATTAACAAAATTTTCTTCAAAATTTGTTAAAAAAATCATAATTAAAAAGCTAGTTAAAAATTAAAATATACGGATTCAAGGTGCATTCGGAACCACTTCCGTCCACCTATGTTAAAAATTTCAGATCTCTGCGTGCCGTAGATTTGACAGTGCACATTCTCTCTTATCTCTCTCTCTCTCTCACACACACACACACACACAAGCAAACAAACACATCCTTTTATTATTATATATTATTACTTGTAAACCTTTTTACCATTTATCCTTTTTATACTTTAACCTTTTTACTCTTTACCATTTCTACCCTACACCGTTTATACCCTACACCTTTTATAAAGTACATCCTTTATATAATACACCCTTCATTCTTTTCACAAATTTTTAATTATTTTACCCTTTTTACGCTAAAATATTTCTCCGGGGCTAAGCCAAGTAATTAATGTAAGAAAAGGGTATAAAGGGCAGAAAGGCCAAAAATGGTACAAAAATGTTATAAAAAATAGCATTAAGATCAAATGGGCGAAAATTGCAAAGAGCTCCAAAAATGACCAAAATGTCAAAAAGGGCAAAATTGAGTAAAAATGAAGGGTAAAAATGGTAAGAAGTGAATCATAAGAACTAAAAGATATATAGGTTTAAAAAAGGTAAAAGAAATATTAAAAATGGCAAAAGGATTATAATGCCCAAAGGGTAAAAAGGATAACTGGGTAAAACGCATGTATGTGTTTTGAATCAGTAAAGAGGGTGGAAAGCGTTTGGGATAAAAAAGCTATAGGGTGAAAAGGGTATAGTATAAAAAAAATTGTAAATTTGATTAAAAACGGCAATAATACCAAAAGGGTAAAAATAGTCAAAGGAAAAAAGTAATCATAAGAAAATAAAAAGGGTATAATTGTTTAAATGAGTAAAATAAGAAAAAATTTAATAACAATAAAAATCCGCAAGAGGTTCAAAAGGGGTAAAAAGGGATAAAAGGTTGAAAAAATTAACGCGGTAAAAAGTGTCAACGGGGTAGAAAAAGTAAAGAGGGTAAAAAGGCTAGTTTGGGCAATAAGGGATAAATGGCTAAAAGGTGATTACTTTGGGATAAATAGGGTAATAATATTAAAAAATTGCAAATAGGACAAAATGGTTAAAATGAGTAAAATGGGCAAACGTGGTAAAAAAGTTTAAATGGGATGAATGCGATAAAAAATTGCTAATAAAATTTTATTTGGTTTAATTAAAATCCTTTAACAACCAAATATTTATGCTGGGGCACTCTTCTCTATGTTTGATTAGCACCAGAAGGCAGTAGTTCAAAGTATTGTGTATAGATAGTTATTTTTAAAAACAAGTTATTAACTGTCAACTTTTAAAAACTTTTTTTTCAGATTTAATCTGTATTTTGATATTGTGTGTTAGCCTGCCTAATTTTACGTATTTATACCACAATTAAAACAAATAAAAGATTAATATTCTCACAAAATTAAAAAATTATCTAAGATTCCCTCAGGTTGATTGTATATATTAAAATAGCAAATCTACTTTATAGATTCTCCGGCAAAGAATGGGTACACCAGCTTGTTATGAGTAAATTAATCGTTCTATAATTCTTGTAGAGCTCTCACAACTTAAGTTTCCTCATAAACCCAAAATCTACATCATATAAAGGTGGGTATAATATATAGGGGAACGGTTAAACAATGAACTTTAATCTCAATATAGTCCACAGTATAGACTAAATATTATTTCTTCCCTTGATGGCGCCTACCATTGCTTCATCAACTTGAAGTTTAGTTTTATAGATTATAAATGATATTTTATATTTGGTATAAGCTATATAACAGAGGATTATTTTAATATAATGTTATTCGCGTTTTAATTTTTAGATAAACAGAAATGAGTCAGTATTCGTTAGTATCCATCAAAATCCAAACATATGATTTTAATTAATATTATTCTAAAACCCTGTTAAGAAAAATAATTACTAAATTATAAGCCCTACGCCATAATATTTAAAGCTTTAAATGTTTCACCTAATTAGAGATTGCATTGAAGGGAAGGCAAACTAATTACAATATTTTTGCTTTTTTAATGATAAAATAAATTTTTTGGACAAAGTAAATAAAATACCATTTAAGTAGACTAAATTTATACTTATTGTGATCCCTACAGTTTTTGAATTTTGAAGAATTAACATAACCGCGTTGAGCCAAACTTTTTCATTGAAGAGAGAAAGTCCTAGTAATATTACGCAATGGCTTTTGCAGGTATTAAAAAACTGTTTAACTACTACTGTAAATGTATATGATTTTACTTAATGAGAAAATATTTTATTTATTTTCGTGAATAATATTATTTATCTTTAAAAGTGATACATCTTAAGTCCAATTTCCATCCGTCCCACATTAATTGGAATGTGCTGATTGAACCACATTAATTAAGTCTTTTTACCAACACACGCCAACATATTTTCAAATATCATTGTTTAGAACAGAGTGTATAAAGTTGCATCATGACATTAAAGACGTGAAATCGTGCTGCGGCCCCGCGTAACTTCGCTTGAAAATGTTAATATAAGAGCGAAGGTACGGTATAGTTACATTAGATGCATCCCCTCCTCCCTCTTATTGTTCTAAAAACGCACCCCTCCCCCATTACCCTCCTCCAACGAATTCTACTTCCCCAAACAACTACATATAATAGCTCGTCTCATGAACATTCGCGAAAAGACAATGAAGCTTCCCCCCTCCCCCTCTCCCACCTTACCACCCCCAAATCTCCTGACGGCAGCTCTCTTTAACACTGCTGCCAACATTGTGCAGCACTACTATCTAATATCGCAGCCACCACGATCGTAAACATGAAGCGAGTATTATAAGTTAGAAGGTTGGTAGGCCTACTGCAAGAACATAATATGAGTCTGTTCTTTTATTTTCAGAAAAATATAATATACCTAAATATTTACAAAATAAAGTGTGTCATCATGGCTCAATGATATATTAGAAAAATATTCGAGATTTTAATTTTTGCAATCAACACTGATGAAATCTAGTTAGGCCTAGTTTATTGTTATTTATTTTAGTTTTAATTGTATTTGCTAAAAGTAACTGCTACAGGATTTTTGCTGTAAAACTATACGAAATTAGGCCTAGCTCAAAGACAAGGATACACCAGACAAAAAGCCTGCAAGCTAAAATGACTGCGCTCCGTGGGAGAGTGTTATTCCTTGAACACGGGTATCGCAAGCTGCCATCAAGGGGCATTTAAAAAAATAATTTAAACATAGTTTCACTATAAAGAAATAAACAAATATCCTTCTTGAGTCAATTGGCCAGCTTCCACAAGGCTAGGTTCAGGTAGCGACCCAACCACCTCTTCGCATAACCATACTTCACAAAGAGCTTACTCATATTGTATTTTACGATTACATAGGTTCCTTTATGATGAACTTGTTAAAATTGAGCCGTGAGCTAAGACAGTTTATTTCTAAGAAATAGATTATATAATTTGTTATTTGGAAGTGATTTTATCACTGACCGTTGACACTAGCGAACCCCAGTGTTGATGGACTAAACCTAGCTCAAGGAACTGGTGTTGCCTTGTCAGTGTCCTAGCCTCAGTATATATTTTAACTATAAAATATAAAACTAGGAGTTTATGTTAAATGGAAATGATGTGTAGTGCAAAACCGTGTTAAGGGAGATTTAAATTCATAACTAAAAGAATATCATATTCAATGATATTTGATTAGTTCTTAAAAGTTCATATAAATACAAATCTTTATCAATATTGTTACATTTTATTTGAAAATACTATACAACATGATTTAATTTCAACTTAGTTAAACTAAAATGCACTTAAAACTTGTATTCTTAGTTGTTATTAAAAGTGCCTTTCGTCAATATTATGTACTCGCTTATAAAAACTTAAAACTTATTTTGTATGGAGATCAGGTTGTATTCCTTGTTGGTTGCATTCAGAGAATTTTTAATAAATGTTTTTCAATCTCCTTTTATGCAAATAAGGGTACCTTCCCTCTAAGATTTTACCTTACTCATTTCTATTTTATCGTCATTAATGCATCGTGTTGCTTGAACTGTTGCGAAGACGATATTTAAAAAAAAAATATTTGTTTGATTTAAAGTTGTAGTTAACTTAATATAATATTTATAAAACACACATCGATGACTGCGTGGTCTAACGCGCTACTCTTGCAGAAGAATAGTGCCGATAACTGGGAGACCGAGGTTTTAATCTCACTCGGGTGTAATAAGAGTGGCTTTTCCAAAATGGTTTTCTATTCTCCCTCCATGCTAATCCGTTTACACTTTCTCTAAATATAACCTTCTTAATCCATAAAACTATTATTGTAAAGAGTATATAAGTGTATAGCCCGAACGGGTTAGCTGAGTGTTTTAATATAAACTGTGCTAGTTTATGTGTTGTTTACTATACGAAAACAATTTTGTGTAGAAATAATATTTTATACATCATAATAACAATTTATATAATTAATTTCTTAAAAATAAACCGACATCGTTCACGACTCGACCGATTTGAATCAAATTGGGGCCAATAGTAAGAGGCTCTGTGTAAAAGATTTTTAAGCTGATAGTAAAGTTACTAGTCAAGTTTTTAAAGCACCCTTAGGGTGACATCTATACCAGTAGTTCTTAACCTTTTATTAATAGTGGCCCCCTAAATATCTTAAAATATTTTCGTAACCCCTAAGTTATTAATAATATATAAATCATTAAGATTTATTATAAAATAGTGTTTTTATTATCTGATTATTATAACAAACAAATAAAAAAACGTAAATTAACTTACCTAAATGTATACAAAGGAACCTCTCTCGGCTGTTTAAACTTTCCACTAATTTGTCTATTCTTGTTTTGTTGTATTATTAAATGCTATTTCATGCAGGAGTCGATTCGGAGTCTATTTCACTGCTTTGTTTTAATATTAACATTGTGGAAAATCCCTTTTCACACAAATAAGTAGAAAAAAGGGGCACAAAATTTTAAATGCCGATGGCAAACAGATGGGATTATTTGTACTATCCGTGATTTATATTATCCGTGCTTCCCCTCCCCTCCATTATCCCAGAAAATCAGAGTTTACTGTATTCACATGATAACGATAGTCGAATTCTTTCTAGCAAAATGTAAAATTTAAGATAATTTACTTCAGTAATAAGCAAATAACATTTTAATTTTTTTTGAGGCCCCCCAAAAACACTTTTCGCAGGCCCCACGTTAATAATCTCCGATCCATACAATTGTTTTTAACCAAATAAGTGTTATCTATACCCAAATTTTGATAGCATATAATTCTAAGGCACTAAGCTGAGTAATCACTATCCACAAGGGGAAGAACTTCAGGAACACAATATTTAAACATATACGTAGTTATTTTGTTTTAAAGTATTGCACTTTAAAATGTGCTTTGTTTGAATTTACATCAAATTGAAATATGTATGGCTTTAAAAAGGTCATAAGGGGTAAAGTAACCATCCTAAGTGACGGTGTGTAGTTTTTGTTAGCTTAAAATATATTGAGAATGAATACAAAATAAATAAATCTCAAAGTATTACGAATATTCATGTTAAATAAGGCTCAAACTATTTTATATTTATTTTAGCGTATTTTTTTTAAAACTAGTGCTCTCTGATGTTATTTAAATTCAACACCCTAATCAAGAAACGACTATCTAATAAAATATACTACCATACACAGTCTAGACTAATCTCCTGAACGTAGCATTTAAATTGAAAACCATAATCAAGCATTATTTTGTCAAATTCATATAATACTGTAAATAAAGAAGAGAGACATTCTATTTATGCTCATAAAATATCGATTGTATTTGACTAAAGCGAACCAATTCTCTACAACCATTCCCTTTTACCTAAATCCCTAGCTCGTATTGGTAAAATAAGAAATTGTCATAGCTCATGAAAATGCGGCACGTTATTATTCCCTTGATATAAATAATGCATAAACAAAGACGAAGGAAAGGTGGCGCCAAGCAATTATGACCTAAAATAACTGCTCGCGTTTATGAAGTCTAAAGAGTACTAAAGCTTATTCCAGGGCTTTAGCCACCCACAAATGCGGTATGTTTCTACTAAAGCTCAAATATATGGGTTATCGAACCAAGTTGCGAAACCTCACTAAAAGTATAACAAAAAAAATAGAAGGTTGAATATAGAAGCCATTTTTTAAACCAATAAAAAGAGCAGCAAAAGGAATAAAACATTATTTGATGTGATGTTCAAGTTTACGGTTGTTCCAAAGGTAGACAGAGTATTTTTCACTAATGTTAAAAGGGGAAGTAAAAAAAAAACGATTTATAAAGATTGTCATTTGGATATCGTACTGTATGTATATTAGGTAATTATAAACGTACTATACGTAGTTTCGTGGATCGAGAGAGAGAAAGAGAGAAAAAGAGAAAGAGAGAGAGAGAGAGAAAGCCATTTAAGGGGGAAATAAAAAACAAATCAATATGGGTGAGATTCGAAAACCAACCTCTATATCACCAGAAAAATTGGCTTGAGAAGATGTTGACGCTTTGAACGAGTGCTTCTATAGAAAGTAACAAGCTTATCTTACTTTATTCCACTATGATAGCCACCATTTATTTTAAGAGGCAATACGCTTTCCCGATTACTTTTTAATCTATCCTTGCAAAAATTGTAATATAATGGATTAGGGAAAGCTTGACTATTAAACGTTAAAATATATATATTAGAATAAGCAGGTGATATATCTATGTTAGGCAATAGTAAGGAAACTGTTGCGAGGAATGTATTTTTTTTTGGTTAGAATCTAGTAGAGAAATATGTTTAGAAGTGAACGCTGAAAACGCTAAGTATATGCTCACACAGGGAACACAGACTGAAGAAGATAATTTGGAGATCATGACGAACAACATATAATTTGAAATGGTTAATGAGTTTAAATATTTGGGAACAATTGAACTTGCAATAGTGCAATATTAGATTGGAAATAAGGAACAAAAAGCAGTTGAAATATGTTTGCTACTACACAGTCAGCAAGTTGTTGAAATATTTCCTGCTGTCTAGGAAAGTAAAACTCAGAATATACAAAATACTACTTTTACTGGTTGTTCTATGGGTGTGAAACGTGGTCTCTTACCTTATATGATTAAAATGAGATAGTGTGTTACAAAACAAGATGCTTACGAATATATTTGATCCAAAGAGGGATGAAAATATTGGGGAGTGGAGTAGTTTAAAAAAATGGTGAGTTACATACACTGTACCTATCACAAGATCAATGACCTAATGATGATGATACTTTTAAACCATGTATTTAAACAAGTTTTATCAATACTGTTTAACTAATAGAAAAAATGAAGTTACTGTTTCTCATTATTCAGTGAATTTAAACTTTGTTATCTGTCTTAAACCTATCTAAACAGAAATTTCATATTTTGGGATCACAAGAGAAAAACATCTTATCTGATCACTTTAAGAATCTACTTTTTAGTTTACTCTATTTTCTACTCGTCTGAGCTATTCATATATTTAAATTGATGTGGTAAGAATGTAGAAACTATAGGAGTTTTATCCAAAATTAAGTGTGGTGGGGAGGGGGGCGAGGAGAAAAAGAGGGAGCAAGAAAAAAAGAGAGAGAGAGAGAGTATGTGTGTGTGTGTGTGCGTGCAACCATTTATAAAAAAAACACTCCTCATTACACCCACCAGGACTTGAATCCCGACCTACTCATCAACATAAAAGAGATAGATAAATTCAAACCTTTATCTGTGTTTACATCTGGTTTGTTTATAGATACTACCAAGTCTAGCTTAACGTATGCAAACATCAAACCACGTGTTTCCGTGTATGTCAAGTTTTGACAGATAACAAGGTTGTATACCCCTATTGTATTTGTCGGTACGTCCTCTAAAGGTAATTCGCATGAAGCACCGGCTATACATACTTCCATATCAAGTATCTAGGGTGACGGGGGGTGAGGGAGACAAAGAGTTCATTAGAGAACAGTGTTGGGCTAATGCTCAATCAGACACATCCCCGCGGATGTCACCGAACAAGGTAACATAACTTGACCTCCAGAAGATATCCGAGGAACGCCGACATCGGATGCCTGTCACTTAATCGCTAAGTGGACCAGAGTAGGTTCGGAGCCTTTCCTCCGGGGGGTGCTACTGTGGCAAGATTGATGAGCTCACACGCACGCACGCACCAGGTGTGGGAGAGCATTATCTTTATTGATAATCAGGACCTTGCAGGTTGGTCATTAATTAAGATCCTTAAGGTGGAGGTGGAGGAAACGCGAGTAAAGAGTAATGTTTATTTGAAGGTATTTATAACAATACATGTTTCTAGCCAAAATAAATTAAACATTTCTCCAGTATAAAACATTATAGTCTACATTTCTTTACATGGTGATATTAAATGTTCTTGAATATCTGTAAAGAATATTTAATAACAACATCATTTAAAAGGTTCCTCATCAAATGCCACTACGCTCATAATAGATATTCTGAACAGATGTTGATATAACCATGTGAAAAGTAATTAATTTATATGTTTCTAGTTAAGCGAAACTATATTTCAACCAAAGAAAGTTTTATTCTAAAAACTGCATAAACAGCTTCAGCTACCCTCCCATATTAATTAGCTCAACATTGTAAATTCGGAATTGTTTCTATCATATGTATTACAACTTATATTTAATTGATAAAATGGTATCGTGAATAATTTATAAGTTTGCCTCAGTTATATAAAACCATACTTTTATATAAAAATAAACGTTAACCTTAGAATACAGGCTAACAAAGTTTCTTGTTGTATCATCTTAACTTAAGGGCCAGTTTCATAGTCAGATTTAGTACGCCTCAAGTGCGGCGCTATACTAAGTACATGACAACACCTACCTAAACCGGAATGGAATGGGCCAGTTTCCAATGCGAGAACGGCCCATTCCATTCCGGTCTAGGTAGGTGTCGTCATGTAATTAGTGTAGCGCCGCACTTGAGGCGTACTAAATTTGACTTGAAAACTAAAAACCTTAACTGCAGCATATTAATATAGATTGTTTTGGTTTATACATGCATGTATAGTGTTTTTAGGACCGTGCCTTACTGCCCGTTTGAGTCTTACGCTTATGTATTAATTATGATAATGGTTTTAGGAGTAATGAAGATTATATTTACAAGAAGTGTATCAGCATTGAAAAATAATAATCTATTTTTATAAGTTTAGGATGAATCTTGGTACACACATAATAACACATATTATATATATAGCATTTAATACACTGCCAACCATCTATAATTCTAAACCCAGGTTGCCCTAAACATTACAAAATTTAGAAATTTTCTAAATTTTTACAGTTTTAATTTTTATGTACAAAGCATCGATATAAACTTATAAAATAAAATAGTTAAAATAATGGTCCTATTGAAAGGAGAGGCCAAAATATCAGAAATTACAATAGGGGAATTTAAAAAATCTAGAAATATGGTGTTTATATTGGCTGATTATAAAACAAGTCTTTAAAACTCTATTTATGAGAAGTAAATACACAAATTGAAAACCGTTAGTCAAATGAATAAAGTATAAACAATATTCCTTTTAAAGAGATATTGAATTAAAAAAGCAGCATTTTTTTTGTTAGTAAAAAATTACTATCTTTCTGGACGGTATATATATATATATCTACACTTTAAAGATAACGATGAGAGAGATATAGCTTAAAGTAAATGCAAACAAGTTTGCGTTAAGATAGAGTGGAAAACCATTTAGAAAGTTCTCAGTTTACCTTGTCAGTAACTTGACCTCCCCACTACTAGAAAACAATACAACACAAGGCTTAGGACCACATCTCAGCCCATGCTAACACTGATACAATTGACAAATTTAATATATCAGAGTATTATTGATAAATATTTTATACGCTATAATATGTTTTAAACTCAAAATGATAACGAGGGAAAAAAGGAAAATACTTAAAAATCAGTTCACAAATTCCCAACTATTTGTATGCGAGAGTTTTTCAAAGGTATACGGTCATACATACATACATACAGACAGACAGACATGCGCGTTGTGGTGGAATTCACATCGCTTAGTGCTGCAGCTATAAACAATTGGACAATTGGACGAGGGTCTCGTCTGATTCGCATGTTTTGTCCAAACTGAAACCAACGTTTTCCACAAAAGCTCTTCACGAGAGCACGAGAGGGAAATATATAACACTTCCCACTCATGCATTGAGGCGTAAAGTGCTCGAAAAAAATAAGGGGCCTACATAATATATCTTATATTATATTTAATATATAATTTATGCATTTAGGGTAAGTAGTGGATACTACTAACATTAACTGTCTAAACTATAGTAGGTTTCTAATAGGAAGGACATTTAATAAAATAATTTTTTTTGCAGCTTACAATACTAACATTTTAATAAATTATTATTGTTATCTATTATTTAGGTAGCATCTATCAAAATGCTATGCTTATATGCTAGTTTAAAATTACACTGTGGGCTGGAAAAAAAAATCTTAAATGGAAGGTCACATTTGAAAAATGTAAATCATACCTTGGCCCATGACAAGTTTAAGATGTTGGAAGTGACCACACCACCCACACTTTTATATATTCCACATTTCTTATATTCCACATAATAAATGTACAGTCACGAGTGAATAACCCTATACACCTATAGTCATTGACCAATATTAATAATAATAATAATAATAATAATAATAATAAGCATCACTTCAAACTACAGGGCAGTAAGACGTGGTGATAGTATTTATTTCAAAATACAATATTTATATTTACAGTAGATTAAGTTTGAATAATTTAAAATTATTATATTATATTTTATAAATTTAGAAATCCATATTTAGACATTATGTGAATCCATAAGTTAATATTAATGACTAAAAGTACGTATGCTAACTCATAGTCAATCTCCTGATAAAATTAAATAATATATTACTTTAAGAATGACAAAGCGTAAATATATTTTATGACATATTTATCTAATAGATTTTCATCATATTATAGATATTATATTTGAAAATAAAGTATGGCACAAACAATGGTAGTAAAATTTATCCTTTCTGTAAACAAAATAAAGTATTTCGATTAGTTGAAAAACTATGTGCATTCTTTTATTAACAAAATTTCAAAATCCAATGACATGATTTAGAATCACATAGACAATATTAAGAAAACCAAGAAAATGATTAATTTAAAAAAAAATTGTAGAACAATTTACTAGCTGGGATTTTCTTACATTTATTTGAGGTATTTAACGTGTATTTTTTTTAACAAACTGATTATAGCAGCACACGACTTATAAACGAACTTTAATCTAGAACAGACACAGCATCCAGCCCCCTATCTGTTAATGCATCACTTTCAGAAGAGAAACCCACATTTCACCTATGATTAATTTATCGGTTATGACAGGTATTGAAACCGGGACTCTTAGCTCAATAAACAGACCCGCTAACGACTGAGCTAATGTATTGGGCCTAGATACGTTGTCATAATATAAACTAGACAATAGTTATAACTATTGTATATTCAAGTGCATCTACTATAGTTGTTAGATCATGTTATGATTGATTGTGTATTTATTTGATTATAATATACCATAGCTATCATATTCTGAAAATTGAAAAATGACACCTGGACACGGGAATCGAACACGGGACTTTTGGCTTAGTACGCCAATGCTCTTACCACTGAGATATCCAGGATTAGTCCCGTACCCATGGTCACTCTTCACTCATATTTTAAGGCAAAGTCTTTGATGGACGTGTGGAAGTCGTCAGCTTATAAACATGTGATTATATAAGATCACAGCCATCAGAAAACGCAGCCACCTGCGACTCGGTAGTTGTCAATGTATTTAAGCCAATTGACAATTATATTATAATTGTACATGATTCCATATATTTAATGAATCAGATAGCCGAAGCTATTATCTATGCATTCTAGTGAGGCAAGGTCCCAGGTTCGATTCCCGTGTCCAGGTGTCATTTTTCAATTTTCACAATGTGATATTTAAGTGGTGCTTGCCACACTAAAATGCATAGGTGATAGCCTCGGCTATCTGATTCATACCATAGATATTCAAACATATAGACTATTATAATTTAAAGAAGAGTTGCTTTGTTATTATATGTATTATATATTAAACAATACAAAAATATTACTAAAATTTAATGGCTTGGGGCAATAATTATCTATGTTACAACAATTATTATACCAGATAGATTTAATATTTAATAAGTATTCCTGTACTTACTTTTTTATTGTCCGCTTGTCTAAATTATTATGAAGATATTGTGGGAGGGAAGGAGGTTACATTAAGATGCATTATATACCCGCGTACTAATCACAAGACATTGTTAGGGTGGTCAAATGTCACAGATTACCGTGAGCGGAACATGCAGCGCAAAAGGAATAATCTAGAACCGTGTTCAGGGTATCTACTGGAAAACCCAATGTGAAGACCTAAACCCTGATGGAAGGATAACACTAGAATGAGCCTGAGAGAAATAAGAGTGTAATGAGGTGTATAGGATAAAACTAGCTTAAGATAGGCATACGTGGCATACTTTTGTAAGTGTGGCAATGATCTTTCATTTTCCTAATAATACCATAAGGTAAGTAGGTTCCCATAATTCCTTGAATCTTGCAGATGAGCATATTTGTATTGATTTCTGAAACTAAAATATTGTATTAAATTAGGGTAAAAGTACAATTATATAGGTTTATAAACAAAGGATTCTTAAACTTGAAATATTAATATTTCAGTTATTACTCCACGAAGGAATTTCATTGTTTTATATTTTACATAAAATCGCTTTAGTTGTTGGTGTAAAATCTAATTTGAGAAAACCTTTTGTACTTTATGGTAGTTCATCAACTTGAATCACTATTTTTTCTTTTTTTTTTAACTAACTTATTTCTTTCTATGGCATAGACATCTACGGGCTTGCTCAGCGATCGCAATATAGGTTAATGTTCGATTCTAAACTCAGAAATATGCACCGAGGATTATCTTCACCTTATAAATTCTTCACTTTTTTTTTTTTTTTTTTTTTTAATTATGGGCAATAGATTTCTGATATATTTATTCAAATTTCATCTTCCTTGACATATGTCCTTTAACTATCGGAAGTTGAAGATAGCTCAATACATTTTCCACTTGTATTTGGAAAGTTCATTATAATTACAATAACATTTTTAGTATGAAAAAACAAAATAAGGCTTAAAGTTGAAGTATTTTTTTTAGCAATAATATATCCCTACTAAATATTAACAATACTTAACCTTAAAAAAATACACTATGAAACCAAATAGTTACATTTTAATTTACGAACCTGTTCACACAAAAAATTGTGTCTATGTGTGTGTACCAATTTTACTCTTTTTTTTTGTTGTTGTTGAAGAGCTTTCACAAATACACTATTCCGCATTTATTTGCACACCCCTCAACATATTTGCAACACGATCGACGGATAGAAAGGGGTAAAGGGAGAATATCATGGCAACACACCAGCAAAAGAGAAAGACAAACACACACACACACACACAGAATATTTGCCGTGAGTGTGGAAAGATAGTTGAATTGATGGGTAAAGGAAAAGGGATACAAAGGGGAAATGGGGGGAGGAAAAAGAGGGAGAGCGAGAGAGTTTTTGTTATTTGTAGCTTGTACAAATAGCAAAGTAAAGTACGTATTGGGGTACGTTGTACGTTTTCCCGTTGCCAAAGAGAGAGGTAAAAGAGGGCCGGGAATGGGGAAAAAGAGGGAGGGGGAGGGAGTTGAGTTAGAGGGAACTGGGAGGTAATTAAGTCCAATCAACCGACTAGCATCAGCTCCATCAGGCATGTATTCTCGTCGGCGTAGAAAAATGGAACCCTAACTATGTTTAAAGTATTCTGCCAGCCACTGGAAGGCCTATGTGAGTTATTAGACTTTATAGAAAAATAAATACAATTTTCTAACAAATTCATTAATTTTAATTTTTAATTATAAATAAATCCATTGTTGTCTATACGTTTAATAAATTTGCAGTTTATGGTAATAGATCTGCCTTTAACGAATGATCAATAACTATTATATAGATTACTTTCAATGAAACAGACGATTATAAATAACATCACCTGGACTGGAGGTTAAGTGGCCTTAGGCATCAAGCTCTTAGGGCGAAGAGGAGTTTAAGGTTTGTATATTGTCAAGGTGTATAGTGGTTTGCCGAATTCCTCAGCAATCTAGTGTTAACATATATTTTATAACGTCCATACCATCTCTTATCCAATAGGTTAGGCCATTAGTCCCTTTGGAGATAAATATTGACCTAGCTTATACAAATCTTGTCTTAGTTGGTTAAAAACTCTGTTTAAAGTAAAAAGAAAAATTGCTTCCCTATATCTTGACGAATAATTGTGTTAGGAAGGACCTATATGTGGACAACTAAACTGTTGATGTATTTTGGTTTGAAATAACTTTCAGAAAGTACGAATATATATATATATATATATATATATATATATATATATTTATATATATTTATTTGGCATCAGCACTGATATTTTATTTTAGATTTAATATTATAAATGAAAGGTGACATGTGCAGATCACGTGACTTGATGTATAAATGTATGATTAATTGTTTTAGCAACGTTTATAACTGTTACATTAGCGACTTCCTATCTAAGTCAGAATATAATTAAAGTCCTTAAATAAAATGTCAGCTTCGTCCAGCCAATTTTCTATCTAAAGTGATTTGTCTAGTTAAATTGAGTAACAATTTTTAAGGCTATATTCTAATAGATCGTTATTTACATATCGTCGAATCGCTAATGAATGCATTAACAATGTTCTGATAAAAAGTGTTAAGGAGATTTAATAGTTTTACATATTTGTTCCCGTCCTCGTAAAAATTATATAAAGGAATTCTGGCTTCAATCTTGCTTAAGAGCGTTGAAAGGGCGAGCTTAACAGGCGCTCCCTAACCACCCAACCACCTATTAGAAACTTTTGGTTGGGATGAATTTTTAAGCATAAGAACATTGATTGCAAATAAATATAGGTAAAATGAATTTGGAGTTGACTAGGCCAATCCCGTACGCTATTAATACAACTATCTTGGAGAAATAAAAATATTTAAATCAAATAAGTAGAGATATGGACTTCTGGAAGTGCACATTTAGTGAGCTCAAAATTTTTCATATCCCCCACATGCTTTAGAAACACGTAGGGACTAAATTATAAATTCTACAAGGATTAAAAAAAATCTTTTCATGGGTAGATAGTGATCGTTTGAAGCAGCTCTTAACGATCATAGTTGAGAACAATATTAGTTAAAAATTAATTAATAATGATAATAATAATTGAAACAAAATATTCACAGTCTCATTTCGAATCTTAAAAGATTGCTGTAATAGCTTGAAGAATCATAAGTTGTATCAGAGAATATTGCTGTTTGGCTTAGTGCGGGTGACCTGGTGGTCTAGGGGTAAAGTGTCAGACTTCTGTGCTGGCGGCCGGGGTTCGATCCTCGGTCCCGGCAAATATTTATCTGATTACCAAACCCTTCCTTCACCTCTGACAAGACATCTTGTGAATGTGAGGAATGCCAGGCCTCCACCGTGGTTCGGATTCCACGTTAAACTGTAGTCCTCCATTTCATCTCACACTCACCCTACCATTACACATTAGCGTAAGTGCGTATAACCCGAACGGGTAGTAAGACGCGGTGCTAGTAATAATGTCTTAGTGCCATAGGTTTTTAGTTAAACTAAACTTAGCTCAAGCCTAACATCTAATTACTTTCAAGCACAGGGCTAGATTAGGGTAAATATTTTAAGAATTCGCCAAAATATATCTGGAAGGAAAACTTAATCATTAAATAAAACTCTCTGTTCATCCGATATTCGAATACTTACTTGCCTTCATTGGGTGAAATTAAGCAAGCCACCTTGATCTCCTTTGGCGAGTTTGAATTTTCAAAATGTGAGGACTCCATTTGACTCAAGTCATACCCAATAGTTTATTATATTCTCACAATTTTATTGATTCGCGGAATTGTTGGATGTTCTGTAAGCATGGTATTCCAATCATATCCAAATTCATTTATTGCTGATTAAGTTGTGATGAAAGGGGACGCAAGAAAAACCAGTATTTTTTGTAGTTTTTCTAGTGATGGAATATTTTGGGCAAAATTAATAATTGCTCCAGTACAAACATAGAATTTAATTTTCTTCACATGGTGACCCTCAAAATTGTTTTAATACCTGTCAAGGATGTTTTGGAATTTAACGATAACTTTTCTCTTCATTTAAAAACTTTGTTAAATAATGTAACAATGCTCATGACAGGTATTCAATAATTGTTGATATCAATATGTGAAGAAAATTAAATTTTATGTTTGTACTGGAGCAATTATTTATTTTGGCGAGAAAAAAAGTTTTGACATGAATGCAAGATCACTGACCTTTTCCCACGTACCCTTTCATTCCACCTTAACAGCTGACTAGAACAGAACGAAGACTACCTAACCTTAGCCAGAAAATATCCATTCCATTGGGCATATGAACCAAGGCATCGGTCCAGTCTTGTCTGGTTTGCAGGGGGCTACAATTTCGTCGGGAGGCACCGAGGTTATGTAATACTGTCCCTACATGTTAACTCATCTTTATTCCACTAAAGTAAATATGCAGATATCCCAGAAGAGAGATACTCACATAGACCTGCTTCAGTGGCCGCACGGTTTAAGGCGTCACTCTCGTTTTTAAGACTAGACCACCGATGACAGGGAAATCGTGGTTTAAATCCCGGCCAGGTTTACTGATGATGGTGGTTCATCCAAAATGGGTTTCCCCTATCCTACATGCAAATGCGGATACACTTTCCTTGGATTAAAAGTTCCTCATTTCTAACTCATTGGTAGATACGCGTATAGCCTCAACAGTTAGTAAGACGTGGTGCTAAGAAAAAAAAGTTTGTCGCATAGCAACAGAAATCTTCCACAGACTATACGTCTCCCTAGGTTTCTCCATCCTTTTCCAACATGTTACTATGCAGTGCGCCTGTTTTACATTTCAACCGGGAGTACAAACATGGCGTATAAAACCCGTCAATTCTACAACCATCAATATCACGGCGGAGTAACAACACACTAGTCTCAACCACTTCCCTCCAAAAAAACAGGGGTAACGACGAACAATTGGGGGTGCACTTACAAATTATACACATTTCATATTGACGAGAGAAAGAGATAAAGAGCCTTTAATCATTTGTAATTCATGCACGAACATGGGGAGTGGATTAAATGGGAGAAACTAATGAATTATTTAATTCAATTGCTTTGTCCTGCAAATCGAGGTGAATAGCGTGCACAGCTTTGTGGTCTGGTTGTATAACTCGAGAGCTTTATTATTTTATTTTTGTACGTTATATAAATAAAAATTATTTGTGACAAAAATAAAATAGGTTTATGATTATAAAAGTCAGCTTTGTAATTATATTAATTGCTTCTTTAATTTAAAACATTCATCTACTTCAGTATAAATAAATATATAATTGTTTGTTTCATTAGACAGCTCTCGACTCACAAATTGATTTAAATGAGTAAACAGCGCAGGAAGAGATTTAATTTTGTTTGAGTGATAGTTTTAGTTTAGTTTAACTTTTCAGTTTCACCATAAATCACCACTAAAACCTCACTCACGCTCTCACGTGATTACTTATTCAAATGGCGATGCAGTTCTCTTCTCAAGAAAATGTTTCCATTAAAGTGGGATGAAAGGGTACGCCAATTTATGTATGTTTTTAGTTTCTACATAAAAAAAATAAAAAATACTATAAATGGGTTGAATCCTATATTTCTCAAATATAACTCTCTCATAATAACCTTAGATTTTTTTTTCTAATCTAGAATCCGAATTTGAATCCAAGAATCCTTAAAAATGATTTTTTTTGCTAAAGTGAAAATATTAAAATTGAAAAATATTTAAGCCCGAACATAAAAAAGACTTGTTTAAACCGTTTTGTTGTCACAGATAAATTATATTTCATTTGTCATATCTATTACGACATAAATAAAAGAGGGTAACATTTTTCGATAAATTAGTACAATTGTATACTTTTAACTTTCTCGCTGTCTTACAGTAGATAAATTATTGTGATCGTAAAAAAAAAAAAATCTCGAAAAATGAATCTCTACGTTTCATGACCCCCGAATAAAAAAAAGTTTTTGAATTACCGTCTGTCTGTACATCCAACTAGAGCCTAAAATATTCAACCATTTGTTCTAAGACTTGGTATCTAGGATTCTCATAAGGTTACCCTGAGTTGCTTTTGGAATTGGATATCTAACCTTAAAATCAAGGGTATTTTACTGAACGGCAAAAAGATAAAAAGTCGATTTTCTCAAAGCGGCTCTAACGATTTTTTTTAAATTCATTTCTAAACATATATAAATATTACAAACAAAATAGTTACCCTCGATATTGCTGAAAAATGAATTTAAGGGCTCCAGTGTGATGCGTAAATTCTAATTTTTTATCACATCTACAAAACTTTTGAGATATTAAATTGCTTATCATTGAAAATATGTAGATTTATATATTATACAAATATTTTATAGGAAGCATATTTTCATAAAACCAATAACTTTAAATCTATATATATATATATATAATTTTTATATATATAATTTTATATATTTATTATATATATATATAATTTTTATATATATATATAACTTTTCGAAAACTAAAGGTAAAGTATTGCAACCGTTAAAAAAATCTAACGTGAAACTTTGATGGGTGTCAACGTTTAAAGAACCCCCGAACCCTATAAAGTAGTTTTTGCAATGCTGTCTGTCTTTTTAACCACAAAATAAAGAGTAGTTTAGTAAAAATCGAAAAGAGAAAAAATAGATTCAAAATATCGTCTCTAACGATTTTGATTAAAATTAATATCTAGGCGTTGATTAAAATTATAACTAAGCTGGCTATGTTCATTGTCCCATGAAAATGACATTTAGGGTACTCTACAAAAGTGGACCTTTCCGTATCTCATCAGCTATTTGAGATACTTACTAGCTTATCATTGCAAAATTATAGTACTATTGAAAATAAAAAACATTTTTATGAAGTATATTTTTATAAAACCAACAGTTTCTGAAATATTAGCAAATATATTAATACAGTTTTATGACCCTTAGTTGTAAAGAGATATTACTTAAATCTTAACACGATAGTTCTGTAATGCCATAGAGTAATTAAATATAAGTAAGTCTTTCAAAAAATTGTTATTTTTTTAAGCTCTTAGTAGAAATGTTTGTACAATAATGATCTCCATTTTAGAATCAATAGTCGAAATTATATTTTTTATTGCTAAAAATTTATGAATGAGGAATTGAATAGAAATGCGATTACCTGAAGTTATGCAACACCTATTAAACTGCTTAAATTTAACCAGAAGTCGAAATTTTAATACGAAGTGTTGAGCCTTGTAAACCTAAAATCTAAATTTTTTATTGGTCCAAACATGCAAATAAAGACATTAATTCTTTAAAAATTAGAATTATAAAATTGATAACCGGGACTCAAAAAATGTTTTACGTAATTATAGTGCAATTTATTATTGGGTTGGTTAGTGTATTTTATTTCGTTTCACATATATTACGAGTTTTGAGTAAATATCTCCATTTCTAAACAATAAAGCGAGAAAGTCCCTGATAAGTTCCGTAACATTTAATTGTTATTTTGTTATTCTCTTAGCACATATCTATATATTTTTTTCACCAATTGCTTAAAATGTTTATATCAAGTCAAGTTATTTATAAATAATGTGTTGGAGATTTTTTTTTAAGAGTTTTAGTAATATTAAATTTCTCGCATAATATGGCATTCAAGAAATCCCGGATTCAAGCAAACAATCTCATTTTTTTTCTTCAAATAATAATAGTAAAATTTCAGTTGAATATTTGACATGACAATAGTGAAGTTTGACGAGAAGATTTTAAAATATAAAGGAAACGACCTTGTGAAATTCCACGATTCCCACGACAAATATGCAAGAAACGTCTAGATTATCATACGTGTCTAGTTGAAATAATGTTTTCTGCTAATCAATATTTTATTTGCTTTATACAGAGAGTTTTTTTTATAAACCCACAAAAATGTGATCCCTTACATCGACACTTTCTTTTACCATCGCGTTTTACTACTTGTTATGCTTCACCTCTGACAAGACATCTTGTGAATGTGAGGAATGCCAGGTTTCCACCGTGGTTCGGATTCCACGTTAAACTGTAGGTCCTCCATTTCATCTCACACTCACCCTTAGCGTAAGTGCGTATAACCCGAACGGGTAGTAAGACGCGGTGCTAATAATATAATAATAATAATAATACTCTGGTATGTTTATACGCATACATTATAATTAGGGGTTTGGGATGAGGAAGGAAGCATTTTAAAGTTAATCTACCATTATTTGTGATGGTAAATATCCTCTAAATTCTACCTTAATCACCCCTAAACCGTAGAGTAATTAAATCCATATAGCCCGGAAAATTGTTAGGGTGCAGGACAAAACAAATATAGATATTAAGTCACGTAGTCGAGCCTAAGGATCATTCTACATGTAGATAATTATTCCTCGAGAATCTCCACATTGACACGGTATTCCAATCGATACGGACCAACATTTCAAATCAACGCTGACTACAATAGGACCATAGGCACTGGATTGGAAGGGCCCAATGTTTATTGGTACGTCCCTAACTATGAAACACTGAGGGGGAAAGGGATGAGATGGGGTATTGTAGTGGTCTAGCGTAATGGCCCCCACTATTATCATTTGCGGCCGTCGTATGTAGACTATTGTGGTGTTTCCACTGGATGGCACCAAGGGAATTCAATCGGCAGTTTCAATTTGAAGAGGAGGGAGGGGAGGTTGGCAGGGGTATGGAAGAACGCGTTATACGTTTTAGAAAATTGAATAAATTGATGTGGTCAGACTGTACGAGTGTTGAAATTGGTTAGTTCCTAAATAATTGGAACATTCATTAAGCCTTTTAAATTAATGTTTCACTTAACATTACCCCTCTCCTTTTTCCCTGGCAGCTATCATATCGTTTGAAAATTTCATGATTTCATCCTACCATTGGTTTACTCTAGTCTATTTTTTTTTATGGTGTGGCCAATCTATAATTTGAACTCATTCAACCAAGCATCTCCTACTTCCTAATTTTCTGTAATCATTAGGATCAATATTGAATCGTATCGTTTTTCAAAATAAGTTCAAAAGTTTAAAGTTTAAATGTAAAATAGGAGTTTCTAAACTTTTATTTATTTAAATAATTTTTACAAGTTATAATCTAATTTCAAATAATCTTAAAATCATCAAAATAGTAATAACATTTAAATGTTCCTTAGCACTGAGGGTTGCATAATATATAGATATTAAAACTGTTTCTCGCTAATAAATATACGTTTTACGAACCAAGCGAAGCATTATCTAATACGTAGAGTACTCAATAAAAAATGTAAAATAAAATTTCATTTAAAAAAAAAATTATTCTATATATTTTTTCCCAAAATTTATAATTACTATACATACTAAACCAAGTATATTATTGAAGTTTAAAACGGTGATTTTTCTGTAAATTCTCTAGTATTATTTTGTAGCCTTAATTTTTTTTAAACCTTAGTTCATGAGAGTTATCTTGGTGGAATAATATAATAATTATTAAACAAATATGATTACTGATATTTTGTTATTTGTCAATTAATTAATTCAAAATATTTTAAATAGTATTGATCTTAAACATTGTGAAAATACTACGATATTTTAGTAAAGTGACAATGTATTTTATTATAATTTGTTTTTTAGTTTGAACACTCAATACAAGGGCTATAAATGACCCAATCGCAGAGAAAGAATGAGTAAGGTGAAATGTATGCAATGTAAAAGAGTAAAACAATGATTTGGAAACTACAGGATAAAAAACACCCCGTGACCTCAGCTGGGGTTTTAGCCCCAACCTATTCATCAGCAGTGTACAAGTGGAAGCAAATATGTATTATGATACTTTATACATTTAAAAATTATTAATTA
Source organism: Timema cristinae (assembly GCA_039000515.1). Classification (NCBI taxonomy): domain Eukaryota; kingdom Metazoa; phylum Arthropoda; class Insecta; order Phasmatodea; family Timematidae; genus Timema; species Timema cristinae. Next base: position 46,079,022 of record JBCFYV010000935.1, on the reverse strand, counting down.
CCAAACAAAGTTTGATAGGCTAATGATTAATAATTATTGCAATTTTAGAAAATCCACTTGTCTTGGGAACTTGATAGGTTTAGTAAATTCCTAAAATAATACAATAAGCTGATTTGGCGTAGATGGGTATTTAATAATTTTGTTCAAAAAATGTATCCTTATATTATCATTATTTATATTTCTGACGTAAGAGATAACCATTTATTCAAAGTACAGTTCTCCTATGCCTTGCATGGGTGAATATGCTGGCTAAGGCGTTTACCAAGTACGATCTGTTTTCAGAGATCAAATCCTAGCCGAGTATCACGAATATAGTTTTTCTTAAATGGGTTTACTCTCTCCAACCACCAAGTGTGTGTATATTTTATAGAAAACTCAACCTTTCTCATCTCAACGGCATTATTGTAAATATGCTGGATGCCTAATAATATACAGTGCATATAATAAAAGACGTGTGATGAAAAAATAACTTCTAACTTAAATAATAATAATATAAATACAATAATAGTCACAAGATATCCACCATTTTTTTTACAAACAAATATAGCAAGAGAAAGATGAGCTTTACCTAATAAATTGCTATTGCTAACATTTCAACACAGATTCACAATATATATCATGAATACTACTTATGTAAATGAACTTTGTTAAAACACGCTAGGAAGAGTTCATTGTTTTATATAGATGTGCAAAATATAGGTTACGAGAACAATAATTTGTCAAGATGTATGTTCATGCATGCTCCCCCATTAAATTAGCAGCTTGAATTGATAAGAGATTCCATTACATTCACCCTCCAGTTCAAATGTTAACCACTTCTTAGCACGCCACACAAAGGGTTGAAAAACAGGGTGAGAGTAAGCCAGTAGTGGTGGGGGCGCTACAGGGCCTATGGAAACACAGTGAGAGCAAAAAATTTAATAAAAAATAGTACGGAGCTACGAGCGGACTTGCTTTATAATGGAGATATTTACTCAAAACTCATAATATATGTGAAACGAATTAAAGAAAACACAAGCATAAATTGCAATATACTTATGTACAACTTCTTTTTAGTCCCGGATTTAAATTTTATAATTTGTTTTGCAGAATTAATGTCCTCAATTGTATGTTTGGATCGATAAAAAAAGATCAATGTTGAGTTCACAAGGGTCAACACTTTGTATTAAAATTTCAACTTCCGGCTAAATTTTTGACATTTTATTAGGTGTTGCAAATCTTCATGCCATCACATTTCTATTAAATTCCTCATTTATAAATTTTGACCAATAAAAAAGTAAATATTGACTTTTGAGTCTAAAATGGATATAGATCATTGTTGTACAAACATTTCTTTTAAGAGGTTTAAGGAAAAACAACATAATCTTTTAGACTTATATTTAATTACTCTATGGCATTGGAGAATAATTGCGTTAAAACTTAAGTAGTATCTCTTTACAACTAAAGCTCACAAAATTGTATTAATATATTTGCCAATATCTCAGAAACTGTTGGATTTATAAAAATATATTTCAGTTAAAAGTTTTGTATTTATAATAGTACTAAAATTTTTCAATGATTAGTTATATAGTATCTCAAATAGTTAAAGATATGGAAGTTTCTGCTTCTGTAAAGTACCCTAAATGTCATTTTCATGGTAAAATGGAAATATCCAGTTTATTCAATAATCTTAATCAACACCTAGATATTAATTTTAATTAAAATCATGAGAGTTGATTTTGAGAAAATAGATTTTTTCTCTTTTCGCCCTTTCTTAAACTACTCTTAATTTTAAGTTCAAACAGACACACAGAAATACGTCATTGCAAAGACCACTTTTTAGGGTTTGGGGGTCTTGAGATGTCGACATCCATCAACATTTCACGTTAGATTTCCTTTTGCGGTCGCAATACTTTTACCTTTTGGGTTATAAATGTTAAAAAACATATATATATTTACGTATAGTTGAAATTTATTGGTTTTATAAAAATATGCTTCCTATAAAATATTTGTATTAATTAGTGACCTACATATTTGTAACGATAAGTAATTTAATATCTCAAATAGTTTAAGAGATATTATAAAAAAAAAATCATTTACGCATTGGACCGGAGCCCTTAAAGTCATTTTGCCGAAATATTGAAAGAAGCCATTTTGTTTGGAATATTTATAAATGTATTTGAAATGAAATTTAATCAAAATCGTTGGAGCGATTTGAGAAAATATACTTTTTCTCTTTTTGCCCTTTGGTAAACTACTCTCAATTTTAGGGTTAGATATTCACTTCCAAAAACCCCTTGGCACAACCCTATGAAAACCATTATATCAAGTTTTACCCCGATCGATAAAATAGTTTATGCTCTAGTTGGTGGTACAAACAGACATACGGAAATTCAAAAATCACTTTATCGTATTCAGGAAGTCATGATACGTCAAGATTCACCAAAATCTCGAGTTTGATTTTTTTGACGATCACAATATTTTCTCTACCTGTAAGATAGCGAGAAAGTAAAAATTATAGTACAATGCTAGAATTGATCTTTGAACCTTTGGTATGAAAGTCATTCTACAACTATTGAAATACCAGGATAGATCGTCAGTAAAATGACCGTGACAAAAAGTATATTTCTGTATTAATAGTCTATAAATGGTTCACGTTAATTTTGGCCTTTTTTGACAGTTCAAAAGTTTATAAAAAGTAATTCAAAATTCATCCGCCTCGCTGATTTTTTTGTGTCAATTTAAATTAGTAGTTAAAAGTGACCGGATGTGTCCATGAAACAGATGAACTGAGAGTAGCTTTCAGTGACAGTAAAAAAAAAGACCAAATTTAAAGTGTTTTTTTATCACTGCGTCTTACCACCTGTTCAGGTTATACGGCATACGCATATATGATAATTTCTCTAATAGCGTATACATTTTCGTGGAAGGATAGTGGGAAACTGTTTAGGAAACTCCCCTGTTACGCCATCGGCAAGCCAGTCTAAATCGAGATAGACTCTTTAGACTATTCGGCCGCTGAATCAAGTAAGATTTACAAACTGTTGATTAAGAATCCATCTTAAGGTAGATTAATGGGATATTATTATGCACTATTGCGTTCAAACCAGAAACCTCATCTAAGTGAAGGTTCCCCTAATTCTTCACTTGACCACATTTAAATTTGGATCGATGAATAAGTATTTTTTTTAATTTTCAATATTTTTTTAATGTGGTAAAATGATTTGGTACTGTTTTAAATTTTCATGGACCAAAGAAAATCGCAACACGTAGTGGATGCCTGGTTCAATATAATATTAGTTACCTAAGATGACGCTTTATTTGAGGAGTACCCGCCTCGGTGGTGTAGTTGGCTAACGCGCTAGTCGTGTTGAGTCCGACTGCTGAGGACGGGGAGATCGAGGTTCGAATCTCGGTCGGGTAAACTGGGGGTGGTTTTTCCTAAATGGTTTTCCACTCTCCCTCCACGCAAATGCGGGTTCACTTCCTTTAATTCAACCTTCCCAACTCCTAATCCATTAGCGTAATTAGTACTAAAGCGTATAACCCGAACGGTTGTAAGACGTGGTGCTAAATTATAAATAATATTCGAGGAGTAAGAATGGCTTTCAAGTTGAGTATATAGCGAACGCGATCTAAGGTTATGGTTTTGCAGTTTTTATAGCAAAACTTTTTTTTTTGCCAAAAGAAATGAAAAATATTTCTCCAGTAGAAACATAGAGTTTAATTTTTTTTTCTTTGCGTGGTGATACCAGAAATATTATGTATGCAAAAGGTGCGGTCTGATGTAATGGCAACTTTTTTTTATAGTCATTTAAAGAGTTTTGTCATCTAATGTCAATATTCTCATGACAGATATTCAACAAATATTTATATCACCATGTGTGTGCTGGCGGCCGGGGTTCAATCCTCGGTCCCGGCACAGATTTATCTGATTTCCAAACCCTTCCTTCACCTCTGACAAGACATCTTGTGAATGTGAGGAATGCCAGGCCTCCACCGTGGTTCGGATTCCACGTTAAACTGTAGGTCCTTCATTTCATCTCACAATCACCCTACCATTACACATTAGCGTAAGTGCGTATAACCCGAACGGGTAGTAAGACGTGGTGCTAATAATAATAATAATAATATATTCACCATGTGAAAAAAATAAAACTTTTACTGAAGCTATATTTGATTTATTTTAGCCCCAAAAAATGGTTTGCTATAAAAACGGCATAAACACAAGCCTAGACCGGGCAAGTATCGTGCGAACAAGTGTTATGATAGAGGCTTAGTTTCCTCTCTTATCTCGCATGTGTTCAAAGTAAATGCCGGACCTGCTGAATACTGCAGTGCGAGGGATAAAATTGAAATTGCATGCAGGGATGATAGTAGAGAGAGAGGTGGGTTAAGGGAAAGAAAGTCAAAGGGGAGGGGGAGGGGTTGGAATCGAGGAAACTTGAAGCTGAGGGAGTAGAGGAAAGCGATACTTTTCTATGGAAAAGTCCAGAATAATTTAAAGTTTTACGAGGGGAGCACTAAAAAAAATTGTTGCTTGATATATTATTGTAGGCAATATTTTTTTCACTAAAATAAATAAATTTATTTATTCACTTCAAGTGGAAAAATATGAGTTTTAATACCAAATTTGTTTTTTAACGATGGTAATTTCTCGACAAAACATTCATAGAACTTTATACATAAATATATATATAGTATACATACTAAACATATACTTAATGCAATATAATCAATCATAATCATCTATAAAATTTGTTTATCTAAATATATAAAAAAATAAAAATATTTTAAATCTGTTCTATACTCTTTCGCAGTTTCATATATAAATTACGCTATAGAATTAACGTAATTAAGACATATTTCTAATATATGTATCTGTAAGTTGATACTTACATAGCTCATAGAAATGTATTCAAAATAAATATACGTTACTACGTTCATAGCTAATTTTAGCGTATTTCAACTATATTTTAAATTATAGAAGGTGAATAACTTAGATATTAGATTAATGGAGATTGTATAAACATCATGAACAATATAATAAATTTGAAAATATATTTATTTAGTGCGAGTTTATAAGTCTCTGGTATAAATTGAAACATAAACTACACATACCGTTTTATATATTAAATCTATTTTTATGCTTTCATTTAAAACGATTAATGATTTTTTAGCTCTATCAATCTATCCTGTGCTATATGCAAATCTGTTACAAATATTTGAAGTAAGTTTATAAACCACGTTTATGAAACAAATAAAAAAAATCCTTCCCTGGAAAAAAAAATCCATTCCCACATTCACAGTTTACAAGTGTTTACGGTACTAAATCACACAATGCTGGAAACATAATTAATTTCGTAATTTTGAATCCACGAACACGTGGAATTTATACCGAGTGGTGTTGGGGATTAAGGAGGGTTTGAGGAAGAGGGGCGGAGGATCTATTTGTTCACCCTCCATGCAAAGTGAAAACTCCAATCCACACCAGAAGCCTACCCTAATCTCTACGTGTCAAAATTCTGTCCTCGCTCGGTGTCAGCGCTGTTGAGCCTCGCTATGAATTATAGAGCACGCACGGGTGTAAGGGCAAGGGGAATGGGGGAGTGTGCGTGTGTGAGTGCATAGCATACGTGTATATGTGTTCAAGAGCTGATCGCGCTCGGTCCCGTTGTGAGCGTAAGCCCGTCCCTCCCTCCAAAACTTCACCCATACTCCAAGGTTTGTGGCAAGTCGTGGCGCAATTGTTCTTGGTTTCAAGGGAATTGGAATTTTCCCCCGAAAAGTTAAGGTCTGTGATTTATAATATGCTTAGTAAAACATGCCCTTCACTTTTATATTATTCTATTAAAGAACTACCCGCTTCGGTGGAATATTTGGCTAACGCGCTAGTCGTGTTGAGCTTGACTGCTTAAGACGGGGAGATCGAGGTTCGAATCTCGGTCGGGTGAACTGGTAGTGGCTTTTCCTAGATGGTTTTCCACCCTCCATCCATGCAACTACGGGTTCACTTCCTCTAATTCACCCTTCCCAATTCCTAATACATTAGCGTAATTAGTACTTAAAGCTTATAACCCGAACGGGTAGTAAGACGTGGTGCTAAATATTAATAATAATTAAAAAATATTAAAAAGCTTAATGATATTCAAGAAATCTGGTTTTACTTATTACTAATGTATGGTTGAATTGGCAAAGCAAATAAAATATTGTTAATATTTTCTAGAAATATTTGACAACCTTATAACCTTCATGCATATTATTATATACTTACCCCTCAAAGTGTTTTTAACTCACACAGTTCTTAATAATTGGTAATTGTGAAGATTTAACTATCAAATGTGTCCAGGATATTGTAGTTAATGTGAGAATTTTTCCTTTAGTCTAGATTATCCAGCTGGAAACTGAATTATATGGGCCTATATTTAAAATAGTGGTAATTTTGCTATAACCTATATGTATTTTACGAATGATTGATTAATACTGTGTAGGTATACGTAATATGCACAGCATCATATATACAATGACTTTTCCTAATATATTAGGCCTACCCCTAATGTTAATGAGCCCATTGTTGAACACTAGATATTTTTTAACTGGTTGGTGGGGCCAAAACCTGATGTATTTAGTAAATAACTTTGTGACCACCAGCTAAAATCAAAACAGGATCCCCCGGGATCTGTTATTGGCCAATCTAAAGTGGCAAACCTTTAACTTCTTAAGCATTACATTATTGTGTGTGTGTCTATGCATTATAATATTAAAACATTTGCCACACACATCGAAAATGGAACGATAAATATATATATATTTGCAAACAAATAAAGAGAGAGGCATGAGGATTAACACAATATCATGAAACTGGAACCATTGATGGAATATTCCCAAAGGCCATGCTTTGGACAACCACCTACCACATCCACCTCCAACCACAATGTTGTATTGCCGGGAGCAGTCATTACAAAACCACAGCCCAGACAAAACCACCTCAAAGCACTCTCTTGAAATTACAAAGAATTGTATACACAGTATTTCACGCTTGGTTTGGTTCTAGACTACTAATAATCACAATCCGATTACACTTGAAGCGTGAGACTAATACTATACGATCGTATGATGGTGTTGAATATAGACCTACTTAACACGGTCATATAAGATACATAGGCTGACTTAATATATCATAGCCCACTTATCAGAGAATATTTGAAAATATGAAATTTTTAAAAAATTGGTAGGGGGTCAGGTGAAGAATGGAAGAGAGAATAAATTTTCGCACCTTAAGAATCTTGACTGAAACAGAGGTTTCATGCACGTCTACAATTTTTGGTCCACTTAGGTTATATTGTAAGCTTGTTGATTCCATCTGATTTAAAGTTGAATATTTTAAAGGACCAACCAACATTGTACTAATGTTTTTTTATAAAATTCAGAGAAACATATTTGTAGTGAGATAGGTATAGAAAAGATGAAATAACCTTATTATTATAATACCCAGAAAAACAGCTATTAGTATCCTGTGAGGGACTTTTGTCCTTATTATTCTGGCTCTGATCAATTATGAAACCCTATCACCCCCTCTTACCCGAATCCCTTCTACCTGTTAAGCTGACACAAGCATATTCCCCCCCAACTGCCCATGAGAACCTGTCTTCCTAGTTGCGATAGTTGAAGGGTGGTGTAGAGAGGGAGAAGGGAGAAGGTTTCTATGTAAACAAAGGGAGACAAAATGTCGCTGAATATCCTTAGGAATAGACTCCGGAGCCCCGGCCAATGACACAATATTAAGACAATGGTAACAGTGTGTGTGTGGAAACTACAGCCTTGGGACTAGCAAAATGGTGAGACCTTGTACGACTTTATCAAGAGCTGGTGGGACAAAACAATATTTGCAGATAAGTTCAACTAAAAAAAAATTTATATATAAACACAAAAATACAATTCTACACAATCATTTGCATAGTCATAATATAAACAGCACGTTTGAAACGTAGAATTTGTATTATTTGCAATGAGGTTTAATCACGAACTTTATAAATATATAAAAGCTTACGTAACCACATTACCAAGAAAGTGGCATAACCCAGGACAGTAAAAGTCATACAAAGTATTCATCCATAGTCTCGTGACGATATTTTATTAAATAGATAGCTTCACATCACCTTCTAATAAAGTAAATAGTTCCTTAATTCGAACAAAGTCCATCGCCTAAACCAGTGACCAACAATATAAGGATGGAAGCATCATTTGTATTTTTCTAAATGTAACTATATATTAATTCATATAAATTTGTTGACTAGCGTAGAAATATATCTAAATTAATTATATATGGTTAATAAAGAATATATATACTTTTTTTTAAATTTTGAATGTTCCCTATGATCCAAAAGGTTTACTAATTTTATAAGGCTATTCCTTCCCTCAAATTATTATTATGTGTTCTGTCTCACGACAGGTCTAATCCATTTATCAGTGAACTTAAACCACCAATGCACCCTGTTCTCTGCCTACTCCTTCAGCTACCAGGATTGTCTTCTTTCCTTCCCAATCGTCTGATATTTGAGCCCTCCTTCTTCCTAAGCTCCTCTTTTTCTCAACCTTTACTTCTAGGATGTCGTACAGAAGACAGAATCAGTCAATACCATTTGGGTGAGAGTGTAAGGAACGTGAGTCAAGGGCCGTGTTTTTGCAGGTTTCTCTTTATAAAAACTTTTTTTTTGCCAAAAGATATCGAACATTTTGATATTACTAACATAGAGTTTAGTTTTATTTACATGTTAATCTAAACAGTTCTTGAATAACTGTAAAGTGTGTCTTGGAATATTTAATTAGAAAAGCGTATAACCCGAAGGGTAGTAAGATGTGGTGCTAAATATTATTATTATTATTATTAATTACAACTTTTTCTCTTCATTTAAAATGTTTCTTATCGAATGCTAATATGCTCATGGCAGATATTCAAGAATTGTTGTTATCACCATGTGAAGAAAATAAAACTCACGTTGAAGCAATATTTGATTTATTTTGAACAATTTTTTTTTCTGTAAAAACTACAAAAACATTTTACTTGGTTCAAGTTCCTTACACGCTCCCACCTTTAAAGTAACTAAAATGATAAAAACCCTTGTATTAAACTTTTATGCAATACGCTTTACAATACTGTATTGCATATAGTGCAGCCTACAACTGCGAGGGGATCACATTATCGAACTATTCAAAGATGGAGTTTCGTTCGTACTTTGTTTTGAATCCAGAACGTTGATGGCTCTTACAAGCTAGAATGGAACTTGGTATAAACTCATTAGAAAAGCTTAACACAACTTGTGTTTTATAAATGTAATAGCTAATCAATATGTTTATTATTTAAAACGGTTTTAGTGAGATATTAATTTTTTGACAATTTTTTTTTGTGCCAAAATGTTTAACTTTAATTGAAATATTATATATTATGCAATTTACAAAAAACAGTTTAGCGATATTACCCCCCCTCCCCCTAAAAAAAGATATTCAACCAAAGCTAAAAAAAATGAAACGTTAAAATAAAACAAATAAGTGTTCAAAAACATATCCTGGCTGTAATAAATTCAAACGAGATTTTTTTTTCCCTCTGAAATATCACAAACATAGTAGCGTAGGAAATGAAGTCACTTGACAATATCATGTGCATGTCATAGAAATATCACACTTCAGCTAGACTAACGCTCACCTAACAATAATGGGCTGGTAACATACAATTTCGTACGATACACATCAACAGAAATTGGCAACACTGCATGATGTAGCATTACAATCGCTTGGTTATAAAGTCGCAACCTCACATTGGAGGAAAACAATATTAATACATTGAAAAGTTTCATTTTTGAATCACAAGATACACTTGGAGTTGATAAAGAATATACTTAAATAAATTAACTGTATCATTTTACATATTGTAAAACATATATTTACAACGAAAATAACTTCGGGAATGGTGTTTATTATTTAATAAAAAATATAGAATAAAACATATACAGCTATGCAACTATGCTATAGAAAACATAATTATATATTGTTGATATAATTTTAACATTACATATCAGTATCAGCGGGCAAGCGGACTAGACGTCAAGTTCGTTTAGTCTGGTTTTCGGTGACAGAAGTCAATGCTCTATCTCAGATGGTATTCGTGAGGTCTCTCACGTGGTTTCCTACTTTCAGCTCAAATCAAATACGGATGTACTTCCATTAAATTATTTATTCCTCAGCTTAATGATATTTGCATAGCGTATATATATTTGGACAGTTTGTTTGGAAGCGCATAACCCCAACTGCACATAGAGCTTGTTTGAACCAAAAGTAATACAAATTCCATATACACTTACATCCGGATAACTATTCTAAAACCATTAAATGGGTTTCAAAGTTCCGGCGTACAACGCCGGGAGATCAAAGCTGTCAAGAATTCGTGTACAACAGGTTGAATAGGAGTTAGGCGCGTTGCACTGCCTATGTAATGATGGAAATAACTTTCTGTGATGTAGGACTGTTTATGATGACCCTCAGAATGTATTCACATTTCTAGATGGACTGGTGTTCTATTTACTATTAATTGTGCCATGTTATACTGCCGTGATACAAAATGTCAAGGTGTGTGGTGCTGCATGCAATCCTATGCAATCTGTTTTACATGGATGCTTTAGCAGCTTTGTTCTCCCGGCGCTGTACGCCAAAACTTTGAGCACAATTTAATGTTATTAGAATAGTTTTACAAAAGTAAGTGCATTGGTATTTTGTATTACTTTTGGTTCAAACAAACTATATGTGCAGTTTGGTATACGAGTTTCCAAACACCATGTATATTTATACATATATAATGATTTATTAATTAAAATATACTCCACAGTGTGAACCCATAAGGGAGATATATCGACCAAGTGGCTGCCACCATTAGCGATGATAATAACTACATTTGCGGATACAAGCTGCCATATGGTCAGCACAACGAGCCTTCCTGCCGTTAATCTCGGTTTTTAGACCGTACTTCTACCTACTTCCTTATTCAAGTAGTGGTCTAGGGGTAAGGTGTCAAACTTCTGTGCTGGTGGTCCAGGGTTCAATCCTCGGTCCCGGCACAGATTTATCTGATTACCAAACCCTTCCTTCACCTCTGACAAGACATCTTGTGAATGTGGGGAATGCCAGGCCTCCACCGTGGTTCGGATTCCACGTTAAACTGTAGGTCCTTCATTTCATCTCACAATCACCCTACCATTACACATTAGCGTAAGTGCGTATAACCCGAATGGGTAGTAAGACGCGGTGCTAATAAAAATAATAATAATAATAATAATAATAATAAATAATAATTTATTCAAGTAGATCCTTGGTCCTCATGAGGCTGAGTTTCAACCCCATTTCAGACCCACTGCTTCACATGTACATATTTGAAAGCGCTGGGGATCGAACTTAAGACCTCTGGATAGGTAAAAATCTTACCATGGCCATAAAAGTCAAATTCCTCGATAATAAAAATCCATGTTACCCATTATGAATGTTTTTCTTTATTAAATATATAATGATTCTTAATTCCACACTGTGCCTAGTTTAAAACATTAAACTATTATTTCAACAAAATGGTAAAGTCATAAACCCTAATAATAGTTTTAGGAGACATTGACAGGATGGATTTGACAAACAAATAAATTTTGTCGAAGCAATTTAATTCCAAATTAATATTAATAAACCGTTTTTCGCCAGGATGTTTTAAACCACGTGGGAGCTAAAAGTGATCATATCGCCCTTATATAGAACTAATAATCCCTTTCGCCTAAATTGGTTTCCCATCCTACGGCGAACTTAGTCCACCTCGCTTGGGATTCAAACAATAAGTTTCTCAAAAGGGTCATACACAGAATGAATCTAAGTCTTCAAGATCTCAACCCCTGCTGAAATTAAACTGTATATTTCAATACTCGTATTCGTGGTAAATATAAAATTAAAAATATATAATCTATTGAGACTATTATATTAGGTATAATAAACAGAAAGTTTCATTAATTAGTAATTTATGTATAGCCTACTAAGGGTTGGTCTTTAGACTACCAGATAAATATTACTAGCAGGAGGTTAAAGTTAGCTACCAAATAAAGGCTTCCAGCCATTATAATATTTTACGCAAATTATGAACTGAATTTATCTGACGGATAAATATATGTCCAAACATAAAACGCAAGTTTGGTACTGTTCTAACCAGTATTAGTATGCGTATAACCTGGCTAGTAGCTACAACTCTCAACATTTGTTAAATAATGGCGGCTAAACGAGTGCAAGTAAACAGATGGCGTCACGTGTGCATAGAAGCTAGGCTGTCTTGCAAATATTAATTTCGGTGTCTACCAAATTGTGGTCAATAGTTTTGTACAACATTTACAAAATTTCATTTATAGTACTCACATTAAAATAATTTTTCTTATATAACTTTAACCCTACAAATAAAGTGTCAGTTTTATAAAAGTGTGAATTAAATGTTCTAACTTTATAAGCGTATACCCAGAATGGATAGTTAGACGTGGTGCTAAGTATCATTACTATAGCTTTATATATAGTTAGAGCCTAGGTCTGTGCCTACTAAACACGTGAACCAAGACTTTAACCTGAAACAGATTCTGATAGGCTAACTTTCATGAAAAACAACAAGTCACAATGGCAACACTAATTTTAACTTTCAGATAAAATTTATCAAGTACTTAAACCTCCTGATAAGAATGTGATGAATAAATACATTTTATCTGGCAGATAAATGCTATCCAGATGTCATAAGAGGCACTTTTAACTTATTGACCAGATATAAATATTTATCGGCCAGATTAATATTTTTCCAGGATTTATAAGTCATAAGACTGGTCTTTACTAGTACATGAACAAACCAGCGAAGCAATGTTCCCGGAAATTAAGCCAAGGTGAGTTCGTCATCAGTTACGAAACAGTTTGACCTTAAAGCCCAAGATTCTCCCCACTCAACCCACTTACCCTCCTCTTGTACAAACACTGCTTAGAGCTACACTCCACAAAACAAAGAGACTACACAAAGGATAACATCTAGACACGAGAGCTCCATTTGACTTCAAATAATGACTAACCACGTGTGGATTACTTTCAACTCTTTCTTCACATATTTCACAGGAAACCAATGTTTGCGACGTGGGGTGAAGTCTCTCTCCGCAGTAACGCAGCACTTGAGGGGGATAAACTTTTGCTGAGCCTTCAGGGCTAGAGAGACTTCATTAGGTTGAGTCAGACGGTGGATAACTTATACGCAACATCATCACCAAGTTAATCTGCTGTGGAATACACTGAGAGTAAAGAGAGGGTATTTCTCTTAGTGCCACGTGTAGAATTTCAGTTCAACTATACCAAACGACAAAGTGAAGTCTCTACCTTTCTCTACAAACAGCCCTTTGGCATTCGTCTCTACCTTTGTGAATAAATCTCTGACACATTTTTAATTCCTCGCTACCCTACAGGTATAGAAAGTATTGTGATCATAAAGAAAAAAACTAACTCAAGATTTCTATTAATGACGACGCTTCATTTTCCACCGAATACGAAAAAGTGCTTTTCGCAAAGCCGTTAGTCTGTACCTAGGGCCTAAATTACTATACCGATTGGGCTAACACTTGATATATAGGGTTTTTATAGGGTTGCTCCAAGGGATTTTTGGAATTGGTTATCTAATCCTAAAGTTAAGGGTAGTTTCCTTACGGGCGAAAAGAGAAAAAGTATATTATATCAAAATCGGCTCTAACGATTTTGATTAAATTTCGTTTCTAAGATTTGATTAATATTTCGAACGAAATTCTACTCTAAATTTTTAGTCAAAATGACTAAGGTTTCCGTACAGATGCGTAAATTATAATTTTTTTCATATATCCGTAACTGTTTAAGATATAAATATGTAGGTTTATTTATAATACAAATTTGTTAGATGAAATATATTTTTATAAAATCAATAGTTTTCAAGCTATACGAAAACATATATATCTTTTTAACTTTTACAACACTTAAGGTAAAGTATTACGACCATCAAAAAAATCTAGCCCGAAATGTTGATAGATTTCGATGTTTCATGACCACCGATCCCTAAAAAAGTGTTTTTTGGCAATTCCGTTTTCCTATGTGTCTGTTTAGTCCTAGAATTAAAAAAATTTGATTTTCTCAAAATCGGCTTTAGAAATTTTGATTAAAATTTATATCTAGGCGTTGATTAAGATTAAAAACAAAATTGATATTTTAATTTTATCATGAAAATTAATATTTGATACTTTACAAAAGCGGAAATTTCCATATCTCCACAACTATTTGAGAGACTAAATAACTTATCAATGCAAAATTGTAGTACTATTTAAAATAAAACAATTTAAACTAAAATACATATTTTTATAAATCCAACAGTTTCTGAGGTATTGGAAAATATTGTAATACAATTTTGTGAGCTTTAGTTGTACAGATACACTACTTAAGTTAACGAATTAATTCTCTAATGCTATAGAGTAAGTAAATAAGTAAGTCTCTCAAAATTTGATGTTATTTTTCCTTTAACCTCTTAAGGGACATTTGTCTACAGCAATGATCTATTTCTATCATTTTAGACTCAATAGTCAATACTTACTTTAATATTTCTGGTCAAAATTTAGAAATAAGGAATTTAATAACAATGTGATAGCCATAAAATGTTCAACCTCTAATAAAATGTCAAACATTTTAACTGTAAATCAAAATTTTAATACGAAGTTTTTACCCTAGTGGGCCAAATATCAATCTTTTTTTATTAGACCAAATATACAAACGAAGACTTTAAATCCTGAAAAATAAAAATTTAAAAATTTAAAATTGCGAGTCAAAAAAGGTTTTACGTAAGTATAGGCAATTTTTGCTTGGGTTTGCTATTGTATACTATTTCTTTTCATATAAATTACAAGTTTTGAGTAAATATATCAATTTTAAAATAATAGAGCAAGAAAGTCATTGTGGAGTTCCGTAACAAATATTTTAAATTATCATTATCATTAAATCTCCTTATGTGTTCGAATGGTCTTATGCATCACTCTCGCAATGACCTAAACTGCTGATGACGAGACGATCAGGATTCAAATCATGCCTAGGTGTTTTGAGGATGATTTTAAATAAATGTTTTTCCATTATACCTTCATGCTTCATATTAATTAAAACTTCCTTACCCTTAGAATATTTTCGAATTTGTTTATAATAGTAATCGTAATAACCCAACTTTAAATTTATCACTGCATGTCACTTTAAGTATTTTTTAACTTGCTTTTTCCACTGCCAAAAGTAAATTATAACATATCTAGATGTTAAAAGGCCAGCCAATATTTAGGAAAATTCTAAAGTAAGATTTGAAAATTTATATCACTTAAAACTATGAGCATAGTCATAAAGGATTAAGATTTAGAAGAACAAAAATAATCAAATAAGAATAATACTTAATTACATTTGTGAGATTGTAAATATAGTCAATCATGTATTAAATATAATACTAAGTTTATCTAGGATATAATTAATTATCTTACAAGCAACCGTTAACAATACTGTCAAGAATTAAGGTAATGGTAGGATTAATGAGCAGTTTACAAATAGTTAATACGTCTTAGACCACGTAACCACCCATGCGGATGACAGTCATATGTGACTGTAAACGTAATAAGGTGGAAAGCTAGTGGTTGGATTTTTATACAATAGTATGTTATAGTGAATGGTTGATAAATCAATTAAAAACTATAAATAAAAGAAAATTACTTTGAATATAAAAATAATGTTAAAATTAAAGAACAAACTAGACATTTTGATCTTATAATACGTTTGCTTTCCTGATTTACCACTCTCCATTACCTGTTTGGTGAAATGTTTACTTTTTGCGATGTTTGAGGTCATTATATACGATCGTTCACCATTTGCTTGAATATACAATGTTAGGCCAAAATTGGGAATGATTACGTTAGCTGGGCCCTACATTTTCCCCAAGGAACACTATTCTAGGTGTACTAAATTGAGAAATAGCTCCTTTTTACTCTAAAACATAGCCACTCACTGTAGTGAAATGCACCAATGTTTGTTCAGACTAAACAAATACTAGGTCAGGCAATGCAACGATTGGATGTTCTACCCCCTCACCCTCTAACTCCTCGTCCAAACCAAACTCTAAACCCCCTCTATCGGTCTCTCTCTCTTTTTCATCTCACTTCTCTTTTCCTCTCTCATGGTTTGAAAACGTTCCAACCGGCTAAATCTGATGGGGCATCACAAGCACATCGGGTAATTGGAATAGTTGAGTAACTCCTCTTAGCCGTTGGGTGCTCCAAAAACTTGGCGCGCAAAGTGACCTTAGATTCGATTGAACCTTCCACCCATCGAGGAACGGGAATAATCCATCACTGAATCGAACCATATTAGGGACGTTATTGCGTGTATGTTGCGTCAGTAGTAAAATTTATAAGGTTTACCGGGAGATTTCTGAACACATCGTTATATAAACACAAGTATCAGAGAAGGGGATATGCCACAAAGTAGTCCTAAGTTAAATAGGGGATTATGAACATTTCATAAAAAGTTGCTTTCTAAATCTTCTGATAGCTTATACAAATATTTTAATTCTGTTGACTAAAAAATATATTTTTTCATTGCATGAATACTAAGAAATATTGGAAAATATTCCTGAGTTTGTGTTATTGGTTAAATATGAACATATTTAATACATTTTTCTTGGATGTCTTTCTTCTACCACTTACCCCAATTAAAATTAACCTAGTCTAAAATAAAGATAATGCACGCGTAACCCTAGTACCTGGAATTGTATTATTTTAATATAAGCTCAAACCCATGAACAGCCAATAAAATATTTTATACCTTAAACGAAGATTTGCAGAATATTTTACTTAAATTTGAAGATCCGTGTTATTTCTGAACCAGTCTCAGGTGTTATTATTTTATATCAATCCTCTTAACAGACGATTACCAGCGTATTTTATCTTCAGCTTTGCTACTATTTTTTTCAATATCAAGTTACCTGTGTTTAAAAGGTCTCTTAGAAACAATACTCATTTTTACAAACAGCTTTGAGACAACCTTAGTGGGATAGATTATAATTTTTAATAAAAACTACTTGTATGAAGTCATGCAGCTTATGTTTTCCGCAACATAATGTCTCATATATTTTAATCAGCGTGTTTAGTTCATAAGTTCAATTTCCCTCCCATACAAAGGCTGGTATCCAAAGATTGGCCTGTAATGTGCTAAATTCGTAATTATTAAAGTATTATTTTAGTGGTTTTTTTTCGAGGTTTCTTGTAGCTTTCCTGATTTTCCGACACACAAAAAGTTCTTGTTTTTATAGCTCTCCCGGTTTTCCGGTTAGTGACAAACCCTAACCTTGTAATTATACAATTCTTATCCCTTCCCCTGAAATGAACCCTTATTAACATTGTTCCAAAACTTATCTGTCTTGCATGGTATGGAGCAAAACAACGCGGGACAACCAAACGGTGGTTGAACGGTTTATTGTGTTAGACTCACGTTACTCCTGGCCACCGTTGATGGGAAGTCTGATGAACTTTAAAATGTTACAAATGGGATAAATATAGAAATGCATTCTCCAACCTCAGTTTTTCCCCAGATAAAGGGGCTATGTAGTCTCTAGTCAGTCGAAATGTCAAAAAAATGAAAACCGTAAGGTTTTACATGGAAGGAGGCTAAGTGAACAAGTGGAGGAAATTTATTTTTCCATACAGTTCCAGTCGGAAGAAAGTTTAATTAATACAATTTCTTTAAATAGATCTGATGGTACAATATTCATCACCATTGTAGGCCAGCTCTTGTTAGCAAAGTCAACTTTACACACAAAGCTCGGCACAGTAATGTTCGGACCAGATGTTACTGATTGAAATTCAAGTAGGCTTATATCTAATTTAAATTATGGATTTATTAATTAGGTCCAGCTTTTACAAATATTTATTAGTAGCTTCACGCATCAATAGTATCAAAGGAGTTGTTATTCACAAACAAAGTCTTGATGCTTATATTTTGCATTAAATAAAGTTTTAAAATATATTCCTGATTTAAAAATAATGTACCGCAAACACAAGTCAACATTTTGTGCAAAATTTAAAACTCTTTTTAACCACTTAAGTCAATTCTATCGTAAATACAGATTTAATTTATAGGGGAAAATTAAATTAACTTAAAAATTATTTTAGAGTTGGTCTTGCTTCCATGCACAATACAAACACTGAAATAAGAAAATAACCTCTTGGTTGATTCTTGATAATACTTAAGTCAGATCCACTCCAACACTTAACTTAGCAAATCCACAGTAGCTGTAGTTCACAGTTTCAACCCGAAAACCCAAATCCTACAGTAGCATCTGAAACATAACGTAAATATAATATATTCAATCCTCGAAGAGAATGGTGGTTAGGGTGGGGGGTAAAGGGAGCACAGCAAATTCAATAATTCAAATGTAGTCAGAGAGAATACGAAACGTCTTGACAGCCTCAATGTTCCCACCAAAAGCTGAGAGACTTTGCTCGGTGTAATCACATTGTTTGAGGGTAAAGCGAGCGAGGGGAGTGGGATGAAATTATTACTATGGAAGCAGACGGAGTTTCTTAAATTCGAGGTAGTTCATTCTTTGATTACCTATCTAACTAAGAAGATGAGGTAGCTTGTTTGTTTAAAGCAGTTTAATGAACTATGAATCAAGGAGCCAAGAAACATGTCAAGATAATTCAACAGACTTCTTTAACAACAATATATTCATCTAAAAACAAACATTGGTAGCGCTTTGATTACAGAATAATATATATAATATATATATATATATATATATATATATATATATATATAATATATATGCAACAAGACATACTACATGGCAGGGATATACGCTTTAATTACAATATTGGAGTGGAAATGAGTCAGGCAAAATTGTATATGAAATGCAACAGAATTTAAGGTGCTAAGAGAGTGTGAACCATTTATGGAAAATCACCAAAGCACACTAGACAGAGATTGTAGTCCTGACTTTCCAATTAGCGGCATACCAGATTAGGTAATCTTAACGCCCAGTTCAGAATTGTCATAATTTTCATTCTACCAAATTTCCTGTGTTTTCCAGAAAAGAATTCGTATTTTTCCAGGCAGCTTAGATTGAATAAAAGAAAAAGAAACTTTGATTTTTCAATAAACTGACTAATGTGAAGTCATTTTTAAAACAGGATGATTTAAGATTGGCGGGGAAATAAAACTTTCGCCACATGCCAACACTTGTGTAAGGGGTAATAAAACATGTTTTAAGAAGTAGGATTAATTATTTAGTTCACCTATTCATCCATCCAAATACCTTATATTTTAAGGTTTCAGATAAATATCCATAATTAACAAATATTTTAATATTCTTACAAGATTTTATAAGATTCTCTGTGTTTTCCCGTTTCTTCCAGTTTTCTAGGTGTGTGCAGACATGATTCTGTCCTCCAACTAACCAGTGCCAGTTTTAGCCTTATTTAAGTTAAAAAACAATATATGTTGTGAGATGCATATTATCTAATAGATAGTATGATATACTAGGTACAACCAAAGGAAAGTTAAGTGCAACGGTGATTATAAAAGTTTGAACTAAATATAAACACTTAATTTTAAAGGTTATTTTAGAATTTGATCAGAAAAATTATGTTACTACACCTATATATCCAACTTTTTGAAATATATTATAAATTCTGTATACAAGTACAATCTGATTTAAAAGATACATTAATTATTATTTAAGTAATCTTTTTCAATTCCAGTGATTTTACCGAAATTCAAGCAGACATACATAAATCGTCTTAACGTTGAATTTTTTTTTGTGTGTGGAATAATGGTATAAATTTCATTCTCCTTCCTCCTCCCCTTTTTATTCAGAGTGGTCTCAGGTGCTAAATATATTCTAGCATTGTGTCCCCACACTTTCTTTCAGCACCTAATTTTCAATTCGGTTTTATCGCCCTCTTTCTTTCTTCCCTCGTTCTGTCCGTCTCTTGTTACTCCCTCTCTACAATTCTCAAGACGGTGTAACAGTTGTAACTTCGGTATGACGCAGGGAACCTTATAGAATGTGGTAAGAACATCTGGGACCCCCCATAGGATGTGGCATAGAACAATTTTCTGACACAGGGAATGGTGAGATTTTTTTCTCCTCTCCTCCTCTCTACCGGTTGGTAGATGAGATACAAAAGAATAGAAAAGAGAAATCGAAACAAAACGAGATTTCAGATTACTATACCACTCCATTTGGCTTTCTCCCTTATATTTTGAGGAAAAGTTTCAAGCGACTTTCTAATCTACTCCAGTCCTTTTATTTGTGGTTCATATTGAAATTTAGCTCCCTTAAATAGTAAGCCAAAATATTTAAAATCAAAGCTACACTAAATTTATGCCTCACAAAGAACAAAGAGCTTAACATGGAAAGAAAATAAACTATGAAAATAAAATATCATGAGTTCTAGAAACTCGTTTTTGTAGTGCTTATTTGGACTTTGGACAAAATTAAATAGTATTTTATAATATTTTAATGTTGGCTTACGTTTTCCAATGAGTTGTTCCTTCACAATGCAAATAATTGATCACAGCTAAATTAATAATATGTATTGTACTATAAGACTTATTTATACAATCCAACTAGCTCCCTTTAGTTTCCTACTATCGTCAAATATAAATTATATTTATTAAATAATATATATATAAAGTAGCAAAAATATTAAAATTAATATTATTTATGTTATTTTGGATTTAAGTCTACTCATGCTGTTATTATTTAAATAAAAAGTGAATTTGAATTTTTATTTTTAAAGGGGTATATATATATATATAACTCTACTTTCACTGTAAGCTTTTTATAAAACTAACCAAAGATTATATCATTGACTTCTAGTAGTCCTAGAAGAGGATTATTATCTTGGTTCAGGAATCTTATTAAAGTTGTATAATATAGTTTTATTTTTATCACCGCACCCCACTATCTGTTCATGTTATATATATATATATATATATATATATATATTATATATATATATATACAAGTAAAACATTATTAAATTATTTCATTTCCAAATAAAAATATACTTTCATTTAATTACAAATAATTAAAATCCAAACCTGCTGGGATGTGAAAAAAAATAAGCAATCTCATCTGGTTTGTTTTACTGGAGACGCTTAGGTCAGAATTTGTAACCTGAAATTTTATAAAGTGTAATTTTTTCAAGTGGGTTTATAATCTCTTTTCCCACAAATATTATTACACTTCATCTGACTTATTCCTTTCCTGTCACTGTCCTAAGTGTATGTTAAGAAACCAGATGATAAGTAAAATAGAGAATAAATATTTAATTTTTTTTAAAATGTATTTAAGATAGTTCATTTAACTTTTAAAAGGACGATAGAGTTAATTGAAAAATATGACTTAAAATATAGCCAGAACACTTTTTTTTTTTCAGAAATAATTTTTGCTATTACAATCAGATTAATTTCAACACTATTTATTTTCCTTGACAGTGGTTGCATGGTATTAGGCATTAACCTCGTGTTATTAATATTGATTGTGATGGAGGTTGGGTTTCGAAGCCTGGCTGGGTGTACGGAAAGTAATTTCCCAAAATGATTTTTCACTCTACTTCTAATCAAATGTGGAAAAATATATTTATAATTAAAAAAAAAAGTGTACTTGAATTTTGGCACGCATGCCTGGATGCAGCTCTCCTGAAACTCTACAGACATGAGTGCTCACTAATATTAAGCTAATAGAGCAGCAAATTGGTGAATTCTTCAGCAACTTTTAGCAAAAGGAAATAAAAGGAACATTCCACAGCTAGAATATATATACATAATAAAACAATTAATGTCATTATAGCTCTCTTATCTTATACAGTGACCAGCTGTTTTAAGGCGTCAATCTCTTGTTGGATTGGCCAGATAATGACGGGGAGCTCCGAGTTCGAATCCCGGTCGAATCTACTGAGGGTGGTTTTGCCTAAATGATCTCCCACTCTCCTGCCATGCAAGCTCGAGTGTATTACTTCTAAAATGCTTCCCTCATCATTCCTACCCCATTAAAGTAATTATCGAATATATATATATAACATGAACAGATAGTGAGGTGCGGTGATAAAAATAAAACTATATTATACAACTTTAATAAGATTCCAGAACCAAGATAATAATCCTCTTCTAGGACTACTAGAAGTCAATGATATAATCTTTGGTTAGTTTTATAAAAAGCTTACAGTGAAAGTAGAGTTATATATATATATATATATATATATATATATATATATATTATATATAACATGAACAGATAGTGAGGTGCGGTGATAAAAATAAAACTATATTATACAACTTTAATAAGATTCCTGAACCAAGATAATAATCCTCTTCTAGGACTACTAGAAGTCAATGATATAATCTTTGGTTACTTTTATAAAGAGCTTACAGCGAAAGTAGAGTTAGTTGAAACTGTACCTGTGAAATTGTTCTAGTTACTAAATATAACAGCCTCGGTCAGGTATAAGCGGAAGTACATTCCTACCTGTGATTAGTCAAATGAGGACCGAATGGGTGAGAGCATATCACAAGTACAGTTTTAACAAGATATGCTTATCCTGGAAACACTATGCCAATACTTTTGAAAAATAAACGGACATACTGAAAACCATTCCATAGTTTGGACTAACACATATTACCATTCATTAAGGAATAATAGTATTAAAAAATCCGAAAAAAACCCCATCAAATTTAATTTCATTCTAAGAAAAATAAACGTTAGCTGATAAAGAGTTTTTCACAATTATAATTACTAATGTTTGTGTGTTTAATATTATATATGTTTTCTTGGACTATTAGCTTTATCTTTCTTATGAACCTTTTTTAAAAGGTAAACATTAAATACCATAGTAATATTAATCACCACTACAATATTTTTCGAACAAGGTTTGCAATAAACACAATACTAGTCCAGTTAAAAAAAAAATACAAACTGTCTGTTTGAATGTGTATAACATACCTCCAAGGAATAACTGCTAAGCGTTCCTTACATAGATTTTCTATGTTACACACAACCGAAGCACTCCCCATTTTGCAATATCAAGTCTATTCTTTTCTAAACCCCCTCCTGTCCCTCACCCGGTTTATCCCCAATACTCTTTCTCATTCACCCAGTGGCGGCAATCTCGAGTGGATAGCTTCTCGAATGTACAGTAAGCTCTCTACTGCCGTTAACCTTAGTCTACGTGAGGTTTGTGGTCTGTATGCACCTCATTTCTACCCCGGGGGAAATAACAACAGTAGAGTCGGTTCTTGCTGCAATCCGCGTTAGGAACGTTAGGACAAGGGACTGATATTTTAACGCTCCAGTAAACAATATGTTGCCCACATACATGCCAGTATTAGTTTTTTATTACTAGACTCCATTTGAGGTATGTAACGTGCACTTTTTAAACCGACTGATATCAATACGCGAATTATAATCTAATAAAAATATAGAATAGAACACCAAGCTTCTCAGCCATTAGTTTATCAATGCTGAAGGATAAACCCAAATTTAAATGCTGATAAATCTGTAGGCTTTGTCGAGAAATGAGCCTGGGACTCTAAGCTTAGTAGGTAGAGGTGCTCCCGACTGAGCTAAGTCGTTGAACAACATCATGCTGTGCATATTACCAAACAAAGCAGGTAGTTGGTCGCTGTGCTAAATAAACAAAACTCCATGGCGTTAACCCGAGATCGAGATATACCGCCCACCGCGGTTAGAGATGTTAGTGCTAACATTTGCGAATAGAGGGCTTCATGTGGTCAGCACAACGAACCCTCCGGCCGTTAATCTCGCTTTTCTAAAACTGATAAGCTGCTAGCTAGAATATGTGCAGTATATATATTTAGCTGAAAATCCAGCACCGGTGGGCTAGTCTCGTATAGTCTGGCTTATAGATGAGGTTAGTTATGGGTTGAGATCCCAT
Organism: Timema cristinae; assembly: GCA_039000515.1. Lineage (NCBI taxonomy): Eukaryota > Metazoa > Arthropoda > Insecta > Phasmatodea > Timematidae > Timema > Timema cristinae. Next base: position 46,055,011 of record JBCFYV010000935.1, on the reverse strand, counting down.
ACGATTTACTGAGGGGATTTTTATTTTCTAAAAATGACTTCACATTCTTCCCACTCGAAAATGAAGATACATTTCCTCTTAATCTCGACACCAATAATGAGAATATACGTATAGCTGAAACGAGTATTAAGACGTGGAATAGGTGACCTGGTGGTTTGCAGGTAAGATGTCAGACTTCTGTGCTAGGGGTCCAGGGTTCAATCCTAGGACCCTGCACAGATTTATCAGATTGCCAAACCCTTCCTCAACCTCTGACAGACGTGTATTAAACAAAATTTGTGAATGTGTGGAATAAACTATAGGTAATTCATTTCATTTCACAATCAGCCTCCATTATTATTATTATTATTATTATTATTATTATTATTATTATTATATTATTAACACCTCCTCTTACTACACGTTCAGGTTCCCCTTCCCATTATTATTATTATTATTATTATTATTATAACGCCTCCTCATACTACCCGTTCGGTTTATACGCACTTACGCTAATGTGTAATGGTAGGGTGGGGTGAGCTGGTGGTCTGGGGGTAAGGTATTGGAATTCTGTGCTGGGGGTCCGGGTTTTAATCCTCGGTCCCGGCACAGATTTAGCTGATTGTCAAACCCCTATTTCACCTCTGACAAGATGTGTATTAATAACAACTTGTGACGTGTGGAATTCCACCTCCTCCATGGTTCGGCTACCACGTTAAATTGTATGTCCCCCATTTTACCTCATAATTACCCTGCGATTACACATTAGCTTAAGTCCATATAACCCGAACGTGGTGCTAATAAAAATAAAATGTGGAATAATGAAAATTTGGTCTTAGCGTTCTGACTATTAACAAATAAACACTGCACGATTTAATAGGGCTATTTGTATGAATAAACTAAGAAACGACAATCAACACCAGTGGTCACGTGGACTAAATATAAACTTTATCTAGTCCGGTTTTCCGGTGATTGAGAGGAAAGGATTCTTCTCTCGACTGGCTCTACTGAGGGTGTTTATTCAAATGGCTTTCCATTTTCACTTCTCGCAAATGTGTGTACATTTACTCTAAAATCTACCTCTGTTATCCATATCAATCAAGTATATAAATGTGCATACGGGTAGTAGGGTGCATTTGAAAGATACACAGAAACAAATATGAAAGGTTTTTACCAATTTAAACGCAATATTTATGATTCTAGAAACATTTTACGTTTATAGTAAAATACTTGTACTCAAACAGTGGTTTAAAAACGGAACCCTATGTTTTAACAGAGTGTACATAATGAACATCCTGGCAACTTCCCAGACATCTTCCTCTACTTCTCTTAATGTCTTTGTTACATCATTATGTGGAAGTGAGAACCATCTTAGACGTTCAAGACGCAGGAAAGAAGCAATTTAATCAGTTTCTTCCTTGAAAAGAGGAGGGAGACTATAAGAAAGCATACCTCTGTCATTTCTACTAAAAATGTAATAAAATGTTATACCGAATCTTCACGGGTAGTGATTTTATTCTTTTTTTTATGTGCCCCAGGTCTTACTACCCATCCGGATTAGCTGCATATTAACGCTATTGGGATAGATATGAAGGTGCTGGATCTTAGAGTAAAGGTACTTGCGTGGAAGGAGAGCAGGAAATCAAGAAGAAAAACAACCCTAAACGATGAATAAAACACAGACTATATAGTCACTGACAAACCAAAATCAAATAATTTTAAAGGCTTTTTGTCCACGTGTCTATCGATCCATGTTTTCAAAGGACGTATCTTATGGTTATTTAGTTACCATTTACAAATTTGGAGATACAACTATAGGATTTTATTTTAAACTATTCATTATTGTTTAACAATACATCTGCAGTAACTTTCAAGGGGTCTAGGACGCTGGATTCTTACTCAACAAGATCGCAAATGCGAATAACTTGGGGGAGAAGGCGGGGGGGGGGGGGGGCGGGGGGGTTGACTCCGGAACGTTTGTACGAAGTATGGTGGTTTTCAACATCTGGTTCAACAGAGAAGGGACCCACTTCAGTTGTCAGATGGACTAAGGAGTCACTCTCGTATTAGACTGGCCCGCTAATGACGGGTAGATAGGGGTTAGAGTCCCACTGGGGTGTACTGATGCTGATTTTTCCCAAATGGTTTCATACTCTCCTTCCACGCTAATGTGGGTATGTTACTTATAAAATTATACCTTTCTCCTCCCTAACTCATAATAAAGATCATATATGCGTGTAACCTGAATATGTAGTAAGACGTGGGGATAATAAATAGCAGTGAAAATTAATATTTCTTTTAGGAAGATAATGGGCACGTCCATTATCCAAACCAACGTCCTCATTCCTATAACTTTCATAATTAATAAGTATACCTATTTTTAGCCCATATCAAAGAGCTCACGGAATAAATTTCAAGCTCGTCTAATTTGGCTAGCTGATAACGAATAGGTCAGGATTTTAATTTCAATTTAGTGTACTTTGGAGGATTTTTCATAAGAGGTTTCCCAAACTAGATTCAATCAAATTCAGCTACATTTCCTCTAAGTGTCTTCCTCCCTCGACACCACCCTATTACCGTACCTACTTAAGTGCCGCTAACCACGATGACTAGTAATACGTGGTGCGATTTTTTTTCCCAAATAGGCCTAATTAATTTATATTTCCACTAATGATTTATCTTCTATTTATCAAAGTAAAATATACCTCATCATAAGCTTGGATTAACGTTTACTGTTAGTGCTTATGTGGAAAGTACAATACAATCAGAAATATTAAATACAAGCAAATTTAGCTTTGGAAAGGGGTCCCGGATGATAATCGATAATATAAACTCGAAACAGTTATTGGTGTGTTAAGCTAAGTTAGGATCTGGCAATTATTTTAAATGTTGTAAAAATGAATATATAATATCTACACTCGCACAGACACGCTGATTGAAATAATGTGTTTACTATTTTCTAAGAATATATTGATCATATCAAAATTTAGGTACAAACATACCCAAGACCGAAATACTAGATTTTTTCAAGAAAAACTGAAATGCTCTACCAATGAACTCAACATGAAAGGTATAAAAAGAAAGAAGGGGAATTCGAAGCATGATAAGGGGATTACGTTTTAAAAGTAAATTCGAGAATACCTTCTGAATTTTGTATTGAGTAAGAGGATATAAAAGGATACGGAATAAAAGGTCATTTTGGAAGTAGGGAAAGAGCTCAACGATACAATATAGAAGAACTGCTATTTCTCTGGAGTTAGAGAGGAAAGTGTTTCCTTGAAATAAGGGTGTGTTCAGAAAAAGGTTATGGGATGAACTTTCATGAACAGAGAGAGAGAGAACTGAAAAATTTACTACAAAAGAGTAAGTTTACATTTTATAACCGCATTCTTTAGTTTAAGTACTCGGTAAGAGAGATTTAAATCAGTGGCTGCTTGTGAATTGTTACCAGGTAAAATGAGACTTTATGGGACATTACTATTAAATTATGTCAACCTCGGTGGTCTTGGGGTAAAGTGTTCTCCTTAGGCTCCAATGTTCATAGGTTCAAACCCAACCAAGGTCGACAGATTTTTCTTGAGCGATAAAAAAATACGTAGCACAGCTTAATTCGGAGGTGAAGTAGATCCTTCGGTCCCATGCCAATTGTGGTATGTAAAAGATCACTGATAGGTATGCTAAAATACCTTCCCTAGACAAATTGGTAGGCCCTTTCACTCTCGCTCATATAAATTCCTTAAGAAAGGCAACGGGGAACCACCACACTTCCTGGCCTCATCTAGTTCATGAGATTTCAACCAGATGTTGTAAGCAGCACTAGCCAACTGAAGGGTTGTGTGCATGCCAATCTACAGATGGATAGAAATCACATCATACACAACTTTGGTTTGTTGGCTTAGGAAGAAGAAGAAGACTAATAATTGCTCCCTCCATTTGAGCTCCCGTCGTCGTCCCTTCCCACACATACACATACACACACACACACACAATATTGTAGTGGGGGAATGTGTGAGCAATGGCTTTAAGTTTTAAAATTATAAATTTACATATATATTTTTACTCAACGTCTACTCAAAACATTTGAGTAATCAACACTAGATTAAATTAGTGGATTAGGGCTATGTGAAGTTAATTTTAAAATAAATGTACCATAATTTGAATAGAGGGAGAGTGGGAAGTGATTTTGAATAATTCTTCCTTGTCCTATCAGGTTGAGATTCAAACTCTTACCTTCCTATAATCGGCCAACCAGATAATATGATTTTAGCTCACGTTACCACCGATGAAAGCGAGTTTGATACTTATTTGAATAAAACAATTTACTAGTTTTCATGAAGTGGGCCATTTATAAATTACGAACATATTCTTTTGCTACCAAAATTGATAAAATCTTACTATATTATTAGTATACTATTATTTTATAGGTATTGGTAATATCCTAATCAGTGAAGGTATCAGATCAAACTATATTATGTATGGATACGTGGAAGTAGATCTATTAAATTATCTAGGGGTTAGAGGAGGTTCTTAATTTAAAAATAGGAGTTTGAATCTCATCTGTAGATAAATAATCTCCACGTGATTGAACCTCAACACAAGGGGGGTCAGCATCAAGAGCTATACCAGTAAATTTGACGTGTTGTACACGTTAACAATACTACGTCTTTTCTCCCTTGAGTAGTTCACCGCGCGTGCGCATACACTAACAGAACGAGGAGAAAACCCCAGCACAAAAAGAAAAATTGTTTTCCGATATCGAATTCTCATTGGTCTCGACCAACATCACTATGGCTTACGGAGGTACAATCGTCTTCATGATAAAATCTCCAGTTTTCCAGTCGTTTTTGATTGACAACATTTTACTAAGCCTTAGACATGCAGATATGTAACTTGTAGACTTTATCCGAATTTATTAATCGCTATTACTTTCTGAACACCGGAAAAGGTTTCGTGCAAACATAGCGTATCAAACTTAGGATGAAAAACTAGCAAAATATACAAATTACGAATATAATATATAGTAAATAATGCTGAAAATTCTTTTGAGGTAATATAAATTCGGGTTGATTCAATTGAATGTGACGGTTTTCATATAGTTACTGTGGCAGTTTAACAAAATTCAAACCAATTATTTGGTCCACCCGGTAAGCGAGAAGTTACCTTGCATAATAAGTTCACCTCTAACGCGATATTTAATTTTATGAGTTGTTTCAAAATATGGTTCAAGACAAAATAAATAGGAAATATTCCAACAGGGCTCTTTTTTCTTAGCAACCATCTAACTAAATTTGTGTTTTAATAATAGAAAATAATGTGTACAAATTCAACAACTTGTTTTCAACGAATTTAAAACATATTTTTGGAAATATGAGACTATACTTGATAAAAAAATTGCTTTAGATTTAGCATTCCTTTAACAGATTCAAGCCTTTCTGATAGGCTCACAACATAAATTTTGAGATATCTGAGATCTAGCAGCGAGCTTTCCTCTTTACCTTGAGAAGTTTTGTAATTTTCTTTCCACTTATTCTTATTGACATGACATAGGGTGGTTTGTAAGTAGGTACAAAATATATGATAAACTTAGACATAATAGAAAAGTAGGTTCATGAAACGACACAACCATTGTATTTTAAGCCACGAGGCCTGACAGCTATTAATACGAGTACTTTCTCATTTACCGAGGCCGGCTGCCTTGAGCTTAATAAACTTTAGGTAAAAAATGGTAGCACAGTTTAATGAATCGGTTCTTTATATGTTTTATATATTTTTAAGGCTACTCCACGACCACATATCCAATATCAAACTTTATGTATGTTTGCATGCCCGAAGAGTTAGAAAATGTTCATAATCTTACTTAAGTAATTTGTTCAAATATATTAAATAATTCATTTAAAATTTATAAGAAATGCTTAGAAATTTCCAACGTAGATAATTTATTAGCACGTTTTGCCTGAACACTTAGGTACCCTGATCAGGCAGCTACAGGCTACTATCTATTGGGCTACTTCAAAATTAAGGTGATATCAAACAAATCCAGCTCCATATAAGTTGAAACATCGCAACACTGAATAAATTGATGATTTAGCGACGAGGTATGGACAATTTAAAAACTAAAGTTCACGACTGTGTCTGTTGGAAGGAAGTCACTAGAAAAATTTTACTTAAAAAATAAGATCATATTATAAAATGTATTGTATTGTGATTATTTAAATGAAAATATTTTGGATTTATTCAATCCCATATATCCACAACAACGTTATTAAAGCTGTGGCATTCAATTGACTCACCTTACTTTTATTTTTCAATTCGCTTAGCTACACTAAAGGAATAGAATGTGGAAGGTAGAATTAAGAGGTACCTACATTTCTTAGGAATAAAAGTGAGAATTTATTTATGATGACAAACTAAGTAATATCTACTGGGATTAGAATATAACCTTAAAACCATAGTCAAACCCGATTACGTAAATGACGCCTTTTTCCACGTTGCCATTAGTATTAATCAGTCTACATACATTTAAAACATTCACTACAAATATAAATCTATAGGGGATAAATATATATATATATATATACACAAAATAGATACTGTCTTTATAAAAACACAATTTTCTATTTATATAATCAGTATTTTAAAATAATTTGGTAGAATGTCTTAAGGAATTGAAGTATTAAATCATCTGAAAAATATCTCAACAAATGAATATATAAAATATTTACTCAATTTGTAACTTTATTTGCATACAAGATTCAATAACATTCATAGCATTCATACTTATCCAAGCAAAGATAGGTTACTTGAAATAAACAATGATATACTATAATATGTATTAAAAATGTTTCGGTAAGTCAACATTATATATCTAGTACATGCAATATCATCTTAAATGTATTTTCAATCACAATTCATGGTGTCCGCCAGTTTCCTTTAGCATGTCTATTTGTTTATGAAGTTGGATTTCAATAGTTTAGTATTTGTTTAAGATGACAAATAAAGAATTCCCAAGAATAGTGGATAAAAAGATAATTATTTTAGATGAGATACTTTGGTACAAAGCAAACTGGAATGGGCATATTCTTAGGAGGAACTGTCTTCTGCACGACGTCATAAAGGGAAAGATTGAAAGAAAGAAATAAAGAGGAGATTAGGAAGGAGTATTCAAATATTCACCCCCTCGGTGGCGTAGTATGCTAACGCGCTTGTCGTGTTGAGCTCGACTGATGAGGACGGGGAGATCGAGGTTCGAATCTCGGTCGGGTGAACTGGGGTGGTTTTCCTAAATGGCTTTCCACTCTCCCTCCACGCAAATGCGGGTTCACTTACTCTAATTCAACCTTCCCAATTCTAAATCCATTAACGCAATTAGTACTTAAAGCGTATAACTCAAACGGGTAGTAAGACGCGGTGCTAAAAAAATATATTCAAATATTGTATTACTTGAAAGAAAAAGGTAATTTCTTGGAGCTGAAGGAGGAAGCAGAGGACAGGGTGTATTGGTGCTCTAAGTTCATTGTCAAAAGGAATGAACCTGTCTTAAACATAACAAATAATATAATAATAATAGTGATTAGTATTCAAATCCAACTTTCATAACTTTTAAGTAAAGCTATATTAAAAAGATTATAATCTAATGTAGGTTTTCACAAGACACCTTTTTTATTTAAATACTTATAATATATAGGACTGAGATTATAAAGCGAATTCAAATAATAAAATTTATCTGCTATCAAATGACTTTCAGCAGGGTGATGGGAGACAATATTGTAATCCGATTGAGCTCATAGTTTGAATCCAAATTTGTACACCAAATTTCACTCGCGTATATTTAGACTTTGTGATTAAGAATTAGTAAAATAGAATTAAGAGAAAATGTACCACTAGCATTTGTGTATAGGGAATGTACGATAAAATCTAGGAAAAGTCATCCTCAGTAGAGTGAGAGGGACGCACTAGACCATTTGCTCCTCAATGCAGGCTAAATACAAATAAAATAGTATTTACTAATTTGTGGTAATAACATTTCTATAACATAATTACTTAGTAATAATACTCAAGCTATGTTAATTATTAGTAAAAAAATATTCAAGTATTCCTTTCTTTAATAGATAGGTCAGCTTAGGGCTCAACTTCCACTTCTTTCTATGCAAAATAGACGTTTATAAGCACTAACTGTCGCGTGCTAAATATACTGTGTAAAACACAAATAAAAATATGTAAAATAGCTCTAAAAGGACTTTGATAGCATATTCATATGTCAGAGTGGCTAAAGAATTTAAAATACAGGTCTGAAAGATAATGGGTTCAACTTCCAGCTCCAGGTTCTAGAAAGTCAAATATTTAATTATTGATGTTATTGATTTATTTAATTTTTACACTTTCTAAAATAAGAATAGGGGGTGGAAATAATTTAGAAGGAATACGCTTGCAATTTGTACAGAGGGAAGTAGAAAACCATTTAATAAAAAACACCCTAATTACACCCCACTAGGACTCTAAACTGGACCTTCCTATAACTGTAAAAACATATTATATGAACGGTAAACTTAGTTCGTGTGCTTAAACTTACGGGCATTAGCTAGAACGAAGATCAAACAAATTTATCTCTTTATTTATTTGCAATTTTTAAAACTTGAATTACTCAAATTACTTATTTAATATCAGTAAATAATATATATATATATATATATATATATATATATATATATATATAGGGTAGTTGGTTGAAGTCCCCAAAACTTAATCTTTTCTCCGGATATTCCATGGAGAGCAATCAGAGGAGAGTGACACTGCAGATAAAGTGCACTTACCTATGATTACACCAGGAAACATTTATGACCAGTAGCGGCCCAGTGTGTAACAACAAACATTACTCAACAGATTAAAACCGTGGTAGTCGGTGGTGGGGGAGACTACGTCACCTCACTCCCCAGGTCTAACGTTACCAGTTTGATCCCAACAGGGAAAACCAGTTCTCAATTTCGACTAAAAACTATAAGGGAGTAAAGTTCAGATTATTGTACTCTCTTTTTTATTGGAAATTATTTATGGGCAAATATTTTAGAACATCAAAACAATTTTTTATTAGTTTTTCCTGAAATGCTTACATTAGTGTTTTTATTGGCTCTTTTGCCTTTTACTGTCTGTCCAGAATCTGTTGCAATTTTTACTGTCAGGGGTGGAATGAGGCATTTGGATTTATAAGAAATTTAGCCAAATTTCTGTGCAAGAAAAGTGGCTAACGATTTTTGAAAAAAATCATTACAGTCAATCAAGATTTGAACCCTAACTTTTTCTAAACTCTACAAATAATAAAATATTATTAAGGTAAATTTGTGTGTTTTTCAACTAGTTTCTGTTCTCGTATGCATATATATATTTGTATATATATGTGTGTGTGTATGTATATATATATATATGTTATATATATGTGTGTGTATGTATGTATATATATATATATATATTATATATATATATATATATCAAGTCTTTATAACCGTTTGGGATATACACGTATGTACTAATTAAGTTAATTATTTTAGGGATGACGAAAGCTATATTTAGTGAACGTGTAACCATATTTTCGTTGAGGGAAGTGTAAAACCAATTAGGATTTGGGCTCAAACTCCGATATCCCCTTAGTTATCAATCTAGTCTATTGTGAGGGGGTGACACCGGGCCCCCCACACAAGAAGTCTGACACCTTACCCCTAGACCGCTAGGTCACCCAAACATCTTATTAAATTACCACTCTATTAAGACAGTTTAAGCATCCACAGCCTTAAATACTTCTACTTTAAGTTATGATTATCTCAAGGTTTATTAAAAGTCCCACTTTTAAGTCCAAGAAAAAAAATCCTGAGATTAATTAAACCTTGTTATCAGAGGACTTTGCATAGCTAGTAGTTTAAATCCATGATCTTTTTGTATGTACCATATCTTGGCACCCTTTCAAGATATACTTATTTATATTTTATCTAATGGATTAGGAATAAGGATAGTAGAATTTAAAGGGAATGTATCTAAGTTTTGTGTAGAAATCATATTAGTAAAAAACTATGCTCAGTACACACGAGTAATATTTGAGCCCAAATCTCCCTTGAATTATCAGTCCAGTCTATTGCGAGAGGGATGCCTTAGACAGGATAGCATCGAAAGCGGACAAAAGGGAAAGAAACATATTAAAAGCGTACGAAGATATTGATCAAAGAGCTTGTATCAAAAGAGCACAAGGAAAAAAAACCTGCATAACGTGGCAACATGGCAAACATCTTGTTACCACAGTGATGGAAGGAACGAACTATCATGTTGAATGCAAATTTACAAAAAAATACCGAGTTGATGGTAATAGCTTTTCATTAATGGTGCTAAATTGGGTTAAGCTAGGCTAGGTTTGGTCCGATGTCAACAAGCGGTGTTGCCATATGGGAATCAGAGTCTACAAACTGTAGTACGCTTCTGATATACTCCAAAACAGGTATACAAATTCAGTCTGTGCCATTTCAATACGTATCCACTTTATAGCACTCAACCACCGAACAGCTTAAAAATCTTGTTAAATAACCTTAAGTTAAATTGGAAGAAATATTTTGGTATGCATTTCAACTATCAAATTGAATTATAGAAACTTGAATAAGCTAACAAATGATGTGATCCGAATGACCGTAAAACATGTAATAGAATCAACATTTTAAAAGCTAACTTCCATATTTTCACCAGTACTGACTGTACTCTCTAAACGATAACGGGTCTTTTCCTTCCACCAATCCAGGGACGGAGTAAGGAGGGCAGCGAGACGAAAAGAGGGAAGGGGTGTTCGTTCACATTTCGTAAACTCGTCTCCACAAAGCTGCACCTCATGTACCGTAGTTGCGAACGTTACGACCTTACGACCAACCACCAAGGGCACGATATGGCATTATACAGGACGTTTCATCCCACAGAAGAAAGCCAAACTAAAATAAGGGGTTGTGAAGACGCAGCCACTCGACTACTGTTCGAATCGTGTCGAGGACAAAACCAGGACGATTTGGATGTTAACGTCCAAGTGTGAGGGACTTAGAAATGAACGTGTTTGGCTTTTCCCCCCTTTTATGAATATATATATATATATATCTTTTTATTGCCCTATTTTCTTAAATTGGTGGCAGAAGTCTTTTTTATTCTGCACGTGTCAAGAATTTATAAGATGAACAATACAGGATGAACAAAATGGCTTCCTTGGACCTATCAACGACGTATAAAATAAGTATTTGATAGAATACAAACACCACCTTTATGAAATTCTTCGTTTTGAAAAGTAAATTGGCAGCTTTTATGTTATTATTTAACAACAAGACTTCCAAATAATTGAGAGAACCATTTGTGTGGTGTTTTTAATAATTCAGTTAAAGTAGTATATAACGATAAAAACCTACTCCCAAAATCTCGGAAGAAAAAAACTCGTTCAAAAAGATAGCAATTGGGTGCATATTCAAATTGTAATACAATAGTTGTTTTTGTGAATGAAATGATATAAATATTAAAATAAATACTACTATACCTGGAGTTAGAGAACACATATAGATGAACAGCATGATTGTCTGGTCAACTTACCTGTAAATAATAATAAAAAGTTATTATCTATTCCCTTATAAAAATAAAACAGATATAATGAGAAAAATGCTACAAAGAAAAGATTAAAATATTTCAGTAGTTTTAAAAGCTAAGAGTAAATGTATACCTAAAGTTAGTGTTTTTTTTTGTACCTATGTAAAAAAAACTCAGATTACCCAGTTGTTGTTAAAATCCCAAACTCCTTGTTACCGAGAAACTAGACTAGACGTACCATTTAGTTTGCAACGCCACCGATGAGGGTGTAGAAGAAAATCAAAAGTAAAACTATCTTTATCTTAAGGAACCTTTTAAAGATTATTAAAAAAACACTAGGGTAGCTAACATTGAAATAGATTATTAGATATCCCTGTCAAACCTTTTGAAGAGGTTCACAAATGCAAATATTGTAGAACTATTCTAAAAGATAGGAATTATATTCAATAAGAAGCCACAGTTCTAACAATAAAGGATCGATATTAATCAGTTTGTAAGCTGTTGTCATCTCGTCTTCTACCTTGAGATATTAAGTCAAAAATATATAAAACTATTATCCTACCCGTGTTCTATTAAGGACGTGAAGAGATCACTCAAGTTGGCCCTACCACCCGTCAAATTTAAAATCCATATATAGTACCACTGTTTTACACCCAAATATTGCTCTCTGCACCCCAACTTAGATACGATATGACCGCTTTTGTTCAGGGGGTGGGGGAAAGTTAAATTTAGCCCCTCCCTAAATAAAAATGTTGGTGTTATTTGGCATCAACTTAAACTCTTGTTTTGTAGCCAAATATGGCGTTTTGAACCTCACTAGTTTTGCAAGGAAATAAATATTCAATATTATAAAAATATGAAAGCCCAGGTTAAGCACATCTCCCATCTTACTCTGTCAATTTGGTTTTTCTTATGTCACAATGAATGCATTGTTTTTCACACTATGCACAGTTTTGAAGTGGCTTTTAACACCTTAATACATTTTTCTATTAAAATGTTTTCTCTCACTAAACTATTAAGATGCAAAACACCATTCTTGAGAATTCAAAATGGTGCATAGTTGTGCAAAGCAATAAATTCATGTTGACATAAGAAAAACTAAAATGATAAGGTAGGGTTGGAGATAACTTAACTTGGACTTCCCAACTTTTTTAATTATTTTTTTTCCTTACAGAACATTAAGTTGCAAGTTCCATACTCAAGTGCAAAGTGGTGCAAAACCAGATATCTACTTAGGCGTACAAAATACTAAACTTTGGATTAGGGGCTACGCTTAATTTACCCCCTCCTTCACCTTTTATCATATTAAATACTTTTCCCATGGCATAAAACGATGCAAAACAAGAAGTTTAAACTGGCTTTAAATAAAAGCAATATTTTAAAATTGGGGGGGAGGGAGACTACAATTAATTTGGTCCTCTAAACAAAAATGGCTGTACCATCTCTGAGGTTGTGAGGCAAAACAAAATACTTGGATGCAAAATGGTGGTTATATATATATATATATATATATATATTATATATATATATATTATATATATATACATTTTAAATTTGACGGGGTGGGTGGTATGGGTGATTTGATGTGAAGCGTGATATCTCACTCTATACCAAGAGCATAAATTGAAAGTTTTTGAGCAAAAATATATGATAAATATAAACAAAAATAAGAATGTAGAAGGTTACATAATGAAGAACTTTATTATATGTATGCTTCCTCAAACATTTGTAAGGATAATCAAGGTGAGTAACTAAGGTGGAGTGGTCATGCGACGCGTTTGGGGATGACAAGCGTGTACACAACATTTTTGTGGAAGGCCGTAGGATACAAAAGCAACCTTGGTAGACTAAAACATAGATGGAAGGATAATGTTAAAATATATTTAAAGGAAGTTGAGTGTCAAGTTAGAGAATAGACTGAGAATTACCTGGATAGGGTTTAATGTTGAACTTTTCTGACATCCATGACCCTACGAGTTCCTTAATGCCAGAGAAATAGCTAGTTTAGCTAGACAACCGACCAACACTGACAAAATCTCATTATATTTAACATACATGTATCTAAATTGAATAATTGAGAAGATATCCTATTGTGTTTAAGTTTACATGAGTAGATCTAGTAACTTTATTTTAAGTGCCAATGGATATCTTATAGTCAGGATAGTCTGAAAATATACATGACGGGGACAAATCCACTCAACCTTGTTTGTTAGACAATAACGCAACCCCGTGACGAAAGGTCATCTGGTTGGTGTCAATGATGTGCTCGTGTGTGTGAGAGAGACATTGGCTTGATCTACGGTGGCATGGTCCCAGACACACGCACAAGGGATTTCAGCATTTTGAAAAGCCAATCATTAGTGTGTTCATGAACAGGAGATACAGGGAGGAAGGGGTAGATATATAGGGGAGATTCTATGGAGTGTAAGGGGTTGAAGGAGTGGAAAAAAAAAACGAGGGAGAGGTAGGGAAAAATATCTGTTTGTGCGCAGCCGCATTGGGGGCCGGGTGGGGGTGGGGGCCTAAAGAAGGAGCTGCAGAAACTGGAAACTACATTAACTTACAAATAGTTTACTTAGCAAAAAGTAGAAGGAAGAGACGCCAGTCTAAAGTTGAGACTTTACAACAAAAACAGAAGGGAAGAAATTAAAAAAAAAACACCATATGATACTGTGAGGTAAAAGTGCTCTATCTACACATCACATATTTTGTCTATACTCTCTTCGGGACACTAGTGAACTATGGTACTAAACTCGTATTTTAATTGGCTGTCTTTGACGAGATGGTCGGATTTGAAACTCACTATGGTGAACTGAGTTTGATTTAAAAGTATTATTTTCAGTCCTATTCTCTCCCACATTAATGCAGGTGAATTTTTCTAGCACATCTTAAAAGTCCTTAATCGTATGTTTGGATAAACAACACCCCCTTTGGTAAACTTTTAATAATAAAATGTATATTTTGGCTGGTTGTGTGTACTCTGTTGTAGATATTTCTTACATTTATACTTGACAAATAAGTTACTTGAATCATATAACACATAAAGAACAACTTGAGTCATGTATTCACCTAGACTTATAATAAAATTGATTTAAATTGTTTTTATCACTACATCTTACATTGGTCCGGGTTTTAAGTGATTTTAAATCAAAAATAAAGTAGATTAGGAATAATCAAAGATAAGAGCATGACATATTGAGCAGTTTAGCGTACCCTATAATATGCGCAAATATGAGCCTAATTTATTGATTACTTTTACATATGATATTAATGTTAGCATGAGAATTTCAAATAAACACTCAATACTAAAATTGGTGAAATATTGGTTTTCAAAGCCAAGAATTTATTAATAATTACATTTAGTCGAAAACTAGTTATTAATAATAATACACTATTTAATTTGATATATTATTAATCAAAATTAATTTTTTGGACTAAAAAGTATTAGACTTTAATTTCTTGGCTTGCATTACATGAAATATATCTAGCGAGTTTAGTAAAATTTGATCATTTGAGAATTTTGCTAAAATTTTGGTCTCAAATTTATCACACATTATTTTCTAACCTAGACAATACCTGGACAAATTAAGTAACAACCAGCCCTTTGGTACAGTGGTCAGCGCATCTGGGATCCCACGTTCAATTCCTGGCTGGTGCCAACCATGCCATGAGTATTTTTTTCCCGAAATAGGAACTATCCCAATGGTCACCAGAATCTGATTAGATAGCTTAAGTTAGGTTTAGGTTTAATAGTTTAAACTGGTACCACGTCCTCATATCCACCATCTTCAGCATCTCATCGGATATGGAAAGAACCTCTGGGCTCCGATACATGAGTGCCGGCTAGCTAATACATACTGGGCTAAGATTTATGTGACCCAGACAGGCATTGATAAATAAAATTCAAGACACATTATTTTACGATGTTTTTAAGTAATTTAACATAGTTTTGATTATTAACAAAGGTTATTTTAATTCTCACCATTTAGAGGATTGTTAATCTAGATTCGTTGAGAAGTACTTGGGTATCAGATACATGTTTTTATATATCTCCACACGGAGATAAACCCAAAATAGTGGGCATGTGGACTAAATGTCAGGCTCATATAATTTGTTTTACCGATTACAAAGAGGTCAAGGATTGAATCTCAGCTGGGTGTACTGAAGGTTTACATTTCTAGATGTTTTTCCACTCTTCCTTTGTGCGAATATGGCTATACTTAATCTCCATTCTACCTTTCTCATCCCTACTTAACTACCATAATTAAGTGCGGATGCACCGGATGGACTGTAAGACACGGTGCCAAACTGACAAAAAAAAATCTATAAAATTAATTTAGTATTTTCGTAATATGAATGTGAAATCGAGACGAAATCATTTACAGTAATAGAATTACTATTACTATTTCCAAAATATCAAATTGGGTTGCATGAATAGTAATCTTAAAACTGCCTCGTTTTTGAAACCTATATCGGTGCGTTTGTTTTCCTGCAACTGTTCAGAAATTCTTTTTAAATTTGTTCTTTTTTTTTTACTTCTCTTTTGTTTTTCTTCTAAAGAAAGTTTTGGTTTCTCATCAAGTCGACGACTCCTCATATTTCCCTCTAGAGCTGCACATGCGGGCTGAAGTCTGACTCTCAAGATAGCCCCCCTACCTCTACCCTCCAAACCTAAATTCTGCCTTCCCCACCCCCCAGGCCCTTATGTTTCACTCCTACCCCTATTTCCCCTTTCCTAACTACCACTGGATTTGAAATGTGTCAGCAACATGATGGTGAAATGAAATTACCCATAAGAAAACTTCTGTGGAATATATTTAAGTTGGAGAGTTATAAAATTTTGTAGAAAAACACGCTTAGGATTTTCAAGAAAATAGTAAATTATTTGGAGATAATTTAACTGACCAGGTATCTTCAAAAACCTACTCTACAAATTATCAATTTTCTTTTCTTAAATAAACAAATCTTAAATAGTTAGAGAATGGTGAATAATCCTCCAACTAATTTTTAGATTTTTGGTTTTATTTATTTTTAAGAATTCAGAATAATATTCACAATTGTAAAGTCATATTTATAATATATTATAATTCATTAGTTGTACATATTATGTATCTTAGTAGAGGATCAAATCTTCATAAATATGACACAAAGTCCAGCAAATTAAACTTTAAATTTGACACAAGGCAAATCTTAATAATCTCAAAACACTTGTAATTACATGTCCAAAAAAACTTAAGTGATATTGTGCCTAAACACTGTGGTTTCCTTTTCTTGTTTTGAAGTATTAGTACCATTAATCAATTTTATGTAGTGTCGTAGTATGATTTGGATTCCAACAGAACTACAAAACAAATAGTGGGAAAAAATCCTACTAACTTTATCGTCTAGTAAATTTTAGCTGGGAATAAGATTTTCCAAAAAAAGATTTTTAATAAACCAGCCTTAATTAGGTTTTCTTAGAAAAACAAAGTATTATCATATTAATCACAATAAATACTCTTCAAATATAAATTTTTAAAAAATATTTACAATATTAAAAAAATTCACAAATAAGTTATAAATTACACTCAAATTATTTTAAATTATAATTGGAAAAAATTTATATAACTATATTTATCAAGAAAAACAATTCCAAAGTACCAATTCAGACCTTAATCTTAAAGGGAATGTTTAAAATATTTCAAATTTGAAAAAATATGTATTAAGTAAACTACCCTTAAATTAATTGATTTTCAGAAAAATAAATATACATTCGTATTTATCCATATACCAATAAATATTTTAACTTTTTTTAAAATTTGTGTCAACTATTTGAAATAAAGTCAATATATAAATTTTATATTTTATTTATTAAAAACTTAGCAAATACGCAATTTGAACCAAATCGTTGGAGTCATTTTTAAAATATCTCAAATTAAAAAAAAAATCGTAGTCAGTAAACTACCCTTAAATGATATTTACTCCAAAAAAAGAGTATACCGTTTTATTTAAAATGTCTAACATTCCCCAGATATATATTTTGAACAAAATCGTTAAGGCCATCTTCGAAATAGTTCGAAATTTCTAAAATAACTTCACTAAACTACCTTAAACGAATGTGAACCCATCAAACAATGATACAATTTTAGTTGTAAAGTAAAATCACTTACTAAATCTCCAATTCAAACAACATCATTAGATTTTTGAAAAAGCATTTAAATCTCTGAGCATGGAACGTTTAAGAATATTTAGAAACAAATAAAATTCAATTTTAAGTGAATTTAAGTTGGACAAGTTGTATTAGATTGACATGAACTACAAAAATATGTAATGTAAACATAATATATATGCATACATTACATTTGTTTTTCATGTCAATTTAATAAACGTGTCCAATTTAAATTCACTTTAAAGTGAATTTTATTTATTTCCAAACAAAATTATTAGATACAATCTAGAAATATGGGAATTCCGAAAAAAATTACTTATCAGTAAAATACTCTTAAATTATGGACTTGGCTCAAAATTAAAAAAAAAAAAATCTTTAAGTATAGCCATATAATATCTAAATATATTCATTTTGATCAAAATCCATTTAACTATTACAAATCTATAGCCAGGGACAATCAGACAGACTGAAATAAAGTTTGACAGACATTGATACCGGAAGAACTGATAAGTACACGTTTTTATCCCAAGGTACATAAAAGGTAAAGATTCATCATAATCTCAATACCGAAATCTTTTAACGATTGCAATACTTTCTCGTTGGATGAGAACGTCAAAAGTGGGAAATACAGGAATATTTTATATACAATGTGTATGTTTGGTACAAATCCGAGAGCACTTTTTTTAAAAAAAATTAATTTTTAAAAATAAAGCTATTTTAAATACTGTTATTACAATTTAATTTCTCTTTTTTTAGTTCCATAAGTTAAAAGATTAAAAAAAAAATACTTCCCTTATGGTTGACATATCGGATAGGCTTGTGCACACATAACTGTCGATTTGATCATGTCACTCATGACACGTACTTAGAGAGGTACCTCAAAATGGATGTCTGAAGAGAGAAGGAGGGAATAAGGGACGCGTAGAGGAGTAAGGGTCGAAAGAAGAAAAACATCCCTTCAATATCCTCTGGGAATACACCACGGATACGTTTCAATCTTTTATTAGATTGGGACGACCACTATAGTGATCTGAAAAAGGATGATGGACGAAATGTCTGTTGATATGTTTTTCACTAGAAGAGATCCGATTTATGGACAGGTACATAGACTTTGAGAAAGGGTAGTCTAATCTCTCCGCCAAGAACGAGATACTGTGAATAAGTTTCAACTTGTCTAAGGTGTTGTGTTTATTTGACCATATATGTTTTATGCACCGTGTCTTACTAACCATCGGTAGTATAGGAAACCCATTACACTAATGAGATATTGACATTGTCGTGTCTCGGAGTGTTTCCAGAGTAAGCAGAGCTTGTTAACACCAAACTTGTGATATGTCCTACCTTGATGGGCTTCACATATTGCATAGCAGATAAGTTGCACCATTGATGGAATCAACAACCTTTCAGGGTAAACGAAGTGTAAATAGACTGTAATAAATGTGTACGCTAACTAATTCCATTAACAAATAATACATAACTTTAGCTTGATACATTTTACTGCCAAATTCTATAATCCCACAAACGTGTTGGGTCTGCTAAGCTTATCTTTATATTATTTTCAATGGCTTCGCTCAAATAACTAAGCTTGACTCTAACGTTATTTAAGTCCTACAAACATGAATCTATATTGAATTCAACATGAAAATTATTAACATGAATAACACGATACACATTGATTTATGTTATTGTTAATAGTACGACACAGTACCTTGAAATGATTAACATATTTTACATCTAATTTTCTGGTAAATTGGTTGCTAATAATTAAAAAAGCCTCAATTTTTTTTAACAAAATTAATTATTATTTTTCATCAACAATGTTCTAAGTATTTCTGTCATTTATTGATCACTTTCAAATCATTCTAATCCGAAGTTACAAATTACCTGTGAAGAATTTGCCCATCAAATTGATTTAATACGGGATTTCTACAATTGTGTGTTTTGGATAGCAAATCATTAGGCCAATACAATTATACATTACATTATTTGAATAAAATTTATTAATTAAATGATGTATTGTAGTGATGACGTTTATTAGCCAAGATGTGTTGAAATTAGGTCTGAAAATACTGTTATTGATTAAAATCACTATAAACATTTCAGCAAGATTATTTCGTTCATCAACAGTGGAATTTAAATCAAAAGAATTAGTTACACTTAAATGATTATTTTTCAATAAATATTCCCCCAACTAATTACAAATTTACTCCATTATTAACATTAGTGATATGACGAGGTAAGACTTGAGCTGAATAATCTGCTGATTTACACTTGATGGACACAAAATAAACAACATTATGGGCCAGTTTCTATGTTAGACTTAGTACGCCTTTAGTCCGGTGCTATACTAAATACAAGAGGACACGTACCTGAACATGTATGAAATGGGCCAGTTTCGCATATGAAACTCGATAATATACTAATAACATATTAATATATACTAATTACATTTAAAGTTATAATTTCACTACCATAACTTATAATATTATATGTTTAAATTTAAAATAACAACACACCATAATTTATTTTGAATCTAAGTTTTTATTCTGGTATACCATGCGACATTACCGTTTTGTAAAGACTAACACAAATTATTTTATCTATTTGTCAAATGCATACATATACAAATATAGCATCGAGCCCCAAATCATAATTAAGTTATGACTCAAATACCTGTGAACACATTCTTTACATGAACACATTTCTAAACTATTTTAATAACATTTTATTTGTAAATTCTTTGCAATGTTTTAATGAATTCTTGTGCATATGTGGGTGAAATTTTAACACCCAAGTGTTTGAAAAAAAAAATAGACTGGATGCCATACTTTGATGAATTCAAACAACAAAGTAAATGCATTGCACGCATATTTTCCTGTTTGGTGAACAATACGTTTAAAAAACGGCTCATGTTAGTAAAATACTATTGGGGTTAGACCAAAGATCATTTAATTGACACATTTTTTTTTCTTCTACAAAAACAGCAATCTAAGATAAATACCTATGATAAACTATACAATTGTATACATTATGTTCTCTCCGATCTCATCCCTGAGTAATAAAAATACTTGACTTTTCCCTCCAAGTGACAGGATATTCTACAGTATATTTAGAAAATAAATTTGACTCAATTTTTTGGATGTCGTATGCTTAATTTTTTCACAGTTACTCAATTGGAATATTTTACAAATGTGTCCAGACAATCAGTCAAGCCATCAGATATTAGGTTCGAGTCCATATCAAAGATTATTTTTCATTTATAAGCGAAATCATTTCCGATTTTTGGAAATTTTCTTGGTTATCTGTAGACTAATGAAGATAATAAAATTTGTATTTTCATAAACATCTAAAAATTACTCATTTTCACTCAGCCTTCCCCAAAGGTAGCAGTTATACTATGACACTATACTATATAAGCTACATCTTAGTGGAATCAAGTGAATTAAGCTCACTAACTTTAAGGGTAAACTAAGAGTACATCACAATATAATTTAAGTAAAACATAAGAACTATTTAATATTTCTGTTTATTTGAACAAAATTAAGAGACCTGCACTTCATTCCCCCTCCCCTCTCCCAGAAGGACCCTGCCTGGAGGATTAGTTAAATTTTCTGGGAGCAAGTACTATTAATTTATTTTGGTATACAAATACTTTACTAAAAAATAAATTAAACGTTTACCCTTGTAAGGTAAATTACTGAATTCAGTAGTTCTTAAATTAAATATAATTGAACCCAAACCACCGTTGGTCAAGTCAGATCAACTCATTAGGACATGGAAATGCAGTAATAAAGCTAGATATTAAGTAAGTATGTGCTGTTGGAATTTAAAACCATGTGTTACACAGTAGTTTCTCTATAGCTTGCAATGTTTTAATTTTTTGAAAATGTTTGCAAATCTTTCTCACACTTTCTAACATATTCACATTTTGCAGCATCAGAGATTCTCTCTAATAGCCTTTGCACAGTACCTTTTACCAAGTTGAAATCAAATTGTCTTTCATTCCACTCACATTTCATAAAACTTTAATATCGTTAAAACTTTGCGAAGTTAATGTACTAGTGCTGTTTATTAGAGCCGGAGAGTGAAAAAAAAGGGGGGGGGAGGCTGGGTTGGTGTGAGTGAGACGGCTGCTGCATAGGGGGATAAAAAAAAAGGAACGCAGGCAGACAGGAATTTTTGTTGACAGGGTCGCAGCCCCAATGTAGTTAATAAAGATGGCAACTAAATTCCGTTTCCCTCCCCCTTGGCGCCCCCAACCCCCTCAAGCGCCCCGGGCTATGGCCCATAATGAAGTGAGGTGACGTGGCTGAATACAGCGGTGAAGGGAAAGAGCGCGGAAAACACTCATTGCGCATGCGTACGAAACATTAAAATTTGATTGAGGGGTAAGCACGGGCTTTGTGGTAGTGGGAGGGAAGAAGTTATATTTTTTTTAATATAGAGGTTCAATGCAAGAGACGCTAGGATGTAAAGAAAGGGTAGAGAGCATTTTTATTTTTTTTGCTTCAGCATTAATTAGCCATGTCGTCAACATGGGAAGGCTAATACAATTACGTCTTATAATTGTAGTATAAGTCCTGAGGAGGCGTTCCGGAGTGAATTGATGAATGCGGTTTTATGGGGAGGAAGAGAAGACGTCAACGGAAAATTGGGGATGGGGGTAGTTTCTAGCTGAGCCTAAGGGCGTGAAAGGGGTAGGTGGGAGAAGGACGCTTGTATTCAAATGATTAACAACGAAGTGTAATGTAGGATGAATGATTGAGCTTTAATTGGCTTATAGCCAGCCATGTTTCTCAAGTATACAGCAACTTGTGAAGTATTTAAAACTATATTTTAAAATGGTGTAGCTGCGACTGGACTCGAACATGGCTAGAATCGGGTTTAATAATTATAACTAAAACAGTGTAGCTATGAATAAACTAGAACACTATCATTATATATCCTACTAACTGAAAAATTGCGTATCTACGACTACACTTTAACATAATTATAATTTATTTTAACAGTTATAATTCAAAAAGCGTATAACCTAAACAGGTAGTAGGACGTGGTGCTAATAATAATAATAATAATAATAATAATAATAATAATAATAATAATAATAATAATAATAAATACAATTAAAAAATATGTATCTACTATAAGACAAAAACGATCAAGATATATTTGAATAATGATAACTTAAAATGTTGTAGGCAAGAATATAACTGAATACGATTATTGACTAATTTTAATTCTTAGCATATGCTTAATTGAAAACGCTAAGGTCAACACTAAGCTCGAACATTTTTAGAACTTATTTTAATAACACTTTTATATAATCAATATACATTTTATTAACTCAGGGTTGGATAATAATATCACCCACAAAACGATCAAACCTAGAAAAGCACACCCTAGGCTTAGCTCTCAGCAGTAAAGTTAGAAATTATAATATCCAGTTTGGGAATTGAACCAGGATCGCTTAGAGCTGGCTGCTCATCGTTAATACCCAACTTCTGACTCGCATAATCACGTCTGAGTAAAATGAACAAAAGAAGCCGCACTAGCATAGGAATTGTCTCTACGTGCCAAATAGTCAGCTACAAATAAATGTACGACACTTGTCAGAGTTCACGCTAGATTTGTAATTACTGTACTATTTCAATAAACTCTGGGGACCAGAAGCTCAACTATCGGGAGTTGACCGATGGGCACGTAAACTAAGATTATCTTCATCTATACTGGTTTTATTGTTACTGGTAGGTCAGATTTTAATCCAAATTAAAATATAAATATTATTAGCTATATTACACGACAAAGTGGGGGCAGCTATCACAACAAATTTTCCCTTTTAAACTATATTTTTGATAGTTGGGCTATTATCTCTTGGGAGTTTATAATAATAAGTAACATTATCACCAGATGAGAATAACATTTTGATATAAAAGGGATTAAAATTAATATATTTCTAAAACATGTTATTTATCAACCAGACAAAATGAGGTTTTAGTAGTTCAGACTTAGACCAAGATCTAATCATATATATTTCATTTAAAAATTCAAAATAATTACGTGTTAAAATTAAAATCTAACCATACTTATATATTTGAGCCTAGAGATACTGTATATTATGGTCAACCAAGTGCAAATAGTTATTTAAAATAAAGTCTAGTACGCCTAAAAACAATATAAAGCACTAGCGTCTTGACATTTGCTATTTGAG
This sequence comes from Timema cristinae, assembly GCA_039000515.1. Taxonomy (NCBI): domain Eukaryota; kingdom Metazoa; phylum Arthropoda; class Insecta; order Phasmatodea; family Timematidae; genus Timema; species Timema cristinae. The sequence goes on along the minus strand of JBCFYV010000935.1, from coordinate 46,031,087 downwards.
TGGTAAAATGAACTAGAATATAAATGGTAGAAATTAAAAATGTAAAATCAAACAGATTCTCTTAAACCCGTGTCCGTAATAGACCACCTTATCCAATTAACCCCAGCGATAGTCAGTGTTGACGTTAGCTAATTCTCGCACTAGAAGACAAAGTAAAAAAAAAAAAAAAAAAAAAAATTTCATTGAAGAGTCTTAATGGAACCCATAGTTGACTGCACAAACAAATCAATGGAGAGGGGGAAAAAAACCACAGACGTAGACAGTTAACAGTAGAAGATGTCTGTTTTATTTGATTGGAGTTGTACTTTTCACGGCCTGTCGCACACTGTAATTGGGTCGACCCTCGGGTATACGAAGCCCCATCACAGTGTTCGACCTACCTACAATACTAGCACCCACTCTTCCTCCCCTCCCACCCTCACCCCCTTCATCCACTCTCATAGTACGGTTTAATTACAAAGCTGAAATACGCGTTCAAAGGAAAACAACAGAGTTTAGTGGAAGAGGGGAGAGGGGGGAAGGGAAATGGAGGGGACCAGAGAACATTCACAAATTGAAATAAAACGAACTTTCTGGACCATACAAAAAAAAAAAAATCTTGAAAAGAGGTTGCAATTGAAAGAATGGTTCAATGGCTACTTTGTGAAACAAAATGTATTGCTTTTATTAACTTTATCCCTTACTAAATTACTTATTTTGCTACATCTCTCTTTCATGTCTTTGTTTAGAAAAAATATATTATTTTAAAGTAGCCTACTGTTCTCATTTATGATTAAATGTTAAATAAAAGTATATATCATTTTGTCTTATGAGCCACAAAGGATGCAGGAATATACAATTTTTAATTTTAATTTAACTTTCAGAAGGTTTTTCAGTTAAAACGAGACCATTATGAATATAATTTAAATTACATGTACTAGCTTTAGATGGGATTTTTTATGTAATTTAATTAAACGCTTTAAATAAAATCATGTGCATAAAACTTGTTTTATCTCGAAAATAAGCCTCAGTGTAAAAAAAAAGGTAGAAATGTAATATATATTTGTTTAATTTGTACGGTATAAACCTGACCAACTTTGGGCCTGTATGAAGTAACCTACCTATGTATATCCTAATTGTACTTCTTAATATGTATATGTTTATTTATAACATGAATATCGGAGTATGTTGTTATAATTGACGTATTTATCAGAACAAGAAAAGGTCTAAGGACTCTCGGAACGATAAGAACATGGAGGGAGTGAGACCTTTAGCTAAACTGCCTAGAACGGGTTAGAATCTCGTTCGGGTAAACTGGGTGTGGTTTTCCTCTCCCTCCACGCAAATGTGGGTTCACTTCCTCTGAACTCACCCCTCCCAATTCCTAACCCATTAGTGTAATTATTACTAAAACGTATAGCCCAAATGGGTAATACGACGCGATGCTAAATAAAATATAGGTGTTCGGGTGGTAAAAAGAAGAAAACACAGACACATGCCCAACTCTAGGCACACTTCTGAGGGGACTTAAGCTTAGTTGTTTTAATTACAAAGTGAATTACTATCATTGGTGACATGATTGCAATAATTAATCGTACACAGAAACACTACAAGCAATTAAAGCTCTTATCAATATCTTCAGATATATTAACTATAAGTTTTGTAGACAGTTGATCTCACATCCTCCATTCCAAAATTGGTAACCATATCCTGTTAATTATGTAATTTTACATCGTTACTAGTCTTAAGACTTCTATTTGTATTTCAAAGTGAAATATCTGCTATAAATATTTCTCCTTGGATTTGATGTAGACATTTATAATTGGTGATCAAATTAGACCGAAAACAAAAGAGTACTACATTCAATATTACATTGGATTATATAACCGTTGTTAAAGTGGTTTAAATGTCTGTCCAGCGATAAGATTCCATAGGGAAACAAATAACCAGATTAAGAAATTATATGTACTCCGTTTATCCTTAAAGTTAGCAGTCTTGCCTTGGCTGACTACATTATGGTCTTATATTATAAACTGTCCCATAGAATAACTATAAAAGGGTAAGTGTGTATTCTGTACATTGTTTAATCTAGAATAAAAGAATGTCCTTGCCAAATTTAGTTAAAATTATTCAACGAATCTGGCAGTTATTGTGGAAAACACTAGGGCATACAGATGGACAGACAGACGAAATGCCAAATGATCAATTCATAACAAGACCTCAATACTTTAATCCAATTATTTTTCTCAACGCAATTAAATTTTATTTACATAAAATCAAGTTGATTAATCAAAAAACAGGAACCATTCTATTGTATTAAGATGCGTCGGTAGAAACATGTATTGTGGAAATAGACTTGTATTGTCAGGTTTTGTGGGTGTGAAGAGGACCGGGTTCTAATGTCGCTACACAGAATAGGAATATTTTATATTAGTAAAAAGTTTTTGCACTATTTTTAAGCAAACTAGAGTAAATTTCTCCTAATAATTCTACCTTTCTTAGCCCTGCCTCAGCTATATTATTGGATATGGATAGCTCAGTCGGGTAGCAATTAATACATAATTTTTACATGAATCTACTATTTTAACTTTATCAAACCAGAACCTATTTATCTACTTTTAGATTCTGCTTCTTCCAACAATACTTGTGTCATATCTCATAGTAATATTTAGACAAAAACTATCAAATAAGAAATGAAAACTGAGATGAGAAAACTTTAATTTGTATTTGAAGTGTGCAAGGAAATGACCACAATCATTACCGGTAGACAGGCTTGAAAAATAATTATTTAAAAAATACATTGCATTCAAAAGTCCTAGTACATCCACTTCCTTTTCTTTCTAATAAACTAATTACTACTCCAAACAACATGGACTATATTTATATGTCATTCTTCTTCACTCTTTTCCGTCCGAACCCCCTTCACATCCCCGCTACCAGTAGTCCCCAGTTCTGCCATGGGGAGGGATCAAGTTGTCACTTGTTTTGATGTAGAGATGAAAACAGGGAGCGCAGTGCTATTGCGGACGAGAAGAGAACTTACATATTTTTTATTGGTCCTTGTTTTAGCGATTCGCTTTTTTTTTTTCAATCCTCGGGCAGAGGTTGTGGTGCATGCGTGCTATAGATGCACTTCACTTTTAATTAGCAGCCAAACTTGCACGACTCATGACAGGGATGATTGGTTAGTTGGAAAAGCAAGAAAATGGAATCTATTTGCATGAAATGATACGATAAAAATAAACAGGACAATGGGGCATTGAATAATTGTTTGTGAAACTTTGTGCGTGACTATTTGTAACTTTTAGAAAATTTTAATGACGGTTATTCATGTTATAAGGTAGCTATTGATATGTATTTTGGCGATTACATGTCTATTTACAGCTATTAGAGTATGAGTGTAGGGAACGCGAGAAAAGGTCTGTGTTCAAACAGTTTTTATTGCAAAACATATTTTGGGCCAAAATAAATAAAGTATTTCTCCAATAGAAACATAGAGCCTAATTTTCTTCACACTGTAATATTAACCTTTATTAAATATATGTCAAGAGCATAGTGGCATTAAATGATAACTTTTTATCATCATTTAAAAAGTTTATCAAATTCTAGGACACTCTTGACAGATATTCAAAAAGTATTGAAATCATCAATGTAAAAATATTAAGCTCTATGTTTCTATTGGAGAATTATATTATTTATTTTGACCAAACGTTTGACTAAGTAAAAAAAAAATCTGCAAAAAAACTCCCATCTTAACTCGTCTCTCTTCAACAACACCTTAAAGAATAATTTAAGGGGAAAGTTTTCGCTTACAAAGATGGTGTCACATGAGCAAAGGATAAAACTATTATTGTACCTGGGAACCCTTGACATATAGATCAATGTATGAATTCTAGCCGGTTAAATTGGGTTGATTTTTCCTGGAAAGGGTTTTTCATACTCTTTCCACGAGAGTTCTAATGAATCCATTTTTATTCACACTCAGGCCTAATATACTTATCCAATAAGAAAGCATCATTAAAAACTTTGATTATAACAATATAAATAATAATAAAAATACTACATCTACCTAGCTTCACATGTCTTATTATGTACTTGTACCTAACCAGTTAGATCGATAGCATTGACTGTCTATTCATTGGGCTAATTCCCTGCAATACCTACAGTATCTATGTGAAATCGATATTAGAAAAGTTTTAAGATAACTATATGGGTCATGGATGCTACGTTTGCAATATAATTAACTAATAGTTCGCGTTAGTATCCAATACAATGACATTAGAGCTCACACGAAACAAATGTAAAGTTACTTCAACCGCAGAAAGATTCGAACATACCCTTTGAGAGGTGGTTAATTAACACTTAGAGGCGTAACAACTTAAAAACATCTTACCCATAGCAAGGGTTAAATGCATAGTAGTCATATTAATAATAATTTAAGGGGCAAACGAATATTGGTGTATACAGGGAAAGGGCTAGTTTTGTAAAGTTGTATCAAAAATCTTCTGTAAATAGAGTGAAAACCCAAAGTTAAGTCCTTGAAAAGACATTTGGATAATAAGGGAAGTAAAGTCAAATTCAGACCTCCTGTGTTAGAGTCAGTATTACGAAACTTAGGTTAAGTTAGCTGTAAGTCCACAAGTGGTGGTATTGTGGGTAGTAAGTGGAACGAAATCTCCAATAGGGTGCCTCCCCAGGTGGGGGAGAGGGGGATGCCCGCCCCCACTGGGGCTCTCACCAATCTGGGACCATTATATCCAGAGTGCGGTGGGACACCCAGAGGGCAGGGTACCGGGGTCGTAATATACCCGGGGCGGACCAACTAGTAGGATAGGTATAGGAAATAAGGACAAATATGACCTTTAGATTTAGATGCTTATCCTAAACTAATTATTGTATTTAAAAAAGAGCATATAAAAAAGATGTAGATCTAGGTCCCAAAAAACATGCTAGGAATCGGGTGCAAATAAAAAAATTACCAAAACTAGTATCGGCCCTGCCATTTATATTTTTTTAACTGTTCCTCAGGAATTGAAGGTGGGCCGAGGTGTTGATTCTGGCTTGAATCTCTGTTTGAAAGTATTCTAATAATCTGTAATGCGAAAAAAAAAAGCAAGATACGAACGCCTGTGAGCTCACTCTAATGACCCTACTCACGTCAAATATCCTGCCAACAAAATATGTACCTGCTTCGGCGGCTACATGGTTTAAGAGGCATTACTTTTGCAATAGAGTAGACTGCTGGTGACAAGGAGATCGAGATTCAAATTCTGGTCTCGTGTGCCTAGGGAGTTTTTTTGTTAAATGGTTTTCCTCTCTCTCTCTCTCTCTCTCTCTCTCTCTCTCTCTCTCTCTCTCTCCATACACTTTGGATATACCTCCTCTAAATTCAAATTTCACCATCCATAATCCCAAATTTGGCTAATAATTAGAGTAATTAGTACAGATTAGTATAGCCTGGACAGGTAGTATACGTGCTGATAAATGAAAAATTTAAATATATAAAATTATATTAGCACCGCGTCTTACTACCCGTTTGGGCTATACGCAAAATATATTTTTAAAATCCCAAAAACTTCTTCGATGGTCACGTAGACACCTTATATTGTTTTCCGTCTACGGGGAGGACATAGAGTCCCGATCGGGTGACCACAGTAAATAACGAAAGTGTTTTACCACTCTCCATTACCACTGAATATGGGTACATTTTATTTAGTTCTGCAGTAATGTACATTTCCCGGAGAGGTAGTAATATGCAATACAATGAATCGATACAAAATTAATAATATTACCAAAAAAAATCAACTAGCCAGTTTAATGGAAATTCGTTGGCCCGGTTCGGAAGAGACTATTCTGAGTAGGAAAAGAGGAGGGTAGAAAGAATTAGGTAAAACTAATAGGGAAAAGGGGCGGATAAAAAACAGAGTAAAAAAAAAGCAAACAGGATAGGAAAGAGAAACATTAATTTAAAATGTGGGACACAACGAAAGGCAAACACATGCATACACAAATTGACGCTTTAGGGGAGTGCTCACCATCCGTGTCCGACTCATCAACAGATGATTATGATGATGCTGATGATGATGATAATGATGAAATGGTGTTTTGTTAGGTTTTGGCAGCTAGTACTTTTCATATCAGGTCCCAACAGCGTGAGGTATGTTGAGGATGCATGAGCGACATTTTGTCGATATTTTGTGAATTATTAACGCAACATCACACGTCTCTTCGTCCCTTCCTATTACCCCTTCAACTGGCCCTTAACATAATTCCTGTCATCTACGCTTCATTCAAATTATAAAATGATAAAAAAGACATAACGGTCATGGATTTGTTCTTTTTTTTTAATGAGCTTAGTAAGAAAATAGAGGGGGAAATTAAATTTACTATTCCAAATCAAGAAATAGTTTTTTTATTTCCACGTCTTACTATAAGTTCTGGTTATACGCCTATGTACTAATTTCACTCGTGTGTTAGGGATTATGAGGGTTGAATTTAGAGGAAGTGTACCAGCATTTACGTGAAAGGAGAGAATGGAAAACAATGGAAGAAAAAACCACACTTAGTAAACAAACCGAGATCTCCCCGACTTCCTTTGTCTAGTCTATTTCTAGAGTAACGTCTTAAACCGTTTGGTCACTGAAGGGGTTCATAAAAATTTAATTTATAGTTGATATATTACGTGAGTGTGTATTGATCAATATATATTTGTACTATCATGTGTATTTATGGTGTTAACATTCATTTCTTTTGAAGCTTGGTTTGTCGGTGACTGGTTACGGGGGCAGGGGCTTAAAATTCTGGAAGAATATAATGAGGGTGTTTTTCCTAAATAGTTTTCCACTCTCTCTTCAAGCCAATGCGATTCCATTCTCTTCAAATCATATCTTTGTTTTCTTATCCAATTAGTGTAATTAAATGAGTATGGCCTGGACATGAAATAATTCCAGGAGAAAAAAATTATAAATATTATATAATAAAGATTTACTCAACAGTATAATGGATTTACCTTAGACGAATAAATAATAAAATATTCAATATATGAACAATAATCTTCGTCCAATAACTCTAAACATACAGTTTATTTTTTAGTGGATATTTTACTGAAACTCTGAAAAAAAATACACCGTTAATGAAAATTGAAAATAAATATTTTATTTAATCAATGGGAAACATTAATAACACTCTGGATGTATGAAAGGATGGCTCTTTTGACAGTTTGTCAATTTCCTTCTCAAAGTGTAGGCTTTGGGGAAAGATGAGTGACAGTTGGGTGTGACGTGGGGTGTACAGCGTAGCAGACAAAACACACAAGCCACTTGTCAAATAGAAACAACACTATAGTTGGATGGATTATGTGTTTTGTCTGTGCCTGTTTTCGAAACAAATATAAGCAGTGGATTTGCCCAAATATTAAGAATATCAATTTTATCAGGCATATATAACACAAATTGTTGTAAATAAGTTCGTCTTTAGGTTCAATTAACATCAGCTTTCGAAAGACTCTAATTATATTAGATTACGACATATTATATCCTTAATTTATTGCACCCGCATTTAAATATAGTATTAAAAATATTGAATAAATGGGACCACGAAAAATACAAAGCACTGAGGATTGTATTACTTTTACAAAAAATACTAAGCCTGGGACTATTATATTATCTCAAAATACGTGTCCTGGTAATAAATAATGGTATTCTTTTGTAATTGTTCAATTGTGGTACTTTTATAAAATTGAATCAATATAAAATTATTATTTTTCGCAATAGGAAGGAGTGTTTGACAGTGAATAATAAGCTTTATCAATTTTATAAAATCTTTTTTGGACGAAGGTTTTTCTATACATTCTAGCTCTTTTTAAGTTATTTGATCTACTAAAACGAATGTTTGAATGCCATGTTAGTCAAATGCCAATTATGATTAAAACATTTTAAATATAGTTATTAGAATGTTTCGATTTTATTTGCATTAAATTACAAGAGATGCATTTAAAAATTGTTTGATAATAAATATTTTAATTTATAACCATCAAGTAGGGTCTGATATTTAAATTAAGAAGTATATTCACACAGTACATAAAATAATTTAAAATATAAATATAAATGACTTATTATGATTTTCAGCAAAATGTGTTAGTCAGTAAAAGGTAAACTAATTTAATTTACAATTTTAATCTTATATGAAGCTTACTCTAGGCCTAAAAATAAATTAGCATGACACCTACACAAAAGTTAAATTCAAAGCATGTTTCAATGATTTTGTCAGGTTCTTCTTTTCATCACAAACAGATAAAAAAAAAAGATATCGAACATAATATTAATTATTACTTTAATATAGCAAACTACATCATGTCCTGACAACATAAATCAAATGTAATGTTTTACGCTCTTTTTTTTTTTACGCCATTTAGAATTTTCAACAAATCAATTTACAGCTTGGTAATTATTCATGTCTATCATTCACAATTAATAAATACCCCTGGAAACACCTGTTTAGTGGTTTTCATTCGAGGCATGTGCATCACGTTTTTGTGATATTTTGAAGTTTGATCTACCATAGCGTGTGTCATATTTTATTATTTACGGGTTCCACACGCACGCACGTATTCATACATCGACACATACAACTCACGCATATTAATACAATGGCACCCACTCACACATATATACCTTGGTCGATTGAGCGTAGCCTCCTCAGCTCAGTTGATACCAGCCTGTATTTTGTGTCATTATGATCCAGTTTCATACATATTATATTTTAGTTGTAATAGGGAACAATATTTTTTAATTCCTATTTGATTATGATTGAATTTAAAAAAAGAATAACCATGTCATTTTCACTTGGTGGGATGTAAATAGAAACAGACTTTACCATTATTTCAAATGTAGAATTTTTGTCATGAAATTTTATTTGGGGCATTTCGGAGAGAATGTTTAGTCAAAATATTACGACTCATGTTTTAATATCAAAAACAATAATGTATCAAGCAACTATTGTTTATTAATTTTAACACTTATCTGAAATATAATTTTTCTTATCAAAATTATTTGTTTGTTAATGAGTCCATTAAATTGGTCAACGATCAAATAAAATTGAGACTTTATTTATGTTAAGTAGAGAAATTCTAGATGTAAAACCAACATATCTGTAAATATGCAGTTCTTGGTTAAATTTAATAAAATGTAGATACCTAGTATAGGTTCATTAAGTTGAAATTACACATACTTAACCAAAATATAATTAAATAACGATGGCTTAAAACACCATATTTTATTCTGAATTATACATTTTAATGTTATATTTTTCTAGTGATCAGATTTCCTGGCTATAGATCCAGAGGTACCAGGTTCAATCCCTAGACCTTCCAGATTTTTCTCTGAATGAGTGGGTCTGGGACGTAGTCAACTTGTAAAATTGTGAGGACAATGAGGAGCTACTTGAGTGAAAAAGTAGAGGTTCCTGTATAAAAAACTGAGATTAATGGTCTGACGGTTCACTATGCTGACACCATCCATCCGCAAAAGTTGGAACTATCATCGTCAACAGATGGTGGGTAATCTGTCAGTATGGCTTGATTACGGGCTGACGTCATGGAGTTTTTGTTCTATTTTTACATTCAATATTTTATTTCTTCGAAAGTATCTAGCGTAATTATAATCTGTGTATCTAGTGTCAGGGTACGTCAAGTGTAAATCCGTATATTACATGATGAGGAAGCCGTTATATATTGATGACGTCCCATCCGTTCACTTCTATAGCAACGCAGGCCTAGCACGTGGTATGTGGACACGTGCGAAGTACACGTGTCTAAATATTAACTTAAAGTGGGTAGGAGATATAAATAAAAATAGAAAGCGATTACAGAGAAGACAAATTTCTGGCCATAAATATTTGTATATTATAATATACTACTATGTATGCATATTGTTGTTATCAGAAATGTATTGCAATATTAATTAGATAGGCCGATATTTTCGTGCAGTGGTATCGTTGGATACTAATCTAGAGTTCTCGGGTTCTATTCTTGGCGGTATAAAAGATATTTTTTCCAAAAGGAAAATCATTCCTGTTGTGTCCATGGTCTGGATAATTAGGGATATGCTAGTAGGTCCAAGACCTCAACTGGCACATCATTATAATAAATATTATCACAACATCTCGTAGGGCTGAAATAGCGGCACCTACATGGCGGCCCAAACTCAGCAAACTTATATATCAGCCAATAGCAATAGAAGACCAGGAGAAATGTCAAGCTGACAAACCTTGATGATTTGCGCTAGAAAAACAATTAATAAAAAATGGATTTCAGTTTAATAAATGTTAAAGGCTACGTAGTTGAAATGTCATGTTCCTAGACAGCATTTTTGAATGTTTAAACCCAGTTAGTTAGCCCTCAGTTATTCTAGAGCTGTATTTTGTAGCCTTATTATTTTTAAAATAACTAGGTTTGTTCAAGTTCAAGTTGTACAAAGCTTGCGTAAAAAAAAGGGGGGGGGCCCTTTTCAAATAAATTAATATTTCATTAATAAATGATTAAAATTGTTATGTAAAATATTGATAAGAAATAACATTTTCATATTTTTTTATTCGATATATTTAAGGCGCACTTTTTGAACCGATAGAATATATCAGCACACGACTTATAAACTGACTTAAATCGAGTACAGATACAACACCCGCCCTTTGGACGGTAATTCATCATCACAGTGAAAGAGAAGACCCCACCCAACAACTTAACAACGATACATTTATCGGCCATGCTGGGAGTTGAACCCGGGACTCTTAACTCAGTAGCCAGACTCGCTACAGTCAGAGATAGGGTGTCTGACTCCTATTTGTATGAATTATTCTACCCCACGATAGCAAAAAAATTACGTTTGCAATTACGTTTGCAATTCGAATTAAGACTACATGGAAACCAATTAAAAATATCTTAGCTGATAATATTTTCAAAACATTTGAAATAGATCATTATATTTATTCCTAATATTTGGTACAAAAATAAAGTGGATAGTCAGACGGAAACTAAAATAAGTTTGGTGGAGCCCAAAGGCTCGGTAAAGCACGATTTGAAAAACGCTGGTATAATCCATCAAGGTATTCTGCTACGTTTCAGGGTAAGAAAATTATACATACATAATTAAATGTATTGTAATAGGTTAGAAAATATCTGATTTTAACTTATATACTTGAAACACAAATCGTATACCCTATTTAAAATAATTGCATATGTTTTTATACTTAACACATAATTTTTATTTTTAAATTTCAATATTGGGCAACATTTTACTTTATTTTATCTATATTTAATGTAATTATAATTCTCATTATATATATATATATATATATATAAAATTCTCATTATATATATATATATATATATAATATATATATATATATATATAAATATAGAGAGAGAGAAGAGAGTAAAATTATGAAATATATATAAATATATTAATATATATTCACTTAAAATATCCGTTATTTATGAATAACATTATTTTATGTGCAAGTTAACTAGTCAAAATGGTATTTCCAATTATAAAAAAAAAGAATATTAAGTTTAAGGAGTCTAAGAGTACGCATATAAAGATTTCAGCAATTGGTAAACATGGGAAGTGATTTGGTTGTACCACACATTGTTTGTGACTGTCAACAAGTTTGTTTGAGCTGTTTAACTTCGGTCAACTAAATTCCGTACGGCTGTGGGAGGTAAGAATAAATTTTTCAGTCAATAAACTGTAACTTTTTATAAAGTAATTATAAGCTCTCCTAAATAAATAAAAATAGTCGACCTAAATGTGTATGTATTTTCTAATAGTGTGATTCCTGTGGAACAGAATAATATTAAGAATAAAATTTTTGTCATACAAGGGCTGCTATCTAGCGGATATAATTCAAATTACTGTAGGAGAGCGCAAGAGTACACAGTTATATAGCGGTCAAAGGTCTGTGCGTACTCTTGCCCTTCAAGTCAAAATTAAAAACCATATATGATAATCTACATGCTCTGTACCTTCTTTTAATTTAGTAATATTTTTTAAAATTTCAGATAAATAACATTTAGCATGAGGAAATACAGACGAACCAGTGAAAAGAAGCTGATATTCACTCAGAAAAAACTTACCGAAGCAAACAAAATCAGCCGGTTATAGCCAACGACAAGTTGCAAAACATCTAGGGACAAATGAATGAGCGCTTCGTAAACGACTTAAAGCTGTAATTATATCTAATAAGGGAGGTGATAACTCTGGAGGGGATATATTCTAATTTTTTGCTTCTAATTTTTGTTTGAAATTAAATATCAAAAGTTGTGACTGCACAGTGATCAGAAAAATTATTACTACTATAAACACGTTACGACAGAACTTGTTTAATGCAGAATAAAATAAAATAAAATAAATCCTACCACTGTAGGGTGTTAATAGGCATACTATGACAATCATTATTATTCAATTACATTATCTTTAATAAATGTCAAACTTATTTAATTATAAGAAAACAATACAAAATACTTCAACTCAAATGTTACATTGAATTTTAAAATTTCAGGTTTCTCATTAAACTGGCATTATCTGTTTCAGGGCACTGTTCCTACATAGCTCGGAAGGTTCCGAAATGCATTCACTGCAGATATCAAAAATGAGCAGGCAGAACACTGTCGGCAGCTGGACTACAGATTTTATGGCTTGAAAAGAAGATAACGATGTAAGTTAGCTTTCAAGTTTGCAGAATTTAAAGGAGTCAGTATCAGGTTCAACTGTAACAAGAAGCTAGCGGATAAAGAATGGGTAGTTTGATTCTGCAAACGGTAAGACCTCTCACTAAGAAATCCAGAACAGTGCAGTTTAGCGCGTTCGATGGGATTTAATAAAGTTCAGGTTGAGATTTTTTTGGGAATTTAAAAAATTGCTATGAACAATACAAATTTACACCCAACAGAATCTTAAACATGGACGAGTCTGGATTTTCGACTGTTCATAATAAATCTCTCAAGGTAATTTCTATCAAAGGAAAAAATACGGTCTGCAAAGTGTATTCGGGGGAAAGGGGTTAACTAGTCACTGCTCTTTGTTGTCTCAGTGCAAGTGGGTTCTACGTTCTACCGGCTTTGATTTTTCCTTGCAAGCAAATGAATTCTGAGCTGTTTAAAGATTAACCATACGTAACTTTGCCTCTTATTTCAGAAACAGGTTATATGAATTCTGAAATTTTCATTGATAGGTTAAAGCGTTTAACTTTCCGCGTAAAACCCACTAAAGAAGATCTTGTGTTACTGATCTTCTCATTGCTCCCTCCTTGCATTTCTCTTTTAAAGGGAGAATAACATTACGCTGCTTTCACTACCACCACACTCGAGTCACAAGATTCATCCTCTTGATAAATGTTTCTTCAGGCCTCTCAAAGTAGCCTACGCACAAGAGGTTGACAAATGGTTGGTTACATATCCAGGTCAAGCAGTTACACAAATGCAAGTAGGAGCTTTATTTCGTGCAGTTTACTCATCAAGAATTGCCATATTAGAAAAATCTGAACGTTCTTTCTCATCAACAGGTATTTTCCCGTACAACCCGAACGTTTTTTCAGACGAAGAATTCGCTCCAGCAGAAGTAACCTACTGAATTGAAGCAAATGAAATTGATAATTTTGCTGAGAATGCTGTAGAGCCAGCTTATAGCACTGTGTAACCATCTACAAATATTGTGGAGTGGACTGAAGACATCTTGGCAAATTCTTCAAATACTATGTTATCTGCCAAACATATCCATTATCAAGAAAATTAAAGTAACTCTGCTCTCAACCAAAGGTCAATGCAGGGTATAGAGTCAATCCATCTCCTTCCTAAAAGCCGAAAAGAAAAGACACAGGGCACATCAAAAGTCAGAAGAACTGTCAGCAACACCATTTAAAAATTGTCCGCTACAAGATAAAAGGGGAAATTGGAGAGAGAAGAGAGGAAAAATCAAAATAGAAAAATGGAAAATGCTGCAAAGAAACTTGATTTTTCGAAGCCATCTACATCAAAGAAAGCACCTTTAACAAAATATGTCAAAACAAATAAAGAAACTATTTTGTGGAGGCTGTGGAGAATCGTTTGAAGAAGACTGGCTGCAGTGTGGCAGCTTTTATGAATGGTGGCATGAAGCATGTTCGGGATATGATGAGATTGGACCGTTCGTGTGTGATAACTGCTAGTGCGTGCTCTTGTTATACATTATGCGTACTCTTAGACTAAAGGGCGTATAAGAATACATATCTCAATAAAAACATTATTTTATTTGTTAATACAAAATATTTTGAGGTTTCGTGCTGTAATACAAAGCAGCACAGAGCAATAATTATAACCATGTGTGTTTTATTGATTAAGTTTTAAAAATATAGTGTTTATGACTTAAAATGTATTAGGTGCGTACTCTTGGACGCCTTTCTTTATCGAGAGAAAGATGATCAGTTTGTAAGAGACACTCGATGAGTACACCCGAAGGAAGACAAAGAGACAGTAATTGTCTTGCGGAAGACGCTACTGGCGTTTATGTATTAGTGAAGTTATAAAAGACATTGAAAGTGTCGCCTCTTGTTATAAGGCTGAACAAAGTCCTGCCTGGCTTGCGGGAGTCGTGTTATTGTTTTCAGCCAAGAGGGTCCTTAATGGTGTTAGTACGTAGCGTCCGGAACCTGTCAACCCCACCAAAACTAATGGGGCGCAGTCCTCGCAAACCGGCTCAAATGGGATGGGAGAGGTGGGCGGAAGAATGGGGGAGACAACTTCGGAGAGGGCTCATTTTAAGGAAGTTGGAGTGCGTAATTCGTCCACAAGGAGGTGTAAGGAACAGAATATATCATAAGAAATCCTTTTACAAGACACCGTTGAGATATGTGCTTTGAAAAAATGTAGTATAGTTTTACTGTACAATAAAAAGTGAATAAATCAAAAATCAAAATAGTATAGAACATATTTATTACACACAAATTTTATATTTGTATATGTACATACAAGCATACATTTATTTATTTTAAAAAGAAAAACGATACATAGTAAACAATAAATACATAAGGTAAATACAATTTCGAATGAAATTATAACTAGGAAATAGGTTCAACCAATAAAAAATTTGATTAAAACTATTATTACAAAATAAGTTAAAAAAATTCTATAAAAGCTTTAATTTGAATAAATTTTAGTACTGTATCTAAATTTTGCTAATATAATTCAGTACAGATTAATTAATACGGTTAACATTTTGGGTGGAATAGAGTTATGATTATTTTCTATCAAAACGAAATATAAAATCTATTTTAGCTGTTACAAGCGTTTTATAGTTTCTAATCTTTAAATTTCAATAGCATTTCTGAGCTTGTATCCTGAATTATTTAGATTTTAACATATTAACAAATTATTTAATTTTATAATTATTTATCTATAACAATTACGTTTGTGTGCTGGTGCAGCTTATTTTTAGGCTTTAAAAATTCACAATTATTAAGTTCCGATGATAATAAAAGAATTGTATCGTTTTAATTTGGGATTTTAAAATTATATTTTTTCAATTTTCTCTTTTATTATTCTATATTTGATATTGAAACCTAAAATTATAGGACATTTTGACGTATCTAATAGTAATAAGAACTATTTGAGTGAGGGATGATGATTCATTTTAAAGGATAGTTTGAACAGAAGAAAAAGAGTGTACTACACGTCCCGGGTATTCAGGTCCTTTGTATCCAGCAATTAAGATAAATGTATGTTGGGGAGTGCAAGGGGGGTGAGGGGGATATGCTTGTTAGTCACGTACGTCGCTAAAATATATATGTAGACACGTGAGTTCCTGTTACATTGTTAATCGGTGTACTGGAGTAGATAACCTGACTAACCCACCGTGTATAAGAACATTTGTAATTCAATAGACTTCAGGGGAAAAGTACAACCTTGTTACGTGACAAAACGATCCCAGCTACAGTTTATTAGTTCCATCAGTGTATACAGTGTGTTAAAAAAAAACCAAGGGTTTAGAAATTTAGGATCTTGTGGTACTCATTTAAATGAGTAAAAAAAGTATTTGTGAACCTAGGTCCACAAACCAACTCACACAGAGCTACAGGAGAAGTAAAGGTGGTAAAGTCGCAAGCACCCCTACTCCTCCCTCTTGAACCCTGATCATAATACTCTAGACCTTTATGTATAGGGATATTTAAAGAGTTTAGTATATTCTTCTTGAATAACTGATTTATCAGGCTTAAAACTAGTCAAAACTGTGGTCAAACGATTAGAATAGAGCTGGAGATTTTTAAAAGAGCACGCAACAGTATTATTGGTGGATGTGACATTATTACTAAAATATAACATTTCCTGTGTCTTTTTGCGATTTGTTTGGCCAAACTAGGTTAACTAGGTCTTTATAGTAAATTAAATGAGTGCTACAAGATCCTAAGGTTTTGAACCCTTTATAATAACATCCTGTGTATTACCGTAAATATGTAACTAAGCCAAGAGAGCGGTGTTAGGAAACTTTTCTGTCAATTTAATTATGGTCATTGCAGTGTGTGTTTTAAAATCCCCACTCAGTCATGTGAGAATCATGCAAGTTTTCAAATACAGTGAATTTGGTGTTCAAATATTGGGGTGGTTTTATTACTACGTATTGGGTTGTTAAATAATACTTGTGGGACAAATTATGAAAAAAAATATTAATCAACGAACATATGCTCTTCCAGGATTTATTTTTGGTTGATTCCCTTAAACAAGCTTTATTTTTCCAATCCCTCAATATTGTTGGTCACGAGGAAATTATGGGAGTATAATATGGTTAAACGATATCTTATACAAAGCTGAAGTTCCTCAAATCTTAACGGCTTAAGAACCAATTAAATTCATTAACATATATGATGCCCCACCAAAATTCTATTCATATATTAATCAATTTAATAGTACATTAACTTTTATATTTATATTTTATCGTACAATATGATGACAGTATTAGTAAATCACCATTGACTAACTAATAAGATTTCAATGCAAATCAACATTGGAGACACTATAGCTAGAATAATTTTATGACTTTGTTATAAAAAAATCAATCTATGTTGAAATTAACAAAACCATTCTCAATTTCAAAATAATTTCAATTCAAAGTTTGCTTATTATATTTATTTAACTTCTTGAATGGAGAAGTCCAGATATTCAGGCCAGGCTTTTAAGCAAAAGCGCAGCTACCCTTCTCTCTTCAGGAAGGAATAAATACACCAACACTCACTTGAAAAAGAGCGTCACTTTGAACAAATTAATAACAGTATCCCTTCAATTATCGCTAACCACATTTTGATTACCACTGCCTCAGTGAAATTTAAACTTATTCAATGGATTGATTACGGGTTATAATATATTGACACTTAAAATCTAACGACGTAAGAATAAATTTATCAAAAAACTTAGCAAACTAAGGAGTATATCAGGAACTTAACTCGGGACCCTTGGACTAGTGTTCCAATCTCTACAACTAAGCTATTCAGAATACATTGTCTATTCATAGCTTACGGCAGAGTATTCAAAAATATAAAAATAATAATAAACTTTATATTGTAAAGGGAAAATCAAACCTCTATTTAAAGATTCCAAAAAATTCACCACAAGTTTATAACATATTTTAAATATATATTTCCTAATTAGAAGAAATTAATTGGACTAAATGATTTGTTGAATAAACAGTTGATTAAATTAATATTTCTGGAACTGTTCTTTAAAGGTAGGTTTGAAAAATAAAAAAAATATCAGTCATCTGTTGACACTGAAACAACTATACTATTATTAAATCACAATTAATTGAAAAATAACGGCATAAACCTTATGATTTGACTTATGAATACATAAAAGTAGATTGGCGATATAGTTTAGTAATTAAAATTAATGTATAGCTATGGAAGAAGCAATTCTTGAAAATCATTTTCAGTAAACGATACGTTGAAAATCATATGGGTTTGAAATAATCATACAAGATTTCTGACAGCAACAGAAACCGTTCACTAACCTCAAACACCACGCATGTTCTCTGTTCTCTCAAAATTAATTGATAAACATTAACAGTAAATTTAAGTAAACTTTCAATTTCCCACGCTTGGTAGTATTCGTGTGAGAGATAGTCACACTAACAATGTGTTTCAATTTAGAGTAATACAAACACAACCACACATGAATAACTTTCGCGCTGAATGTTTGATAATCCAACAAATCGCTAGACAAATATCACTTCTATATTTTTTATTCTCATTTTCCAAGGGGAAAAACACATAGACATAAATGTGTTCATCAGTGTATGAAGTTGTATGAAGTTGTATGAATGTATAAAGGGAAAATGTGTGTAGTATGGTTATTAGATGAATCATGAGTCAACATTTAGAATGATAAAAATAAATGTATTCTAGCAATAAAGTACAAATATTAGTTTTATTTTCTAAGTGTGAAAAACTCCCATGACGAGTTAACAACGTTATCGTTGGTAGAACTTAAAAAAATTAAAGCAAATAATACAGGGACATTTTAGAAGCTATATAGAGATAAAATAATTATTGTGAACTCACCCATAAAAAAAACTACATATAAACAAACACTGCTTGAGGTGGATACAGTTTTTAACACGTGTTAGTACTATGAGAAAGTTTAATTTATCGTTTGTTTGTTTTTCATTGTTTTAAAACACATGCGAAATGGACAAAAAAAAATTAATTTAGCTAAACGATACTTGATTAACCGAGAAAGGACACAACTGGTGAAAGGTTATCATAGTTGGAGTAGGGTGTCATCAATTTTCCGGTGTAAACATAAATCAAAATAGGTGGGAAACATTTGATCTGCCGAGTACTCGGATGCATTAACGAAATTGAGATTTATAGAAATATATTTTAAAATAATGTCGAGATAAAGCATTCTCACCTCCCTTTA
The DNA here is from genome assembly GCA_039000515.1 of Timema cristinae. Taxonomy (NCBI): domain Eukaryota; kingdom Metazoa; phylum Arthropoda; class Insecta; order Phasmatodea; family Timematidae; genus Timema; species Timema cristinae. The sequence continues at coordinate 46,012,171 of JBCFYV010000935.1, read as the reverse complement.
ATTTTTTTTTTTTTTTTTACAAATTCCAATTTGACATAATAATCTATGATACATTGTTTAGAAAAAAAAGTAACTGTCTCATTCATCATACATATTTGTTAACACCAGCATAATCTATTTACACGTAGTTTTAAACTAGTGCGTCTCCAATATTCTAAAATGAGGAAATAAAATCCCCGTGGTAAAAGTAAGTCTCAGCGCCTCAGAACAAGATTTTCTGTTCAGTTACTCACATGTAGTTAATCGGGCAAGTGCTAAACTTGCTATAACTTATATTTTTCCAGTTATTTTTCGTGTTTTTCTGAACATTTATTTATTAACAATTTAAATTTGTTGTTTTTTAATGGTATGATGCACCGCTCAAGCTTTATCGCTCCTATATTGAAAAAGGAAAACTTTTTCTTAAAACTTATAAGATATGTGAAATATGCAGAAACACAATGGAAAAAAGATTCTTAAATTTCACCAAATAGAATATATGAAATTATATACAATTTACAAAATAATATTGAGAATAAGTAACATAATATGTGTTCTCCAAAGAACATAGCGATCAACTTTCCGTTTCCCAAATCTCCATTTAAAAACAATATATACCTATAGTTTGGAAAATGTTGATTTATAATAATATATTCCGATAATGTTTTAATTATTTTTAATATCTCTACAATTTCGAAATTATGGTTTATTTTGTATCTCAAAGAAATGAGTATATATGATCCAAATAGAAGACATCCTCTTATGTAAAGAATCCTCTATGATATTTTCCTGGGAAAAATAAATATACCATTTTGTTTTTAATGTTTAATAGTGTCTAAATACTTTTTTTTTTCCAAATTGTTAAGGTGGATTTTAAGAATATTGCAACTTTCTCTTTTTGCAATTAAGTAAACTAACCCTTAATTTTAGGATTAGAATACTAATTCGAAGTAAGCTCCTTGGAGTAAGCTAATACGAATCCTAGAGTTTGAATTTCAGCACGATCGGTAAAATGATTTTAGCTCTAGGCTGAGATACATACCCACTGACAGACAGACAACAGCATGAAAACCATATTTTTTGATTCAGTGAGTTATTGAATGTCAACATCCATCACAGTCTCGAATTAGATTTTTTTTTACAATCACAATGCTTTCTCTCTCCGAAGGGTCATGAAAGAGTAAATAATTGAAAATGCATAGGGAAGATGATTTTACATGAATGAATCTCAGAAAAATAAATTATTCCACTACTTATTTCAAGAAAATAGGGCTTACAAGCACTTGACGTTCCCCTCTTATCGACACCCCCACCCCACCAACCCTATTCACAACAGAAGTTCAATTCAAATTTATGGAAGCGACGTAAAATACGAGGATGACATCAACAAGATGCAAACATCAGGTGAAGAATGAGAATAAAAGCAAACAAAATATATAAACCTTTTGAATACATTCAGACTTATGAGATACAAAGCCAAGATTCCATCCCATCGACAAACATACAAACACACACACAAAGAGTAATATATTGAGCTATAAATTATATCAAGGCTGCATATATTTGGCTTACAATTGGTATTCCTTCGTATATATAAATATATATTTATTTATTTATTTAAAAAAATACCAACGTTAGTAGTACCTAGTTCTTGAATTTTATAAAACACAGAAATACATTATTCGACTCATCGACTAGAACAAAGTTGTAACTTACATTTGCGGTATTCTATAATAATGATCATAAAATAGATGACTAAAGAGTAGAATCTGCTAACTTTTATATTGCAGAAGGTATTTTTAAATAACCTTTGCTCTTGGCATTTGGGTGATCAAGCTTGCGATAAAATTGTCAAGTACTTAATGGTTTATTTGAATCGTTAAGAATCCCGAACTTAAAATTTATCACTTTGTTCTAGTCGATTCGTTATTTATTCACCATAATTTGTAGACCTACACCATCGTGTAACATACAACTGATTGAGATTGGAATCATGATATTGAAAGTGTTACATACGTTCAGAAGGTAGTTTAAAATTCGCACCGAACCTCATTTAATGGATTAACTACCTTCTTGAAAATACGTGTGCACGCCACCACAACTGCTCTTACTGTAGGATACGTTTTCCTTGCGGATGTAAACCTCACCATTAGCTTACCCACACACAAAAAAAAAAAGTCCATAACAAGCAACGTTACATCACCAAGAACGGTCCCCTGACGAATATGACGGATCAAAATAAAAAATATACACACGTGAACACAAACAGCCGTAACAAGGAATTTCCACAACGTCGATATTTTATTGGTTTCCTTTCCCCCTTCGGGTGCAGACCCAGAAATGAACAGAGAGCGGTTTTGTAAAGAAGAAGAAAAAAAAAAAAAAAAGGCTGTTTGTTGGCTTGGATGGCAACGAAAAGCAGTAGAAGACCATAACGTAATGGAGGAAACACGAAACGAAAAAACAGAAAGTGTGCAAAGAAAATAGTATAAAATAAAAGAGAGAGCGATAGTAACCAACTTTCCCTTTACCTCTCTTTTCCCTTCAATCACCCCTAACCTACATCTTACATTACGACACGACATTTTCCTACTCCCTTTACCCCCTGCACATCTATCCTTGACTGGAGGGGTGAAACAAGAAGAAAAAAAAAGGAATGGGGAAAGTGTGGCAAGGGGAAAGATGGTGGGCGGTAAAGGGCAGGGGGAGGTGGGGGCGCAATGTTCATTTCTCATCGGAAACCGAAACACTAGCGCCGCCACGAACAGACCATTTGTTTCTGTTCCTCTTTAGTCCCGTAACGACCTGCGCACGTAGGTAAGAACAATGGTGACTTTATAAAAAAAGCTATAGTGTACAGTCTGAGAGCTAAGAAGGACGATATATTTCTATAAATAGACCCTAAAGTCACTGTGAACATTTGTTATCTTTAAATACCATTTAATATACGGTATTAGATGAGTTGAATCGAAATGATATCGAGGAACTTTGAAGATCAAAAGAATTAAAAATCTTTAGAAAATGCTTTGTGAAATCTGACTTTTTTTTTTCTTTTTTAAAATTTAAATTTCAAAGCTTGCATTAAATTAAATCAAAGTCAAAAACCGGAAAATAAAAGATTAGTTTAGCTAGGGATATGTCTTAAAATACGCGCATAAGAAAATCACTCAAATGTGTAGGCTCCTACTTTAAATTAAGTATGCTTCAATGCAACATAAAGAACCAGTTTTATTGCCAGAGGGAAATTTTGAATATTTCTTTAAAAAATGTATAACATAGAATCAAATGAGAATATTTAAATCAAACTTAAGAGTGTATTTAGAATAATATTTTATGAATGTCCCTACATTGAAAAATGTTATTATCAACCTGCACTTTTGTCATGTTGACTTAAAAAAACCTACATGACACCCGAAGTGGTTTAAGCGATTTTGTCTCGCCTTTTATAACCATTCGCATTTATGTAGCTCTCCTGAAACACCCTGAGGGAGTGAAATAAGGGCGGTCAATGTTAGAAGACTGCACCGCGGGCCTCATTAAAGTGACAAGCAACAAACATCCCTCATTCACCCCCTCCAAACCGCTGCTAGGCTCTCTCTTGCAGTGTTATGATGAAAGAGAGATGAACCCCCGTGGGAAATTCGGATCATCCCGTCAACCCTCCTTTCCCATTCGCTGTTCTTCCTTCATTTCTTGTTTCTTAACGTCTCCCCTTCCCATCATTTTCCTACACAACATGTCAACACACCATCAGAAATGGTGGATTGGTTAGCACTCCTGACTTTGTCGTGGCACGGTAAGAATCCGACATGCCCCCACTAAATTAGGACAGTATCTTCTCTTAAGTGGTTTGATGGTTTAGTTCTTTAAGATTTATCATCTATAGTTTGGTTATTATATGAATGTAAGTAATTACCCAAACGATACAGAAAAAAATGACTGCTTACAATAACACAATATGTGTGTCTGTCGTTGTACAACTGACTTATTAAAGTTTTTTCCAAAATATTTAAATCCTTTTAATACAATAATATTTTACAAGATATTTGCATACATAATAAGATATATTATCATGAAAGGGATTTATATGGTGGCAGAAATAAGGAAACTAACCAATGTTTTTAAAATCGCTTGGAAACAAATATTTAGATAACACAGTTTTTAAATCAATATTATTGTCATCGAAATACCTCATCAATAAAAACCAGCCTAAAGAGAATGATCTGATTCAACTAGAATAAAGTAGCTAATGCCAATAAAAAATAATAAGATAGAATATTTAATGATTGTTTTAAAATGAATGTGGATGCGCTATAAAATATATTCTGAAGATATTAAATAGAGTCAATTTAATACAAATGTTTTTCCATTCAATTTTCCCCCTGCTAAAATGCAACAATCGTTGATTTTTACTTTAAAAATTAGCATATTAACTAGCAATGATATTTAGGGTTGATTAACTAAACAGGAGCAATATATTTACAAATCTATTGCTTAATAATATTTATTACAATTTCTACTGATTAGATTTAAGGTGAAACTTTAGCCCGGGATAACTGTTTCCCTCAACAAACACAATATTTGTACATTTATTTACTTACTCTTCCTCCATCACTCCTATGATAGTGACATAGTGACTGTGAGCGCTCTCAACTGAGCAATAAAAATAGCAAAATATAAGAATAAAAATACTACGAAGTATTACGTAAGGCTATGTTCCATGGCGATATTCCTTATGGTCAGTAGAGTTGAAGCTTGATACACAACACTTGACCAATAGCTTCTGAGAAACTTAAGCTAGAATCTTGGTGGGTATAAACAATTTAGACTTAAGGTGTCACGAAAGCAGAAAGAGTGATTTTTAGTTCACTATCAGTGGAGCACAAAGATAAATAAGTAAGATAAGATAGATAAATTGTACCTAGTATATGCGTGGAGGAACCCACTGCCCCCAGCCACCCTCAACACACCTGACCTATATTTGAATACCGATCTCCCCGTTGCCCAGATGCCCAGACTAATTTGAGAAGTGACGTGCGTTAGAATATGCGATAACCTATTGGGGTTTGAATCTCATTTAAATTGTCTTCATTCATTTTTGTGTGTTTGTGTTGTATTTTCCCCATCCAGAAATATTAATTCAAGACTTGCAACATCTTGGCAATAAATGTCCCTTCCCTCTCGTTATCTTAATCTCTTCTTTTCTTGCTTCAGATAATAAAATTAAGTACCTCCTCCCCACCTCCTCTTTTTTTCCCCTTGTCATCCCAGAGTATTCCATCTTTGTTTCCCTTGGTTGAAATAGAATAAAAGGGCGAAGAAGAGCTGGAAGATTAGTGATTGTGGCAAGAAAGTGAAGGAACGCTGGGGAATAGTGAAAAAAATAGTTAAAATAACAATTTTGAAGTGAGTCTTGTTTCACAAAATATAAATATTAAATTCATGAATGGTTGACATACATATATAATTTTAACTGTCATCATTTATAAATAACAACCTAAATATTCTATTTTAATTTATTAGTAATTAAATAATATTAATAAATAATATTTAATTATTATATTTTCAAAATAACTACATTGTTTGTTGTCTGTTTCAGATATTTTAATTTAGCAAACACACTCATAGTTTATAGAAGTTATAATATGTGTTCCCTTCTGACGTCAGGAAATAACATTTGAGGGTGCAATTGTAGCACACAATTTAAAACAAACTTAAATATAGAACTATCCAACACTCCCTCCGTAGCTATAAATTCATAACTGTGAAAGGGTAAGTCTCCTTTCTAACCATTTATGAATTTTGGCCTTATCGGGAATACAATTCAGTGTTCTTGCCTCCTGAGGAAACGTACTACTGACTGAGCTAAGATGTGACTGGAAATTATCTTCATGTGATGTGTGACATTTAGTGCTCTATCCTACAAGAGTATATCTATTGATAAAAATACATAGTTTTTTAACTTTCTTAAAGCCCACACCAGTGGACACGTGGTTCAAAGTATCATTCTCTTCTGCTCTGGTTTTCTGGGGACAAATAGTTTGGGGTTCAAGTACAGGCTTAGTCTATTAAGGCAGTTCTTTCAAAATAGTTTCTCGCTCTCTCCGCATGCTGATACTGATACATTTTTTTCATCCCCTATCTCATTGGTGCTAGTACGCTGATAGCCCACAGGTGTGGTAGGAAGCGGTGCACAAACAACACACTTTCTTTAACATATGTTACGTCACTAGTTCACGGGCGAAAGAAAGGCTCAGCAAGAGTGACGTACTCCGGGCGGGGGAAAGAAGGGATGAAGGTTTTATCCGAGAGGAAAGAAGGAGAAATGAACGATCTCCGTCATAATCCAGTTAGCGGCTTCTCGGGTTTAATATTTCACAGTCCCCGAGTGATTAATCGGCCGTGACGCGCCCGAACACACACACACACATCTTCTCCTAGACACAAACTCATGACGGGAAGGAGGAACAGACGTGATAAATTTGCTCTGTTAGCAACAGGGTGTGAAACACGTTCATTCGTGTATCGACTTTTAATACGTTATATAAGCTCGTCAACGTGATCGAGTGGTTCTTTAGGTTTTTTATGTGTGAAATATAACCCGTATCGATCCTGGATACTATCTAAAACAGTTTACATGTACGTTTAGGTTCATAATTTTGCACAATATCTATTCAAATTTATAGTTCTAGGATTGAGTCCTAGAGTTGTGTGACGGAAAAATTAGTGGAAAATGTTACCTTCCTTTTATACAGAACATTTTTAGAAATTTAATCTGAGTACGTTAATATCAGAAACATTATAAAATTAGTTACACATAAAACAGTAATCTTAGTTCTCTTATCAGTTATCACACTCATATATAGAAAACAGTGCTTGGCGGTTGAGTGAGTTATTTTAAGTCCGTATGTTAATACTACAATATTTAATTCAAAACCTTTACGAATACATCCCTTTTCCTTGGGATTCAATGGTCTGAAGATTTTACCTAAATATGTTAACCCTCAATTATCACTATTTGTTTGGATTTAGTATTTGCGAACAAATTCTTATATAAATAGCCTCCTCCCTAGTAATTCCCCAAATCACAGTTTTATCGCTCTAACCGACACCTCCATTAACATAGTTATTCTACCTGCTTAATAAGTCACAAGCCACGACTGCGGAAAAGTTTTATCGGAAACCAAACCAAACGAGATGAGACTGATATCTTATCCCGCGTGTCCACTGGTTCAGACCAATCGCTATTGACAATGTGTGAACATAAACCCCGACATCGATTTTATTAAATAAGGTCTATATGTCTTATTTCAAAACATAGAACCATCTTCCTATTAAGTTTCTGAACGTGGACACATATAGATTAAATACCACTATGTGTGTGTGTGTGTGTTGGAAAATATTGTATATTATTATTATTACTATAGCCCTCTAGCCAGCTATGGGGAGGGGTTTGATAGGGGGTGGTAAGAGAAGGGGGGAACCTTTCAAGCTTGTCTCTGAAAATACCCCCCCCCCTCCGCCGCCAAATATGCTTTGTGGCTTGCATGCACGCACAAGGTTGTTGTATCAATAGACAATACATTACTGCTTATAAGCCCCGGGAGTAGCAGCTGTTGACATTATATATGTGACAAACCCGTGTCTATAGGGAGGAGGTACTGGCAATAGGAAATGAGGGAAAGGGGGGGGAGGCGGGTAGGGGTACTATCTGTCACTAACAGCTGATGAGAATTGGTACACTCACTACTGAAATGTTTGCGACATGGTGAGGCGCTAATTACTACAGAGCGCGTACACCGCCCTTGATTTATGGACCGAGCGAGTTGTGTATCAATGCACTTAACCTAAGGATGTGAGAAGTGCTAAAAAACGGCACATAACTGGGGTAATATGTATATGTAATATATATAATGTGTAACACATATAGGCCCATACATACACACACATGACATATATATAAATATATAATATAATAATTATATATAATATATAATTGCGCAACGTCTCATTACCCGTTTAGCGGTTATCCGCATAGGGACGTTGATGATACATAATTTTGAAGAAAGAATTGATATTCACGCGGGAAAGTATATTTGATTAAACACATAATTTCCCCCACCAGATCAGACAGGACTAATGCCTTGAATAATGTGTCTGAATATACGGGTTATTTTATTTAAGGATGAAAGATTTCAGTACTATCATTTGCAAGTAAGCAGTGGCTAAGTTACTACCTGGTCAAATTGGATCAACGGTATTTTTAGTGGTTTTATGGGGTATTAATAACAAAATATGATCAAATTCACCACAATGATAATTAACAAATTAATATGAGGGATATGAATGAGGGAATATAATATATAAAGTTCACCCATTTAAGAGTGAATGGAGCTGTTAAAAAAAAACCCATCGTGATATATAACATGTGGGAAACCACCCCCAGTGAGTTCGGCAAAGATTCGAATTTCGATCTTACTGTCACACTCAATCTAATCTAAATCTAACTTGACATCTTTGACCGCATGAACACAGGTGTAGTTATCGACCTCAGTGGTCTTCAGGTAAAGTGCTTGCGTCAAGACCCGATATTCGTGTGTTCAAACCCAGCTGAGGTTGATGAATTTTTAACGTGAGATACAAATCCGTGGCAGAGATTCCTTCGACGGGAAATTAAGGCCAATGGTCTCATGTCAACTGTGGCATGTTAAAGAAATCTGGAAGGTATGTGAAAATTCCTTTTCCGGAAACATTAGTAGGCCCTTTTGCTCTCGCTCATAGAAATTCCCGTGTGGCTATATCATCAGTCGTTCATAAAGTGCATGTTAATATGAAAACTTCAAACAAATAAATACAATCTATTCCTTTGTATACACAGTTCGTGAAATGTTTTAATATAAATTACAGTTGTTATTTATTATAGTTATAATTTAAGGAATCAAAGACCAGATTCAATAACTATTTTTTATAGAGTAGGCCTAATTATAAATTTTTTTATCTCCCTAATATTAAAATTATCGCATTATATTTACAGATTTACGGGTACAGAAACCAATAGTACTTTTATAAATAAAAGCAGTTACCTCTAGTTATTTCAGAGAAATGCATAAAACATATTTTACACGTAGCCCATGTAATATTTTTATATACATTTTAAAAACAAGTCTAGCAGTTTCACATGGTTAGATTATTTTATTAAACAGTTAGCAACACTGAGGGTTTTGATTTCACTTCTAAATCGGTTATGACACGTTTCGGTAGCCGCATGGTCTAACGCGCTACTCTCGCACTGGACTAAACGGCCGAAGACGAGGGGTTCGGGGCTTGATCTCAGTCAGGTGTACTGAGGGTGGCTTATTATAAATAGTTTTCCACCATAGCTCTATGTAAACTGGATACACTTCCTCTAAATCCAACCTTACTTATCTCTAACACATTGGTATTAAAATAATGACAGCGTAAGCTTGCTCAAGGTATGCGAGCAGTCTTTCAATCGTCGATGCGAGGGAAATGGAGTGATATAGAGAATGTGTGTGTGTGAAGTAAAATTATTATTACTTATTATTATATAAATGTATGCAATCTATATATTTTTATATTTTATCAGAATTGTTTTCTTTTATAATTATTAATTGCTATCTCCAACATGTTTAGACCTAGATTATTATTATGTGTTGTGAATGTCATGTGAATGTGCGTGTGTGAATTGATTGTGTTTAATTTTTTTTTCTCTCTCTCTCTCCTTTATTTAGTTCTACTTTCCTCGTTTATTTTACTATGTTCTAAATTTACAATTATGTATATGGTCAATTTCTTTTATTATTATTAATATATTTTGTACACGTTATTTTATAAATTATGTAAATTATTCTTAGCACGTAAGTATTTAATGAATATTCATTTTTACTAAAGAGTTAAGTGTAAGAAAAGGCGCTGGCCTTAACTTCGTCCAAATAAAGACGTTATTATTATTATTATTATCATCACTAAAATTATTATTATATTATTATTTTTATTTATTATTATTATTATTATTAATAGCGTAATTATTACACAGGCGTATATCCCGAATGGAAAGTAAGACGTGGTGCTAAAAAAATCGTATATTTGTGTTATACTCCAATAATGACGGCTTATAAGGTCTCTATTGACAGTTATTATAACAACTGGCTCTTATTTGATCAATATCCTGTACCTATAAAATGAGTTAATTTTTGCTCAAAAAAAATATGTTTGTACTTTCTTAAGATTCTTTCTACCAGAAATCTACTATATTCACCCTCTCCTCTACTTTTCATTATCATCGTAGAATTATCTCAAAGGGAGTTGCCGTTTTAGTTGAAGCTGTCATGGGCTTGTTTTAGCTATTAAATTAACATGTGCGAGTTTGAAGATGGTACTAATTAATATAATGAGTAATATCTTGTGTCGACAAAACAGTAAGCCTGAGATAAAGACGTTTCTTATATAAGTTTCGCTTTTAAAAAAAAGCACACAATACTCTAGCTTCATTCAAAGAAATCAAATCGTTTCAAAGTTTTCGTCCCTTTTCTTTATTTAAAATAATATATGATTTGAAGAAAAAGTAGTTAATGATGATAAATTTCTAAAAAAATCTTAGGACTTTTGATTAATTTTAAAACTTCGTCAAACATAATTAAATATAATAGAAAACAAAATATAATTAACCTATTAATTGTTTAAATGTCTAACAAATTTTACACAATGAATTATTAAATATAGCTTTTACCAAGTAAGAGCAAATATAAATTGATAACATGTTTATGAGATGGATACACTTTTAATAAATGATAATACACATAATATTTGAAAAGTTTTTTTTTTGACATAGTAGCTTTTAAAAATATAAAGTAATAATAAAATAGTTTTTTTTGTTCTAGTTCACTTGGGTATTTTATCTTCATTTTGTGAAATTAAATATTTACTTTTTTATTTTGATGAATGTTCAAATATATAGTAATTTCGAAGAAAAAATGTTTATATACAGAGTGTACCGTAGCACTTTGGACTCACTTTAGCAGTGGATAGGAGACACAAGTATAATGGAAAAAAGTTAATACAAACATGTGTCCTATTTGAGCTTCCATTAAGGTTGAAGGTGGCCATTTTGGGCACTTCTTATAATATTGAGCAGCTCCACATTACAGGAGTACGAACATGACTACATATCGGAATCAAGGTCAAATGGGACACAATGTTAGTATGAGCTTTTTCATTGTTTTTGTGTCCATTTTCTAACGCTGAAGGGGGTCCCACTTGTTACACAGCACATCATATATATGCTTGTTTTTTCCTTAATTAAAATACTTTTGTAGAACTAGTAAAATGATGCATTGTAATATAATATAATGTATTATTTATATTTAACGAGTATGATGGTAGGATTTACACGTTTGCTTCGATAATCTTTTTTCTGTTTGTTGCTTAAATATTATAATATGCTTGACCAAAAATAATTAATTATTTATGTCTACATTAATCAACGCCCATTATATTCAGATGTGAGAAGAAAAATATATAATCTTATTGACACAATCATAGATGTACGTGAAGTTTTGTTAAAACACGTATCGTACATTGTAGCTTTTAGCAAAGTTTTTGGATTACAACAATTATATCGGTGTATTTGTGCGCTTTAGTTCCAGTATGTTAGGTGAGGACACGAAGCACTTAAATCAGCAGAAAGAAGCTCTATTGACCTAGACAAGATACAATATTTTTGAGTACGAGCTTTCAATATATTTACTGTCTTGAAAAAATTAATATATGTCATTTTTTTTCACGTCTTTCATTTATTGCTATCAATCACACATTTAGTTAGTACAACTTGTTATAATGATAAAATATATCAGTGGGAGTAACTTCTGAATATATATTGTAAGAATTAAATTAAGTTGTGAAATGAAAATTAATAGAATATGTATTTGACGAGATACATAAATAATATAGCTACCATGATTTATTGTAGTTCAAACTCAAACAAATAACTCACATAGTGTTGATAAAAAGCTGTTTGTAAAACTAAAATAATGGATCAAATTATGCACATAAACGTAAAGTGAAGTTCATTATGTAGAGAGAAGCTTAGGGTTTAGTTGGGAGAGGGGGGGGGGGGAGGAGGGGCGAACGTGAAAGAATCATGTCAACGAGCGTTTTATTTCAAAAAATACAATATTGTTAAGTAGTGTACAATTTTTTTCGATCAAGCTAATTGCAATGCAGGTTTTCATAGTAAACAGTAAGCTGTCCCGATAATGAAATTACCTATGCCCAAACTTTTGCCTTGTCAACGTTGATTTAACACATGGATAATTCGATAATCAAGTCTCGCTTCTCTCAAACTTTGTTTAAGCCTGACAATGTTATCCGTATTCCTCTAATGTGAAAGTTTACTGACAAAACTTTCCCACTTATATCTAGAGCACATTTTTTTTTAACATAATTAGAACAAAGACAATATAAATAATGAAAGAAACATAATTTTAATTCCAATGAAAAATCAACATTTAGCAGTGTTGATGAACCTGTTTGAAATAGAACCGCAGAAGAGTTTATGAAATTTATTGGGTTTATTTTTAAATTTTGCACATTTAAAGATCACTTCTAAAAACGCAACTATATCAATTAAAGGTTTTAATCATCGTCGACTTAGAGAATCTCCGTTTATACTTAATTCTAATTACAGGGTTAGAATTTGATTGGTCATACAAACTTATGAAAAATAATACGAGTATATTACTTTATACCCTTCCTAGAATAAAACTAAAGTTTTATTAGAAACCTTAGTATGGATCCCTCTACCTCTAAAATGTTTTAACATAACTATAAGTGAGTTTTCACTAATGCATATTATTTAATAAAAATAAAAATAATTTTCACCATCCAAACAGTTATAAGTGACTAGGCCAATTTTTTTTTTTAAATAAATGGTTTAAGTATTGCTTTGAAATGAATAAGTTTGTATATCCTTATATTCTTTAAAACATCAAAGAGCTGAGTAGATACTACTTTTTAAATAACATAAGATCACTTCCAAAAGAATCCGAGTGCGGGCCGATATCACTTAAGTCCACATTTAAAATAGAATTATAATCTTGGTATTAAATTAAGACAATAGTTGAAAGAGAATCCAATAGGTCAATGTGAAAGAAGTGTCTTACGTTGGTTTTTGGCATGTTGAGAGGATGAGTGTGGCCTGAGTGACGAGGCAAATTTATGATGGTAGAGTGTGTGGATCAAAATTATGGATTAGGCCAATTAAGACGTGGCTAACTGTTGTAGTTAAATGTGTGAAAAAGACAAACATTAAGAGTTTAAAGAATAAAAGAGAATGTATGACTCGGCATATGGATGTTGTTGAAGCGAAATATCTATGTACGGATAGGGAAGTGTGTAGAACGTTAGGGAGGATAGAAAGTACAGAGTTTAAAAAAAAATATATATGCGGAGTTTGGTCTACCGCGTATGGGAATGGAGTAATTAGGTATTTATTTTATATTTTAATTTTTGGCATTTGAAACTATTTGATTTTATTTGAAATTTATTATATTATTATTATATTTGATATCTAACGCAAAAAATGTAAAAATTATCAAAATAAAATAATCACAAACCTACGTTCTATTAAAAAAACAAATAAGAAAACATATGTATTAAGTGGCCAATAACAAATTATATAAATTTAAGTATTTCTTAAAACCATATATTTTCAATTAAAATTGTAGTAACTATTAATATTTATTTGTACAACTATCTTAACAGGAATTGATACTGAAAGGATAAATGAACATGATTATCAATATTAACATACAATTTGAGAAATCATGACAGTTTAATGTATTGAACTGTTTTTTATTATTCTAAAGATACAATAAATGATTTAAGTTTCTTAAAAACATTCTTTTTATTGAACAAGTGTTCATTGACCTCATTAAATAGTAAAAATGACCAAGTAAACTATCTTACTAGGTTATATGTGATATCGTTTATTGTTATTTAAGTTTTATGGAAAAGTCAATACGAGAACTCATAGCGGCGAGTATTGTATAATACATGGGATATAATTAAAAAAGAATAATTATTTATGAAATCATCTCACAACAATAATTATGATTGTTATGCCTTAATTATTTTTTTACAGCCACGTTCAGGTTCTACATATATATAATAATTAATTAGTCTAGTAGTGTGGGGATGAGGACTGCATTTCAGGGGTAATCCGACCACATTTGCATGAAAGTAGAGTGGAGAACCATTTTGAATAAACACTATCTAACTTTACCCAACCGGGATTTTAAACCCGATCTCCTCGTCATCAGCATCTTGGACCAATAGTCAAGTGAAGCAGGTTATGGTCATTATTCATTAAACTATTGAGTATTCATGATATTGATCTACTTCAGTTCTATAGTAACATCGTAGATTTAATTAAATAAATGTATTCTGGTAATAAGCCTACGTTAACACTCGTGATACATATGAAACGATAAAAAACATTATTTACATAAAACACATTAAAAAGTAATACTCCACAGCTATTCCTAAAATGTCGTCAATATTACACTTTTTATTAAGGTAGAACACATTCTTCTTGCTCCCCCCTATACCCCGTTGGAAATAATAAAAAGTGAAATACTTGTTCCAAATTTTTTGACATAAAGAAGAGTGCACATAAACACCAAAGTCTCATTTTGTCTATTTCCTTTTCTCTTTCGTTCACTTCCTCTCTCTCTCTCTATTTGGTGCCTGTCTAAATACGGCGCCTGGGAGTTTATGAAGACCCTTATATTAAGATTCAGTCGCGTTTGTCCTCTGGTAAGGGGTCATAGGGGGTAGGATAGTTGTAGGGTAGGGGGTTAGGGGAGCAAACCGGGTCATGGGACTTCATGAAGAAGGGCAGAGCGAGTAGTAGGGTCGTGTGGATGTGGGGAAACGGGGATAGGAGACTCAAATGTGTAGTAGCAATGCCGTGCCCCCCTAGCTTCTCTGTACGACGACAGAATTTCAACAAGCCTGAGAAGGAAGAGGTGGCAACAAGCTTGAGTGAGGTGGGGGTATGGGACGGAATTGCTTCACAGCACCACACCAAAATTAAAAAGAAAAAAAGTGGTAGAGGGTTGAGGTTATACGACTTAGGGAGAGAGTGCGTAGGTTTTGGTAGGCTGAGAGGCAGTTCTTGTGTATGCCACATACGTTTGTTAGCTTTCAGGGCCATGAGAGAATTTGTGCGTGTTTATAAAGCTTCAATTATTGTTGAATGTGATGACAATATTGGTATTATAATTCAATAATTTGCAAACCCAATTTGGTGGTCAAATGGTCTAAGGTGCCACTTTCACAATATATTATTATTATTATTATTATTATTAATAGCACCGCGTCTACTACCCGTTCTGGGTTGTACGTACTTACGCTAATGTGTAATGGTAGGGTGATTGTGAGATGAAATGAAGGACCTACAGTTTAACGTGGAATCCGAACCACGGTGGAGGCCTGGCATTCCCCACATTCACAAGATGTCTTGTCAGAGGTGAAGGAAGGGTTTGGAAATCAGATAAATCTGTGCCGGGACCGAGGACACTTTCACAATAGATTTGACTGCCGATGACGGGTTCAAATCTCGGTAGGTTTACTCAAACTGATTTTTTACTAAATTCTTTTTCATTACTCCTCCACGGAAATATTATCACACTTCCTCTAAGCTCAACCATCGACTTCATAACATATTAGCTTAATTACAGTATTACATAAAATGCGAAAAGCTGAGACATGGTGAAAAAAGAAATGTTCAGTTATTCCTTGTAACGACTTTTAATTGATAACCTTTTTAAGACTAATTGCTTTTAGATAATTTTCAGCGTTTAAATTATCTTGACTCACCAGTAAGCCCCATAGAAATACTTTTAAAATGTAACCTCAGTTATTTGTGTTGGCAACTAATTATATAAAAATTTATTCTGAACGGTTTTACATGTGTAACTATAGAGAAACATTTAATTTTATTGGATTAAAAATGAAGTAGGCCCCTGGGAGAAGTAATACAAAATATAGTTGATTACATCTTTCAACAAATTAAATAAATGGTATGAAACTCCGCACGGACTTTCTCACTCTATTGTTTGAAAATGGAGATATCTACTCAAAACTCATAATATATGTGAAATGAAATAATATACACTAGCAAACACAAGCTTAAATTGCACAATTATTTATGAAAAACTTTTTTTTAGTCACGTTTTTAAATTTTTAAATTTTATTTTTAAAGAATTAATGTCTTTATTTGTATGTTTGTAGCATAATAAAAGATCGATTTTGGGTTCACAAGGGTCAACACTTCTTATTAAAATTTCTACAAGCGGTTAGAATTTTCGAATATTTATTACGTGTTGCACATCTATAGGTCATCGCATTGCTATTAAATTCCTCATTTATACATTTAGCATTGGTCAAATTGTAAATATTGACTATTGAGTCTAAAAAAGAATTGTATCATTGTTGCACGAACATTTCTCCAAAGAGGTTTTACGAGATATAACATAAGCATTTAGAGATTACTTATATTTAATTACTCTATAGAATTGTAGAATTATTTCTTTAAAACTTGTAGTATCTTTTTACAACCAAAGCTCACAAAATTGTATAATATATTTGCGAATATTTCATAAACATTTGGATTTATAAAAATATATTTCAAATAATTTTTATTTTATTTTAATAGTTCTACAATTTGTAATGATAAGTTATTTAGTATCTTAACTAATTGAGAATAACGGAAATTTCAGCTTATGTAAATTACCTTAAATTCATTTTCATGGGAAAATGAAAATATGCATTTTATTTGTGATCTTAATCAACGCCTAGATACAAATTTTAATCAAAATCGTTAAAGCGCAAATAAGAATTTACACATCAGACCGGAACCGTTAAAGTCTTTATTCCAAAATATTGAGAGTTTGTTTGGAATATTTAGAAATGAAGTTTAATCATAATTGTCAGAGCCGATTTTGAGAAAATCAACTTTCTCTTTTTTCCCTTCAGTAAATTACCCTCAATTTTATGGTTATATATCCAATTTCAAAAATCCATAGGAGACAGCCCTATGAAAACCCTAAATACCAGGCTCTAGCCGGAGGCACAGACAAACAGACGGACATTCAAAGACACCTTTTTCGAATTCGGGGAGTCATAAAAAGTAGAGATTGATCAAAATCTCGAGTTCATTTTTCTTTGACTATCACAATACTTTCTCTCCTTTAAGACAGCTAGAAAGTAAAAATGTAGTCAAATTTTGTAGTGAGACCATCATTATTTTTTTTTTATTTTTAACACTGTTGCAGGTAAGGAACGAGCAGATGAAGGAAGATGGGTGGTATGACGGCCGATGACAATAGGCTGGCTGTTACTGACGTCTTACTGTTTCGTTGTTATTTCATAAATAACATAGGGGAACTTGAAAGCGCACCAAACAAAAAGTTTAACATAGTAAAACCTTTATGTTATTTCATTCTTAGATTGTCAGAGTTTTTGTGGGATCTAAAAATCTCAGCTAATTATTAGTGTACGTACATCCATTAGTAACTATAACATGATATTGGAATGCCATGGGGGATTGGTATTGTAAACAGAGCATGTTAAAACTATACCTGTAATATGTTCTTACCTACTAACCACCCAAACGTTAAAAGATGATTTCACATATTTGTAATCTTTAATAGAATTTTATTTGGGCAATATAACTAATAATTAGATAAAAATATTTTTAAATTATTCAACATCTATATGCCCATAATGGACTAATGTAAGAAAATTTATTTTGCAATATTATATATATTACTCTTGAGTTAATATTTAATGGGACTAGTTATTTGTTTTAATAATATTCTTACTCAACCCTTTGCTGGAAAAATAAACTTGGTATTACGATTTTTAAAAATTTATATTTTAAAATAAGAAATGATAGTGCACTCATTTCCTATTAGAAGGATAAAATGATTACGGATAATTCCTCTAATAAATAATAGCTGTCACAAATTTAACAAGACTAAATATTGAAATAAATAAGGGAACATTTAATACAACAAAGCTTTATTGTATTTTTTACAAAGGTTGTAAAAAGTAGATTTTTGAATGACAAGCCAATAGAGATTATCTATTTTGGAAAATATATGATATAATTCTAGATATAAGTGATTGTTGTGTTGATTAGTTAAATTAATAATCCGTTATAATTATTATTAGTAATAAGAGATTAGATAGAAAAAGATAAGCAATACAAATGGCAGAAAATATAGGTAATAAATTAAACGTAATAATAAATTATTTCAGGAATTCCAAAGCAATATTTTGTCCTCATATAATATTTTTGAAATAAAAAAAAAATGTTTTTGTCAATATTTGGACATATACGAGAACATTCTTAGTTTTATCTATAGTTTCCGAAAATCTATTGCACTAAAATTAGAATGTAACATACAATCCCTTCTGTCTCAACTATGAGCCAATCATCGATATAGATTGTCATATTTGTAATAAATCAATTCGTTTCCCTCCCCCTCACCTCCCACACATATCCCTCTCCCCCCCTTAAAAAAAAACAAAATGGTAACCACTCTCTACTCTTGCTAGTACTGTCAAACTCATCACAAATATTGACAATTTTTCAAACGATTGCGCTTATCAAACTACCATGTACTCCCACCTCAACCTTTTCTTCCTAATCGTCACACACAATGTTCCCTAATTTCTACAATTACCGGGATGTCAAATAGTAGTACAACTCGTTTCTAGCCCTATTTTCACCCATTTAAAATCATTTCTCATAAGTCAATACATTTTTTCACAATTAAATTGTAATTATTTATTTATTTGTAACTTCTAAAATTTTATTATAAACAAATTTTGGAATTGAGAAATAAAAATAAAAAGTCACAAAGAAATTAAACAATAATTTTAGTACTATAAGATAGTCCTTATGATTTGTTTTACTTCAATGTAAGACGATAACTTAAGATAAACGACAATAAAGAGGCTAATCAACCTAAGAAAACGGACAAACCAATTAATAATATTTATTTCATTATGATGTAGACGTTACTCATAACATATCTCTTAAGGGATTCTTCTATAATATTTTGAATTAACGTTTATCATAAACTGATACGTGATAATTGTCCAGGTTTTTTTAACGTATTCCAACCGTGTTTGATCTTCTACCGTAAGTGGTGGATACGAAGCCGTCTTCTGTGGCTGGTCCACCACTATGTAGGTGCAATTACTTCAGCCCAATGTGATAATGTTGATGATGATGATGATGATATGATATGATGATGATTATGTGGTGCAAGTATAAGTTGAAGCCTAATTAACGATACCATGGAATCCATTGGAACAATTTCAAATTACCTATGAGATCAATTGGGAATCGAATTCAGGTTTTCTAGATTAGCATCCAGTGATCCTGGCCACTAGACAAGAGGCAGACACACAATATCAGTCTGATGGGGGAATCAAACGCAATTAAGAGAGAAAAAAAAATGTAACTTGGAAACGGGAGTCAAGCCTGGGACATTTGGTTCTGCACACAAACTCTACCACTGATTTATATTGGTTCGTCTCGTATTCAGGGCCATCTTTACCTTGTTGTATTGTAGTAGTCTAATTTGTGGTAACTGATCAAATTAGAGTTGTCCACAATCAAAATTATACTCAACTTAACACAAATAACTAGATCTGAGATGAAACAGTCTAGATCAATGGTATAGTATTGCTTCACCGAATCAAACTTCTTGGTTTCAATTGCCGTTTCTGGGTTGTTATTATTCCGTTGATTGAATTATTTAAATAGTTGCTACAAACTTAAGGTAGGAGAGGAGAGCCCGTGTCGTTCAGCTGGAAATAATTAACAAAAACATTCACACCGTGTGAAGAAATTATTGGCTTTAATCTTTTAACAAATCCATAACTCACGGTGTATTACTATGTAGCTGATTTTGTATCGACTCGGCTTAAGACCATACAATTAATGATTTAGTATCCATTTTTAACCTAGAATAATGTAACCTTAGGGGGGTAAGGTCACCTCATAATATCTACTCGAGAAATTAACAAATATTAAAATACTTTAAATAAAAGAAGCATAGAATGTGTAATTTAAAAAAAAAATTACAGAAAACTGCAGTGGGAAGTAAAGCTTATCCTTAATTTTACACTTAAATGAAATATAATTCAAAACAGTTTGGATTTTCAATATTGAAGTAATAAAATAAATTAAGACCAACATGAACAAAATAATTTAAACAAAGTATAAGTGCAGATTCCCCCCCTAACCCTTACCCTCTTTCATCGTCTTTTTTCTGTCTATCTCTCTTGAGTTTTCCTCACATTTTCCTCCTGGGAGAGCAATGAAAAATGTATCTGGAACATTGTTCACCCACCATGCGGAAAACTTCGTCTGTTCCGGGGTAGGAAAGCCTGCTTCTACCCTGTTCTACCTCCCTCCTTTTAGTTGGAATACCCTTCACTTCCTCGTTCCTCACTACACAGATATAAATAAAATATCAAGAAATCTCAAAAATGATCAAATAAAAATAGGAAAAAATATTTGAAATGGGACTTGATGTAGCAAAAGAGCATAGAAAAACTAATAAGTCTTTTCTCTTCTCATCACTTCTCTGGCACTCCTGAAAAAAGTTGATGAGAAAGTTATATTTATTTAATCAGCCATAAATATAATAAGAGTTTCATATGTCAAACACCGCAGCATAAAGACATTAAGTTAGGGAAAGGATTAAATTTTATAAATATATGACTAAGCGATACATTCTACATAATTTCTTTGTAATCAAGAGTAAATCGATCAAAATCAGTTTGCAAAGGAACTAATACTTATTGTATTTAGATTATTAACTTTACTGATTACAGTGGTCACAAAGCCTCTGGTATCTTTGTTGATAAAGCTCCACAAAACGCTTAAGACAAGTGCCCTAAAGATGCTAGACTATTTCCATACGCTTGGAACTTTACTGTTCCGATTCCAATTTAGTTCCTTTTTTTTTCTACGTGTTCTCGTTTAGTAATTTAAATATTTAACACAGCTCAGCAGCACTGTTCTATAGAAATAACGCTTGATATATATATAATATATATATATATGTTTTGTGAAATGGAAATTCTACAAGAAAAACACAAAAGGGAACTATTTTATTAAAAATAAAGTATAAATATTTAGTTAAAAAACAGCTGTGGATTAATATTTTAAAAGTTAAATAGTGTTTTTTAACTTCAATTTATATTTAGGTTGATAAAAGAGGAATCTTTAAAATCGAAATTACAGTATCTCAAAAATGCATAATTCCTCATATCAATATATACACGTCATTACTAGCAGTATCATATGTGTCGCTACTAATAGATACACATATTGACTGTAGGCACATGCACTTAACGCCAGGCCTATCTAATCTGGTATACCCGTGTGGTTAGCCCGGCGCTCGATTAACCTCTGGGTTTATGGTGTGTGTGATTTTTTTATAAAATAGTTTCCTGCAACATAAGTAATTTAAATACTAATAGACAACATCTTAGCTTAATCAATAGTGCATATGTTACTGAACTAGGTGTCCCGGTTTCAATTCCAGGCATGACTTAAAACTGTATCATTGGTGAAATGTGGGTTACAGATTAACAGTGATGAATTAATGTTCGGGGTCTGGGTGATGTGCTAGGTCTAGATTTAACTTTGTTAGTTTACAAGCTTGAAATAATCATTCGGTTGATAGAGTTCACTTTAAATTCCTCACACACAAAATCAAAAAGGTCATGTGTTATCCATGAATATAAACCCATTCTAACTTGAAGCAATTTCCTTGTAGAATGGTAGTTTAATGGTGTTGGTGAATGGACGCTTCTCCCAACAAAACCTTGCACGCCTCACAAGGTACTGTGAACAACCTCCTACCGCGACACTGAACTAACAAGGTAAGAGATAATCCTCGGAGAAGGTTGTGACGGATTATCACAAGTCTTTTATTTTCTAGTTTTCTGGTCTTAGAACCTTCTACCACCCTCTTTTACAGTCTACCTTCTCGGAGATGTGAAAGAAGATGCCGGTATAAATAATAGAAGAAGGTGAATACAAATGACGACGTAGTTTATAACAATGGCCAAGAGTTTCAAGTAATCACATTTTGTCCTCAATCCAAGATACAAATGGCAATAAAATGTCTTGAAGACGCCAGTTCAACCCTAATATATGTCTATAATTATTATATTTGTGTCTGGGTTCATCCCATTACTCAAAATTAAATGCTTTCTCCTAGCACTAAGATTCGATCAGGTGAGCTGTCCTTGTATAATATGAGTCTTGTGCTGGTATAAAATTGTGTTTTTTTAAAGTGCTATTCAAATACTAATTACATAATTAAATCCAAAAAACACTAACTTTGAAAAGGTAACTCTCGTTTTTACATTTTATCTCGTTCATGTTTCAGGTATTTATTATGTAATTGGCGTATAGCCTGAGCAGATAGTATCACGTGGTGATATATATGTGTATATTTATCACTGCATCATATATATATATTCATCATTGCGTCATACTTATATATATGATATATATAACAGACGATTTTCTTATTATTTACTTATTATTTTAATAAAGTTAGAACTGATGATGATGTAATATTAATTAAAGCAAAAAGAATAAGGAAATGGGTGAGCTGGTGGTCTAAGGGTAAGGTGTCAAACTTCTGTGTAGGGGGTCCGGGGCTCAATCCTCGGTCCCGGGATAGATTTATTCGATTGTCAAACTCTTCCTTCACCTCTGACAAGACGTGTATTAATAATTACAACTTGCGAATGTGTGGAATTCCAGGCTTCTACCGTGGTTCGGATCCCACGTTAATCTGTAGGTCCTCCATTTCATTTCACAATCACCCTACCATTACACATTAGCGTAAGTGCATATAACACGAACGGTTAGTAAGACGTGATGCTAATAATAATAATAATAATATAATAATAATAATAATATAAATAATAATAATAATAATAATAATAATAATATATAATAATATAATGATAAATAATGATAATAGTAATAATAATAGTAATATAATAATAATAGTAATAATAATAATAATAATAATAATAATAATAAAATAATAATAAATAATAATAATGATATAATAATAATGATAATAATAATAATAATAATAATAATAATAATAATAATAATAATAATAATAATAATAATAATAATAATAATAATAATAATAATAATATATGGAACCCGTGTTTGAAAACTTTTCCTTTTTTTTTACTTTAATTAATGTACATCATCATCATCAGTTCTAAGTTCATTAATATATTAAGTGAATAATATAAAAAGTATATACATTATAACAATCTATTTCACCACTGTCCACAAGCCACCTGATTTTAACTTTAATGTTTCTTAATTTTAATATGTTTTGTTTTATTGGTACAAAGGGTCTTATGATAAAGGCTATTTTTTACCATTATTCTTTATGATATAACTAATAATTTTTCACGTATATATTCCAAGATTGTTTAGTTTTTAAGACAACTCTCTCTGATACCATCTATAATTTCGTATATTTTCATAAAGCGTTAATATATGCATTCATAATATATATCTCCTTACTAAATGTATTTAAACAATTGTTTAAATTTAATTTAATATGACACGTTTAGTGTAACAAAATTTTAATTAATTATCTAAAGTTGGCTTAGCATCCACGTTTGTAAAATATATTATTATTATTATCCCCAAGTATTACTACCCGTTCGGGTTGCACGCACTTACGGTAATGTGTGATAGTAGGGTGATTGTAAGATGAAATGGAGGACCTACAGTTTAACGTGGGATCCGAACCACGGTGGAGGCCTGGCATTCCACACATTCACAAGTTGCGATTAATACACGTATTTTCAGGGATGAAGGAAGGGTTTGGTAATCAGATAAATCTGTGCCGGGACCGAGGATTGAACCCTGGACCCCCAGCAGAAAAGTATGTTACCTTACCCCAAGAACTCCAGGTCACCTGTAAAATATTTAGCGAATGGCTTAAATAATTAAATAATATAAAGACTTAGGGGAAAAATATGGATTTACAATAAAATATTAGAACCCTGAAGATATCTTTAGGTTATAAAATAATAAGAACCTTTTAGACTGATCCTGGTTATAAATGGTATCCAAGGATTATGAGGTTGTTAAAGCGCCCTGCTGCAGCCAGGACATGACTGTTCTCGTCATAACCACGAGGATAAGGGAAGGACCAAGGCAAGGACCGGAAAGGAAATGGGGTGGGAGTAGGCCAGGGGTGAAAGGAAGGATGTCCTTCTTATACTTAACTTTAAAGTAGGAAATATTGCTCTTGAAGGAGGGCTGCTACAGTATATAACACATCTTACAAGGAAAAGAGGAATAAAAAAAGGCCTTCCATTATTAAAAAGGCTTTCTTCCTCCCTCCATTTCGTAACATCCCCTTCTTATCCCACCCATTTTTAAAATTTTTTTTTGCTTCTGTCTTTAAGAGTGTTCTTATGTCATCGTCTTATTTCTTCTTTATATCTCGACAAATAGTTTAGGTTGGTAGTGGTCTATATCCGATATGTTTTGGTATGAGCAATCATTAAAGGTGAACTAGGGAAAATACTTATAATATAAAGGCAAAAAAACAAACTAATTACTTAAACATTTTTACAAATATATACATCTGTATACCACTACATAATGTATATATACAGTATATATAGACAAAATCCTTTTAAATTGCCTATTTTCCTATTAACTTGATTTATTTAGTTTAGGAGACGTATGCATTTAAATTTGATTCTTGTTCCCCACAAAGGTGGAATCTTTTGGAATATATAAAAATTATCAAATACTATTTTTTTTTTAAATATACTCGCAATGATGGTTAAGCTACGTAAACCAAATGTCAGTCTCATATATTAATGTAGGCCAGTGATGGGGAGTTTGGGCTCGAATATCGGTCTGTCTTTCTTCCATGAAAATGTGGACATATTCCTTTTAAATTCTATCGAGTTCATCCTTACCTCGTTATTGTAATTTAAATTTATATATCCTGGAGGGGTAATTAGAAGTGGCAGGAAAAAATACACAACAAAAATCAAATAAATTTTTATACCAATCAATTCAACCCAAATATTTCAATATTTGAGCGCCAAGTGGGCCGAAAAATAGTTTCCTAGAAGATAAATTGGGGGGACGATATTAAAAAGTAGCATTACGAGCTTCCATCAAAGTAACGTGTCGAACTTTGTTTTATTTCAATACAAAAGACTGACTCTTTGTTAAGGGTATTTTTTCTTAAAAAAAAAAGGAAATATTAAAACCACTCACAATTCGCACGGTATTCTTATTAACAATACCAAGTACTCGACAAGACTCAAACTTATATAATCTTTGGGATGCACTTTACGAGAGTGTATTTTTTCCCCCCTTATTCTTTTCTTCCTATAAAACTAGAATGGCCCGTATAAGTTACGAAGTGTTGCACGTTATCCAGAGAGATCGTCTGGTTTACGCAGCTCAGGGTATTTTCTACTCTTTACCCCCACCTTTTAACCCCCTCATACCCCTTTAAACTGTTGTTATCGAGGAAAGGATATGAGATTGGGTTAGGGAGCACAATCATCCTCTTTATAGCCTCATCTCTCTCTCTCTCTCCCTCTATCTTTGTCTTACATGAGACTTCTCTTTTACGACTTATATGAGGAGCCATATCCTGCTAGGCATAATATATATATATATATATATATTATATATATAATTAATATTAGGCTGTCACCAAATTTTTCCTCTCTATTGCGAAACAAAATGAGAACCTCCTCGAATGATGCGTTAAGGAACACTGATAAGGGTTTTTGTTTTATGCACCACGTCTTACTATAAGGTTGAATTAAGAGGAAGTGTATCCACATTTGCGTAGAGGGAGGGTGTAAAACCGTTTTGGAAAAGCACCATCAGTACAACCAAGCGGGTTAGGAACCCCGACCTCCTTATCATCGGCAGTAAAGTCTAACATGAAAGTGACGCCTTAGACCATGCTACCACCAAACCAGGTCTAAGAAGAGCTACAGACAGAAATCAGGATCCTTTATTAATTGATCTTCGATATTTTTTGAATAATTATCTCATAAAAAAGGAAGGTGAATATTTGGACCAGCAAAAAGATTAAATTTTAAGTCTAAATTGTGTTTTAATAAATGTGTATTAACTTATAAAAGACCTTATGAAACCGTCCGACACTATCTTAAATTTATTTGTTGTGACCCTATCAAAACATTACTGTATTTGATAAAGCTAGGCAAGATCTTGGTTTTTAAATTTGGTTTTAATCTCAAAAATACACATTTTTTCGTAAATAGTGGTTGGCATTTGTATTGGACGAGTTTGAACTCAAAATTTAAACTTTTCAACTGGCCAGAAACCGGCTAATAATTTTCGCCTACATTTGTTGAAAATGATATTAAAAAACATCAAACAACTTATTAAATAATGCAGGATTTACAAAAGTCTACAACGCATCTCATTGGTCTACCATGTGACACCCTGAAATTACTTGGGTATGACATTAGTTCTTTCGAATATCAACATATATACACCTTCTGCGCGAAATAATTATTAGAAATTTGTGACGTTCTTTTTGTATCCATTAATCGGAAGGGCCCGCTTATATTTAATGTCTATAATAGTTAGATTTATTAATATTATTTATTTTAATTTGTTTTAAATAAAGTAGAATTCAGAAAACATTCTATGCATTGCTTACCTTAAGATAGTCAGCAAATTAAATTAAATGCAAATTTTAAACATTTTATAAGTTATTTAGTTTTCAAAAAATTTTTAGCACAGCGTTTTACTGCAATACTTGTTTGGGAATATTATGTAAGGAACGAGCTTGTGAGAATATTAGATAAGTTGAAAATAGGTTAATGTGAAATTGTTTTATAAGTTAAAAATTAAAAAATATAATTAGGATCACCATATATAATAATTGAGAAAGAGATAATTACAGTAATCCTATTAAAAACAAAATAGGCCTTATTCAAATATTAGATTAGAATTTGTAATATAATGATTAGATGAACATTTAGTTAATATGTAATATGTTAAAATTATTGCACATAAGCTATGTGAAATTACAGTTCTGAGTAAAAATAATAAAGTAAATTGATAAGTTAAATTTAAGCCTATTTAGGATCATTCAGTTTCTAATCAAAAAACAGTAGTCCTAAAATACAATTAAACATCATAATGTATTAAATATAAGATAGATAGTTTTTTTTGTTGATAAAATGAAATTAGGTTAATAAGTGCTCATCATAAACCGTTCCTTAGCTATGTTCGTTAATTCCCCTCCTTAATATTTCTTCGTTGGATTGAAGTTTATTGACGACATGTTTCGGCTATTCAGCCATCATCAGGTCTGAGACAAACCAATGCAAACAGATATTATTAGAATGTAAATAATGTGAAAATAAATTGAGTGAGAATATAAGGAAAATTGTAGAAAGGTTAATATGTAAGAACGAGATAGTATTATTATTTGATAGGAAGTTCGAAAAATAGTTGAATTAAAATCAGAATTAAACGATCAAGCTTACCTCTTAAATCTAAAGTGGGGTTGAGATGTTCTCCCCTATGTTATCCGGTAATGATATGTATAAATTATTAAATTGTAACCATTTAATAATTAAATTCAGAACATTCTGTTGTCAACATAAACAATGAAGAAACAATGAAAAGATATATATATAATTCATTAATATAGATGCCGCTAGTGTGTTTGTTGATTCCAATAGATAGAAATAAGAAAAATTGGGTAGAAATTATGAATTTTGAATCTTTAAATTTTGTGGAAGATATTTAATTGTGTGAATAAGGGTTTGGTTTTCAAATTTGGTTTGCTCATTAAGAATGGTGTTATGATGAAAAGAAGAATTGTATATATGAAGGTTTTCAGAAATGTTCATTTTTAAACCTTTCGTGGAAGGTAGTAGAAGTTTCATTTATTGAGAAATGGGAGTAGGTTGATGACCTGAAATTTTTAAGTGTTCTGCAAATTTGGATTTGGTACGATTAAATTTAAAGTCACTGATGTGCTCAGAATAGCTTTTCGAAAGGGCCCTCACAGTCTGGCCAATGTAAGCTGCATTACAGTCACAGGTTAATTTATAAATACCACTTTTGTTGTAAATGTTTTGAGTATTAAGGTTGGAGTTAGACAAATGTTTTTTATTTGTATTGTTGGTTCCGAAAGCAATCTTAATATTATGTTTGGTTAAAATTCTGGTGATTTTATTGGTTTCAAGGCCTGTGTAATTAAATTTAATCCATTTGGATGTATCGGCGTTGTCAGAAATGTTTTTGAGGTTGGATTTCTTAGCCATTTGGGCTTTTTGTTTTTGGATAATTTTGTAAATGATGGAGTGGGAATATCCGTTTGATGTAGCAATTTGTTTGATGATATTGAGTTCGTTTTTAAAATTCTTTTTAGATAGTGGTATGTGAAGAAGTCTATAGATGAGGCTATCGAAGGTTGCCAATTTTTGAGAGAAAGGATGATTTGTTATTATTAGCACCGCGTCTTACTACCCATTCGGGTTATACGCACTTACGCTAATCTGTAATGGTAGGGTGATTGTGAGATGAAATGAAGGACCTACAGTTTAACGTGGAATCCGAACCACGGTGGAGGCCTGGCATTCCCCACATTCACAAGATGTCTTGCCAGAGGTGAAGGAAGGGTTTGGTAATCAGATAAATCTGTGCCGGTATCGAGGATTGAACCCGGCCGCCAGCACAGAAGTCTGACACCTTACCCCTACACCACCAGGTCACCTGAAGGATGATTTGAATTACTAGGTATGATTTCATCTGAATGGGTTGGTTTCCTGTAGATTTTGTACTCGAAGGTGTTAGTTTTGGTTTTTGAGATGTTGAGATATAGATAGCATAAGTTGTTATCATGCCCAAGTTCAACAGTAAATTTAAGTTTGGGGTGAATATGGTTCAAGGTGTCAGTATTTTTAAATAAGGTATGGTCAAGGATATTGTCATATATGATGAGTATGTCATCAACATATCTGCAGTAAAATTGAATGTTGATGTACTTAGCAATATGATTGATAATTTTGAGATCATTGATTTGCATGAATATTTCAGATAATATGCAGGATATTGGGGATCCCATGGCTAAACCATCAGATTGTGCATAAAATTTATTGTTGAACTGAAAGTAATTCTGATTGCTATTGTTTGGACAATGTCGGTTAATTGATCTATGTATTCCTTGGAATAGTCTTTTTGATGGAGATTGGATTTGATTATGTCAATGGTTTCTTTGATGGGGACATTTGTATAGAGAGTAGATACAGCAAGTGATAAAAATTTAGAATTAGAGTTGAGAGTTATATTTTGCAATTTATTGGTAAGATCATAGGAGCTTCTGACATTGTAGGAGTATGGGAGTTGTAATTTATCATTTAGAACATGGGCAATTTTTTTAGCTATTTTATAGGCAGGGGCATTTTGGTAATTGACAAGTGGTCTTATTGGAATGTTAGGTTTATGAATTGTGGATAGTGATGTGAAAATAGGGGCTTTTGGATTCATGTTGATAAATTTGTGGTTGTCTTTAGGATTGATGATTGAAGTGATTTGTTTTAATTTATTTTTTATAGTCTTTTGGAAGTTAGTGGTTGGGTCAGTTTTAAGTTCGACGATATCGTGGTGATCCTAATTATATTCTCTAATTTTTAACTTATAAAACAATTTCAAATTAACTATTTTCAACTTATCTAATAGTCTCACAAGCTCGTTCCTTACATAATATTCTCAATCAATTTCTCCTTACTCAAGTTAATATGAATATAAATACAATACTTGTTTGGGTTATACGCTTATTTACTAATTACACCAATAGTTTAAGGGATTAGGAAAGTTTTAGTTAAAGGAAGTGTAACCGCATTTATATAGAATGAGTGTGGAAAACCATTTGGTAAAAAAAATCACGCTGGATCATTCGGCCATTGGAGAGGGTTTTTCCCCATTCAGACCCCCAATTATCATCTATTTGTAATTAAGTTATATTGATATTAATACATGTTATAATTCTATTTATGTCTAGTGAAAGCTAAAATCATGAAAATTCACTAGTTTCCACTATCCCCTTCCCAGCTAATAACATTTATTTAATAAGTTTACCTTACTCTCATAGCCCATTTACCAGATACCAAGTCATATTTCCACCTCGTCTGACAACACAGGACAGTATGTTTCTTTGTTCTCTTTTTTTCCCATTTTCCCTTCATTCTCTCTCCGCTTTTACGTCCATACAATAAAGAAAAGTTGGCCTATTCTCCCTTTTGTGGACAACAGACAAGGGCTTGATGACGTCACGCCAATCAGCCAGAGCACCATGTTTTACTGATGGACATCAGTGCCTTTTCAATATCTCGGTGAGATACTAACAATAACAACAGGGAACCTCCTAACGATCTATGAAAATATTTTATATTTAGAAAATTTAAAAAAATCTTTAAAATATACATTTTATAAACCATTTATAATAAATAATTAATCTTGGTATATAATTATATACTCGTATGTGTGTCAAGATGTTTTTTTATAATTACCGATGACCCTGAAATATGAATTTGGGGCAATTGTTGAGGAACTGCACACCAAGTGAGAATAAAATAAAATAGTATTAAAAATCTATTACCTAGTATATATATATATATATATATATATATATATATATATATATATAGATAGAGAGAGAGAGAGAGAGAGAGAGAGAGAGAGACGAGTCAACATAAAATCATACTATAAATCACATACTGTATTTGTCATAATTCATTTTTATCTTCTTAATTCCAAGATGTACCAAACTAAAATAAACCTAGCCTTATAACCAATATTAACTTCTTAGAGGTATATAACATGCACTTTCTGATCCAATTGATTATTTCGACTCACGAGAATTTCTATGAGTGAGAGTGAAATGGCCTTTCAATTTTGCCGGTAAAAGTATTTTCACATACCATCCAGGGTTATTTTACATGACACAATTTACACGAGACCAATGATTTTACTTCCCCTCCGAATGAAGCTGTGCTACGGACTTGTGTAGATAAAGAAAAATCCGTTGACCCCAGATGGGGTTTGAAACACACGACTATCGGGTCATGAGGCAAGCATTTTACCCCAAGACCACAGAGACAATTTATACATTTAAGAGTTGAGGGCTAAGTTTTAATCCATAACGTTAGGTAATATTGTTATAGTCAGCCTGTAGAAAGGCTTAAAACTTAACACAAATATAAAACAAAATTAAATTAATATAATGTAAATATTCATATGAAGAATAAATTAACAAATAAACAAATTCTATAATTTTATATTATGACAGTGATGAAAACGGTGGAATTTACCCTATATGCATTCGGTAGGTTTTAAAATAACAATATCCTTATCAACGGTGATCAAATTTAGTGCCAGTATTGCTTGTATACACTTGTTTAGGCATATTTTTAAGCTATATTTTAAAATACTATTAAGTTATTATTATTATTATTATTATTATTATTATTATTATTAGCACCGCGTCTTACTACCCGTTCGGGTTACACGCACTTACGCTAATGTGTAATGGTAGGGTGATTGTGAGATGATATGTAGGACCTACAGTTTAACTTGGAATCCGAACCACGGTGGAGGCCTGGTATTCACCACATTCACAAGATGTCTTGTCAGAGGTGAAGGAAGGGTTTGTAAATCAGATAAATCTGTGCCGGGACCGAGGATTGAACCCCGGCCACAAGCACAGAAGTCTGACACCTTACCCCTAGACCACCAGGTCACCCACTATTAAATTAACGATCAATTTGAGTACAAAAATTAATAATCACCAGAATAAATACACTTATCTTAAGTGTGGAGAATATTTTAAGAATCTAAAGACAAATAGAACAAGACAGTTCAAATGTGTCTAATAATAAATGAAATTATTACCTCTAGAATCAGTCAAGGAACACAACCCATTTGGCCTGTATTTCTGATGTAGTATTTTTAAAAAAAACATACAAATAAAAAAAAAGCCTTCTACATAAAATTTATCAAGGGAACGATATTACTGGTTGACCCTCCCTACAGTTAGTTCTCTTCTAGATTTAAAATGCATCGAAAACTTTCCTAATGTCCAGGAAAAAAAAAGAAGAGAGAAAACATCTGTTTTACTATGTGTAAACGCACCGCCTGCTTATACGCATAGCGGAGGAACCGATTTGTCTTATTTACGTGTAGATCCTTACACAACCTGTAACGTGAGGGCTAGCAACTCGAGATGTAGGATTTAAAAGAAGAAAAAAAAAGGAGAATCGGCGAAAGAAAATAGAGGGTTGTTGATATGCATTAAAGAAATATGAGAAAAACAAACAGAACTAAGGTTTTTCTTGCACATATATTAAGTTTGAATGTTTACCAAAAGATCTCTTTTACCCTTTTAGTAAGTCCGCGATCGATTTGAAAAGAAGAAGTTTTATTTAAACACGTTTCTTAACGCTCAAGATTATCAAATAAAATACAATGCGTTGAAATAATACCACCTAATTAAATGAGGTGGTATATTTTTCATCTCTTACTTTATAATATTTTAATCAATAAGCTATTCAATCTTTTATAATGTACATTCAATAAACATTTAAAAACACATTGTAGTTATCTTATAAGTTTGCAACGGATATTACCAGCATAATTATAAAATTTGAAAGATTGGTTCAAGAAGTTTATTTAATATAATTCATATGAAACTATTTCTGAATTTGTTTTTAAATTAATTATGATATATCTTGGTTCAGAATGTTATCAATTATCTAATGTCTCGTGTGCTTAAATAATCAATCGGTTCAGAAAGTGAACCTTAAATATCAATTGCTTGGGTGTACGTTAAAAAACAAGTTATAATTTGTTTTAGTTACAAAACATATTTTAAGGGACTAGAATATCTAATTCAACATTTTCAAAACTAAATAAATGCAGTCAATATAATTAAACCAATAGATAAGATTATCTGGAGCTTTAGTCGGAGCTCAATGCAAGTGACAAATGTTAGTCTTCACAACTCTACAGCATTATTTGCTTGGCCTCTAAAATCTTCAAGTCCCGCACAATTAAACAAAGATCGCCCATGATGCCTTCTAGTTAAAATTGTCATGGCGGCCCCAACTTGCAAACTAACTACCAGACCTCCATCAGTCTACAGGAATTCTAGATTCCATTACTGCTTTGCTACGGTTCTGGTTGGGTTAATGTACAGTCCACTCCAAGATGAAACTATTATAAGTGTAGAGTAACAAAATTGCAATATTTATTCTAATGCATTTAATCCAACATTCAATAAATTATTTTTGTAAAATTGTTTTACTGAGCCTTATAGGAGAGACTATAAATGTATTTTTAGTATCTTCAACAATTCCTTAAGTAAAAACTAAATACCAATTTGACATTTAAAATGCAAAAGTTATGTTGATTACTCATTGACGTATTAGTTAGATTCCATTAGATCAAAATAATAATAACTTCATTCTCCTTGGCTGAGTAAAATATTTATCTCTATCAGTGAATGAACTGATCAAGGTGACATGTACACCTAATCTAGTTTACCTGTGAATGGGAGTCAAGTTTTTCTTTGGTTGATTTTCCTCTCTCGATCAATATAAATGTAGATACAGTTTCTATAAATTCTACCTTCCTCATCTCTAACCCATTATAATTTAACCAGAATGGGTAGTAAGACGTGGTGAGAAAATATATGGTCCTACTTACCGTCTTGAAAGGCTATGCTAAATGTATAAGCAAAACTAAAGAGGTAAAATTCCCAAGAACTTAATTAACCTATTAAGAATCTGGTTGTTTTATTGTCTTCAGCAGTGTGTACATTCCCTTTTCTCATTCTACAACAACGTCTCTTAATATCGCCTTCCCCGCCATCTTGGTAAGAGCTGAAATGTGGACAGGGTACCACGAAGGACGGGAATGGCCCTATTTAGTAACTTGGGTGGGAGGGTTACAAGTGGAGGACTGAAGGGTAGAGAGGGGTGGGGGAATCGTACGTCCCTTGTCGAGGTACATTTCGTCCTATCAGAGAATGCAAACTGGCGATCGTGTCCGCCGCTGTCGTCAACCCTAGCGCCAGCTTTGAAGCGTTCCCTAAGGCACGGTTCTGAGGGGCTCGCTATAGGCGTACCAACTGTATGAAAAACCACCCGAACCTTTCCCTCGCCATTACACCCCCCCCCCCCCCCTTCTTTCTCCCTTCCACAAAATAGTGCGCTTCTCTCTAGAGGAAGAGAATGTAATGTTTGGTGGAAGTAAAGCTTAAGTTAGGATGTATCTAAAAAAAAACTTGAAAAAAAAAGGTTGATTATATTTAACCAAAATTAGAAAACCTTGGAAGTGGAATAAAATTAATGAAAGGGTGTGTGTGTGACTTAAATGTATTCATTAACTTTGTTATAACAGGGTAAAGAAAAATGGAAAATCTTATGGGTTGTTGCTCGGTGTAACAAACTGTTTAATCAGGATATGTGACCTGATTACGTGACGCTCATAGATGCAAGTGGTTTTCAGACAACCTAGAACAATATTCAACTGAGTCTCTTTAGATACTAAAGATCGTATGAGACACAAAAATAAATTTAGAATTTTTTTTTTCTCCTAAACAATACCCTAAACTTTTAGTGTAATTTAAATCAACGCAATTATTCAACTAATATTTAAGGGTATATTGTGGCATATAGGTTTCATTTTCATCATTCAATCTAACTGAACATTAATTTGAAAATTATTCTAAAATATAACAACCCATATCATTACAATATAAAAATATCTATAAGCCTATTAGGATGGTAGCATATTTCAAACATATTTGAAATTTATTAAAGAGAGATAATATACCGTGAGACGCCGACCTTTGAAATACATACAGTTTGAAGAAAAATATTTACATAATCATTATTAGACATGAAATTATAATAAAACTTACAAAATTTCTGATAATTTCAGTTCAGTTCAGTTTAATTTAGTGTACCTCTATATAGGCACTTTTGGTGGCACGAAAAATGTTTAGTCTGAAGTCAGTTTTAAGCTATGTGTTTTGTAACATGTCTACCCTGATATAGTTTATGGTATCTCTTACGCACTGTCTCAAATCCACTATGCTGATAACTTTTGATGAGTAACTTATACTTTGTCTTTGAACTACCCCCATAAGAACAGATCTAATGGTCTTATGTCGGAGGAACACAGAGGCCAGTGAATGGGACTATCATGACCTATATAATGGTTGGGGAATGTGTTATTCAGGATACATCGGACATCATTGCTTCACTGGGGTGGGGCACAACACTGCTGATAAATTATGGTTGGTTGCATGGTTGCTATTTGTGTTATGACAAAAATCTTAAGCATATCTAGGTATTCCACACCATTGACGGTGTTTACAGCGAGGTAAAACGGTCCAACAATCATATTGTGCATGAGACCACATCAAGAATTAACTTTCGGCCTACCGCGCAAGTGTTCTTCGAAAACATGAGCCTCAAATTTGCACATTATGCCGATTCACTTTCCCCAAAATGTGAAAGGTTTCCTTGTATGAAAACGTGATATTCTATAAAAAGTGAATGTCATTATCGATTAGATTCAGCATAGAAATGGCAAATGATTGTCGTTTTGGTCAGTCATCGAGTTTGATTTCCTACAAAAGTTGTACCTCATAGGCGTGAAAGGGTTTTTGACAGCGAATAACTCTACGAACCGTCGACCGTTTCATTACAAATTTTCTCGCTCCTTGATAGACTGACTTCTAGGGGTTTCTTTCTAATGATCTCCGCACATTGTCTACAGCCTCTTCCAAGAAGCCGGAATTTCCGCCATCATGTCCTTTCAATACACTACCGGTCGCCTAAAACTGATCACACCACTTCTTGACAGTTTTGAATGTTGGAGGGTCCTAACTGAAGACACGGCGGAGTGCCGCACCCGAGGGAACGATTTTGTTTCTACGTACCACCACACAACCTGTCATCGCTCGCTTGGAATCACCGTTTTAGAAAATTATTGACTGCAGTGCCACTGTGGGTCTGACGCAGATTACTAAATTTTCAAGTGAACTTTGTGAGTATCTACTTCCATTTCATCAAGAATAACAACTGTACAACTTTAAATGAAGAAATAATGGCCTTCAAATTATTGGAGTACATGGTGGACACCCTATATTATTTGTGAATCAATGTGTGTAGTGAGAATATTTTAAAAATCACACAGAGTGTATTAAATATTAAACAAGTTTAGAAAATGTATATAAAAATATTAGTTTTATATAATAAACAACGATAGTCAAAAAATGTCAACATTAAAATTGAAACATATTACATTTAATATTATTAGGCTCTTGAAAAACGGTCCAACAATTGGTTGTTTTAAATACAGTTTTATGTTATTATCTCAATATTTTAATACTTATCATGAATGATGATATATTTGATATATTAGTTGAAACAGAAAGACTAGGAAATTAGTTTTAGAAAAAGTTACTGCGAAATGGTAAGATATTAATAAAGAGATATAAAAATAATTGGAGTTTACTGATTAAAGATTCTAGTAATAGTCAGGATGACCTGGTGGTCTAGGGCAAGGTGTCAGACATCTGTGTTGAGGGTCTAGGGCTCAATCCTCGGTCACAGCACAGATTTATCTGATTACCAAACCATTCCTTTACCTCTGACAAGACGTGTATTAGTCACAACTTGTAAATGTGGTGAATGCCAGGCCTGTACCGTGGTTTGAATCCCACGTTAAACTGTAGGTCCTCCATTTCATCTCACAATCACCCTACCATTACACATTTTGTATAACCTGAACGGGTAGTAAGATATGGTACCAATAATAATAATAATAATAATAATAATAATAATAATAATAATAATAATAATAATTATTTATTATTATTATTATAATTATAATAATAATAATAATAATCGTATTAGTAGTAGTAGTGATCCCTTTTTCTGTATGCTGTGACACTGCGCGAGCAGTCACCATTTGGTTTCTAGTTTCAATGTAATTATACATCATCCTCAGGTCAATGTTAAGAGAGGAAGGTGATTTTCCTCCCTGCATGGTCGTTGATGAATAATTTTCACTACACACTGATCGATTCACAAAATAATACAAGATTTTACTATGTTAGACTATTATTGAGATTAAATACATTCTATGAAGAATGAGCCTTCATTATCTTCTTAAATTATACAGTTTAATTTGACATTTAGACTTGTGTATTTCACTTTCAGGAGGCACATTTGATTTTGGATTAAAAACTATATTTCAAATGTATTTTTTCCTTTTAATCTACCCTTTAAATGTTAATTCTAATCAAAAGATTAATAACATAGCCATAAACGATGATTTTATTAACTTTTAAACTTGCCACATCAAGTTTTAAATACTTCAAAGTGAAGTATAACTGCATATATTGATGCCAAACAATGGTAGATAATGAGCAGTCACAAAAATTACTAAAGTAACTTGTATACCTAAAATATTCATGCATCAAATAACATGATTCACAACTTTTATATCTGAGCAATAGTGATTAAATAATAAAATAATCATCTACTATTTTTAAAGAAAAAACATTTTAATTAATTATGAACATACTTTCATATATATATAAAGTAAAATATATAGTCCCATACAAATATATAAGGTAATTATTTTATAAATTAAAGGGTATATTTATAATTTACGGGTGACCTGGTGGTCTAGGGGTAAGGTGTCAGACTTCTGTGCTGGCGGCCGGGGTTCAATCCTCGGTCCCAGCACAGATTTATCTGATTTCCAAACCCTTCCTACCCCTCTGACAAGACATCTTGTGAATTTGGGGAATGCCAGGCTTCCACCGTGGTTCGGATTCCACGTTAAGCTGTAGGTCCTCCATTTCATCTCACAATCACCCTACCATTACAATTAGCGTAAGTGCGTATAACCCGAACGGGTAGTAAGACGCTGTGCTAATAATAATAATAATAATAACAATAATAATATAATTTACGTTAATATTTGTTTTGACGCTACTATCATAAGCTTCTCGATGTCATAAAGAAATAGTTAAAGTAGAGAACACAGAGAATTATTGGATAGGTTTTGAAATAGTGGATTATTTATTAAGTGGTTTAATATAACTTATATTGTTTTCACTTAAATATGTTGAAAGTACCGACCAGCTAAAATTTTAATTTAAAAGTTTTAATGTTTCATGAAAAATGTGTGATAACTTACATATACCCTATTGAACAATCCCACACTTCTTAACACTTTCTGAAGTGACCCTGCAAAACATGTATTAATCAGACAGAGTAGCGGTGCCCAACGTGGGGTACGATGACCGTACGTGTAAGGAAGTTTGGGGGTATATGGAAATATTTGAATAAAAGTAGAAAGATCTACATATGCCAGCAGTGTAAAACATAAGATTAGTCAAAAATTTTGAAATTAACGCAACGATGTGGTGATAGTCGTTACAGGTTTTCTTCTATTTATGACCTTGAGAAAATGATTTCAATTTCAAACATAAAATAGTTTTATAACTATTAATTAATTAATTAATAAGTTAAATGTGTTAGTTTTTATTGTAACTTTTGCTTTTTTCAATGTAAAAAATATTTTCCCCCTTAATATTACATTGATTGTAATCCAATTATCATACTATTAATTATTAGTTGCAACAAATAAATTAAAAATAACTACAACTGTAGTAATTAAACATTTTGATAATGTTAAGGATACCATTATTTATGGAACCATTCTGCCAAGGAGTACGCAGGAGAAAAAAAGGTTGAGAACCGATGTGAAAGAGGAAAGATAGACTAGTTCTATAAACTTTCTCCTTTAATCTCATGCCTCCTTTACACATCCGGTGAGCAGACTCAAGCGAGCAAGAGGACGAGTGTGTAGACGGTGCAACGTCTACTCGTCTTCACTCGTCTTCACTCGGAGTCAATCGTTAACACCCAGCGAGTCATTTTTTTTTTATGTCCCGATCAAAAGAACAAACGTGAAATAATCTCTCTATGAAAATAAGCTTAACTCAAATGGAACCGATGTGTGGATGTATCGCATTCGTCTTTATTCGTGACGCTGTTATTTGGCCTAACATTCAGGGAAACATTCGGGTGAATGTGTAAAGGAGGCATCCAGAAGTACAAATGTTCGCATAACACGTCGTTTACATATTTTTCTAAAACCTTAAACTCAAAATTTAAACTGTTTAACTGGTCAGAAACCTTCTGATGATAATTTTTGCCTAGACTTTGTTGAAAACCATATTGCAAATATCATAAAACTTCCAAAATAATTAGGGATTTCTTGGCGTTTGAAAACGTGTCTCAACGCTCTTAGATTAAGACATTTAATATATTAAGACCTAACGGCTATGCCTTTTTGGCATCTCAAAAGTAAGGATATCGTCAATAAAGCCCCATCCTAAATATTTGAATCATTTTTTGTTGTTAACAGACAACGATTACCAATCATTCTCCATCAAGTATTGTGCCTATTTCCAAACAGAGCTTTGTTCGACATGAGCAAACGAGTTCCACGACCAGATAACCGTCGCATGGACTGGACGGGGCATATATGACTCGGGCCATTGTTTTCTTGATGTTAAGACTTCCAGCCACTCGTGCAGTGACGTTACGAGTGCTCTGGGACCGACTACAGTTGCGGCAGTTGAGGTTTAGTTCCAGAAGGGGAGGGCTGTGGTGATGAGACAAAGGGTGAGTGGATGGGGAATCACCTAGCATTGTACTTTAAGTCACAGAAAGAGACCTCGCACGAGTATGGCTGCCTTTTCTTAATTCATTTTGCTTTGTTATGTTGAAACAATACTCTTAATGTTCTGGTTGCAATATTGGTTACTAAGACAAATATAATAGGATATTCCAGATGAATATTAAAATATCTACTTAGAAACTTTATTTGCCCCTCCTTTGTCTGGTAGTCAGAGTTCTTGGCTACAGACCGGTAAATCCTGGGTTCCATTCCCGGCGCTCTCAAATATTTCTGTGAAATAGAAACTCTATCAATAAGCTTTTCCTTAAACCTATGAGTGAATATTACCCTGAGCTCGGGATGATTCCCGGATAAAATATGTGTTGGGGAAATGGTATGAAAACCCAAGGGTCACGGATTCCATTTCCGTGCACCATGGTAGGTCATTAAATTAACGAAAAACAGTAATTAAAGATATATTTGAATCTATATTTCCTAGTTTTACATTTAGAGTCAGTAAATGGCATATATTAATTTTTTAGTTAGACATATAATTCCCAATTGTATTTGTTTTATTCGTAGTTAAAGCTACTGTGTTGGGTGTGTCATTTTGTTGTTTTATTTAATTAATGCTAAGAATTTTGTAAAATATATTAAATAAAATTGATTAATTTTAATTTTCA
Source organism: Timema cristinae (assembly GCA_039000515.1). Classification (NCBI taxonomy): domain Eukaryota; kingdom Metazoa; phylum Arthropoda; class Insecta; order Phasmatodea; family Timematidae; genus Timema; species Timema cristinae. Next base: position 45,971,596 of record JBCFYV010000935.1, on the reverse strand, counting down.
TTAATAGAATATACAAACCAATTGATGCAAGTAAAACACACCAATAAAAGGCTATCTATGTGAATTCAACAGACTTCCATCAAAAGCTCTTGGACAAATCCTACAGGAGTGTTTGGTCTCTAAAGAAGTCGAGCTCAGTAGAACACACTACTCCGGTCTGTAGTAGTGAAGGGGAGATTAAGGGAAGGTAAAACTTCCCCAACAGCTGGCAGCAGGCCCACGGTCAGTTTTAGACGGGATTACAAGGCTACTTTCAACATGTACGTAGTGACTCCCATAAGAAGCTGTCATAGCTTTTGAAAAGTGAACAAGATCAGGAATAATAAATACACTTGGTATGTTTTGAAATGTTCTGACTTTTTAAAGTTTTCTGCATACACAAAATATGATTTTCTGTTATTTTTTTTAATTACATAGCATAAATCAAAAATCAAGTTATTTTCTCAAGTTTTTACTTTAAATGTAATACATAATTCTTAGAAGATGTGATTTTTAAAAACAATTTTAATAAATATTTTACTATGTCAGGTGCAGTTCTAAGTGTGTAAACCTTAAATGTATGAAATAATATTTCTTAGAATTTGGCAAAACATAAATATATCAGAAAATTCCAGTGACATTTGAAAATTTACCTTTCACACGAAGATCCCTCATGTTTCCAGAGTCAGGCTTTTTTTTATGTGTCTTAGTACTGAAGATTTTTTTATTTCCTTCATTTCCCTACCACATCAATATATACAGCTAGTTTTTAGGCTAATGAACATATGATGTTAATTAAACTTCGTACATTTAAATATTTCTGAATTAAACATTTGTCATTTAAATCAAATAAAAATCTATAATTTCAATATAATATTTTATTATAAATTAAAACTTTGTAGTATTTTAATAATTTTTTTAATTGAACTTTTTAAACAAACAACAAAGCTTTAAACCATATTATGTTCTTCAATCATGCTATAATATTGTATAATAATTGAGCTAGTAGATAAACTCACAACCTATTTATAATGATTGGGGTTTAATGTGATGGAACAGATGCATAGTTGAGAAATAAATGAAAGCTGTTAAAACAATATTTTAACTTTACATAGAACTCAAAGTTTTAGCTAAAATCGAGAAAATTTTATGGGTGATAATTATGTTTAAGAAATGAGTTGTAAGTTTAAACTGAGAAATAAATTACCATATGTTTGTACACTTCATATACATTTATATATCAAGTTAACCTTTTAAAAAATAATGTTAGGGACAATAAAAATATAGCTAAAGCTTCAATTACATTTTCAAAATTTTTCAAAAGTTTCTGTTCGGAGTAGAGAGAGAATGGTTGTAAGGTTGAAGAAAGAAGATGTTCTTCTAAAAAGTAGTCCCCCCCCCCCTTCCCCACAAAAAAAAAATCAAATGAAAGAAAAACAACTCTCGTGAAAACACAATAATCTAATAACGGTAGAAATGTGTCGACGCTATCTGAGGAGGAAGAAGTGAAGGTTTTAACCGTAGAAGGGTCCGTGTACAGCAATGATCCAACGTTGACACAAGTTGATACAGGTATAGCGCGATTTAATTAACTATATATTACCCTCTTTTAAATTAAATTCTTTATAGCCTCACTACACACTTTAGTGGTCACGTGGTCTCTCACAATAAACTAACCTGGTGACGGGGAGATAGTAGTCTTATCGCGATTGGTGTAATGAGAGTGGTTTTCCCTAAATGTGAGTACATTTCCTCTAAATTCAACATTACTAATTTCTAATCTATTAGCGTAATGAGTACATAAGCGTATAAACCCTAACTGGTAATAAGATGCGGTGATAAAATATTGATCTATTTAATAATCTTACCAATAATTAAGTATGTATATTCTAAAATTTGAAGCCCACATCTGTGGCGTAGTTAGATAACGCGCTAGTTTCATGTTTAGCTAGTATTCCGAGGACGAGGAGATAGAGGTTCGAATCTTGCTCTAGTGAACTGGGATGGTTTTTCCTAAATGATTTTCCACTCCCCCTCGACGAAAATGTGGGCTCACTTCCTCTATATTAATTCTTCTCAATTCCTAACCCATTTTTTAATTAGTACTTAAGCGTATAACCTGAATGGGTAGTAAGACGTGGTGCTAAGTTATTATTATTATTATCTAAAATTTGAAATAAATCTTTCATTTATCAGAGTGATGTTTTTACTCTAGTGTATATGTAAAAATATAATTATACATAATATTTAAAGGGGTCTTAATATTTACTACAGGTGTTATAATTTATCCTACAAGTTTGAGGTTTCTCAACACATATCTTTAAGCTGGTGTGTGATTTCTAAACTACTTTCACACATCAGTACATGACGTACAAAGCAATTTAGTGCAAAACAAACATTTAACACTAAACACTAAAAAAATTACTTCCGTGTGTGGTTGACGTTTTGAATATATAAACTCACACATTTTGTAACCCTCCTAGACAACACATGGGCATTTACTAGTAAATTTACTGAAGGATAGATCTCACTTTGACTGTTATTGCACTCAGAGTTTCATGTCCTTATGATATCTTCAAATCCTTGTCAAGTGTTGAGAGTCGTACAAGTTGGTTACTAGTGTCATTGGGAAGAGGATAGGGATAGGGAGGGGGAGGGGGGTTGACACATCTCCCATGTATTGCTATTATCACAGGAGACTTGGACAGGACATACAAGGAGAAAGATAGATAAGAAAAAACGAACCCGTAGAGAATCAGGGTGGAAAGAATTGAAGAAGGAATCGCTTCCAATGTCAAGCAGGAAGTAATATACAATGCCACATCTTTTCGAAGAAATAAAGAAGCAAAAAGGAAATAAAAAATATATTTGTGTGTGTGTATATCATGTGTATGTCGTGTGTGGAGTCAGGAAATATGGAAGAGACATGTTACACGTAAACCATTTCCTGAGAAAATGTTTGTACTCAACACAAGATGGGTATGAATAGTCGTGAAATGACTTCCACACGTCTTTGTTGGGTTTTTGTCGAGGTTCTCTTTTAGAAATATGAAATGTTATTCGGTAAAGTAAGATCTCCCTCTCTTGACAAATACATAAAGCCTTGGACTATTTTCATGCAATTGAATATTCGAAAAATATTCTAAAATTTATTGGAGAGAAAAAATCTGTGGTCAAATTAAATAAAGGAAATTTAGTTTGCTTTTCAGTCATCTCTAGTTTTTTATATCGCTAAATCTTACAAATTGTAAGTTTACCTTAATTTACGTGGAAAGTGGAAAATAATTTAGGAAAAACCACCTTAATTAAACCTAACATGGATTTTAATCCCAATTTTTATGTTATCTGAAGTCTAGTCTATTACTAGAATGACGCCTTAGACACTGGGGTCACCTTAAGGTGGGTGACTTCTGATAAGTTTAAACTCTTTGTAAAATACTACAGTCCAGAAATATTTAAAATGGTCATTTACACCAAAATGAAGTTAAAAGATACCATAAATAACCTTTTATTTTGAGCAGAATGGTTTATAAAACATTTAAAAATAAGCTCATTTTCAACGCTTTATGCCAACTAGCACAGTTTAGTGATTGAAGTGAAGGGTATTTGTATTTAGATCAATCCTTCCCTAAACAAATCGAGTAATTTGATTTATTGCGTATTTATTTTTTATCACCACGTATTACTAACTATTCAGGCTAGACAAATTTTATGTAATGGTCATAATAACTCTTTAAGCTCTTTTAAGATTATTTTTGTGGTTTGAAGTGTTGGCGCCTCCATTTTCATTATAAATATCACAGTACAAGAGTATTTAACTTAAGGAAGATGGAACCTTTAACATAGTTTCATCATTTGTAACGAGACGTTAATTTGTGCGGCACACACACAAATTTAAAATTTTCGTGATTCCATTTACAAAAAATGACAAATTAAATACATAACCAGTCGTGTTTTTAAACATGTGAACAAATGAACAAACTCGTTTATAATGTTACATGTGTGTTAACTAGTGTTTACGGTAATTATATGATTAGTAAATGTATTTTTGTGTGACGGTAAAGTTTACTATTTAGTAAAATTAGATTTTTGTCACATGCGGCACACGATACACCTCAAAGATGTCCATGTGACCCTCGGAGGAAAAGATTGCCCACCTCTACGTTAGAACTTTCAATCACCAATCTTGTTATTAATTTGTTTAACCTGTATATTCTGAAATACAGCTGTATGATGAGAATTTTGATTTTCTTAGAAACATTTAACACATTGAACATATTATTTTAAAATTTAACCACAAGAACCATGAAATTAAAAATAATAATATTACTAACTTAGTAATTCATATAAGAAAATCACAGTTAAAAAGCTGGAAACTTATAAAAAAACAACTATATTTTATTTTAATCATATATTAATAATATTTAGTACTCAAAAACTGCATATCTTATTAGTTCATTTTAGAAGAAAATAATAAAGTGTCAAAAATTGATTTCTTGTTTGTGAGTAACAAAACCAAATTTTTTTTTATAAAGATTATATCAAACTTTGTAAATTAGACGATGGAAACTTGTCCGCGTCAAATTTACATTTTGTTTCAATCCACGGCTTTAACGATCAGCTTTGTGATGGCCCCCCCCCCCCCTTAAGTAATTCCTTCCCCTCACTCCCTATTTTACTTACACCCCTCTCACTGACTTTAACCCCTCGGGGTCTTAGGGAAGTCCCCCGGAGACCAGCACACATCCTTCTTATTCAATTTACATGTAAATGTTGTCATGTAGGGACTACAGTTGAGCTTGTATAGAGAGGGGCCCCGGCGCGTCCTCAATCCTGCCAACATCCCTCTGCTAAACTTACGACTACTAGCACTTCCCAAAACATCTATCCCTTAGCTAATTTACTAATGGTTGAGAAAACACTCTAATCGGTATATAGTACTTTGTATGTAAGTCAATATTTATAATAATTTATTTACTTGAATTTATTTCCTAAACTATAACATTATTTTCTAAACATATATTTTTCTTTTAATTAAAGAAACTAAAGGATGCCTTTTAAAAAAAAAAAATAAAGTTTAATAAATGCAGTTTATAAATGACTCTTAAACAAGGGAACTAAACACAATGTTTAAATGTAATTTGTTACCTTTATTATAGTGAAAATTAAGTAAAAGGACGTAATCATTAAAAAAGAATTTCAAATGATTCTTAAAATATAAAGTTTCTTTTATCACAACGTCTTACTATTCATTAGGGCTATACGCCTATGTACTAATTAAACTATTGAAGACCGAGGACTAAGGAAGGTAGAATTTAGAGAAAATGTTCCGGAAATTTCGTGGAGGGACAGTGGGAAACAATTTATCAAAAACCACCCTCAGTACACGAGATTGGGATAAGAACCATAATAGCCCCGTCATCGGCAGTATAGTCTATTTCAAGAGTGACGTCTTTGTCCATGTGGCCACCGAAGTGGGTAAAAATAAAATTAGTTAATAAATAGCTATAACTTATATGCAAACATTTAAGTAATATGGAACAATTTATTACTTTTATTTTTATGCAGCACAGTTTTATTTTTAAGTCTTTTAATACCCGCCAAGGATGAAATAAATTAGCTTAGAACTAATGTAAAAATGAGGAAGGATTAATTTACTTAGAAGTGTACCTGAATTTTGGTGTGGGGTTAATATAAAAACCTATAGGATAAGTACATTCAAGGACACCTGGCCGGGCTTAGAACCCTGATATCCCTGTCATCAGAATAGATAAGACTTTTATTTATTCCGAATGCCATCTAGTGTGGGTCATTGTAAAAGTGAAGTTCTATTATATGTGTGTATTTAATATTCTAAATAATTTTGAACTTATTACATTTTAGAGCAACAACATTATTTGATTGCTAGCTTGCCAAGACCAAGATATTAAAAATTCTTCACTTTCCACCTATTAAGGTCTATAGACCAATATGAATATTTGTACGCCCTAAATATCGCATATTGAAAAATATGGTCTATACTTCGCCCCAATACAATTATAGGCTTTACTAATAAAATAAGTGTTCCTATCCTGATTTTTGTAAGAAAAATACTCAATGTAAATAATGTATTTGTGATATTAATATCAATAGTATGGATATTATTAAGGTTTAGTTTAATTTATAGATTTACATTATATTTTGAATTAATAATACAAAATTACCTTACTTTGTAATTATTTCTCTCATCCATATTTCAAGAAAGATTCAATAACATACCCTAATCACAAATAAAATTATCGACAAAGATAGTTATATTGATAATCAAGAGCAAACTAAAACCTAATTAATCTTGTTCAAGAATCCCTTCTAATATCAAACAGAATAAACAAGAGTTTTTTTTAAATAAAATCAGCACAACGTTCGTCATTATTATTTGACTAACACATCTATCACCATGGTTATTAACGGCTAAAACTGAGGGATAAAGATGTGGAGAGCAGTATATAAGTGCACCCGCATTTACACGAAATAAAATAGGGGAAAACATAGAAAACCACCCTTTAGGTGCCCAGCGGAAATCGAATTTCAAGACTTCCCACCCAAATAATTTTTTATAATAAGTATTTATGCCTGAGAACACTTGATCACCTATAATGATCAGCGATGATTATAACAACTAGTCTAGAAATAAAAGATACATGCTAGGATTAGGATCTTTCAGATTTAAATGTGGTTATGTATGACATCATTAAGGGGAGCCTCTTAATTTGATCCAACAACTAGTATTCATTTAAAATGTTTCAATTAGAGATTATAGATAATTAGCATGTTTTACCTTAGATCAGTGACCAAACGTAACTATATATTAAAATGTTTAATTAGAGCCTTCATACTTTATGTGATGATGTAATGAACGCGAGAAAATGCGTGTTTTTGGAGTTAATGTAGCCAATTATTTTCGCTCAAAATAAATAGAAGATTACTTCAGTATAAACATTGAGTTAAATTTCTTAAGATAGTGATATCAACAGTTCTTGAATATAAATTGTCATGAGTATAGCGGCATTGAATGAAAGACTTTTAAATGAAGAGGAAAAGTTGTCATTAAATAGTTCCAGGACACCAGTACCCCATATTCAAGAATGTTGAGGTTACTAAGTTAGAGAAATATTTTACTTATTCTGACCAAAAAAAGATTTGATAAAAAAAACACTTCAAAAACACTGGCCTTTTCTAGCGTTTTCTATGTTCCCACCTAAAGATCTCATCTTACGACTGATTAACCAATAAATTAGTTACAAGATAACCCTTTAACCAGATATCGCACCAAAGTGCGATTTTCTGCATTCTTCACTTATAGAAAGGCAAAACTAGGATATGTAATAGAGTTTTTTAGTGGTTTCAGTTTGGTTGTAGCCTATTTATTAAAATATAGTAAAATTGTCTCGCTAGTTAAAATACAACTTTGAAAAAACTAAGAACGAAAGATCGTTTGAAATGGTGTTCGCGTTGCTTAACACGTCTCTTTCACACTAGACTAAATAGGCAATGGCGGGAAAATCAAGTTTCGAAACGCAAGCTGGGTGTACTGAGGGGGTTGTTTCCTAAATGGTCCTTCCATGCACATTTCAGTACAAATCCTTTAAATTTTAACCAACTCATCTTTATCATATTAGTGGAAATATGCAGATTGCCCGAACGAGTATTAACTAGTAGGACGTGGCGAACAAAATAATAAATAAAATTAACGAATCAAGTTTAGAGCTATTTAAAAATATACCTAATTTAAAATTATAAACTTACTAAACGTATACGTAGTTATAAACGTGATCACACCAGATATACTGGTTTTACCATTGACGGGGAGGTATAATAGTTGGTTTTCATGGTGTGATTTACCACTAAGGTTTTCCTAATCCCTTTCCACTCTAATGCAAGTGCATTTAATATAAAACCAGCCTCTTTTATTCCAGCCCCTTATATTAAGTGGAGAGTGATATTAGTTTGGAATGTAATAGCTATGATATTAGGCCTTATAGTAATAATATTACTTACTTACACGTAACCTATCTCTATCTTGAACTAGTACTATCCAGTCAAACACATTACACCCTACCCCTAGCTTAATATAGTTCCTTCCAGTCAATCTCACTACACCTTATCTCTTTCAGGTCCAATCTAATGTTATCCTCCTACCTACGTCTAGGTATTCCAAATGGTTTCTTCGCATTGGGTTTACCAGTCAATATTCTGAACACGGTTCTAGATTATTCCATTCGCGCTTGCATGCCCTGTCCGCCGCAATCTGCAAGATTTGACTACCCTTACGATATCTTATGATGAGTAGGTCTATATAGTATGCAAATCATCTTTATGTAACCTCTTCCACTCTCCATTATGTTAAACATATTATGGATTAAATATTTTTCTAAACTCATAATAATAGTAAAATATAATAATAAAAAAATAATAGTAAAATAATAATAATTGTTGATGTAATAAGTATATCTTGCTATGCGTAGCTAATATTACTTTATATAAAAATATATAAGCTTTAGCGTACCTGTCTTTTTTTTGTCATGCATTTAAAAACAAATCTTAGAAATTTAGAAAGCGTATACATTTTGAAACATAAAATTGTTTTAAAATATAACAAAGAATTTAATTTAATCTCAATTATTTTAGAATTTTTTGTGTACGGGTAAGTATACGTCAAATAAATAAAGGAACGTTAAAAAGTAAAAAAAAATTTTTTTGTGATTGTTTCAGCTTTTGAAGAGCTAAAAAACAAGAAGAACCCTTGAATAAATATGAAAACATGACTGCCAACCAGAACAAAGGCTTTTATTGAGAGCAATTCAACGTTAACACAAACATCGTACTTGTCTTTCAGCACGCTCTTTCTATAAAACCAACAATAAATTATTAACGAAATATTGATTGTCTCCACTACATGTAACCGTCAATAATGTTTACATTATTAGGAGGGGGAGGGATGCAAAAGCAAAGCGTGTGAACAGAAATGAGCAATAATCAATTTTTATACACATTTAAAATAATTTTTACACAAATTATTTAACTTGGCAATGAAACAAATTTAAAGATAATCTAAAATAAGAAAACTTTTTATTAATCGTACTACAAAGTTATTAATCGCTATGATTAGGTCTAAAAGGGGTTGGGTAAATTAAATTCTATATTTAAAAAACAACTTGACCTTCTTGTCCAATAATATTTTGGGGTTTCTCAGCTTCTTACTAACCGTCTGGATATTCACTAAATATGCACAATAAGGTGGAAATGTAGAGAGCGTGAATTAAGGGCAAAGTTTTTGCAGTTTCTATAACAAAACTTTTTTTATGCAAAAGGAATAATATTTTTCTCCAGTAGGAATATCGAGTTTAATTTTCTTCACATGGTGAACGGTTGCTTAATATCTGTCAAGGGTGACCTGTGATTTAATGAAAATTCTATTCATTTAAAAAGTTTATCATCTAATGCGACTAAGCTCATGACAGATATTCAACAATAAATTGTGTTTGAAGAAAATTAAGCTCTATATTTTTATTGGAGTCATCTTTTATTTATTTTGGCCAAAAAATGTTTTGCTATAAAAAACTCCATGAACTCTAGTCTTATCTCAAGTTCTATATACTCCCACCTTAATGGGGAAGAGTTTTTAAGGATATAAATGAGAAGAAATGAATCTGCATTTGCGTAGAGAGTGATTATAGAATAATTGAGTAAAAACTACTCTAGTTAACTCGACCAAGATAAGGATCCTTAACTCCCTGTTGTCAGCAATCCAGTATATTTCGAAAGTGACTTCTTAGAATGTCTGACATTCGTATGTGTACAATATGATTATATCATATTAAAATAGTATTGCTAGTTTATGAGGAATGTCTAAGCAGAGATAAGTCGAATCCATCTTTCTCAAAAATATAATCTCGAATTTGACTGAAATTTTCTTTCAAATCTCTAATCCAAATTGGAATCATTTAAAATTTAGATTTCTAATATAATCAAAATAATTAAAATTGTAAAGTTGTTGTAACTGACGGTTTCTATTTTGTTTGTCATATATATTACGTCATCAAATACAAAGGACTTTTTTTGAATTCATAAATCATTATAATAAAATTGTGTTCCTTTTTTATGTTCTTCGCTTTTCCAAAAGCTCAGGTGTATATATAATAATTAATATATCCAATTGTGATTTCAAGTAAAGACCTTCATAATTGAATTCAAATATCTTTTTGAGATTTTGATGAATTTCGAGTCTCTCAAAGATCATTCAAGAGATCGAAGATTTTAGCGTCTCATATATAATTTTAACTAGCAGGGTATAACACTAATAAGTAGTAAGACGCAGTGCTAAAAAAAGATAATATTTTATCAGTAGAAACTCAGTTATAAAACAAATTTTACTTAATTAATAACCTCTTCAAAAGTGTATTCTTATAAAGACACTATATTCTATTGTTTTTAAATCAAGTGTCTTTAATGTAAATTTTAATATAGCTGATTATATTAGAAAATTACTTACACGATTGATTAACCTATAAAAGTTCAGTCCTAACGTCTAGATATTTAATAATTATTTGGTATTATGAACCTGTACATAAATAGTAGATACATAAATATGTGACATCAGAACTCAAAACAGGGCCCTCATGAAGAGAGGAGTATCGTGATTCTAGTCAAATAATACTTCTAATCCAATACAGCAAGTGTCAGTTACCGAGTCGTCCAATTAGCCCATTAATATATTATATTATACCCGTTTCAGTGGGCCGCAAGGTGACGTAGCTTTCTTAACAGACCAAATTAGTTGGTCAATGTTGAATCCTATTCAAGTGACTGTGTGTTTTTCTTCAAACATTTCCTTACTTTTCCTTAAAGCAAATGTAGATACATTTGTTAAATATTATCTCATGATGCAAAAAAAAAAGTGGTAGGAATAATGTATTTTTTAATTGTTCTTTGCTGTTTAAATTTATTCTGTGAGTTCTTTATTTGCCTCTTAATACCCATCCAAAAAATAGCCTTAGATATAAGGGGGGTGGAATTATTTTTATCACACGTGTAACTACCCGTTCTGGTTATACACCTATATAATAATGTGTTAGAGTTTAGTAAAGTTGAATTTAGAGGAAGTGTACCCTCAATTGCGTGAAAGGAGAATGGAAAATCATTTAGTAAAGTCCATACCCTGTACACCAGACCGGGATCTAAAAATAATCTGCCATATTAGCAGTCTTCTCTATTACAAGAGTAGCGCCTTAGACCGTACGGCCACATAAGTGGGTGAGAGGGTGACCTGGTGGTCTAGGGGTAAGGTGTCAGACTTCTGCGCTGGCGGCCGTAGTTCAATCCTCGGTCCCGGCAAAGATTTATCTGATTGCCAAATCCTTCCTTCACCTCTGACAAGACGTGTATTAATCACATCTTGTGAATGTGGGGAATGCCAGGCCGCCACCGTGGTTCGGATTCCACGTTAAACTGTTGGTCCTTCATTTCATCTCACAATCACCCTACCATTACACATTAGCGTAAGTGCGTATAACCCGAACGGGTAGTAAGACGTTTGCTAATATTATTAATAATAATATATATATATATTAATATATAATAATAATAATAATAATAATAATAATGTGGGTGAGGGAGAAATTACTTAGGGAAAAAATAGTTCAGTACATCTGGAAGGTATTCGAATGTATTTATTGTAACAAATTAATCGGACTAAATAAGTTTGACATATACTCTCTGTGATCATCGAAGCAGGTTAATGAGGAAAGGGGGAGTAATATCGTTCGTGTTGTATATTATAATATTTTTTAATTAGTTTGCTGATATAATTCTGGGTCTGTGCCACGCTGAGTATGCCAAAGCAAACAGGCTTAATTGAAATTCAATCAAAGATACTACAAACCACACGGCACACCGTCATATTTCTAAAATCCCAACCAATGCATTCAAAACTCCGGCAATATCTAACTATAATAACATGGTAGGTTATGAAGCCCGCAGGGACAAGAGATGTAAACAAACACATTTGATTACTTGTTGATGCGAATGTAAATTGTAAATTCGGTCAGCAATCATGGTGAATGTAGCCCAACGCATCGGTGTAATATCTCTCTATAGTCTATTGCAAAACCAAGTGACACTCCAACATAAATAGGTAGATCTATTATCAAGGGTGTAATAGAGAGTATACAAACCTCTATTTCGAAACATTGATTGGTTTATAACCCGTTTCAGTGGGCACGCGGGTTCAGGCGTCAAACACGTCTGATCTGGTTTAACTGATGAGTGAGAGAATGGGGCTCGAGTTCCACTGGATATATTTTTATTAGTTTTATTCATAACGTCTTAATTATAGTTCATGCTATGCGCATTTCAACTGAACTAGAAGTGAAGAGATAATGAAAATTGAATACTTAATAAATGTACTTGAATTTTCTGTGAGATAAATTGAGAAATCACTTAAAAGAAACACAAAGCTCAGTATATCTCGCAGGGACTTTAAACCTGACATTTTCATCACCGGCAAGCCCGACTAGAGAGATCTAACATTAAATATCCTAATGTTTATTATCTAAGAGGTTTCTTACTCTTTCATGGAAATAAGGAAACATTTTCATCTAAAATTATACCTTTCATTTAACTACTCCGTTTGAGTAAATATGAGGATAGTCCGGACAGATTATGATTCGGTTCACACAAAATAAAATGGCTAAGGTTAGCAGGGAGCTTTATCCAAATTATTAATAGAGGATTCCGGAACTGACTAAAAAATAAAAATAAAACATTAATGGGTGTTTGAGGAGTGTGTTTAATTTTCTTAGGGAGAAATCGAGGATCAAAGTTATTTTATTTTATTTTTAAATCTACAAAAATCCACCTAATATTAACTAAAAATAAATGTATTTACTTTACACCAACTTAAATCTTTTGTTTATATTATTTATCGCCAAAAATGGATATATTAATGTCTTAATATATTAATATTCTAACACATAAACTACTTTTATTAGATTTTGTTATTTTTATAATGTTCATAATTATTATTAATGTTACACTTGAACATTTCAATTAAAATGTGTTTAAAATAGTGGTACACATTTGATTATGAAAATTATTTTGGGAAGGAAAATGGGTAGCATTGTGTTTTATGGCACATTGAATTCAGGCCTATTTTTATTCCTAACAGCTAAAATTTTTTTTCCTTCCCAACTTCATTTCCTCATCCTACTTCAAGCACGGTAGACTTTGGTTACCATGGTAACGTAACAACACCCTTATCCCTTTATACAAACACATACAACTCTCTATAGAGAAATATAACCCCTTCCTCCACTTTTCCCCACACGCTTTCCAACTAACTCTTCGGCAACCGTAACCAAGGTATCACATGGACCAAATCGTGAGGCGGGGAACAAAAAGAAGGAAGGGGGATGTGGAAAGGGGGGGGGAGGGAGAAAGCGAAAGGGAGAAAAGTTTGATCTCATTCTCTATAACAGGACGTCCTCCACACTCTATAGAGATTCGAGTGACATTCCTCTACTAGAAACAAAACATTAAAAAAAATATCCCCCCCCCATACCAAATTTTAGCTAAGCCCATACACTCTACCTACCACTCCCTATCTCATTTAACGTTTGTATGCATCCAAACACATACCCTCTCTCCACCCTTCGCATTTCCAAATAACTGACTATTTTTACTCGTCCTCGTCCCCACCCCATTGCATCCATGTGTGTTTTACAAATATACACTGTGTTAGTATTTGATTCCTTCGGGGGTTTACTTGCTCTTGCAAGGGGAAAATATGGGATGAGTAATGAGAAGGAATGGAAAAATAAATCTAAATATCAAATAAAAATGCTTTTTTTTTTACCATTCGGTGAAAATTGTGTTAAAACGAAAGAGTATTAATAAAATGTGTTTGTGGTACTATTTATACCTAGAATACAACTATAATTTTATTTTATTATTATTACTACTAAGGTTATCCAATATATTAGCTTTGGATTAAATAATATATTATTACAATTAGTGATTACTGTCTAAATGGTTTGTAATAATTGAATTAAAGAAACATAATATATTGCACATGGTCTTAATCAATTAATGAAGGATGCATCAATTTTAATCCATCCACAAACTGTTGATACTATAATTCAACCAAACATTATTTATTATAAGTACAATTTTATTATTATTTATTTGGGGTATTTAACGTGCACTTTCTGAACCGACTCATTAGCTTATACATTTTTCAGGAAAAGTTATTTTAATATACCCTCAAGTGATCTTTTACGCTGGCTGTGGGCAAATTACGAACCCGCGATGTTGGTTTCTATGACCCGCAAACAAATTTAAATCTCTCGTGATTTTAATAACAAAAATAACAAATTATATACATATTAATTACCTGTTTTTTAAACATGTGAACAAATGTCTTCATTTTGAAATAGTTATCATTAAATTGAATTACAGCAAAAAGTTAATAACTCGTTGAGAAGTTTAAAACGTCAACAAAATGTTTTTATAAAAAACGCACACTAAATTTTGCCATAAAGGAAAGTTTTGTGCTTGCTTATAAAAATTGCTAACCTACCGAAAGTTTTCTGAAGGAAAATTTTTAAAGGAGTGTATAAATTGATACTTTTGATATTGTCTGGCCAGAAGTCAAAACAAAATTTGAAGATATATCTTTGTCAAAGTCTTTGTGTACCAAAGTTATATTTAATAGTTATGTGATTAATAAAGTTATTTTTGTGTAAAAATAAAGTTAATTATTTAGTAAATTTAGAGTTTTGTCACATGTGGGCCCGCTAGATACCTTACATATGTGCATGTGCCCCTCGGGGAGAACGTTTGCCCACCTCTGTTTACATACCACAATTGACATAGGACCAAAGATTTTATTTCCCCTCCAAAGGAAGATATGCGATGGATTTTTATCGCTCAAGATAAATCCGTGGATCTTGGGTAGGTTTGAACCCACGAATATCGGGACCCGAGTCAAGAGCCTTACCCCAAGACCACAGAGATAAACTCTTGTAAAGGTGAGTCTTCTTAATGTAGCCTTAATAGCAATACTGGAAACTTTTATATCAATAATTTTAAATGCATTTTCAGAAATATAGGAAAAATATATATTTTTTAGTCTAAAGGATTTAATAAATTTAGTGGTTGAAAGTAAAACTAAAATAATTAATTAATTAATAACTGTTGGTATCACTCACAAATTAACGAGACTCCAACCAGCACTAGGACTTACCTATAAGAACACAAAAAAGAAAAATTAGAAAACTTATTTACAAAACTATTAAATTGACAATAAAATATGAACATAATTTTCTCTTACCACTGTTTATTATTTAACATTAAAAGTAGTAAATATATATTTATAAAATATTGTATAAAATTACACGTATTATAACTTTCAAATTAGTGAAATTTCTCATCAAGAGCATTTTTGAATCGCAATAGAGGACATGATAATATCGTTATATTATGTACTTTGGATATTTTTTTAGTGATTTGTTATTAGCAAAAGAGGAGAACTTTATAAATATAATTTAAACCAATTATTTAATTACAGAATAAGCATCTGGGAGCTTAAAGAGACAGCAGAAGAGGGGGCATTGGCAGTTAAGTTCTCTGTCCGGTCGTAAGACAGTCACAAGATATATTATTAGTAATAATTTTACTTTGATTAGGCCTAACTTGACCAAAACACTTATATTTTAACCTAAATATAAATACACACTTTAAGTTTCAGAAGTGATTCATCTTTAGCTCCAATAAAAAATAATATTTAAATAGGAAAATATGAAGGTTTAGATTTTAATATTAGAGAATATTGATTGTAGATTATCATTATTTCCCTTTATTTCAAACTTTAACTTAAGGAAAATTAGTTTCTCTCTTGTACTAAATACTATTTTACATTAAATTTAAAATAAACAATTGGAATTTTTATATAACTTCATAAATATATTAGTTTTTCTTCAAACTATCCTAAATAGCAAGTATTAGTTTTCTCCTTAGTTTCAATAAAAAAAAATTTTGTTTCATTTCAATAAAAGATTTTCAGGTAGGAATCACATAAATAGTGCCCCACGTATTGAGACATACATCTACGTGATGGGGCCAAATCAAAATGCTCCATAGATTTTTATTTTTTTATTTTATATGGTTGTCGCACTGAGAAAAATAAAATGTCTGTACAACCGAGAGAGAGAAAAAAAGACAGATAATAAAGGCAAGGGAAAAACTTTTCACCAAAAATGCGTTCTCACAATACGTGATCAACATATCATTGTAGCTCATAGCTGCTTGAAGATAGATTGAGGAAATGACACAAGAAGACTCCAAATCGAGAGAGAGAGAGAGAGAGAGAAGTGGAAGGAAAAGACGGCAGAAAGTCTAAAGGGAAAGAAAATAGTGCACACTCACCCTACGTTTCTTTCCGATCACAAAATTGGTAACATTTTTGGAATATTCCAAAGTTCCATATATTTCACCCCCAACTCTTCAACCCCCCCGAGGATAGCAAAAAAAAGGGGGTGAAGGGGGGAAAGTAAAGGGGTATAAGAAGAGAAGAGTAGTATAAAGGGGTGGGTCTTTCTTCAAGTCTTTTCGATATTGTTCTCCCATCCCTTCAATCTGAACTCACCCCCCTCCCCCTTCTTCCTGCACATTTTTCTCATCCATCGACATTTTTTTATTCACTTTCTCTTTTTTTTTTACAAGAGAGGGAGGGGGTAGTATTTGTAGGAGTGGGGAGTATCTTCGGGTCTTGTCATTCCAATTACTTGGCCGCAAGAAAAGAAATACGATATTATCGATTATGGCGGGGACGATATATTGAATGCCGTATCCTCCTCTATGACTAGTGGTAAGAGGTTATACGGACCAGTGGAGTGACACATTAATATCAACGGACGTCAAAACCGTTTAAAGTGTAGTACATACGCTTGCTATTTTTTATTACTAGTGAGTAAAATAGTAAATAATTTTAAGTGTTAAAATAACATTATTTTAAGGGCTACGGTATTAATTTAGTCCCTTATGCAAGTCATAAATACTGAAAATACTATTTAATTTTTTGGTATTTTTTCATAACAAAATAAAAAGAACCTTGGCTATATTTTAAGAACATGGTTAGCTGGCATATAGATCAGAATATTTTTATATTAGATTTTAAAATAAATTAATATATAATCTCATTTATTGCATACATTCATTTGCTTTACTTTATTTATTATCTCCAAGCAATTAGTAATTGCACGATGAATGCCTATTTAGTTAGATAAATGGTACGGAACTATGCACGAACTTTTCGCTTTGTTTAAAAATGGAGATATACCTATTAAATCAAAATTCGTAATATAATATGCACTAGCAAACCGAGAAGAAATTGCGCTAGACATACGTGAAACATTTTTTATTCGTGGTTTTAAATTTCATATATTTATTTTTAAAGAATTAACGTCTTCATTTGTATATTTGGATCAATAAAAAATATCAATATTGGGTCCCCAAAGGCCAACATTTTGTATTAAAATTTTTACTTCAGGTTAAAATTTTCACCATTCTACTAGGGTATACATATCTTATGAATATTGCAATGCTATTAAATCTCTCTTTTATAAATTTTTACCAATAAAATCGGTAAATATAGACTATTTAATCTAAAACAATAGAGAAAGATCATTGTTGTACAAACATTCCTCCTAAGAGTTGAAAGAAAGAGAACATACATGCTTTGGGATACTTTTTCATTACTTACTCTATGGCATTAGATAATTAATACGTAAAAACTTAAGTAGTATCTATTTACAACTAAAGCTGACAAAATTGTATTAATATATTTGACAATATATCAGAGAAAGTTGGTTTTACAAAAATATATTTCATATAAAAGTTTCTATTTTTAAGAGTACTACAATGTTGCAACGATAAGTTATTTAGTATCTCAAATAATAGCGGAGATATGAATAATAAATGATAATTTACGCATCAGACCGGAGCTCTTAAAAGTCATTTTGCCGAAGTGTTGAGAGTAGCCATTTGGTCTGGAATATATATTTTGAAATGAAATTTAATCAAAATTGTTAAAGCCGATTTTGGGAAAATCGACTTTTTCTCTTTTTTCCCTTCAGTAAACTACCCTTAATTTTAAGGTTGGATATCCAATTCCAAAAATCCCTCTGGGCAACCCTATAAAAACCCTAAATACAAAGTTTTAGCCTTATTGGTAAAATATTTTAGGCTCTAGTCGGAGGTACAGATAGATAGACAGACGGAAAATCAAAAACAACTTTTCGGATTTAGGGGGTTATGAAACGTCGAGATTCATCAAAATCTCGAGTTTGATTTTTTGGACGATCACAATACTTTCTCTACCTGTAAGATAACGAGAAAGTAAAGATACAAATTAAATAGTTTTCAACTGATTTATTAGTTCCATTACCAACACAAATCTTCTCAAAAACCAGCACGGAAATATATTTTAAGGGAGCTTGAATAGATAAAAATCTATTTAATGAAGTGTGATAGCTGACATGGACATCCCATGTATTTTAATATATTTAAATTAATCAATAATTCGGTGAATTGCATTTGGCACATTTAAATTTATTCGAAGTAGAGCCAAATTAATACTTACACATTAATTTAAATTAACTGAACACAATTTAGGAGTAGTATTTCTTAGATACTTATTTAATTTAGCAGGAAGTTTTGGATATCATTATATCATAGTACATTATTTAAAACAAAGATTTAGGGAATATGAACAATAACGAAATTATCAAAGTTCCAAAATCATCCTGGGTATTCCTTGGTGGCCCTTTGCAATTATATTAACATATATTTAACAGTTATACGAAATTAAAATATATATAAGCTCTAATCATTATGAGTTAAAATCTTGTACCAATTTCTTGACACACACTATATTTTATTATAATTAACTTTTTTTATTCATACCCTCCAGTAAATAAAAGGTAATTTACCAAAATGTTGATATAAGTTTCTCTAAGAAATTAATAATAAAAATCATATTTAACCTAGTTTACGTAGACTATGATAGAACCCTAATGAACACAAACCAAATTTTCATGTCTACTCGTTTGGAGGTATTTGTTTGCCCGCCTCCCTCCCTTTCCCTTGCAAGGAAACCCTAGTTCCCTACCTCACAGTTACATTGAAACCCTCCCATTCCCTTCCAAACCATTCACAATCCACCCCTTCACTGACTTGGTTTGGTGAGCTTCCAGAAGCTTTAACACATCTTAATCATCTACTATTCACACGTTCTGCACACACACATACACACACACTTGAGCGCGCGCGCGCGCGTGTGTGGTGAGTAAAGTCCCGTCAAGAAGATGTGTCCTATCATATAATATTTGATCTCTCGCAAGCATAGTTAGAGTCCGATTTACATATAAATTATTTTTCGTTAACCATTTTGAAAGTTACTATTTCATATCCATATTGGCATAGGTAAATTCATATTATCCGTAACAGTCACTTTTCTAAGAAATCAAACTAATAAAAACAATGTTTTATTACTTTAGCAGTGGATCTTACTTTTTACCTTACTCTACTTACCTTTTCAAGATTATACGCATATGTACTAATTGCGCTAACGTGTTAAGTATGAGGAAGGTTGAATTGAATTAAGATAATGTACACCATATTTGCGTGGGGGAAGAGTGGAAAACGATGTAGGAAAATCCACCCTCGGTGGCTTCAACAAAAACTTTATCCTTAATCTCCCTGTCATCGATGGTCTAGTCTATACCTTATACCATTCGGTCATTGAAGCTGGAAATAATAAAGTGAAATTTATAAATAATAACCATAACATATTCAATTGAAACTAAAATTTCTAAAGGTTTCTCATCATCAATATCTTATTATACAATAATAATCGGTATTCTTCCTATTTATGTTATTAAAAAACAAAGACAAATTTCAATACACCCTACATAGGTGGACGGGTGGATATAGGCGTCAAACTTGTCTAGTCTGATTTTTAGTGACGTGGAGGTTAGGGCTTGAATATTCACTAGTGTGTTAGGTTGTTTTACTTTTAATTACTTTCAGCCCACTCTCCTTTAACGCGAATGTAGGATAATTAAAATCTATATTTCAACTTATTTATTAATAATCTATTAAGGTGATTAAATGCTGATATTTCTAAGGTGTAGTAAAACGCAGTGAACAAACAACCCATCTCAACTAATCCTATTATTAGCTATTGGCTGAAGAGCCTGACTTTGCAAGGTAGAAATGTTTTAGAATATTTTGCTTCCAAACCAAATAATTAATTAAGAAAAAAATAATAGAAATTTTAAAATTCTGGCTTTGATATACACCTTTTCATGCATAGGAACTACTAATTTTTAAAATTTCAGACCTCTGCTTGCGGTAAATATCAAGCAATGCTTATGACAGACAAACAAACTCTCGATTTTATTAATATAATCAGTATAAAATATTAAACTGACATTTTTGAGGGTGAGACTAACGCTTTCAAAGATGGTAGAGCTTTTTGTCATTTATATTCAACAACAATGCAAATTGTGGCCAATGGCTGAAGTTTAAGGGTCGTAATTATAATCTCTATACTAAAAAGTCAACAGATTTTTCATTATTCAAATTAAAAGAAATTTAGACTTTATGAGAGATTGGTTGACTTTAAAATTTCAATTATGTATATAAGACACTAAGTTAAAATATCATAATAATTTGTATTGCCTAATTTAAGTGACGTCACTTCAGTTCGACTATCATCACGTCAATTCTGTATTAGAATACTTAGTGTCCTAGAATCCTTTACTGCAAACACGAAAAAATTGTTAAGTTTATTTGGGTATAAGACCACTTGAAATACGTGATTAAACAAGTTACCACTTAAATAGCTAAACGTTACTTTAAGTCCACCTATAGTATAGGCTTAGTTATCGTTTAACAACGATGTCAAAATATTAATATTTTTTAGAAAAAATAATAATTTATTATTATTATTATTATTATTATTATTATTATTATTATTATTATTATTATTATTATTATTAGCACTGCAACTTACTACCCGTTCGGGTTATACGCACTTACGCTAATGTGTAATGGTAGGGTGATTGTGAGATGAAATGAAGGACCTACAGTTTAACGTGGGATCCGAACCACGGTGGAGGCCTGGCATTCCCCACATTCACAAGATGTCTTGTCAGAGGTGAAGGAAGGGTTTGGCAATCAGATAAATCTGTGCCAGGACGGAGGATTGAACCCCGGCCGCCAGCATATAAGTCTGACACCTTTCCCCTAGACCGCCAGGTCACCTATTTTAGAAAGTGTTAGTCAAGTTGTTTCCCTGCTTTGCCGATAGTTCTTATAAAACAACTGAACAAACTGTCAGACGTGCCACGTCAAGAAAGGTGAGAGATAAAACCTCTAACTGGTCAGTGTACAAGTTTATTTTGTACTCAACAAGGTGTCAATGAAATTCTGGCCACGGCAGTGGTGACACGGACCGTCTGGGATCCCACCTGACCCCCAATCGCTCCCTCGGCCTGCGACATCCCTTGCGCACGCCACCATGTCCCTCACCAGAGGACGTGGCGGTCATAGAAAGGGTGTCCGTGATTCCATGCACGTCCGTGCGTGAAGGCTAACACAAACACACATCCCGGGTGGAATCCTAAATGAGTGAATGCTCTAAGTGCAGCAACCAG
Organism: Timema cristinae; assembly: GCA_039000515.1. Lineage (NCBI taxonomy): Eukaryota > Metazoa > Arthropoda > Insecta > Phasmatodea > Timematidae > Timema > Timema cristinae. The sequence continues at coordinate 45,949,862 of JBCFYV010000935.1, read as the reverse complement.
TGAAGGGTGGGGAATATTTTAACCAAAAAGGGGACGATGATGACAAACAGTTTTAAGAGTTTGATGACTCTGGGTACAAGAACTAGTAATGGCTGGTATGCATTACAAACAATGAAGGCAAAACTAAGGATCTGTGAGGGTTTGGTGGCACTGAGTACAATACCTAGAAAGGGGTTGTAAACATTTTGACATAAGAACACAAAAGAATCGATATTAGTGTGTTGGGTGGCTTAGAACGCAACATTCGGCAAGGAATTATAACTATTTTTTACTAAGGTGGACAAAACGAACGATATGAGAGTTTGTTGGATGGCTCTAGGTACAAAATCTATACAAAAGGTGATACATATTTCGACCAAGAAAAAGTTAACGAACGTTATGGAAGTGTTTTGGATGGCTCTGAGTAAGATATATAGTAAAGGGAAATAAAAAATTTGAGCAAGAAGGGCCAACTGAAAGATATTAGAATGTGTAGGTTTGTTATTAGTCTAGCAAACAAGAAGGAAAAAATGAACGAGAGTGTATTGGATGGCTCTTGAGTTCCAATGGCCAGAGAAGGGGTTATGTGGAGAACAAGACGAGTGTCATGAAACTGTCTTTAATGAGTCGGGTTGCAACAGCTAGTGAGAGGTGATTCACGTTTAAACCAAGGAGAAGAAAATTAATCAATTAAGATTTTGTTTAATGGTTCTGGGTGCTACAACCAGAGATGGGTCTTGCAAATATTAAACAAGGAAAATAAAACGACATCCACGCGTGAGTAGGCGAGTAAGAATAAAATATGGTTGATACTTGTAAATGTGCTTTTATCCTAAAATGTATCAAATATAATTAGCTAATACCAGCTTCTCACGTCCTATTTTATTTTTGTTATATTAACCTGTTAATGGTTTGATTAGGCAAGATGATAGTGTGCTTAGCTCTGACCAAATAGAAAGTGAGGGTTAGTGCCACGTTCATCTTAAAATACCTTAATGGAAATGGGTTTACTTTTTAAAAGGTTTTTCGCCTTCACTTAAATTAAATACCGGTGAATATATTTAAAATTCACTGTAAGTAATATGTCCCTTAAGGCAATATAGTTTTAATTTGGAAATATTCCGAACATGCAAAAAAGGATATGAATTAGAAAATAAAAGTGTGTGACCAACCTCATGGGAACGTAAGGATGAGGCCTTCCCTCTCTCAATGCCTTTGTAGTTTTTTTTTTAAAATTGGTTAAAACAAATAAAATATTGCTCCAGTACAAACATAAGAGTTTAATTTTATTCACATGGTGATATCAACATTTCTTGAATATCTGTCAAAAATGTCCTTGAATTTAATGACAATTTTTTTTCTCTTTATTTAAAAAGTTTCTCCTTCTAGTTCCACTATGATCATGACCGATATTCAAGAACTGTTGAGATCACTATCTGAAGAAAATTAAACTATGTTTGTAGTGGAGTAATATTTGATTTATATTGGTCAAATAAATGTTGTGCTATAAAAACTGCAAAAACACCTACCTTTTCTCACTAACCTACACCCTCAGCGTAACATTAGTTTGGTACACCTGGTCATTGCTTCTTAACTTTGATGGGGTCTCTCTCTATATATGTGGTGGGTTAAATCACAGAAAGCTAGTTTGTGACGAGTGTGTAACTCCAGGTGTGCTCAGAGTTAATAAAACAGACTGTATAAAGTGATATGACCCGTAGCTGTTGGCAGCCCCTGTTTGCGTCGCATACCTAACTTCTAGGGGGGATGGAATAGGAAGAGAGAGGGCTCCCGACACTCAATGGGAATTCCTAACACGTCCTTCAGGCCTGAAAAATTCACGCGCGCTGCCATAGTGTCAACTAAAATATAGGAACAACGACCATGAGCCTGAATTTAACCATGTCAAATGTTTAAAGATCTGATCACACATGATAGAATTTATAAAACAATATTTACATAATTTAATTCTTAATAGCGTAACAATACCATGCTACAAAATAAAAACTTGTGTCTAAATTTCAATTACTAAAATACATTAAGTGTGTGTTTTAAATGAGCATTTTGTGGTGTCTACCACATAGAGAGATCTGAAATTTTAAAAATTATTACACCCTATATATGAACGTATCCACTTAAAATCCATATTTTTAAACGTTTTATTATATATATTTTAAATCAATTTAAAACTACCCAAACAATTCTGGGTACTTCAAGGAGATTACCTAATTAGTGTGGCGAGCTAATGGATATTAGCTCACACAATCATGTGACTTTTTCACCTCTCAATAAATTGTAGTGTTGGGGCTTCACTCGTTTCGTATTGCCTCTTTTTCTCTGTTCTCACTGCGCATGCGCTTACCCCCTTGATGGCCGCTTTGGGCTGCGCTGTTGCTGTAAAACATGATTGGTTGACACCTGTTCTCCCTTCCTATTTCGTGCTCAGTCTAGAAATTGTTTTAATAAACCACTCGAGAAGAATAAGATACAGAACTTGTAATAATTTAAGACTGATCTAACTGTACCTTATCTACTGTATCAGTTAATATGAGTAGGTCCTGGCCGGAATGGAATCCGGTGGAGTCAACTCAGGAGCTACCTGTTGGTAGCTTTCCACCTCACCTGGATCACCAACACCACCATAGTCTATCGCTGGTGCACTAGGAGTTCACCGCCTGCTCTACCACTGGGGTTACAATAACGCTGCGCTGTCACAGCTGATTTCTACGATTGAGTTGGGTATCGCGCGGCTGTTTTCTAGCCAGACTGGCTAATTCCCGTCTACGTACGGTTTCTACTGTTGCTCGCCGAGTTGTGTATCTTTTGCTCTGTAATTCTAAAAGTATAACGATGAGTAATGTGAAGATTAAGCATCGGCTCAACTTATTTTGAAGTCATGAAGAGCTCGTTTCTTTCTAAGTCAATACCCTGGTAAATCGATGTATATAAGTATTGAACTAATTAGGCTGATATTACAAGAGTTGTCACAAGAGTCAAGTAGGACATGATAGTTCAATGAGCAGATATAGGTTCTTGTCGATATGTACTAGTGTTGTTTATTGTGATAAGCGGCTTATCCGCATGAGTAAGAGTTATGTTAGAATTATGTTTATACACAGCCATCACTATGGCTATGTGGCTAATTAACGTTAGATTGGTTGCTAGGCAATGTTGTTTGAATAGCCAAGAAGGGAACGTCTTGAGTCACTAGTGGGGAGTCTTAGATGTGTTTTGATGACCTAATTAGGTTTCTTGGCCCTGGATAAGTATCTAGTATTGTGTTATTATGGGATCCTGTATTTTACTTATTATTGGCTCTGCCCTCAGCCCTTATATCGTTATTGCTAGTTTATTGGCAGCCCTATAGACGGCCTCCTTATATCGTACACTCGTTGTACTTGGAATAGTTGGGTATACCTTGTAGACAAGTTTTGTTCGTGAGTGTAGCCACTATAGCTCTAAGCTGTAGCTATTTTGCTCTAACTGGGGCAAATTATCCCCGTATAAGAGGGACTAGGTTAGCTCCTCCTCTTTGTGACGATGATGTTAACTCAATATTAGTTGCCATAAATAGAGCGTTTAATTGCCTAATTGCTAGATGTCTAAGTATCTAGGCTTCTTAAAAATCTGAGTGAGCACAAGCTGATGGGTTAGCGGTCATGTTATTTGGGGTACAGACATTAAACCGAGCGAGCTCTTTCTTAAGGTCAGTTCAAGGTATTTCTTAAAATGTTTATAATTATTGACTAATAATTGATTATTATTATTATTAGTGGGCGAATTGTAGGAATTGTCTTCTCGGGAGCCTTTATGATACTGTATATTGATCCCAAACAGTAATTTGCTTTAGTTAACCCCTATTGGCTCATTTGCCTGTACTCACAAGACTCATTATACTGGACGTTTTGTTTTCAATTTATTTTGTATTTCTTTCTTTATGTGTATGCTACCTTCTCCAAACCTTTAAGGAGGGTACAATAGTTTTCCACTATCTCTCTCCACACAAATGTGGCTAGGTCTATACCTCCTCCAAATTCAACCATACTCATCCCTCACACATTGGCCTAACTATCACATATGTGTATAGGCTTAACGGGTAGTAAGATGGGGTGTTAAAAAAAAGTGGTTGATCTTCTAGCTAGAAATTTGGACGGCACACCTAATCCCGTTCAACTAGAACCATCGAAACTATATTGTACAATTATTTGATTTCTCAGTCATCTAACTTAGTTCACGTGATACTCATTTTAGTTTTTATAAAATCCTCCTCGGTGACGGAATGGTCTAAGGCAATAAATACTCTCGCTATAGACTAGAATGCGGAAGACCGGGAGATTGGAGTTAGATCTCGATCGAGGGAACTGAGTGTGGTATTTCCTAAATGGTTTTCCAATCTCCTTAAACGCGAATGTGGTTACACTTTCTTTAAGCCTATACATATAAGATCACGACGCTCTCTTATGGGTTAGGCAAGAAATTGTAAACATAGCTAGAAAAACAACTCCGTACTAATCCTACCTCAATAACTTTCTCCACACTTCAATTTCATTGCATAGACCACTCCCTTCGCTTCAACAACATTCAAACAGGAAGTCATACATGCTATTCTTAAATTTTTTTAATGTTGGTCGTTTTACACATTCTTATAAAACATATAGCCGCCTCTAAATTCAACCTTCCTAATTATTAACAAATTAGTTTAATTAGTCCATAGACATATGACCTGAAAAATAGAAAGACGGGGTGCATATATATGTACTTTTTTGTACCGTCGTAAAATGGCTATAAAAATTAAGTACTGTACTATTTAAAAATTTTTTAGATAAAAATATTGATTTGCTGGCTAACGCTTCTTTCTTTTGTTCACGTTCAAATGAGTTCCCCCTCCATCTCCTTGAATATCTCCCATCACTTTCCTATCAGCCAAGAAAACCTTACCCCTCTACCCCCACACACCAACCAATTCCTTTTCCCTTTCACCACCTCATTCCAAGTTTGCACAAAGTTGGGTTTTACTCATTACCATAGCTGCAATTAAACATCGTCACGGGGTTTGAGAGAGGGGGGGAAGGGACGAATAACACAGGAAAGAGGGTGATAGGAGATATAGCTTGTGCTCTTACTGTGGCCCCTTCCCCCGTCTCACCATCCTACTTCTTAGGAACACCGTTTGGAGTGGTCCCTTTGAAGTCTCGACTTTCCAAAAACCACTATTGCCAAAACCTCTCAAAAGCCGGAAACTTCGGGGTTGACTGTATAAAGATACGAAGACTTTGTGGGTACGAATGAAAAACGATACGGTGTGTTTGTTGCTAAGGAAATATGAAGCCTAGGACCTTCTTACCAGTGGCGGCTCGTGTATAGGCACTGCGGAACTGCAGCACCTTCTATTTCCATTTGATACTATCGATAACATTTAATATAATGAGTTTTTTCTTTAATTCTCTTTTATTTTTGAGTACAATAAATAGTCCTTAAGCTTGATGTCAGTACTTCAGTAGCCATCCCCAGTTTATAAAAATATACAGAAATCTTTGTATGAAACTGTGCGCTTTACAGTGTCAGCGACGCGGGGTTTGACTGTTGTGAACATGCGCACATAGGAGGGGGGGGGGGGAAGGCGGGACTGCCAGGTAGAGAGAACACTGTTGCTCTCGCAGTGCCGGCTCTGGCGTGATGGCGGAAGGAAGTTTTTTTACTCGGCATGTGTTGTGCTTAAAAACAGTGTACCATATTCTTGAATGTGATAAAGTGTAGAAGAGTGTATAGTTATATTATTATTCTGCTTCCAGCTATTCTATTCGATTCATTTTTTTTCGGTTCTTTTATTTAACAGAAAGACTAAATGCGCTTGCAGTATTTTCAATTGAGAAAAATTTCCTCAATTGTCATCCAGAGATTAAGGAGAAAATTATTGAGATTTTTGCGCGAATTAAAACAAGAAGAATATATTTGATTTTTAAATGAATAGATTAAGCTTGAACTGTAACAATTTAAGTTAAAGTAAGTAAAAAAGCTTTTTTTTTGTTAAGATCATATCAAGTTCCTGAATAAAGTTTTTTTTTCATACATGATTTTTCCTTTTACACAATTTTAAAACAAAGGCTAAAAAAATTGGAGCAGCACCCCCACTAATTTTAGCTATGAGCCGCCACTGCTCCTTACCAAAACGAATGTTTAGAGTTCAATGGTTTGAGATGTAATATATAGTTAGGAGTGCCAATGGAAGAAATTTATCCAACAGATTGTTATCCCCTGGGGAAATTGATACAAGATAAAAATTTGGACCGGTGTAAGATAAATTAGGCGACCTTTTCTATGTTGGGTGCTCTAAACTTAAATTTTAGATTTGCTATATAGGGTACATTATAAGAAAATATAACTGTATGAAAGAATAAAATTAAGTTAATATTAATTCAAACTATTGTTTATCAGTCACCGTTTACTATATAATTAGCACTAACGGAATCAATATGTGTTTATTATATTTGTACATTTTAAGATGTTTGGTAAAGGTCTTACAAAACTTATCTTGTTTCTTAAGCTTTCTTGGATAAAATCCTGTGTACACGTCTGAGACCACCTCCCATACGCTTCACATCACATTCCACCTTCGCCTGAGCATCTTAATTATCCTTGACATGTTTGGGGATGCATACAAGACATGGAGATCTCCAATAGGAAATATTCTCTATTCTATTGTTTGTTCATCTCTATTTGATCTAAATATATTTCTTAGCACTTTTTCTTTTATAAAAAACTGTAATATTTTCTATAGATAAAGAGTAAATTGATAACAACCTTTAGTGTCTGACCCCTAGATACCTTTTATATAAGAAACTCCACTAAATTTGTTACACACTTGAAAAGTATTAATCCATTTGAATCGTTTTATTAATTGGTAGGAATAAAACGATCCATTATTTTATTATTATAAATATGTGTGTAAAAAAGTTTCAATTAAACCACTTTATCAAATATTTTTATAAAATAAATGTGAGTTTATCTACGCATGATTAAAAAAAGGACGTGCAGCGTGAAAGGAAGAATCTAGAAGAACTGTGTGCATGGTATTGACTGGTAAACCAAATGGGAAAAACCATTGAAAAGATCTAGAATCAGATGAGAGGACAACATTAGAATGAACCTGAAAGAGTTAGGATATAATGAGGTGGACTTAATAGAACTAGCTCAAGATAGGGATAGGTTGCGTACATTTAAAGTTTGGCAATGAACTTTCGAGTTCCTAGTGCCATATAATAAGTAAGTAATAAAACACCAATGGTGGAAATCTATATTTATATATCCGATTGATTTTCCCAACTTTAAATATAGATTAAAGAATTCTGTGCCTATATTTTCAAACCAGAGGTATAATTTAAACTGGAAAGAAAACAAAGTAAAAACTCTAACAAATAATATTATTCAAATCATGGCACACATTTTATCATATGTGTAGTGTATAGTCAACGTGAATAATATTTTTAAAGCATGATTTTATTAATATTCCATGCGAGATCTGTTTTTCAGAACATCCTCAGAATTAATAACAATATTTGGAATAATTCTAATTATATTTAATTCAATTCACATACACGTTGTAACCATATTAATGATACTTTCGTATATTTTCACTTTTTAATACGTTCATAAATGCACACAATATTAACATATAGAAACCACACAATAATAGTGATAAATATACCACGTACAATCAGACATAGGTCTACCAACACTCGAAACATGTAATTAAAAGTTTTACAATAATGATTACATTGTCTGATTAAAAATATAAAATTGTGGTAGGTATTACAAAAAAAAATAATATTGCTTTATATTTATGCTAGCAGCTTGATTCGTTCCTCGCTCGATCAAGCAGTGCCAAAACTGTAACAAATTATAATGTCAAACATCCAGCTGCCTTATTTTTGATAGTTCCTAGCTTTACAATCCTCCACTAGTATATATATATATATATATATATATAATTAATATTATATATATATATATTTAAGACACATTATTCTTTGACCACAAACTGATTGCACAAACAAACGTAATATTTACCTAAGCACGACCATACAATAATATTAACGAGTTACTATATATTGTTACACAATATGTTGGAAAAAATTCAATAATTTCTCCAAGGAGCATAAATAAATAAATAATAAATGTTTTGTTTCAGAAACTTATTGAATAAGAAGCACCATGATTTTCCAAAGCGCACCACGGCTCACCGAAATTCTCCGGAATTAGTTCATTTTTATTGTCATATCACTGCTAGATAGGTTATATTATTTATTTTTAAATTTTTAGAATTTCTATCGCAGGACCTAAAAGGAACCTTGACGCAAAATTTCAAGTTCACAAGCCAGGGATTGGGGTAGTACGGTGTTGAGTGAGTCCGTGAGTGACTTTTGCCTTTTATATTGATTGTCTCCCTTGAAATAATATCTAACCCATTCTATGCATACACTTACTTTTACAATAAATCTGCGAGTACTAAACTATAAATGACAGTGAAACGCACCAAGTAACGTCATGATGTTAGATGAAAAAAATAGCACAAATATTTTCTTAAGACTACCATATTAAATCAGTGTGTACCTTTACCTGATATAATGACTAAACTATATAAAATGGCTGACTTTTTATCTAGGTGATCCTGGTTTGACTTCGAGTAGTGGTGAAGAGTAAAATTAGGTGTTTTAGTCTAGATTAAATTAGTTAATAAGTCAAATGCTATTAAAGTATTTGTTTTAGAAAGGGCACGTTAAATATCAGCTTAAAAAATTATGCATTATCAAAGAGAAAAATTACTTCAATGAATTAAATAATAATAATAACAATAATGGTAGCATTGACAATAGATTAAAATGTCGATAATCAGGAGATAAGAGTTCAATTCCGGTCTGGTGTACTAAGGGTGGATTTTTAACAAATGTTTTCCACACCCCCGCACATAAATTGGGTACATTCTCTCTAGATTTAATGCACCTCCTCACTAACACACTAGGGCAATTAATACATATGCCTACAGCCCGAACGGATAATGAGGTGGGCCGACCAAAATAATAAATACTAATTCAATAAACTTATTTTTGCTGACACCAATCAAATTAATATTTCTACAAATGCAAATAACTTAGAATCCTCAGAAAATAAATTGTAGATATTTTTGACAGGAACAATTAAATATCAAATATATGATTATATCGTTGGTTTTAATTTTTTTTAGATAAATAATAATAATATTTAGCACCGCGTCTTACTACTCGTTCGGGTTATATGCTTTAAGTACTAATTACGTTAATTGATTAGGAATTGGGAAGTTGAATTAGAGGAAGTGAACCCGCATTTGCGTGGAGGGAGAGTTTAAAAACAGTTAGGAAACCTCCCAGTTCACCCGACCGAGATTCGAACCTCGATCTTCCCGCATTCGAGCATTCGAGCTCAACATGACAAGCGCGTTAGCCAACTACGCCAATGAGCGGGGTTTTTTGATAAAATATATGATTATATCGTTGGCTTTAATTTTTTATTCTCTCGCTATCTTACAGATAGAGAAAGTATTGTGATCGTCAAAAAATCCGAACGCAAGATTTTGATGAATTTTGACGTTTCATGACCCTCCGAAAACAAAAAAGTGGTTTATGAACTTCCGTCCGTCTGTCTGTGGGTCCGTCTGTACCTCCAACTAGAACCTTAACTTTTTACCGATCGGGCTTGAACTTGGTATCTAGAGTTTAATAGGGTTGCCCGAAGAGATTTTGGAATTGGATATCTAACCCTAAAATTAAGGGTAGTTTACTTAAGGGCAAAAAGAGAAAAAGCCGATTTTCTCAAAATCGGCTCTAATTATTTTAATTAAATTTCATTTCTATACATTTATAAGTATTCCAAACAAAATAGCTTCTCTCAATACTTCGGCAAAATGACTTTAAGGGCTCCGGTCTGAAGCGTAATTTATATTTTTTTAGAATATCTCCTAAGCTATTTGAGATATGAAATTACTTATTGTTACAAATATGTAGGTCTCTTTAACTTTCAAGCTATACGAAAATATTTATATTTTTTATGTTTTCGAACATAAAAAGGTAAAAGTATTGAGACCACAAAAGAAAATCTAACCTGAAATGTTGATGGATGTCGACGTCTCAAGACCCCCCAAACCCTAAAAAGTGTCTTTACAGTGACGTATGTCTGTGTATCTGTATAAATTTAAAATTAAGAGTAGTTTAAGAAGGGGCGAAAGAAGAAAAAATCGATTTTCTCAAAATAAACTAACGATTTTGATTGAAATTCGTATCTAGGTACTGATTAGGATTATAAATAAACTGGATATTTTCATTTTACCATGAACATGAATTTTAGGGTACTTTACAGAAGCAAAACTTCCGTATCTCCGCAACTATTTAAGATACTAAATAACTTATCATTGCAAAATTGTAGTATATTAAAAATAAAAAACTTTTATATGAAATATATGTTTATAAAACCAACAGTTTCTGAGATATTGGCAAATATATTAATACAATTTTGTGAGCTTTAGTTGTAAAGAAATACCACATAAGTCTTAACGCAATAATTCTCCAACGCCATAGTGTAATTAAATATAATAAGTCTCAAAAGTTTATGTTGTTTTTCCTTAAACCTCTTAGGAGAATTGTTGGTACAACAATGATCTATCTCCATTTTATTCTTAATAGTCAATATTTATATTTTATTTGTCAAAATTTATAAATGAGGAATTTTATGCAATGCGATAACCTAAAGATGTGCAACACGTAATAAAATGTCGAAAATTTTAACCAGAAGTTGAAATTCTAACACGAAGTGTTGACCCTTGTGGACCCAATATTGATCTTTTTTTATCGGTCCAAACATACAAATGAGGACATTAATTCTTTAAAAACAAAATTATAAAATTTAAAACCGGGACTAAAAAAAGTTTCACATAAGTATAGAGCAATTTATGCTTGGGTTTGCTAGTGTATATTATTTTGTTTCACATATATTACGAGTTTTGTGTAAATAACTCCATTTTTAAACAATAGAGCGAGAAAGTTCATTCGGAGTTCCGACCATTTATTTCTATAAAATATGTCAAATATTTTGCATTTAATTCCCTTCAATAACCACGAAGTTTGATTGTTATTATTTTTTATGAACATAAAGAATCTTTAGGAAGTAGCAGTAAGTAGTAAGTAACGCTAACCATACAGTTTGATTTAGACTAGATAAATTGGATAAAGTAGAAGTTTAAATACATCAACCACGATATACACAAACACAATAACAATGATGTGTTCTATTTTAGAAGCTCCGGTCCCCTTTTAAACCTTCAATTAACCACAGTGTTCTGTCACAAAGCTTTACCAACCTCCAACGTTTCCCTTCCTTCTTATGCCTCCTTTTACCAAACAACTCTTCCACAAAATCTAGAGAGAGAAGCTTCTAGCGCGAGAAAATTAGAAAATCTCCTGAGTGTGTTTTCACACAACGACCATTCCTCCCCACCCCTTACTTTCCCTCTCCAAGGGCAACAAACCTCCCGCTCGTCCCCAAAACTACTCGACCAAACCATCTTACGCACACGTGCAAATACATCCTTCACGTCAACACACATTACCACATGCAAAATAACATCAATCACATCCACACATCTTACACACATGCACAAATACATCAATCACCATCAAAACACATTACACACATGCATAAAAACATCCCTCGCCATCAGCTCATCTTACACACACGCATAAAAATATCCCTCGCCATCAGCTCATCTTACACACACGCACAAATATAACACTCACTATCAACACATCTTACACATACGCACAAAAACATAAATTGCTATCAACACACATTATACACATGCACAAAAACATCACTCACCATCAACACATCTTACACACATGCACAAAGACATCTCTCAATAAAACATCACTTCATACCAACTTAATAGCATACACACATACTTAAAAGACCTCTCGCTATAGTAATTTTAATCCCTTGCTGTCATTTCCCTAAGTTACAATAATTTCCTTAATTATCTGGTCATTGCTGTCTTGTTCAGTAGATTCTTACTTCAAACTTTTTTGTTGTTGCAGATGTGGCTAGAGAAATATTGAGTAATATTTTTAAATAAAAAAGGATATATATTATAAAAAAGCTAGGCCTGTTTTATGAAAAATTTCTATGAGCATTTCATAAAACTCTAAAATTTATTTTGTTAAACAATTCTACTTGCAATTAAAATATGTATAGAATAATGTTAACTGCTTCGCGGGTCCCTATCATCTACGTCACAGCGCGTCCTCAGGCTGTGGTAGAGGATACGGCCCTTATGAAGGGTAGCTGGAATATGTTGAATAAACAATCGTGGACAGCCATATGGTTATCCGCCATCTTTAGGGTTGGGCATCGTAACAAAAATATCTACATCAAGAAACACACACAAAAGATAATTCCATGGCTATTTTTGGGGAGGGGGGGGGTAATATTACGATTCCCCTAATAGGGTCTTCGGGTGTGGACTATTTCGGGAGAATTATAGCATAATAAATAATAGAATGTTAATTGTAAAAAAAAAAATATTTAATAAGAAACTTGTTACTATTAATTCACTTTAATTGTAATCATCTCAAAATAGGAAAATTTTTTTTAATTATTTCTCTACAAAACACGCAGTCTAATATTAATTCACAAAAAGTTTATAAGCATAGTGACTTTGCCATGCGCTAGCTCTCCCTAAGGTGTTTTGTTTCGACTATGCATTTCCTTCTGAAAAATTTGATAGGTTTCATCTCGGTTGGGACGAGGATATTTTGTTTTACTTTTCATCCGTTTTAATTCTTGTTCAGGTTAAGTGCAAGCCATTTATCTCCAATGTGGGGCACAAGTTGGTTGTTTACTAGTGATTCAGATCTCAGTGAGACGTGATTAGCTAAGTTTAAATCCCCTAGCTTGTGTTAAGAGTCTCACAAAGTTGTGTTTAAAATAACTTTATTTTAATACTTAATACAAAATTCAGATAATTTTAGTAAATATGATTATGCCAAACTAACTCAGAAATAAGTATGATATAAACTCAAAGTGGTACGATGGGTTGTGCACCAGCTTGCTTGAAACTGAATTAGAGGTCAGATGTTGATCCCCGAATTTGTGGCACAGGAAAGATTTTTTTCTTCACGAACTTTAAGTTTTCAATACATTCTTCAGTCAAACTCTGGTAACTGTTAAGACATTTTAAGCACTCAACGTGTTCACATAGAAAGGTAGTTTTAAGTTTCTAATAGCTAACATCACAATAGTAATATTGAAAATATTGAGTTAACCTATCAAACATTAGTATAAAGTTAAAGTATTTGTAGCTGGGGTTTATGAGACAATCTTTTATTTTAAAAGGTGTGTATGTTATTTTCACATTCTATGTTAAAACTTCCTTATATATTACTATTAATTTCTACACTTTCTCTTAATAAAACACATAATTTAGGATAGACAGTCAAATTTGCATATGAAACTGCTTAGCTTAAAGCTATAAAAGCTACTATATTTAATGTAACCTATTCGTACTTCAAGCCATGTGATTTGTAGCTGTCACTATGGATATATAATAGCAATAACTATAAAATAACACTGATACCCATTTTAAAGGATTTATTTTTTAAAATACCCTTTATATGAAAATCGAGTTTTATCTTTGATACTCATATTAGATACGCACCGTGATATGTGCATGAAGAATGATTTATTTCAAATGGTTTATTTATATTAGTCAAGAATGCTTGGACTCAAATAAATGAACTACACGACAAAGCACCAAATCAAATTATAGTCCAATTTTTTAGAAAGAACCTTTTAGAAAATAAGTATAAAAATGTTTGCAATCAAAATTTATAATATTAAATTTATTTTATTAGTTTTATTATATAGGCATCCATTATATCATCAAAAAATACAGCTAAACATCACATTACTTAACGAATGAGCAATTGAAAGTAGATCTAGTTAGCATTTTTTGTCTGTAAAAATTAGACTGTACAATATTTATTTTAACAGCGTAGCGACTTCAAAGTCAAAACACGTTTATTAAAATATTTAATAGAACTACTGTAGGTAGTGCCATTTTTCTCCCTCTGGCAGCTTTATTAAGCATGTTTATGCATCTTTACTCAACATACTTAAGTGTCTTTATTCAACATTACCCTGGTAACGTTATCCAACTAAAAACTTCATTTCTTCTTCACCAACTTCAACTACTTTGCACAAGCAGTTTCGGACTGCGTAGTGTTTTCCTCTTTATCTTTCTCTTTGTGTGTGTGTGTTTTTGTCTAGATAGTAGGAAAGAGGGTTGGGAAAGAAGTCTGGGAACGCGTTTATGGTTTCGTTTCATGTAATTTAATTTCGGTTGGTAACGGCGGCGTTGAATGTTTGTTGTGGCTTAGTCTCGTTCTAAGAGGCTGAGAATAAGCAAGGGAGGGGGAGGGAATGGACCTTAGTGGCTAGTCCAGAATAACTACATCTTCACAGGATGGTCAAGAAACAAGAGAATAATCGCCGGCTTGTGTAAGGTACATTTTTTTAAAGTGCATTTAATAAAATATCCTAATTTCAATAGGAAACTTATGGCATATGGGCTCTTTTAAAAGCTTGCCTATGTAATTAAATATATACATATATATAATACTCTACATTTTCCTATAAGGTTGGTTTTGTATTAAATTATAATTAAGAAACAGAAGTACATTTTATAATGGGATAGAGGAGTATGTATTTTAATCTGATTGAAAAATTGATATTTATTCCTAAAACATATATCCTAAACAAATTATAATTTAATACAAAACCAACCTTATAGGAAATTGGAGAGTATTAAAAATATGACACCATTTTGTCTTAGTTTACATTCCATTGTATTGTTTGTTAATTAAATACTCTACAATTCTAACTATTCAGATTTGAGGACTAGTTTCATAGATGGACTTATTAATGGAATAGGCCAGATTTACATTTGAATATGGCCTATTCTATTCTGATAAAGATAGGTGCCATCCTGTATTTATTATAGCGCCGCACTTGAGGTATAATAAGGCTGAACATGAAACTGGTTAACATATTAAATTGACAAGTTTATCCTGATCATAGCATACATAACCAACTTGTCATAGAGACTCGAACCATATTACTCCTTTCATTCAAAATATCAAACTAAAGATAAAACTTTATAACTTCAGTTAAGCCGATTCACAAACCAATATAGATTAAGTTTTGGATGGAAGGGAATGCCGGATAAGTTCAGTATTTTTTTCAGTTTTCATGACAAAAAATATTTGTAATTAAAATAAATCAAATATTGCCTAAGTACATTTAGTTTAACTTTCTTACATAGGAGTCTCAACAATTTTGGAATATTTAATATTTGCATTAACTAAGTTGGTCAAGTCTATTTCCCATTCATTTATAAAGTTTATGGTCAAATACTTGATCCTCATGACAAATATTCATGAACTGTTGATATTACTAATATTTTGTATACAAAACTAAACTAAACGCACACACTGGAGTAATATTTCATTTAGTTTGGCCAAAAGTATTTTATGTTTTAAACTTTTTTTAAATAATTACCTTAATCGCTTTCAATTTTATCTCCCTTTAACTCACGTTTCCTTCCATCACACCTTAATATTAAATTAGAGTTTAAAACCTAATTACCTATGGCCGTGTTATAGGTTAAACACCACCTGAAAGAATTACATACCGATGTAAATGCACATCAATTCTAAAATTATTTTTTTATCACTGCTTATTGTTACCTGTTCAGGTTGTACACATGTATTTTAATTACTATAGTTGGATATGGATGAGAAAGTGGCATTTTATAGGTAATCTACCTGAATCTACGTGGATAGAGATTAAGAAACCATTTAAGAAAAATCACCTTAGTAGACCCTACTGGGATTTGAACTCCGATCTCCCCGTAAGCAGGCCAGTCCAACACGAGAATGACGCCTTTGACTATTTGGCCTCTGAAAGGGGGTAAATAGATGTCGTGGCCTTTAAAGGTGGGATGGAAGGGGATGCAGAAAAAAAACAGTGCTTTTTCAGTTATTTGGCAAAACATAATTTTTGAACCAAAATAAATAAAATATTGCGACAGTACAAACATAGAATTTAATTTTTTCTTTACATGATCACATTAAAAATTTCTTGAATATCTGTCAAGGGTGTCATGCTATTTAATGACAACTTATTCTCTTCATTTAAAAAAAGTTTGTCATCTAATACTACTGTGCTCATTATGGATATTTAGAAACTGTGGATATCAACATGTGAAGATAATGTGGGGAATGCCAGGCCTCCACCGTGGTTCGGATTCCACATTAAACTGTAGGTCCTTCATCTCATCTCACAATCACCTTACCATTACTCATTAGCGTAAGTGTGTATAACCCGAATGGGTAGTAAGACTCGGTGCTAATAATAATAATAATATATAATAATAATAATAATAACATGTGAAGAAAATTAAACTCTCTGTACTGGAGCAATATTTCATTCCTTATAGCAAAAAAAAAAGTTCTGTCATAAAAACTGCAAAAATACTGGCAATTTCTCGCGAACTCTTTCATCTTCTTCGTGAAGATATGAACGTGATAACCTCAATTATTCTGCAAGTTTTGCTAGTTATTTTTTAACTCCATGTAGTGCCTTAATCACATTCTTCCATTGATCGAAACAATGATTGCTTAGTTATCCATGCCCACAGTCTTCTCCCGGGAATCAAATGTAAATGTTCACAGATGGCTGTAGAACTAAGCAACGAGGCCTATAAAGGCGAATATGTTTACTTACGAGTCTAGTACCTGAACAAATCACAACTCCCTACCTCGCCTCGAGCCGACAACATTTACATACGTCTATTATATGTGGATAGAGACAGTACTTGATTCTAGATTAAGTGTAATGAACATCAAAAGCGAAAGTCATCATCACGGCCCTACCAGCACTAGAAAGTTTTGGTCGGTTTCCAAACTCCTCACCAGAACATCTCTCTCTCTGCGTCAAGTATAACACTCCACATTATTAGACTGCCTGCATCTTCGCTAATACCTCTGCTATGCTTCCACCGCAAACATTCCCCAACTCCGGCTTACTTGAGGAGTTTGAGAGGCTTGATTATATTGTCATATGGTATGTACAGTGTGTTTGAAAAATGTGTATTACTATTATAGATAATACTAAATGAGAAACTTAATGTTCACTCTCTGAACCGACTGATTATAGGAACAAACATCAAGCACCCCCCACCCTCCCCCTCCCGGGCAATTAACTTATCACTGTGGAAAGGGGAAACCCACATCTCAACAATGATAAGTTTTACGGACAGGCCAGAAAATGAACTCGGGACCTTTAGCTTTGCAGGCAGACCAACTGCCAACTTAGCTAAGATTTAGGACGTCCTGCGATTCACGGATATAAAAGGAACAAATGTTATTCATAAAATAATGTTAAGACACGAAAATTCGAATGGAACTAACATAAATTAAAATATGGCTTCATTTCAAATTTCTCCTTATTTGCACCAATGGTATTAGATGGGTTATAGTAGCTGCCATAACACTTAAAAGAGCCCGCCTCATGGATAACGCCAAAATGAATACAGTTCCAACTAATACATCTTTGTTTTTCTCTCGCCGCGTCTTGCTTCTGGTTTGGATTGTAAGCATACGTAATAATTACACTAGCAAGTTAGGAATAAGAAAGGAGACATTTAGAGAAAACTAACCCGCATTTTCATGGAGGGGGAGTGGAACACCACATAGGAAAAAACCACCATCAGTATACTCGATTGGGATTCGAATACCGATCTCTTCATCATCAGCAGTATAGTCTATTGCAAGAGTGACGCCTTAGACCACGTGGACAACGAATCAGATCTGTAACCCAACTCGGTTGTGTAGTTAGCTAACGCGCTAGTTTAGTGTTGAGCCTAACTACCGAGGACGGGGATATTGAGGTTCGAATCTCAATCGGGTGAACTGGGGTGGTTTTTACTGAAAGGTTTTACACTCTCCCTCCACGCAAGCATGGGTTCACTTCCTCTAAATTCAACCTTCCCAATTTCCAACTCATTAGTGTAATTAATACTTAAGTGTATCACCCGAACGGGTAGTAAGATGCGGCACTAAGCAATTTATTAATTAATCACGTCGGTACTTTCTAAGTAGTTGGAAGAAAATAACTATAAATAAAAATTCTAATGACAAAACGTTTAAATGTGTGATATATTTTAATGATTAAAAAATCCAAAGGGAAAAAATTATTTATTTCTAACTATTATACCTGTACAAAAATGTAATTATGTTGGTCAAGATCTCAATGGTTTGGGGGGATTGGGGGGGGGGGGGGGCGAGGTAAGGTCAGCGAGAGTGGAGAGGGTTAAACGACAGAACACAATTTCATAATTTTACACAGCTCCATTTTTCTCTTGTGATTTTGTAAACGGAGGTCTATACGTGCGACAAATAGCGTGGAAAGGCAGTATATCATTTTGTAATAAAGACATGTATGGATTAGTCCCGACATTCCCATACCCATCTGGTTTCGCTAGCCGAAATGAAAGGGGTGTGGAGGGGGGTAGCAGGGGGTAAAGTGCACAAAAACCAAATTTCCTGTCTGGAACCCTGTGTTATGTATGGAGCCCCATTAAGCTAGAGTAGCCACTTTATCATAACCACCCTAGTAGAAAAGGGTGGAAACGGGGTAAGGAGGGGGTGAACAAAAAAAATATATTCGTTCAGGCTAGGAGTGGGAAGGGCATGAATATGTGCGCAAGAACATACCGATAAATGAGGGTTCCCGTGAAAATTAAGAGCATGGACATAAAAATGAGCATAAAAGGAAATGGGAGGACTAGGGGGCTCCCAAATTGAACGTTAAGCGCGCAAGAACATGGCATATGAACGTTAAATGGGGAATCATGGTTATAAGTGATGCACTTGAGATTATGAGAAAGAATTTATATCATAGTTTTATTTTATTTTTATAGAACCGTGTTTTAGAAGTGAATTAAATAACATTTTACTAATTTTATTGATTTAATTATCTCCACATAAGTCTTGAATCATTACTTTTTATAATTAATAAGTTCAACTGAAGTACTATTAATTCTACATGTACCGAGTCTTATTATATTATTATTTTGTTAAGAAGAAATCTCTTTAAACCCAACAAATTTTTTTAAAGTCAAGATTGATAACATGTTACTATATTATAAGTGTAATTTTATAATTAAGCATATTATTTATCTAAAGTGACAATTGTGAATCCAAAGATTTTACATATTAATATATAAAAAAATTATTTAAATAACTTTTGTAAGTGTCAAAAGGGTTTATTACTTGCAGAATCGACCTATACATGGACATTCTATCCATATATTCACACTAATAGGGTAAGGATGAGTAGAGAAGAATTTATAGGCATCATACCAACAACATTTAGGGAAAGAATGATTTAGAAACGTATTAATTTTATTTACTGAGATAATTGTGTCTATTTTAGATTAAACTCTATTCTACTATTGTTTTGATTGAAAAAATATATAATAATTACTAAAATTATTTATAATTTCCCAAACGCTCAAAACTTATACTACTTCCAACAGTTTCAATGGGAATAGAGAAGTAAGTTTTATCTTACCAATGTCTGAGGGGTCTGGGTTTGACTAACGCTCAGGTTTATTAGGCCTTCAATACTAAATTATGTCCAAACTTGAACTGGTTATTCTATGAAACAGTCCTTGAAGATGTTAATGTATTGAGTTAACATTATGAAACTGATGTGTGAATATAGACGTGAAATAGTTAACACCTGAATCCATCTTAGGGGATTTAATAAAGATTTACAATACAGATTTCTATACGATCACTAATTTAATTTTTTTTTCCTTAGTGGCAAATTTCTCTTTTCTAATTTCAACCCTTATGAACGCGATAAGGGGCGGATGAGTTATTGTGGAATTTCTACCCTAAGAACAAACCGTTCTTTCTTGTTACTCGAACACATCGCTTGAAGGAGAGCTAGGAATTGGTCCAACATCAAGTGTGATCTCGTAGCTTAACAACGTGATTATATTTGACAAAAAAAAAATCCGACAAAAACATTGTTCCTTAGTGTACATCAGGACGAGAAAAGTAAGGGAGTGAAGAGAGCTGGAAAAAAAATTGTTCCTCTGACTGATTACATTTTCATGTTATACGTTGTCATGTATAGCAGACAAAAAACTACTACCACTGCCAAAGCATTTTTTTGAGCACTACATTTACATTGAATCATATACATTTTAAACCAGCTTTTTACATTTGTAAAAACGTAAAAAGTTGTGAAGCATTCAGCAAATTTAACTCTGATTCGTCATACGTATTTGTGAGAACCTAATGGTTAGCACCTAGAAATATTTCTGTATAACCTGATCCCTAAGGAACAATATCACTTTAAATCAAAGGTGAGAATACACTAGATATTTCAAGTTGAAATCAAAAGTAAGTTTCAGGAGCTATTAATTGTAACATTTTTTTGGGGGATGGTTGTCTCATATTCACATTAGTAGTTAAAATGTATTTGTTATGAAGTAAAAACTACACAGATAACGTTCCACATATTTATATGAATTGATTGTTAATTATTTAGACAAAAATATGATTTCTCCCATTTAAAAGACAGATAAAATTCCATAGTTGCAAAAGTTGAGACATTATGCTCATATAAATAAAAATAATATAATCGAAGGGTACGGGTGAGGAATAATCTAAGTCCAATTACTCACATTTCCCATGAAAGCAGCTCTTACATCTCAAACCCCTTAAAAACACCAGCAAATACATTTTCAATTATTTTAAATAAGACTGAGACATCTATTAACCTTAATCTAAAGTCCATGAGAAAGTTCTCATGATTGTTTAATAGATAGACGCAATAACTTAAATTGAATGAAAATTGGACCTTGCCTATTCTCCCCTGTACCTTCTAAATTATCGTGTTAACGCTATAGCCTCTGGATCAGACATTTTCCATAAGTCTTGATAGTACTATTCTGTCTTTTGAAAAACTATAAACTAAATTAGACTAAACTAAACTATTAGAAACCTGATTGTGTGCACATAAGGAGTAATTTTTATACATAATATATTCAAATATTATAAAGCTTTAAGACGAAAGAGCACTGGTGAGGGTAATTTCAAAACCAAGACCTCTACAAAGCTCAAACATAGTATAATTTTCTAAGTAAACCTGATTGTATACTTTTATTTATAAGTCTGATTGTATATTTGTTTAAGTAAGCCCGAATTTATGCACTTAAAGCGTAACTTCTTACTGATATAATGTAGGACAACATTTGTAATGTAATGCCGGCTTAGCCTAGACCAACTGAAACCCAGTTTGCGTATCTTAGAAACGAGTTTATCGTCTTAAGGTGGGATGGTAGGATATTCGAGATAAAGCCAGTGTTTTTTTGCAGTTTTTATAGCAAAACATTTATTTGGCCAAAATAAATTATTATTTTTAGCACCGCGTCTTACTACCCGTTCGGGGTATACGCCAAAATAAATAAAAGATTGCTTCAGTATATACACAAAGTTTAATTTTTTCCCACATGGTGACCTCCACATTTTTAAAATTTCTGTCAATGGTGTCCTGGAATTTAATCACTACATTTCTCTTAATTTAAAACGTTTCTTATCTAATTCCACTATGCTCATGATGGATATTCAGGAACTGTTGATATAAACATGTGAAGAAAATTAAACTTTATATTAATGCTGAAGCAATATTTTGTTCATTATTGTTAAAAAATATATTGCCATAAAAACTGCAAAAATACTTATTTTATTGCATCCCCTTACATCCCACCAGCATTCTAACAGTGTTAGCATCAAATTGATGACGCATAGAAAGTGATAACTTGGTAAAATCAAAGGTCATTCCAATGGGAGTATTTTTTTAAATCCTACATAGAAGAATGATGGATTTGACAATTGAACCTAATGTCTTAAATTTTTGGCCAACTTTCCTTCTCATTAGGATGAACCACAACTGATTGATAAGAAGAACGAACATTTGTTCCCTATACATTCTATCAAAGCTCGTACACATTTGAAAGATACACAAAAGCAACTTAGACAGCAAAAAAAATGAAGAACTATAAATTAATATCTGATATGGGTAAATCAGCATTTGATGATAAACCTTTTAAATGAAAAGAAAAATTAGTCATTAAATTCCAGGACACCCTTGACAGATATTAAAGAATAATAATTGTTGATATCATAACGTAAAGACAATTTAACCATGTTTTTTTCCTTGAGAGATTTTGTATATATTTTGGACAAAAAAAACCCGTTTTGTCATAAAAAAAACTTCAAAATAAAAGTGCCTTTTTAATAGGAATCCCTGCATTCCCTCCTTAATCAAATCACCTTAGATGGTTAAGACTTGAAACATTGCATACTGAGTTAAAGTATTCAAAAATATTATCTCTTCTAGCTATGCTAGTCAGTTTAGTAACCATCATTGTTCTAATAATCCTGTGAAAAAAATAATTTGTTATTCAACTTAACAACTTTAGACTTTTATTTTTGTTTTATCTCTCTCAAATTTAAGGGGGAATTAACAGACCTATTTTAAACTTCTTTCCATTGAATATATATTTCTGAAAAAAGCATAAATCAAAGTATGATCAAACAATTCACATCAACGATGTCAATAATGTTCAAGTCCCCTCACATATAAAGGGCCATAAAAAGAATAGAGAAAAAAAAATATTGACAATTTTAATCCATGCTTCAATAATCCGTGAAAACACAGGGACACAAATTCATTCATAATGCGGAAAAACATTCGAATATCGAGATCGCTAATTGAAATTGGATGTGGAACCGTTCACTCAATGATAAAACTATCTTTATTGTGATGTTTTTTTCTACCCTTGTGTGACGACATAACAAGCCGGTTTTGAGAGTTTTTAATACGGACTGTTACATTTTACAACTGATTATATTGGAAGCAACCTCCACCCCCTCACATGTAGCCATGTTATTGTCGATTGATAGATTTCCTAAGTCCCCTTTACAGTCGGCCATTTTACGATTAATATTCCTCTACGAACGATAAGCAACTAAGCCAATCGAAAAAATCAGATTGTTTGCGTCAGTAAAATTAATAAATTTAACATATTTGTACTAAAAAACTTAATCATACTAAATAATCATTAAAATATTCAGAAATTAGATTTCGTAGTCTACTATAAAAAATTAAATGCTTTTCATTTTAAATAACTTCATTAAATAACGATTTTAAAAATTTAAATATATTAATACTTTTTCAAATGTAATATCGCTAGGTATGTGTGAATTTTAGTAATTAATAATACATTTAAATGCGTATGGTTTGTATTAAGATAAAAAAAATATATCTCCTATAATTTAAATAAAATAAAAATGTATTTAATAATTTTACTTAAAATATAAAGTTAATGGTATTATAAGCCAAAATCTGAGTATATATTTTACTGTAACATAAATAATTTATAGTTGAAATCCAAATACTTCAAAAATATAGGGTTGATATGGAGTAAATTTTATATACCTCAGTGCTAGTAGAAACTAATATTGACAATTGTTGCGTCCATATATTAATAACCTAAAAGTATCAATACATAGCCTGTATTTATCAAAAGACATTGTTTTGTAGGAGAGTCAAATATCGCAGATTACGGTGGGCAGGACATGCAGCGCAAACAGAAGAAATTATAACCTTTTTCAGGGTACTTACTAACTGGTAAACCGAATGAGAAGACACCATTGAGTGCTGGGGCTCCGGGGTTCAATCTTCGATCTCGACATAGATTTATCTGGTTGCCAAACTCTTCCTTCACCTCTGACAAGACGTGTATTAATCACAACTTGTGATTGTGGGGAATGCCAGGCCACCACCGTGGTTTGGATCCTATGTTAAACTGTAGGTCCTCCATTTCATCTCACAATCACCCTATCATTACACATTAGCGTAAGTGCGTACAAACCGATTGGGTAGTAAGACGAGGTGCTAGTAATAATAATAATAATAATAATAATAATAATAATAATAATAATATATTTTTTATGTGAACAGGTAGTTCTGTTTAAACATATGATAATATTTTTATAAGTTTTTTAGTACTATTTGTAGGCTGAATTAAAAAAAATATAAAGACCTTAAAATTAATTTAATATTCAAAGATGATCAGGCCCTATACCATAACCAATAATAATCATCGCACT
Organism: Timema cristinae; assembly: GCA_039000515.1. Lineage (NCBI taxonomy): Eukaryota > Metazoa > Arthropoda > Insecta > Phasmatodea > Timematidae > Timema > Timema cristinae. The sequence goes on along the minus strand of JBCFYV010000935.1, from coordinate 45,925,548 downwards.
TTAGTCAATCTAGCTCCTACTAGGCCCTATTTGTCTATCTGCCATAACAATGTTTATGCAGGGACATGTGCTATATTACTCTCCGAAATGTCAGCCTCGTGTTTTAGTAGTGATTAGTGGTACATATAGCGTTGCTGGAGAGGTATTAGCGTCCCCAGATGGCTTCTGGTAACTATTTCCTCTTGTGACCAGTACCTTCCTCTTCTCACATACCCAACTCTCCATCCCCCTTCCTCTAACACACACATACACTCACATGTGGTGACTGCCTGGTTTCAGTGAGATAACGTCCCAAACACACACACACACAACATACACGTTTCCTGACAATTGTCCGTCACACACCAATGATGTGGCCAATCACTCGGCACATTTGACTGTTGACTAATTTGTAATCATCGTGTTGGGAGGTCTCCCTGCCCTGCCCCTTCTAAACCACACCCATCCATTCATCATATCACTTTTACTTTTGTTTGACTCCCAAAATGGACAATGCAAAATCAACATAATCTCATGTGAGGCGCATAATCTCCTAATGAGATAGGTCGTTGAAGATTATAACATTGTGAAATTGTAATCTTACATATGTGGTCTAAAACACATACGGGTGTATAAATATAAGTACATACCTTGATTTGCTAAAATATTGCTCAAAATCAAAAATCGTTTGGAAACATCTATGTGTATTTTTAAAAGTAATGTAAGCCTATACTCAGCTTACCCCGAAAGGTATAAAGCGTTTCATGCTAATTTCTACTACGATGCAGTTTAAATGATAGTACCGTAGCGTGGCCCATCAAGGTAAGACTGTCTAAGCTCTTAGCATAGGCTGAGTGTACTTGTTTTGAGATTTTATTTCCAAATTATTTGAAAAAATTGTCTCAACAGAGAATTAAACAATATAAAATATTATTTAATCTTTAAATGTGTTTGGTCAATATGGCCCCGAACACTGTCTTATGGACTCGTGCATATATATAATAAAATTATACGTTATGATTGTACGCTGGATAAGTCTAGATACTAGAATTGATTTCAATTAAGTCCAAAGTCGCAACTGGGATATAGGAATTTAACTTAATACTAAAGGTATGTGTCTCGATATTCTTGAAAATTATTTCATTCTTCACATACACTTTTTTTTAACCCTAGTTGACTTTATTTGGAGGCAGAACATATTTTTAAAATGTCAAATTTAATATTTGTATTATTATGTTATTTAAAACACGATTGATGCAAAAGATAGAATTCAAGAGGTGTATATATAAGGAGAAAAATGCTAAAGGATTATTCAAAATAACTCGGTGAATAACAGGGGAATTGACGCCTTGGGTATTCATCTACCTCCATGAGAACGGCTTATCTAGCACTGATGTCCATTTGAATTTCAAATGAAGCATGTGATTTTATTTTTAAATATAATCTATATCAATTATAAGTGTTTGCTTATAATTTGTGGGCATTGCGCGATATCTACAGCGTGCAAAGGGCTCAAAATTTAAAAATTTACAAAATAGTACACCTTGAAGATGGAATTTTAAATTTATTAAAAATTAGGTCTGAAGAAATAGAATAATGAGATTTTTTTCTCTCTGTATGAAGCAAAGAAAAGCGTTGCCTGGGGTGACCATGTAATTCTTTGCGTGGCTACATCGGGCATCGCCGGTACTTCTGCAAGTAGGTTATAATTGCTGATTATTGCATTATCAATGAAATTTATTTTGTATCTTAAGTTCTTGGTTTCACGCGTGCGTACACACACACACACACACACACACACTTCCTATCACAAATAATTCAATACTGTTAAGATATATTGAAAATTATGGTTTTGTACTGCAATCAAACAGGCAAATAACATAGAGGCATCGGTTTTCAAATATGTATTCCATTCCGTCACTCAATAACTCATTTTGTAACAGACACTTTTGGAGAGACTTGACCCATCCGGCCCTCTTCTACACACCCCTTAGACTGAGAGGAGTGATAGTTTAAAATGAAGTCATCGTGTTCACACCACGGACATCTCAAGACTCCGGTAGAAAATCTAGATACTTCAAGACTTTATCAGAATGTTAATTTACTATAACCAACTGGATGAAATCCAGTTCTACGCATGCGCCATTTTCCCCTGTATTTCTTCTCTCAGCCGTCCTGGCGTATTCCCCTATATCCTTTTTTGTGATCACGTGACATCGAGCGAGATTATAAAATAGCGTGTTTCGATTATGTAGGCACTCATAATATCATCGATGACTGCCTAGATAAGCAGAATTTTCTCCGTCTGGTTTGTTTATACGCGTATTTAAAATTCTCTTTCAGCCTTTTAACTTATTTGTTGTTTCCCGCCTCGGTGGCGTAGTTGGCTAACGTGCTAGTCGTGTTGAGCTCTACTACTGAGGACGGGGAGATCGAGGTTCGAATCTCGGTCGGGTGAACTGGGGGTGGTTTTTACTAAACGGTTTTCCACTCTCCCTCCACGCCAATGCGGGCTCACTTCCTCTAATTCAACATTCCTAATCCATTAGCCTAATTAGTACTTAAAGCGTATAACCCGAAGGGTAGTAAGACGCGGTGCTAAATAAAAAAAAAAAAAAATATAAAAAACTTGTTTGTTAGAATGTTTTGTGAAACCTCTTTTTTGGCTTTAATACTTGATTATTTATATTAAAAAGATGGTAAAATAATATGGTTGACTCACATCATTCTGTTATTTTTGAAATCACTTTAATAAGTTAATATTCGTTATAAATTTGTTTGTATCGAGATCAATAGATGGAATTGTTTAATATACGTATAAATTAACTTGTATTGATGCTACTAGATGATATTGTCGGATATTAAATTGTGATACATTTTATCTCGAAGCCACTAGATGGCATTATGAAACATTAATTGTCAGACACTTTGTCTCAAAGCAGCTATATAGTATTATCAAAAATAAATTGAGATGCTACCGTAATAAGTATGGATACTAAATATATGGTGTATTCCTGATATCGTCATTTTTGTGAATAATATTTAATTAATATTATTATAATGGTTTAGTCTTGCTCACCTAGATCTGTTATACCTTTTTTTGACGGGCTTTTAAATGTCACCTTTGACTTTTAGTATAGGCCTGTGGTCCGCTTCTATCTTTTACACGCTTTGTGTTTGTTCCATTTCAAATATAGAAATATCTTGTTTGACTATTTGAGAATATTTAGGGCTGAGGGCTACATTATAAATTATATTTTAAGTTGGATCACAACTCTCTATGTCATATATATGGCTTATAGTGGTAAACACATATTTAAATAACAAATTAGGTTGTATTTCCAAAAGGCTGAACGTAGTAATAATTTAATATTCTAGCAGCAGTGATGGTTTATATAAAAATATGAAAAGAGAATAAAATTACTTCCTATGAAAAGTAAATTGTAATTTTGGGTTTAATTTAAATATAGATCTTTTAGAACGATTCTAGTGGAAATTACTATGAACTACCTTAAGTTGGCGTTAATTTATAATCAGGATATAAAAAAAATTAAAAATAAAACCAATAAACAAGCAAACCAATGAAGCGTCACTTTGTATAATCATATGTAAACAAGATTTTTTTTTAAGTAACGTAGCAAAAACAACCCCTTCCCTCAACACAAAATGGGAAGCCTCCCAAACCCACCGCCGTATATATTAGTCATTATAACATGGATATGCAAATAAGCTTTTCCCGTTGCATAATGCATTGCGAACTGCAGGATTGGTTGTTTGGAAACAACAAATGGTAGATTACTAGTTGAGGTGTTTAGAAATACACTCCCCAATATTTATTTGGAGCATGGTCTATTTTTCCTTTTCCATACGATCAATAAGATCAAAATATAAATTTAGGATAAGATGTATATATTTTATATAGGTCTACAAAAAGTAACATTCTATTTGTGTATCTGTGTTATCAAACACACACCATTGCAAGACCTTGTACAACCAGATTTTATTAATCTACATTAACGTAGATATACGTCAGAGCATGTGACAATTGAAGGTAAACCCCCCTAAATACATTATACTAGGATGCCAAAACTGATATAATTACTGGAAATCCAGTCTAACATGATAGTTACGCGGTAGATCATGCCACCACCAATGTGTGTTATTCTTAAGGTGGAAATGTAGGGAACGTGTAAAAAGGTCGATTTTTGAAGTTTTAATAGCAGTTTTTTTCCAAAATAAATCAAATAATGCTTTTATACAAAGATAAAGTTTTCTTTTCTTTTTATGGTGATATCAACAGTAATTCTTGACTATCTGTCATAAGCATAGCGGCATTAGAAGATATTTTTAAATGAAGAGAAAAAGTTGTCTTAAAATTATAGAACATCTTTGACAGATATTCAAAAACTTTATACATTACCATGTGAAGAAAATTAAATTCTTTATTTGTACCGAAGCAATATTTTATTTATTCTAGCCAGAAAATATTTGAATATAAAAACTGCAAAAACGCAGTTCTCTTATCCCGTTGACTACATCCCCACCTTAAGTAACTTAAGCTGATAATTTATGTGCTGAAATATATATTGAAGCTACGTCAAAATGAGATCATTTTAACTTACAACAAATCTACTTAAAAAGTTGAGAAATAAATTCAAAAACTCTACTGAGATAGTCAATTATTAATTAAGTTCTAAACCAACAGTTTTTTTTTTCCATTTATAAAGAAGTGAAAATGCAACAGCTTTTTCAGAGAGCACTTTTACCCGGTGTGTGTGTGTTTTTTTTTTCGGTTTGATTTATGAATGTTCTAGTAGCATATTCTTGCAGTACACTTTGTCACTGTGCCTACTTCCAAAGTGTCTCGGGATTAGTTAAGAGTAGAGTAGGGACACGAAAGGATTGCATAGAGGATTTTGTGAGTAAGGGGTGGTTTCGGTTGGTTGTAGGTACCAAGGGTTGGGGGGAATAAAAAGTGTGTTGGCTGGTAATCGGAAGGAGGGAAGAAAGGGTATAAGAGCGCTTGCATTTTAATTAATTATAATTCTTAACTTGACGCTTGTTCCGTAAGGCGTGTGACGTCATGCGGTTTATGCAAGGATGTTTAAATTTACTTTTTATTTTCCACCTTTACCCTCCGCTCTATTCAATTTATACGATAAGGTATTCACACCATAGAAACACAAACCAGCACCTTGTTAATTTGTATATATATATATATATATATATATATATATATATATATATATAAATGGATAATTATCTTTAAATTGAAAAAAGACACCTGGAAACATCTAAACGCCTAGCGACAACAAAAACAAAACATTCCTATCTCTACTAATATGCTTGATGCATTTATTTTACATATGAATTAAATCCATAACGTCAGATATGTTAATGTCTACATGGTAAAACAAAACCAACACATTTTTAAATAGTTCTAGGCGTCGCCTGAGATAAGACCAAGGCGCTGAACTCATCTTATCGGTTAAGATGTTGGATGTATTAATAATAAAATTAGTGTTCTGTCCCATGACCCTGTTTTTATTTGATTTTATTCATTAAGTAATATCTTTTAAACCATACATACTTTTAAATGAAACCACCGCCGTTCATCTGGAGAAAAAGTAGAAAACCCACTTAACCAGGATTCATACTCAGGCCTGCCTATAAAGAGTCAAAAACACTAACAAATGCTTACAAAACTAAGGTGGTTACATACATTTATAATCGCTTAACATTTCAATATATTAACTTAACAGCAATATGCCTCTGACTGTACACAGGGATGACTACGAAGCCCAGAATGTCGGAAGTGGGTTGACAGTGGGTTGGAAGGGTTGAGAGTGTGTACAATGTATAGTCTACCTCTCTAGGGGCAAGATTCAAACCACATCTTCCCATTAAACAACATGTGTTTCTAGTTAAACCAGAGCCTAAGCTTGCTCTCCTCGAAAACCGTGTTAGCTAGAGTGACACTGTATTGTTACTCAAATTGTATGGGTTGGGGAGGGCTTAGGGGGAAATTGAGGAGCAGAGGGTAGTGTGCATGTTGGTTTCTCATTTGCATAAATACCGCGTTCGTTAAAACAAAAGAACCTAATGATGGTAAGCTACCTTCTGTTCTTTCTTCATTCAAGTTTTGAGTTTGCTAGAAGATGAAAGAGAGTGCATTAGTAGCAAGAATTTCAAGTTTTGTTTGTCGTAACGTGAATATTAAAATTGAAATAATATGTTCGTGGCCAAAAGTGCTTTGTTAAAGCGTATTTCTGTTTGTGATATTAACGTAAAATTTCTTGTCACAGTGTTGAATAATCATATGACTAAAAATTAAATTATATAAACCTAGGCATCCCACAAAACATTAATGTTCTAAAAATATAAATAGTTCATAGAGGAATGTCAATAAAACTAGATTAGCTATGAATAATTTTAAAAGAAATTATATTATGATATTCTAAATGTAATCATTTTAAAAATTGCAACACTAAAAGTATATACAAGAGTTTATAATTTTTGCTAAGGATTTTGATGCATAGGATAAAATAAAATCATTTAATTAATATTTTCTTATAGAGTTTTTACTCTTATTTAATCAGACACAAGCAACCAACTTTTAGTAAGAATATAACTATTACTAATAAAAACATAATAGAGCCAAGATATTGTTAAAGGAATCCATTTAATTCAATGAAAATCATTATTTATTTTAAATAATTTTATTTAACTGCAGCTATTATAATTTATCAGTATAATTTATTTAATAAACCTAGTATCAAAATTAAATGAAGCTTTTAAAAGATATCAAAATATTTTATACGTTTGTAACTTAAATATTATTTTTAAGCTATTGAAAGTCAATTTGTGTTTTATAAGTTCCTTTACACAACAAAGAAAAAATGTTCTATGGGCTTTATCTCAAAGCATAGAATATAATCTTTTGCATTGTAGCCTTTGATGCCAATCCTTTCACTTTACCCAATTTTTATTTTTAAATCCTCTTATTCCTCTATTTTTACCATGCTCTTCACTTTTTTTTTAGGCCTTTATTTTTATATTTCAATATTATTTTTCTCCCTCTGTGGACTTCTAACTTGAATTAATTTGCATGTGAAATCATTCTAGGCTCACATTAAAATGTAGGCACAGGTCAAAGTAAGAGAGAGTGAAAATTAGAGTTAGAAAGTATAAGGAGGTACAAAAAGAAGTGTATAGAAATAAAACTTTAGCTTTTTTTTTCAACATGTCACAAATTTATATTAATATTTAATAAATAATTGTATTTTGCAAACGTTATTTTAAATTTTTGTCTGTTCTAAATATTCAACGCAATCACTCGTTATGCGTTTGCCAATTTTATTATTTTCAAACCTACTTTTGGCTACAATTTTAACACTAAGGAAGTTCTAATCCCTAAACTTAAAATTTTGATTATTTTTGACACTTTTAATGAGAAAAAATAAATTAGATGCACATTTTTAAAAGTTAACATAACTTTATAGAGGCATCCCCAAAAAATAAAAGGTTTATTAAGGAAATATATCACTAAAAACTGCAGACTTGACACATATTAAGAGGGAAAAGAAATTTCCATACATTTTTACTAAACTTACTAAGTACACAATTTTATCGGTGGGTCTAAATTCTAAGTAGTGACCCACTGATGAATTATCATGATTCACTGCTGAATAGGAAATTAGAACCTTTAAATTCTAATATCTTTAGTGTTAGTAAATTTAAATAAGTATTGATAGTTTCTTAAGTGGACCAATTTTAGTTTAGTAGTATAAATATAGTTTGTTATTATCAAAATTAACTTGAATACTTTTCATTGGAAATATATTTAACTATGGTTTATCATATATCCAGATATACAAGAAACAATATAAAAACTGAAAATTTGGAATTAAAATTGAAATTTTAAATGAGATGAATTGCGGTTTGTGTGTTTGTGTGTATGTGTGTGTATATAGTTTCTTAAATTTGACATACTTTATTAGCTGAATGGTCTGTCCACTTATTTACACCAAAGAAGGTGTATGGAAGGTATGGAAGTACAATTTAAATAAAATGTACCTGTATTTACACGAAGAATTTAAATACACTTAAGGAAATTAACTTATTGATACTAGCCCAGGATTTAAACCCTGACCTCCACTTGATCAGGTAAATTAGACCAGGAGAAGTGAATGCCTTGCTTTATCCCATTGGCTTTTCAATGCGGATCTATTGAAATTGTAGGCCTATAGTGAGATTCTGAAAGTGGGGGAACATTTTGAAAAATAGGAAATTAATGTTTGTGAACTGCATTGATACTACTTTACCGTTATGTTAGTATTATTTTATAGGCTTTTGTATTATTAATCGAAAGTGACATCTACAAATAATGTGACTTAAACATGAATATATGAAAATAGTTTTAGTATTTTTTTTACTAGAATATTGATAGAGCATTATTCCAATAGTTTTTTATTAGTTCGATCCAAACCACGGGAGTGCAAAATTATTTTCACTCAACAGAGTTTCCCTTGATCTCTACAGTGAATGTTATCTTACACTTATTCTGTTGTTTTTATAAATTTAATATTTTAAGTTGCTGTTAGGACGAGTATTTCCACCAGGGCATGAAAATAAAAGTAAGTCCTAAATATTAGGTAAACTGTAATATTAGAACATAAACTAAACAATAACACATGTGTGAAGTGCCAGGCCTCCACCGTAGTTCGGATTCCACTTTAAACTGTGCGTCCTCCATTTCATCTCACTAACACCTTATTATTGCATATTATCGTTGGTGCGTCCAGCCCGAACGGGTTGTAAGACGCGGTGCTAGTATTTTTAAACAATAACACAAAAAATTATTCTATTTAAGTGCAATTTCTGAAAAAAGTTTAAATTTAAAACAACGCTTATTTAATTTATTAATATACCTTTTTGTTGTTATTTTATTTTAAATTGGAAGCATTCTACCCTGGTGAAAGTGCTAATATTGGGTAACTATTTGCATGAGATTAAAAAACCAGTAGCGATATATCCAATTGTGTGTAAAGTATAGCAACAAATTTTCTTTGGAAGCAAACAAAAAAGGTTTTCGGATCAGAGATGCCAACGTAGTGCAGGATTTATTGAACTCAACCAATTTCCCTTTATCAACCCAGTATAAGTTAAAAACGTTTTTTTAACTAGGCACATAAATCATATAGAACCATTAAGTGCGAACATATTTAGTTTGCCTCACAAATATTAACTAATATTCTAGCATTACAAATGTGTGTGTTAATTTTATTTGAGTGTTTTACTCGCCTCGGTGGCATAGTTAGCTAACGCGCTAGTTTCGTGTTGAGCTTGACTGCCAAGGACGAGGCGATCGAGGTACGAATCTCGCTTGGGTGAACTGTGGGTGATTTTACCTAAGGAGCTTTACACTCTCCCTCCACGCAAATTCAGGCTCACTTCCTCTATATTCAACCTTCCCTATTCCTAGTACATTAGCGTAATTAGTACTTAAGCGTATAACTCTTAAGGGTAGTAAGACACTGTGCTAAGTATAGTAGTTGAGTGTTTTAATACACACTTTCTAAGCATATGGTATTATATTAATTTTATTCTCCAACTAAAGTAACCTAGAAATGCATACAATATATCACAAGCTATATACATATTATTTAATAAGAATACATATGAGAAATGAACATTTTTCAAATATTGAATAGAAGGTAGCTAATCAATTTATTTACGAATGTTCATCATAGGACAACAACCAATTTTAAAACACACAATTTTTTTTTTTTTTTAATGTTTAATTTTAATTCCAGGGGTAGAGGAGGGCACTATGTCTCTCCACGTCGATACAAATCCTTGTGCGCCCCAGGGGATTTCTTGTAGAGGGGTTGTCGGTGGTCTTATCCAACCCTAACTGGGGTCGAAGGTGGCACGAGACTTGTAGAGAGGATTAACCCCTCCTCCAGAAGCGAACGTTCACTACAACACTAACACCCCTTATCCCGTACTCCCAACCCCCTCGCAACCACCCCCACATTCACCTAAGCAAGCAACCTTTGGGGATTAGCGGAGAAACTAAGTCCTTTCGAATGGCCCCTCTGTGCTACAACTTCCTCCTTATCAAGGGTCAACAATTATACAGCTAGGCGATTCCTTAAAAGGGAGAGGAAGGGGTGAAATTTCATAATCATCATGAAATGTAAGGGGATTTTATTTGTTAAAAGGAAGTTTAGCCTTAAAAAATAAATGGCAGAAGACTTTTAATTTATTTTAAAATATTGTTAAATCGACAATTTTTTTAGTTGCTTTTCAAAAGCGTCTTAATTCTCGTTTTTCTATACAATTAGTTATATCACTAGATTAGCGATTAATAAAGTAGAATTGAGAATATCTGCGCAGATAGAGAGTGGGAAATAATTGAGGAAGAACTAACATTAGTTCACCCAGTCGGGATTCGAACTCCAACCTCCTCGTCAACGTCAGCCCAAATTAGACGAACTTGACGTGAACATGTTATGGATGTACTGGACAAATTAAATCCATTGAAATTCGTGATTTCCAGTACATTTAGAAATTATTTTTAGCACCGTATCTTACAACCTGTTCAGGTTATACGCTTGTGTACCAATCACTTTAATGGTTTTAGGGATTGAGAAGGTCATATTTGAGGAAGAGTACCCACATCTGCGGGAGGAAGAGTGGAAAACTGTTTTCTAAGTACCCCTTGACCAAGATTTGAACCTCAATCTCACCGTTATTGTCAGTATAGTATATTTTAAGAGTAGCGTGTTAGAACATGTGACCACCGAGGCGGATATTAATTTATTATATTAATCTAATTTATTTGATCAATTTCAATATACATGAACAATATTTTATTCCATTTTTAGTGCCACTAACATTACATGATTAAAATATCTAACTTATATTTTCATAATTATTAAGAGTTGTTACAATTTTATATTTTTACTCTCTATACTAAGCTCCATGACATTTGAGAGTGTATAATTTATAGACCTATAATTTTTATTTTATAATTTATAATCATTTTTCTTGACTGGTTTTTTAAGCTTGAACCAAATATTTTTAATCATTTTGTAATAAGAAATTACTTCGTTATTGTTAACATAATCACATTATTTAAATCTTGTTTTCTATAATATATTTATAAGAGTTTTAGTGACTTCAGTTTCCCGTTAACTTGTAATAATATATATAAACACAAGGTTTGATAAGTTAATCGTATTAATCAGTGACATTATGTCAATATGTTAAACTAATTATATTAACAAATAATGATCCACTTCAGTGATTCTTTACATTAAACTCTAAAGCGTCACTCTTGCAATAGACTGTAAACCTGATTACGTGGCAATAAGGGTTGGAAACCTGTTCAGGTGTAATGAGGGTGGTTTTACTAAATGCTTTCTCCCTTTACATCCACTTAGATGTGGTTACACTTCCTCCATATTATACCCTTCTCATTCCTAGGCCAATAGCTTGAATATGCCGATATACCAAACGGGTATTAAGACGCGATTCATAACAAACATTATCTATATAGGTTGAGGCATTTAAGTTAACATCAGAACATATGGCAAAATGAAGCATTTTACGAAAAAATATTTATATTCAGAAATTTTTTTTGAGGTGGAAAGTAAACAACACAAGCCATTTTCTTAATATGATAAACGTCTTTTATGTTATTTTCATGTGAACTTGTTTTTTTTTTTTTTAATAAAAATTTCTAATTTCTCAACGGAATATTACTCTACACAAAACAAACTTATTTTGCTTGAAATTTATTTTTATTTGACATTAATTTAGGAATGTGTTTTAACTTGTATTTTCTTAAAACAATTTTTATTCAAGTTAAAATATATTCAAAAATTGAAGTGAAATTTAAAAAAGTTTCATTTTTTTTTTTGCAGAATATATATAAATAAGTATAGATTAAAATATATGAATTTAAATAGATATAAATATACATATATTTACATATATAAATATAATATATAAATACAATCAATATTCCCCTGTTCCATCGGGAGGAGCGAAGTTGTAAGCTTTTGGGCTGGATACAGGTCTGTATTCATAACATAGAAATTCATACACTCTGACAACCTGTAAAAAAAAAAAAAAAAAAAAATTGCCAAACCCTTCCTTCACCTCTTACAAGACATCTTGTGAATGTGGGGAATACCAGGCCTCCACCGTGGTTCGGATCCCATGTTAAACTGTGGGTCCTTCATTTCATCTCACAATCACCCTACCATTACACATTAGCGTAAGTGCGTATAACCCGAACGGGTAGTAAGACGCGGTGCAATAATAATAATAATAATAATAATAATAATAATAAAAAACTGTTTCAGGATTAAGGAAATATATTACTCTGCCAGTCATGATTTCTAAAACACCTCATCGTCCCACCGATCGACTCATTTGTTCAACTGACCATTTATTAAATGAATTTGTCTACCTCATTAGTCCAGTATGTAGTTTTTATTCTCACTGAGATGATAATTTCGAGTTTACTTCCTGACAAAAAATTAATTTTGCATAATTGATAACATTGAGTTTCTTAAATCACAATTGATGACTCAAAGTCTGATATCGGGTGTTGGGTCTGGTCTGTATTGAATTTCAATTTTAAGTCAGATTTCATAAGATATACTCAAAAAACCTTTTTTCTTATAGCTATATTATGACTCACAATCCTAAACTATAAATTTCGAGAAAAAATGTATTAAAGCCATTTAAATTATTATTATTTTTTAAATCGGTAAAATAATTTGTGATTGGGAGATTAAGGTGGGTACGGTATAAACGAACACACATTCTAATTTTTCATGTAAATCTCACCCGAGATACCCATTTTAAGCAAGATCGTTGAAAAAAACTTTTCAAAAATTATGTGGTTTTTTAAATCCGGCATTAATAAACTACACATAATTCTAATCTTAAAATAAGAATCACGAACTACCTTGAGGAATGAGCATATAAATATATATATATATATATATATATTATATAAAGTTTGAATGAAATCCATTAAACAATTTAGGCTGAATCGATGAGTATAAACAGACAGTAAAGGGGAGGAATATTTGTAGGACCAACTGATTTTAGTTTGAGGTTGAGTAAAACGTCATCATAATCTAAAGGTAGGACATTTTCATGATTTATACACTTTCTATATATTATAAAATAAACAATACTATTGGGAACACTATTAACTAAGCCACAAATAATACGGTTTTTGGTTTTTTATTTAGCAATGCGTCTCACTATCTTTTCAGGATGTACACAAAAGTATTAATTACACTAGTGAATTATGTAAGAGAATTATGTATGAGGAAGGTTGAATTTAAATGAAGTGCACCCGCATTTGAGTGAAGGGAGAGTGTAAAACTGTTTTGGAAATAATCTCTCAGTACACCTGGCAGGGATTATAACCCCGATCTCCCCGTCATTGGTAGTCTAGTCTTTTGCGAGAGTGACGCCTTTGAACATGCGTGCAGAGAATCAGGTATTGTACTTTTATTCAACTATATTATAGATCTCTAAAAGTTTTGAAGAAAATAAAATTTACTTATCTATAATAATTCAAAGACCTAATCCTCCGAAAAGTAACCGTAACCTTACACCGTGGTGTTACCATCTTAGTTGGAAACTTGGCGAAGACAAATGAGTATCAGGTCGTGCCGTTACATTAAAGATTGTATGTATGTATATAGTAGAGCTAGAAATGGAAGGGGGGAGGGAGGGGGAGGGCAGGTGTTCTATGAGAGAGATATATGGTCGCAAGGGAAGGTTAGAGGTGTACTAAGGTCTTGTTGGGGGTGTTACGGAATAAAGTGAGACAGATAACTGCATGCAACATGAGAACGGTAAGACGAAACAAAGGCCAAGCGAGAAATTTATAACAACGTGATACACAAATGGGAGCCAGTCGCGAAATACTCGCTCGTTTTCTTGTCACGACCTGGTTTCATATTTCCGGGTAAGTTTCGAGAACAGAGTTTAAAATTTATCCACTTATTCGGATATAAGTCAGTTGATTAAAAAAAAGCATAAAGCTGATTGTTATTTGGAGTAACATAGAACAACTTATAGCAGCTAGAAATATGGTTACAAAAAAAAAAGGTGGCGTTTATTGATGTAAGCTGTTGTGTATTGTATCATGATGCTGTCACAATACGCACAAGTTGTTTTTTGTTAAAAGTATCCGTTTTAAGCGATAAAGAATAAAAGAAAATTTGAAACACAGATACACATTTAGTTGCATAAATAAAAGTTTCTTCTGTTTGGATCGTTTATTTCAGTTTAGACTACTTGTTGTAGTTAAAAACGTTGTAGTAGGGTTTACTTCATCGGTGTTGCATTTAAATGTAATTCAGAGAATTGTATTCGATTTATTGATAATTACAAACAGTATGTGTGTCTTTGAGACCCCCAAAACCATTATGCATAAGTGCAGAACTGCCAGTAAAATATCTACGTCCCATTTTTTGACGCAAACTACGAACCTTGTCCTCAGAATAGACACAGTGTTGCATCTAGTTTTAACTATACAAAAAATGCAACAACGTCCTTCCAATGTGGATAGTTTGTTGATTGAAGTCGATTGGGAAACCACCTTACAATATTTTGCAACACAAAAGTCGTTCTATATTTCTCAATAGCATACACATCTTCAAGCTGAGAATCAAAGAAATAATTTCACCCATTTCACTGGTCAAATGTTCGATGGTATCACTCTTGCAATATAGTTATCTGTCGATGCCCGGAGGATCAAGGTTCTAATCCTGGTCAAGCGTATTGATAGTGTTTATTTACTAAATAGTTTTACATTCTTCCTGCTCGACAATGTAGATTCACTTGATATAGGTACAGCTTTTATCATCCATGTCAATGTAAGTAAATTTTCACTTAACTTTTACATTTCTCATACTCATTCAAATAGTTTAAATTAATGTATACTTATAGCCCCATCGGGTACTAGAACAAAGTTAAAAGAACTATAATATATTTAGCACCACGTCTTACTACCCGTTCGGGTTATACGCTTTAAGTACTAATTACGCTAATGGATTAGGAATTGGGAAGGTTTAATTAGATGAAGTGAACCCGCATTTGCGTGGAGGTAGAGTGGAAAACCATTTAGGAAAAACCACCCCCAGTTCACCCGACCGAGATTTGAACCTCGATCTTCCCGTCCTCAGCAGTCAAGCTAATAATGACAAGCGCGTTAGCCAACTACGCCACCAAGGCGGGTCAAAAGAACTATAAAAACTATATAAAAATTTCATTACAGTGGGCTTAAGTTAAGTGGTTGGTAAATCATGTGTTGATTTTATATCGTATTTATAATTATTATAGTAGAATTACTGTTTTTTGATTTAAATCCACGCTTTTATCTAATAAATTTCACAAGTAGGCTACAGTCAATTATTTTTTTAAATGGAATAAACTTCTATTCTTTTTTAAAAAAAAACACGAAGACCCTCGTTTGTTTGGAAGTTTAAAGAGCAAAAGGAAAGACATAAACATCTCGCAAGGAAGGGTACAGTGTAAGAAGGAGAGAAATAATAGCGTGGGGGAGAGAAATGGAAGAAAATGAGGCTTTGTTGTAATTAAAATGTCTCCCACTTTGTAACAAAAGCAGTAGCGAGCAGAGGTGCGCCGAGCAGAATCGAAACTATGACAAATTGATCCCCCTACCCACCTAACTCCACCTTCCTTATCTGGTTTTAGTAGGGACCTTGGACAAGAACAGTCTAAGTACAACAATACGTAGTATAATATCGTGTGCTTCTCACAGCTGTTTTGAAATATTTCATTAATGGATGGGGATAAAAATATATTTATTTGAATCATGGTCATTGATGTTTTAGTATATAATAAATATATATTTACTATAAAAGAGTATGTTTTCATTTACAGTTGGGATAAAGTTTTAAATGCACAATCTTATTGTTATTAATAGAAAATAATTGTCTAAAAAATTATCACATCTAATTGAATAAGAGTATGTAATAGTATAACAGTAACTAAAAATCATTTTTAAATACACTGAAATTATTTCCAAATGAACATCGTGTTATTTAAAAATATTTCCCCCCAACTACATCTTAGTACAGTCCATTCGTTACTGGAGTGGTGGTAGCTGATAGTTAGCTAAAGTAACCAAAGCTACTATCTTGTATCAATTCACCAAACCATGTAAAATGAAATTCCCTATAATGATTTGTTGTCGTTTTTGACTTTCAAAACTTAACAATTATCTTTTAACATTTTTTATATCTTCTGCTAGCTGTTAGTTACCACCATTTGTATGGCGAATGGACTCTACCTGATTGGGTTGTATGCACATATTAATTATGCCAATGATATAGGGTTCATAATTTGTTTTTGGTAGAGGGAATTTAAATATATTTTTGTGAAAGAATAGTGAAAACAGTTAGGATAAAACCACCCTTTATACACCTAGCAGGATACGATCCCATATCTCCCAGTCACCAATAATGCAGTCCAATACGTTAGGTAATGCAACCACCGATTAATATGTGTTGAAAGTTCAAACATATTTTAAAGTATTAGTTTATTTTAATAAAACAACTGATATATGGCTAAATACAAAATGTTTTGAACACTGCAAACTAGAATTTATAATCTCACAGATCCATTGACTGATCCATCCAGATTATTCTCCATGGTCATTTGTCATTTTACTGTTTACATTTTACATTACTCTTGGAAACAGTACAATACATAATCACTATTTAAGCTATAGTTGTATTGAAAGAGATTATATAGTAAAATGATAAATGTGTTTAGATAGGAATATAAGTAGCTCTGTAGTTTTATTAGCTTTTTTAACAAAAATGTAAAAAGAATTAATCTGATATTCAGAGTATAAGAGGGAAATTAAAGGAATATAAACAGGATTGACTTGAAGAAAGTTTGAAAAAATAAACAGTATGGTGCACCACGAAAAATTTCCCAGCTTTTTTCTTAAAACATACAGTTACTATAAACTCGTAAGATTAGTGAAAATAAATAATAGGTCCATACATTGTTGTAGAATTACTTCACCAAAGATTATAAATGAAATAATATACAGAGTTACTTATTTATGGCATTTGTATTTTCAAATAGTTGTTAAAAAACGATCAGCATTAGAAAATTTCTCCATGTAAAGTATCCTCAAAGACATTTTCAAGAGAAAATAAGAAATTACATCTTAGTTATAATCATTTATTATTGTCAAGATATAAAATTTAGTCAAAATTGTTAGAGCAAATTTCGATACAATCTTCTATTCTATTTTCGCCCTTCAAAAAATTATCCTTATATCTTGGGTTTGATATCTAATTATAAAAAACCCTCAGGGGAGACCTTATGAAAACTGTAATCACTAAAATATTTTCGGCTCTAGCTCGAGGTAGAGACAGACAGATAGACGGAATTACAAAAAACTTTTTTTTTTGTTTCAGGGGGTCATGAAACGTTTGACATTTACCAATAATCTCAGTTCGATTATTTTGACGATCACAATACTTTCTCTCCTATGTGTGGAGGGAAATAAAAATTAGGGGAGATTACAAGTGGAAGAATGCTGTGGTGCGTCCAGACAGTGAATAATACTAGCTTACTCGTCAATGGAGACCAAGTGGATTCTAGTGCGATTCTAATCCCATGAACTACTTAGGATAGATTAGGTACTTAATACCTAGCACCACGTCTTACTACCCATTCGGGTTATACGCTTACGTACTAATTACACTAATGGGTTAGGAGTTAGGTTGAATATAGAGGAAGTGAACCCACATTTGCGTGGAGGTAGAGTGGAAAACGTTTAGGAAAAACCACCCTCAGTTCACACGAGTAAGATTTGAACCTTAATCTCCCCGTCCTCGTCAGTCTAGCTCAACACGAAACTAGTGCGTTTGCTAACCACACCACCAAGGTGGGTGATAGATTACTGAATGAGTAAAACAATTTAGACACCTACAATTGAAGGTTTGGACTAAAAATCTCTTTTCAGGCATAATTTTATTTAGAGAATAGCTGTTTTATCAGAAATTTTCTGGGACTAAAATAATAGGATGGTGTTAGTTCCAATTTTGCATGTAAATAGTCTGAGCACAGTGTAAATTTGTGTGACTTATGGTGTGTATGAGCTAGTTTCTAAAGTGTAACAACCACAGCCTGAAGCTTACATTTATTAAACCCACATTTCGAAACATTATTTTGTATAATATTACTCACTATCACACTCAAATCAAGTAGCATTTACACTCATAATTATTATTAGAAAACTGAAAACAATTGAAGATAATACGTTTCACGGAAATTTTTTTATCATAAAATATTTTTGTTTAAATGTTTGTTTTTATTTTTCCACTTTAAAATTGAATTATAAGCTTACACTATGACCATATGTTATATTTATTCTAAAATTAAAATAAACAAAGTCTTTCTTTACCATTATTATATGGATAAAGAGTATATGTTAAATACAATCTCTTTTACCTAAATATTATGACGGATCTTAACGATTTCGTGTGTCCCCGAGTCGCCAAATTCAACGAAGTTTTTATTTGCACTTATGTCTATGAAGCTACAATCCAAACTATCTGATGAAATTAATTCAAAATTGATATTTAAGATATATAATGTTCCCCCTTAAGACTAAAACGTGATTTTAATCGTAATTGTAAAATTAATGGTAACTAACTAAAATGTATTTTTGAAAATTTGAAACGTTTAAAGATGTATTGAAAGATTTTATTTTAAATTTATATTTAATGATTGTTTTATGAATAGCATTTTAACGTTTATTATCAAACAACTATTAATTTAATATTCTTAGCTAGTTAATATTTTGTTTGAAATTTTCGAAAATTGTTCAAAAGATTCTAATAAAAATGGGTGTATGAAGAGAGATTTCAATTATATATACCACCCTCTAATTGTTTATAAAGAATAATTAACTTTAGGCTAGTTTATTGGTAAACCATTTTTAGATGTTTTTTTAAAACTATGACAGAACATATGGGAAATTATGTACGATTGTGTCGTAGAATTGATTTTAGCATTTTTATTCAATGCAAAATATATTTTACAATATATTTACCTAGAAGCTATTATTATTTCATTAAGTCTATATTAAATGTATACAACAATCGTACAATAAATACATTGTGAATATATTTGTTTATTGTGAGACTAAGTAATCTTATGCATATTAGTTTGATGTGTATTATATATATGTATACGATATTATATATGTATACAATATTATATATATATTTGATGAACAAAAATATATGAAAATATTTCACGAACAAGCATAGGCAATGTTAACACCCGCAAAACTTAAATAAAAAAAAATCACAAAACACCTCACACCATTTTCAAAAGACTACGAGCCATAACTCTGGTAAGAACGTCGTATCTTCGTAATACATCCTAGGAATTTGCAAGTCCTGTTTCAACACGGTTAAAATTCAAACTCACGAGCTCACAGTAAAACGTCCCTTTTCAGTGAGGTAAAGGACTTTCCTCTTGTATTTATGAGGCATTCGATACTCTGCAAATATTCTCCCCTCTTAACTATATGCACCGCAGTGAATTGCGGATGTTTTAAACCTTTATGAAATATCCATGAACCTCGAGCTGATACGAGCTGTTTGTTGAGATGTATATGGCTGGTTCAAATTCTATGGGTAGAATACCCAGCACTAAAGATAGTGGGTGTCGAATATGGATGGATAAGACTCGCATGGACAAAGCATTATGTATTCTAGTCTTACAATATAAATATAAACAGTAACATCTACATAAATATCAGAAAAATACCAAAAAAGATTGCTAATTATTTATATTTTGAAAATCAACGTATATAGGCTTCGCGGAATTTAAGAATTTTTTTTTATCTGTATACATGAAAGCTAAAAAATACTATTTTTTTAAGATTGAATATATGTTTTTAAATAAGGTATAATATAAAATAGTTATATTTCTGCATTACCTTTCATGATACAAAGCGATGTGATTAAAAATAGTGGTCTGATAATTATCTGAATTGCCTTGAAAGGTGTTGATAGGTTATGTGTAATATCAATTAATAACATACTGTACTTGACAAAAGGCTGTCTTGGTTGTTGTATTAAACCATTAAATCAAATATCCAGATCTATATTGCTTAATATAGGTTATTATTTGTAAAAGTACCAGCCTGGTGGTGTAGTTAGCTAATGCGCTAGTTTTGTGTTGAGATATACTGTCGTGGACGGAAATATTGAGGTTCGAATCTCGTTGGGTGAACTAAGGGTTTTTTCCTAAATTGTTTTCCACTCTCTCTCCACGCAAATGTGCGTTAACTTATCATATATTCAACCTTACCAGTTCCTAACCCATTTACGTAATTATTACTTAAGTGTATCACCCGAATGGGTAATATGACGAGGTGCTAAGTATTATTATTATTATTATTATTATTATTATTGTAAAAAGAAATATTCATGTATCAAAGATTCAGATAAATCCTTAATTCTAACATTAATAGTTTGTACCCGGTTATGTGATTGTATAACCCAAGTATTTAATATAATAATAAAAAGATTATTTATATAAAATTAATATTGATAAATTCAACTAAAAAAGTTATTTGATAACTCACAATAATGTATAGTACAAATAAATCATGATTAAAAAATTTACAGTTTGCATATGTAAATAAACCTAAACTAAAAATGATATAACTCAGTGATATATTTTGTAAAAAAAAATCACGATTGCACTTTTTTATAATCTCCAAATGATTCAGACTATTTACATATTCACATGTTTAAAATAAAATAAAACGTTTTTATAGCATGAGCGATCAACCCTGGGTTTGTGTTTCACAAACAATTGACAATCGATTCTTTTTTTGCTAGGTTCACGGGCTTGTTTACATTCGCAGCCTTGTTGGAACGGGCCCTGATGCTTCACTAAACCCTGTTTACATGCTACAGAAGGGTTTAACATTTTTTTATGTGTGTGACTTTTTTGCATGACATAATAAACTCCCTTTTATTGAGTATGGTAGGGGAACAAATTAAATCAGCAGTATTGATAAAATACCACCGCATGTGCTTGTTATATACTTCTCCAGTGATATTCTGAATATAATATATAATATATATATATATATATTATATATATATATATATATATATAGTCAATCTAACCCCTAACACTCAAAAAAACAGAGATTGATGAAAAAAATTGTTTTAGGTTTTAATTTGAATTTTTTTATGCTATAAATAAAATAAGTGGTTAGCAAATATAGCTGAGACTTATTACAAATAAAGAATTCAAAATATTTTAATTTAAATTTAATTTTAAATGTTTTATTAGTTCTGTAGCTTTAACTTTCAGTCCTTTTAAATGTTTTCATTTTCTTGTGATTTATGGTAATGAACATATTACGGTTAGGTTTCTGTATGCTAGCGGAAATAAGTTAATTAAAAAAAAATGAATGTAAAAATTGTAATATTTTACTTGACAATTGATTAATTAATGTTAATGAATACATACCTATTATGAAAATAAAACTCAAACTACAATGTTTAATTTATGATCATCAATTAAGATAAAATGATAATTACATTTTCGCTATATGTATATATATGGTGGAGCAGACTAACTTGAAGTTAGCTAAGGGCCTCATTTTATATTCCTAGAAAGTTGGCGGGCCACACACGTGGAAATTAGGCCTATACAATATCAACAATTTTATAGCTAGGTCTAACTAATATATAACATTAAAATTATAATAATAATTGATATATAGCTCATTAAAATAGAACAAATACTTCATCAATAAGTATAATTAGTTTTTCACTATGTAAGTCTGATAATGTTTAAGGAACTCCTAAATTATGTTTTTATACAAGTTTTTAATGTGTTGTGGACAGCAGAATATGCAGCCGAGGGCCGCCAGTTGGACAGGCACGAAATATAGAATTGTGCATATTTATATATGAATATAAGTATTAATGTGCATGACTATATACTTATATAATTGAACAATTGTCTAACCATGTATATTAAATAATTTATATTTTGTAAATTATAAAATATTTTATACCTATATAATATTTGTATATAAAGCAAATTGAGCGAATTTTCATTATTTATTTATTTGGTTGAATTTCCACTATCTATGGTGTATAGGCATATAACAAATTAGCTTAGTTTCCATTATTAAAATATGCATATATACCTAATGTAGATTCAACCAATTTGTTTGGACTAGTACACAATATAAACAACAAGAATATTATATACAAATCACTACTGTCAAAAAATATTTTTAGAATTTTGTACATCAACGTAAGAAATGTTTAATAATCTCCAATTAATAAAAACCATTTAAAAACAAAAATCCCATATTAATGGTGGAAACGATGTAACAATGTTTAAATAGCTTAGTCATTAAGTCCATTAATAATTATGATGAACATCTTCATTAAGTTTTAGCAAAATTATCCTTGTAGATATGCCAGCTCCTGAACTTTAAGAATGTTGCCGCAACACACGTATGACCCTCAAGTTGTCTATCTGATCTATCTAACGGCGCTAGGAAGTAAGCTGACCTCGAACAAAACCACAGTTGGTGGCCTGGAAGTGGTAGGTAAACATGTCCTTCCTTCATTGTAGGTTTAAATTGTCCTTATTCAAATCCCTGCTGGATGTTTTAAACGAATCATTATCTCGTATGGATTACAGGGGTTGGAGTTTGGTGTTACGAGCATTTTTAGGTTAATTATGTTTGTTTTTAATATTATTTCTCTGAAACTAGTTTTAGCGCTTGTCTTATTAACTTAATTTACTTATATAATTCAGAATTAATAACGCATCCCCAGTCCTAGAGTTAATAACCATACTATCTATGTACAGAGAAAATTTGACCCAATAATAATATAGCAATTATATTATATAGGGCATTTACACTAGAAATTGATTTAGAGCACTGTGTAGCCCTAGTTAATTACCATAAAGTTTCAACCACTCGTGTATAATAATTATGATACTGTTTTGAAGAAGCTACTAGAAAATACAACTTTTTTTTTTTGCAGACGGTATTGATAATATTTTACTTTATTATTAGTTTTATTCATTACATATTTATATTTTCTATCAAAAATAACAGCTGCAGAACACATGACTAAGTTGTCAAAAAATTCTATTTTATCTCTATTGGATTGTATACTAATGTATG
Source organism: Timema cristinae (assembly GCA_039000515.1). Classification (NCBI taxonomy): domain Eukaryota; kingdom Metazoa; phylum Arthropoda; class Insecta; order Phasmatodea; family Timematidae; genus Timema; species Timema cristinae. The sequence goes on along the minus strand of JBCFYV010000935.1, from coordinate 45,902,285 downwards.
AAATATTGGTATATAATATATATATATATATATTATATATATATATATATTATATATATATATATATATATATATATATAGTATTTGCATGGGAAATAATGAAAAAAAGACAGAATTTTCAAAAGAAACACACTTTTAAAAACCTTAAATATCCGCTGTTAAGGATTAACTAAAACTCAAAATAATCTCACAAGCTGGGCCTTAGTTTTTTTAACCATTAGTTTATTGTGGGTGTTGCAGAGCACCATCTTGCCCTCGAGGTAACAAGCTTCAATGAAAGCATCCTTAAGTAAATTGACGATGTCACCGCAAGTCGTTTTAACAAAATCAACTCCTTTATAAAATGTTATAATAGTTAGGTGAGAAAGAGAGAAGCTGATAATGAATATGATAGAGAAACGAAGATGACAAAGAGGGAATGAGGTTGGTAGAGATACTGTCAGGTCATGTCTACGCGTTCTCAAAGGCTGTTGAATCGAATATTATGATAAATATGTAAGCATAACGCATCTAAAAAGGATGTGCTCATGATTAAAATGAGGATAATTCACAAAATTTTGTTATTGAATAAAAGGTAGTTTGAAGAAAGTGAGATATGTTTGAATAAATACACAAAAGAACTAAAGCGAGAAAAAAAACCCAAATAAATGTAATCTTTAGCAGAACATTGATCAATGCTATTTTAGAGTTTCATAAAATAGGCCTTTTATTCAAAAGAACTAAAGCGAGGAAAAAACAAATAAGTATAATCTTTAGCAGCACATTGATTAATGTTATTTTGAAGTTTGATAAAATTGGCCTTTTACTCACTCATTCGAAGAAGTTAACAAGTATCAAACGATCAGTCCCAAATTAATTTTAACCAGTGTTTATTTACAATATATTTATACTTTTTTTATATATTTTACTGTTATTTTAAAAATATAGAACAGGATAAGGTATTGTTTGTGGCCTTTCAAATAGACTCCAAATAAACTTTAAAAGCCAGATAAATGTTAGCGAAAGAATGAATTAAGATATGTTGAGTTACTTACAAAAAACAATCCTATTTGAAAGTATTTTGTTCAAAATGGACTAGAAATCAATTATAATAGTTTAGTATTTTTCCAAAAACATTTTTAGTTTTTTGATAAACATAGGTGCTTTAGAATCCATAAATTATTATTTAATTATATAAATATATTTGTTTTCCTTTCTTCCATTACCCTTGGGAAATGGAGATTTTTTTAGGGAACAACAAACTCCTTCAAGTTGTCTGCATTATCATGGATTTTCTGTCCCTCATATTCAAGAAAAGAATTTTAAAAGGAAAATCAAGAGTTCACATCTCATAATTCCTGCTTCTATCATGAAGCCATGTTACACAAGGCATCATTTGCAAACCAAATTGCTAGATTTTTTTTTTCTCTTCAAGCGAAGGGAAAAAAAGAACTTAAAATTTTGTATGCGCAGATTTTTCTTTCTATCATCTTGACATACGGAGTCAAGAAAAAGAAACCGTAGGATGTTTAAAATAGAAGAAGAGGAATAAGAAGTAGAAAATGAAATGATGTGACGAGAGGCGTAATTGCTATGCAATCCCCCTTACCCTGCAAATCTATTCTTTCATTCCCTTATTTTTACAGACCCTTAAAGTTTCGCCTTCCTGCAAACTAGCATGATATTTTGAATATCAAATTGACATAAAAGCAATTCAAACACTTGTAGTATTATCCTCTGCATCTAGATGCTTGTAAAGATACTAGAATGTTTTATAATTTTAGTGCGGCAATTAATGGTTGGTACTAAAGATGAAGATAAAGGAGAGTAGATAATAATAAAAACGTACTGTAATTTACCTCATTGTAAAATGGTAGCGTTCCAGGAAAAGGGTAACAAGATGAATCTAGATAAAGTTAGTATACAAAATGAATGATACAAATACTCAAATGTACCATTTTATCTTTTGGGGATATACTTAAAATAAATTCTTACATCTACTTGTGCAAAACATTTTTACATTTATCTTAGTGTAGCTGATGAAACTATATAATAATCACTATGCGATATATTGTGTGAATTAGAAACATTTTAGAAAGTTAGATTTACATGTATGTCCTACGCTATGTACAGTATATTATGTGCCATATATGTACACGAGTGACTTTAGATTACAGTTTAATGAATTTAATTATTTACCTAAGATAATCATCCTCTTTCAATAAATAGTAAATATTATTGTATATTTAATTTATTAGTTTAGTCACTAATAATTAATCTTATCTGATTTCATACAGATAAACAATTTACCTATAAAAGTTACATTTTTATTGGTAGTTTAACAGTATAGTCTGTCGTGTTTGCGATTTTTTAACTAATTAATTAAATTTGATCTAGACTCGGTTCAAAATGTGTAATAAACAAAGTAATGGTTGATTAAAATGTAATATACTAAGACAGTATCCTCGCGAGCAAGTGTCACATCATTCAGCACGGCTCCATATATTGGAAGTGTGCTTGGATGCGTGTGTATGAGAGAGAAGGGGTCTGAATACAGGGGCAGGGAAGAGAAGGGTATGGTTGACTTGATGACACACACATACATGTTCACACTGTCACATGGTTTAGTTTCGAGAGCCCTCCACATGAGAGCGTGTTTGACGGTAAGGTAAACATGGTAAGAGTAACACGAACACCAACCTTTGTACAGTCGCGTCCTATAGCAAATTACTCCCGGGCGTTTCGTTTTTATTGGTGATAAGGTTTTAGTCTGTTGATATAGTTTGGACAACTACTTTGTTTGATATTGTTTCCAATTGCGTCTAGCTATACCAATAGTTCAGGTAAAAAAATGGCTTATTTGGCTAAATATAATAGATTGTTCTTGGTTTCACTTGTTTAATATTATCATAATCAATATCTGCAGAATAAATTAAACCTACACTCACTAACCTTAGTTTATGCGTATTTATGATTAAGTAAATACACCGTGCACTTTGAGAATGAAACGTTTTCGGTGAAAGGAATAAAAATGGAAAGTCAAGGTTAAAATTCCGTCCGATTAAACCAAAGGTGCATTTCCCCAAATGGTTTTTACAACTTCACTAAAATGTGGGCACACTTTTGCTATGTTTTACCTTAGCCACTCTTAACCCATTTTTCAAGATAGATGTGGATCGCTTGTTTAAATAATAAACCATAGACCAAATTATTTATTTAAAACTTATACTAACATAAATACAATTATTTTAAGAAAAAAGTACAATCAATTTTAATATAAATCAAATACTATACTAATACTTTTTAGCACCACGTTTTACTAATCGTTAAGGTACTAGTTACTTTAATTTGGTAGGGATGATTATTGTTGAGTTTAGAGAAAGTTTACCAGCATTTTCGTAGAGGTAGAGTGGAAAAACAATTAGTAAAAACCATCCTCAGTAAACCCGACTGGGATTAGAACCCCTATTTTCCATCATTTAAAGTCCAGTCTATTGAGAGAGTGACGCCTTAGACTCTTTGTCCACCAAAACGGGTTGTAATAGTTTTAAAATATTTATATAAATTCGTCCGTTTTTTATGTGTGTTGTATATATTTATCACGCCAAAGTTTTGTGACCTTGAAAACTCACAAACAAATTACATCAAATATTTTAGACATGAAAACTAGTCTCATCAAAGACTTTGACATGAAACTTCGTCAAGAAATCCCAACTTGTCTGAATGGCTATGAATAATGAACCAAGTTGACGTAGGTTTATGATTCAGAGACATCTGTCACACCAAACACTACTTCATTCCTTTCCTAACCACTATCCTTTCTTCTTCCAAAATACAACTACCGACAATGACGACAAATCAACGGTAATATACAACATACATCCAATCCAACTCGACGTTGGTGTGATTCGGAATATCATGACACAAACATGCCCACCCCGACGTCTAACAATGACTCGCAAACTAATCTTAGTTATGAACACACAGAGGTGACGTTAACAAACTGCTTCCGAACTCTCTTTGAGTTGAGCTAGGCTGGCTATAAGAGACATCATTCATCCTTGATGATCATAACTAAGGAGAGATCCGGCATGATTTGTTCTTTAGCAACTGCTTTATTAAACTATTCAAGGGTTAAACTAATAGGCTGAAACTTGTAGAAAATACAGTGTGTACTTTAAAAATTAAGAATAGTTTATTTAGTTATATATACTTTTTGTAGAATTTAAGATCTATTTGGTGTGAAAATTACTCACATACTAAAATAATTTAAATGACTATTAGTTTAGAGTTGAGTTCAAATCATCTATTTTGAAATTAAAATATTACGAAATTAAGTAAATAAATGGAATGAAACTAAGTATAACTCCATAAAGTTTAGTTTACATGTAAGAAAGTTTAAACCTTCATTCACGAAATTAATTTATTTCTTAAACCAGAGTTTGGATAGCTTTAAAAGTGTTTGAGCTGTTAATATATACGGTACATACATATATGTTATTACTAATATTCTCTTTTTAAGTTGTTTCCATCTCGTCTTCTGTGTTGAAATATTAAACTGAGAATATGCAAAATTATATAACTACCCGTAGTTCTTTATGGATGCGAAGCGTGGTCTCTCACTCTGTACCTGGACAATAAACAAAGTGTTTTTATAATAAAATTCTGAAGAATATATTTAGGGTAATAGTTTAATCGTTTGTATGTATCCTCAAATAGTTCAAAGTTATAATAAAGGTGCGCACTTAGGTGGGGTTGCCATGTGCCAAACACGGGCAATGATTGGTGTGTACACAACACCTTAATAGGGAAACGGGTGACCTGGTGGTCTAGGGGTAAGGTGTCAGACTTCTATGCTTGGTGCCGGGGTTCAATCCTCGGTCCCGGCACAGATTTATCTGATTACCAAACCCTTCCTCCACCTCTGACAAGACATCTTGTGAATGTGGGGAATGCCACGCCTCCACCGTGGTTCGGATTCCACGTTAAACTGTAGGTCCTTCATTTCATATCACAATCACCCTACCATTACACATTAGCGTAAGTGCGTATAACCCGAACGGGTAGTAAGACGCGGTGCTAATAATAATAATAGGGAAACCTTATGATACAATACCACTTGGTAGACTTAAGCAACGCTGTATGGATAGTGTTGAAACAGATCTTAAGGAGGTTGAAGGTGAGGTTAGGGTTTGGATAGAATTGTCTTGGGTTAAGGTTAAATTGTGGTTTTAAGTTCTGGCAGCCTTGAACATTCAATTTCCTTAAAGCCATCTATCTAGTTCGTTGGTTGGTATATTATATTAAAATTATATAATAGTTTGTCAATACTCCTCTTAAGTCATCAAGATTAAGTTTTGTTCAATGTGATTTATATTCATCCGGAGCTAGCATGCACTCAGACCTTCAGCTGGTTAGTGATGCCTGCACCATCTGGTAGATATCCCACGTGCTAGGGGATTTCGGAAAGTGTGGTGGTTCTCCGTTGCCTTCCACGCTGAATTTATATAAGTGAACGAGAAAGGGCCTACCTATTTTGGCGGAATGGTATATTCTAATATCTCCCAGGGTTCTTTACATGCCACAATTGACATGAGACCAATGGACTTATTTCACTATCGAAGGAAGTTGTACCACCATTTTTTGTAGTTCAAACAAAAATCCGTTGACCTCACCTGGGTTTGAACCAACGAAAAATGCGTCCTAAGGTGAGCACTTTAACCCAAGACTACAGAGGTCAACATAGTTGGTAAACATAACATCATAAAACTGTATATATACACCAATAACTTTAATAATATAAGCAAAGCTTAGTTTACTGACATTATGGTTTAAAATTCAATACAAATTCAAAATGCGGTACTGATAATAGGTTGATTAATTATACCTTATCAATGAAAAATAACTCATATGAATTTTCAACAACGATAGATAGAAGACGATATAAATAATTCAATATAAATGAATACCCATGGTATTCCTTCACACAGGTATAAAAACCATATTAATTTTTAAATTGGACTATATACTGAACAGGTAGTAAGACGTAGGGCTAAAAAATTAAAAAATCAAATATTTTTATCGGCAATAAGATAAGTTTGATCTCGCATACAATTAGCATTTATTCAAATGGCTACGAGGTTGCTAAGCCCTCTCAAATCTTTATGGAGGCGTTGTTTTAATTGATACCTATAGCTGAAATATTACTGGTTATTTATTCTAAGAGGATTGAAATTATATTGTTTATGTAGGAACAATTTTAACTATAAATAACGATATTTGATTGGAAATAGGGAAATAATACAGTCGGGAGGAGCATCCAGTTAATGTGTAAGTAAGAGTCAATTGTGAAAACTAGACACAGTGCTAAGAAGCGAGGATTTAAAAAAATATTTTAGTGTTTAAATGTTCAATCTTCCTTGCTACTTAGTGTTCTGTGTGACTTATACACGGTGTGTTTTTTCCTCTCATTTACAATCTTATATATATATATAAATAAATATACATAGTTGGTAGCATTAAATAAAGCTGGTTTATATATATATATAAAACAAACTGAATCCATGTGGAAAATAAAGTAAAAAGAAACATGATTTATTATAAAATTATTGAAAAATAATGTATTCTAGGATTATTTAAACACAAAACCGAAAGATGCCCGCACCTGAAATTCCAAAGTTTGGCAACGTTTGGCTTGTACGATGCTACGAACCAGTCAAAAGTATATCAGATTTATGGTAGTATTATTCTGTGGAGCGACTAACTGCCATATATTATCATCATTTGTCCCATTTCTCTCTCTCTCTCTCTCATGCATACTTCGTTCACCCCCTTGTGAGGGGATAGGAAAGTGCTGCCTAGTTAAGGGTGGGTAGATAGGGTCTGGTGGTGTTTGTCAACTGCACATGACAGCATGGAGGTTTCCGAAACAAGTGCTTTTGCTTTTACTCTCGGAGGCGTACTCCCAGGATAAATAATTGAACACCTGACATTGTTTCATAATATGCTAGAGCAATTAATTTCCCCTTGTCGGTAATTATTACATAAATAGTACCTTCCTAACAAATTATTTTATTTGATTTAGTTTGTGTAAAACAAAATCAAGCATCAAGTGTATAGTATAATTTTATTTTTATTTAACTTAATACTACTCACCTGGAATATCTGCATATATATATAGATATACATAGTAATTAATTAGGGATAAAAAAGTAAATGTTTAATTAAATCATACCCTCACTATACGAAGAAGAATTGGAAAACTATTTAATTAGTCGTGTGAGGAATGCAGTTTAGGGCAGTAATTTTGCAGTTTTTATACATAAGTATTATTTTGGTTGAAATAAATCAAATAATTCTCCACTAGAAACAAAGAGTTTAACTTCATTTACTTATTTATATTATTATTATTATTATTATTAATTGATTAGTTATTTCATACCGGTTAAGGGTGACCTGGAATTTAATAAAACTCATATTAGAAACCTTTTAATGGAAGGAATAACGTCGGTTTGTTCATGACAGATATGCAACAACTGCTGATATCACCACGTGAGGAAAATTAAAACGAATGTTTCTAATGTTTGTATTTATTTTAGCCAAAATTGTTTATCTATAAGAACTACATAAGCACTGGCCCCATACTCGCGTTCTTTGCACTTACTCCTTAAGGTAAGACAACCTTAATACACACTGTCAGTATTTAAACCCCAACCTTCCCATAACCAACGCACAAGATCATAGGAGACACCGTTTTTATAAATGCACCCTCAAATAAGGGTAGGATAGTGTTATTGTTATTATTATTATTATTATTATTATTATTATTATCATCACTATTAGCACCGCATCTTACTACCCGTTCGGGTTATATGCACTTACGCTGACGTGTAGTGATAGGGTGATTGAGAGATGAAATGGAGGACTTCAGTTTAACATGGGATCCAAACCACGGCGGAGGCCTGGCATTCCCCACATTCACAAGTTGTGATTAATACACGTCTTGTCAGAGGTGAAGGAAAGGTTTGGTAGTCAGATAAATATGTGCCAGGACCGAGGATTTAACCCCGGACCCCAGCATAGAAGTCCGACACTTTACCCCTAGATCACCAGGTTACCAGGATAAGTGTTATTTAATAACTTGATTTTATAAACAATTTATTATATGATCAAACTTTCAAACTAACGTCAGTATATAGGTCCTACTTTGATAAAAAGTACTTAGCACCAGTGTTGAAGAGTATTCAAACATAATATTTCCCAATGTTTAATTTTAGAAAACTTCAAAAGAAACATTAATAATAACTTTTTACTAACTTTTGGTTGTCATGGGTTTTCAAGATATTTTTTCCGTTATTTATAACATACTATATTAAACTACTCGTTAATTAGAAAAAAATTGTTGATTTAATTAAATTCGATAGCGCGTTTTTAAATTTTCCTCTTGATCTTGAAACTAGAATTTAAATACACTCCTTAGGTTCTTCAGTAAATATAACTAAACCACTTATATTTGTGTATGTGTATGTTCATCGTTTTGTATAAAATTAATAATTAATTAATTTTATCCCTGTTACAGTTATACGCTTGTGTACTAATGACACTAATGGATTTAGGGACGAGGAAGGCTATATTTAGAGGAGGTGTATCCACATTTGCGTAGAGGGAGAGATTAAAACCATTTTGAAAAACCACCTTCATTACCCACGACCAAAATGCGAGACTTGATGTTCCCACTATCGGTAATCCAGTCCACTGCGAGAGTGACGGCTTGGACCATGTGGCCATGATCATTTAAGGTACTTCTAGTAAAATTAGGCAAACCTGCATCTCCCTTATTTTAGTACTATGTCAATACTAATAAAATTGCGAACCAAACTGGATTCTAACCAATTAATTCTCCAAAGGTATTCAGATAACGCCTCAGTGGTCTTGAATGCAACGCGAGACAGAGGAATAAAAAAAGGAAACAGGTTGATAGCAGACCAGGTTCATTCAGAGTGTTCGAGATAAAACTACAATCAGGACCTTCAACTGAAGATTTATTGGGTTTACTACTGTCAGGAGGACCATAACGTATTTCGACGCTATGTATTCAATCCTATAAAAAGGTATATCTCCTTGAATGTATCGTAAATGTGATTACTGATAACATTAATGATAAGAGTTTTTTTTTTTAAATATATTTGTGATTGAGATATCCTTGAGTGAAGCACTCTCAACAATGTACATGTTGAATAGTTTTCCTACGATGTGTATGTCTTGGCTCAAATCCCATCTAGGGGTTCTGAAGCTGTTTCATTTTTTACTAAATCGTTTTCAACTTTATCTCAACTACAAAGTTGTTATATTTCCTATCAGGTTGGCCTTCATTATACCAAGTTATTCATCGAATAAATATGTATACAGTCCGAACGCAATGAAAATAAATAAATGAAGCAATCACACTTATTTGTTGTTTCAAATCTTCCCGCTTTCTTAAATTGCGATAGGGATCTCATATCGAAATGATAAAACTAATTATACCGGTGGTGACACAACTTTGAGGGGATCTAACGGTACTCCAAGGAGTAATGTTATTTATATTTCCTATTGTGGTAGTTTTTAGACTCTTATAAAGATGAGCAAGTAATTTATTAACTTTACTAATAAATTAGGGTGGCATACTGAAAATTATTAATATTTATTTTAACGATCAAATTCAAGTATTTGTCTATCAAAAAAGATATATAGTTTTAACTGTGCGATAAAACTGTGCTTAGAATGAACATTTAAAAAGTAGATTTTTAAAATATAGCTGCAATATTAAATATAACATAGAGTTCCCATTACCTACCAATTTTTTTTTATTTTTAAAAAAAAAAAATGGGAAACTAATTAAATAACACCATTAATGCCTCCAAAACAGGTAGGCCTTTAGACAGATGGTATCTCATAAACCATGCCTCAATAATCAATCAATTGACATTACATCATTTATCCCCGACACTCCCTGTATAACCATCACAACCCCTCCCTAAACACCTCATCTTGTGATGAAATATCAGAGGCACGTGATGGATTGCTGGACGTGACCCGTGTATACTCACATTAGACTGTGTTTTTCAGACGTAATACATGGCCCGCTCATTTCATGTTATGACAATACCATGAACAAAATTAAACCATAAACGACTAGTAGTTCTGTGAACAGAAAACCTCGCTGCCTCCATTAAATTTTTATAGGTTCACCATGTTAATAATTATGTAATGTTCTTCTAGTTTCTATAATCTTAAGCTTACTCTTTGGATTTCAAGATGAAATATATTGTAGGACTTTAAGTAGATATTTTAACTCGGTGTATCAAATTAATCAGAAAACAAGTGATTGCTATATTCAACAACATATTATATCCATAGTGTGTAACTAATAATCACGTGTTCAACTTCAATGCCGCATTAAATGTATGCATTAAAAATGCATGTACACACATCATTTGGCCTAAGTTCAAAATGATGTAACCACAAAATGATGTAACCACACAATTTCGTCAAAATTGGTTCAAACAATCGGCAGTAATCATGGAACAAACAGATAATATACCAGACGGCCGAGGTAAAACACGAACTCATTCCACTCAGTTTAATAATTTAAATAGGTCTTGTTACGGGCGGTTAATATACTTATAATTTATAAATAAACATTGAGGTTATTCCTTTTCTCAGCGACTGGTTTTCACTCACGATTATCTTAAAACTAACAAAAACTAACTTTAGGTTTCAGGACGTGACTATTTTATTATTTTCCTGTGCATTATAGTTATTATATTTTATTTACTAGATTTAACGATAATAGGTCTGTATTATGTCATTTTAAACAACACGTATGTATGTATATATATGTATATATATATATATATATATATATATATATATATATATATAAATCCTTATTTGTATAATGTTTTAAGGGAGTTTAGGAAGTGTGGTGGTTCCTCATGGGTTTTGATTTTCTATGAGCGAGGTCGAAAAGGCTGGAAAAGTATTTTCACATATCTCGAAAAGTTATTAAAAAAAATTAAAATGTAAGGTTTTTAATCTCATAGAGATATGGTGGTTTATACCTTTACCTTCCATATTGACGTGAACAATATTTTAAAAAGACAATTTTATTTTAATGGTGTGGTATTTCTGGATGCCTACAATGTCTCTTATACACCGTATGTTTTATTCCTAGTTTTATTCCCTGTCAGAGTATAAACGGATAATCTTTGAAATAGCCATGTTAATATGGTAAAATTAATATATAAAATCGATCCTTAAATTATTTTTATGTATAATTCTTTTGAACAAATAATTTAAACATGTTATTCAGGAACGTTTAAATAGAATAGTAAAAAAAAGAATATATATCAATCCAATCATCTCAATAATAATCTCATTTTGTTATTGAGTATGGTGTACAAATTTTAAAAAAGTTGACTAATTAGTTAATTTCATAGTACATATGGATACTTAAACTTCAAATATTCTACAATCAATACATAAGCGTAAACATTTTGCACAGTTAATATTTTTATCGAAAACAATGTTGCATGTGCTTTATTCTAAGCCATTTATTCTTTAATCTTAATGTTTTACTTATACATACCTCATGTGTAAACAAAGTTGTATATTACTTATTATTTAACAACACAAATCACACAGAAAACACTGAAGAGAGCGTTGAAAATTTTGACGCCATTTCAAATGAATTTTTAAATTTATTAAACACCTAAATGGCTTACTAAACACCTTACTAATCAATAATCTTAAATATTTATGCTTAAGTTAATATCCTATGTCAATTTATAGTCCTCTAAATTGTATAATCTCACCCATAGATGTGGTTTTATAGTGAGCAGATACGTGAGTTGCGTCGGATGTTGTTTCATGTTTATGCTAATTGACAAATAACCCGTTGTACTGAGATAATCTATACTAAAAAGGCTTGAAATGTATGCATTAAATATATTATATTAGATTATTATTATTATTATTATTAGATTTTATTTTTATTCAACCACACATTCATTGAGCTCCTTATGATGGATGAATGCTAATGCGATTTAGTAAATTATGGAGCGTGAAATGATAAGGTCAAAAACCTTCCAGATTGTAGTTGTATTTATTTTCACTCAAATTGCTTGTATAAGTAAAGTTTCAGTAAGTAATCACGTATGTTAAAATAAATATGTATCGAAAAATTTAAAAACAATTTTACATTTATAGATATTTTTTGTTGTTGTGAATTTGGTTTAAACTTATTTTTCTTTAATCTAGGTTAATTAAGCCTAGCTAGGGTAGATAGATAGCACTGGTGTCGTTGAGAGGACAGAGGTGACATATCTCCAAACAATTAATCTGATTAAATTCGGCACTTATAGTACCAGTTTGTTGAGATTTTAGTCCATTTTTGTATGTAGATCTTAGAAATGACAAAAATATTACATCAGGTCACAATTTTTGAATGTATAGGTTTTTGTGTTTACGCACATTAGATGTATTTTGCAAATATATAGGAAAGAGAATATGAAACTTATATGTCATATAACCGAAAGCATATTTGTTGCATGCAAATATAATAAATAGTTTATAATAAAACATATCCCTGACCAGATACATAACCAAATATGCTTTGCTTTTGCAGTTGTAGTATCTCAGATTATCGTTGCTGTACTGCGTAAGATGCTCACAACAATAGCTCTTTTTAACCCACCTTGGTGGCGTAGTTAGGTAAAGCGCTAGTTTCCTGAAGAGCTAGACTACCGAGGACGAGAAAATCGAGGTTTTAATCTCTGTTGGGTGAACTGGGAGTGGTTTTTCCTAAATGGGTTCCCACTTTTCCTCTCCCCGCAAGTGGAGGTACATTTCCTCTAAATTTAAGCTTCCTAGTTTTTTTATACAAACATTAAATTTTCAGTGAGGTTCAGTTAGCTGTACAATTGTAATAATTTAACGTGAAAAACATAAATGTGTAATGTGATATAGTAATTTGAATGCACAAAATATTATTAATATTTGGAGAGATTGGTAATAATAATTACAAGTTATGATATTATATTAAAGAATCTTGAAATATAACACACATCTAAAAAGATCAATACATTTTAAAAATTGATCTTTTTAGATGTGTTTTATAATTTCATTACTATTTATTATTATGTGTCATAACTAGTTTATTATTAGTACCAATCTCTCCAAATATTAATCAAATATTGTGCATTTATATTACTATATCACATTACGCATTTAAGTTTTTCACGTTAAATTATTACAATTGTACAACTGAACCTCACTAAAAATATAATTGTTTGTATAAATAATCTTAAACGTTCCTTATTAAAAATTGAAATGTTTTTCAAAAATTCCTAGTTTTTTATCATTTAGTTAACAAATAGTTCGTACGAGTATAGAGATGTGCATCAGAATAAAAAGGTGATTGCTATCTTTGTTGATTGACAAATGCACTGAGCTAATCTGGGGAAATTATGTGAACACAATTAGGAGATAGGTTTTATCAGTATTCGTGTGAAATATATAACACTATTATATTAATACAGCTCATGTGATTCGTTTGTTTAAGTCATGACCGAAGTTACAGTTATTGACTGTTTCTACACATAATATTATGTTATCGCATATAAACAAACTGTCTACTGTAATAATTTTTTTAATGTACTAGCATCCTGTATGCAAATTGGTAAGCACATCACTTTTTATATAAGATTATTATGGAATAATTTCAACAATCATATAAATTTGTATTACTAGATACAAACTAGGGTTATATGGGGAAAAAGGGGGTAAGTTAAATTTTAGTTCAAATATATTTTAGACGTAGTTCTGGGATATGTGTGTCATTTTGACTATTACTTTGTCTAACCTGCACCTTTCAAATATAAATTTAATTACCAAACAATATTTTTTATATATACATTACTCACTGAGAAACTGTGTAAGCTTTATACTAGATAGACCAGGTTTTTCATATGAAGAACAAATAACAGATTATTGTGTGTAAAAAAAGGATCCTTGTCTAGGAGTCCTACTATAAAGAAATAGTTCAACTATCGTGATCTATTTGAAATGGTCACTATAATTAATCTAGATGGCAACATAATTATGTTTCATAGAAAATGGTATAGGGGAGGGGAAAAAAGTTAGATATTTAGTATTCATACAGTGCAATTAACTCAACGGGCAAATATTCGCAATGACATGACCCAATCCTCCCACAAACCACCGCGTGCGTCGCTAAGCCACGTGGTGAAACAAATGGACCGGAGGATGTATATAGAGAAAAAAAAAATGTATTGGCTGGAAACAAACACGTCTGACTCAATTATTGAGTGAATATTTCATCGTGAGGGGTGGTCTCACAGAGGGAATAGCCTGATTGCATTGCTATTCACCTCATAAATCCACCTTGCTTTCAACTCACTATGACTCTTTCTCGCGAGCAACGTATAGTGGATATGAAAAACGTGATAGTGCAAACGTGATAGACTAAACCAAATCTACTATCACATTAAAATGTGTTCAAATATACTGCGCCAATGTTAGTTGGGTTTTTTTTTTGCTGTAAAAAGAGATTAAGTATGAATCAGTATTGGTATCATAATATGCGTATAGCCTGAACAGGTTTAGACACCACCATAAAAAAGGTTTAAATGATATTGGGGTGTTAAATTGTCTATGAAAGCAAAAGTTATCGCAAAATAAAATCCTGTACAATAAAGATACTATAGTTTCTATATAATTAATATGGATATATGTTTTGAAATGAAGTTTTTTACAACTACTATTATATTTGCCACTTATATTTTGGAATGTCGTTCCAACGTAGCACTAAAAAAAAAAATTATTTAATTACAAGTTATCAGTATTTCCAAGGAAAGATTTTTCATGTGAGAGGGCTTATATCTATATAAAGGTAATTAATGTATACTTCGGTATTAAAATATTTGTTGATAAGCTAAAAGGAATTCAGTCTTGATGTTGTGGCTTATATTAATATAATATAGTAGCTATTATCATGCCATATATTATATAAGGTAGATTTTTATTTATTTTTATAGCATTTTATACTTATTTTTTTATAAACTTGTCTTACTGCTCTTAAAGTTTATACGCATATGTACTAATGACGATTATTTGGTGGGGCTGGTAAGGTTCAAATCAGAAAAGTGTACCCAAATTTAATGGAGATATTAGAGGAAGACCATAGAGGAAAATACATTCTTAGTATACCGACCGAGATACGAATCACGTTCTCCTCATCATTGGTGGCAGCACACACTATTGCAACCGAAGCAAGCATCTATATTCAATAAAAAAAATTCCGAGACCTACTGATTTAACTTATTTATGGTTGACTGATAATAGGGACGATTAAAGATAAACAGTAGACCCTACAATAATTCAATTCCACGCTGTGTCATGCTTTATTAATTTTAAAATATAAAATATTTAGCATGTATTTGTTTGTTAATACTGAGATAAAACAATATAAAATATCTACATCATTGACAACAGGGATAAAATTAGGGTCCCTTGGATTTGTGATCGACCCCTTTAACCACGTAGCCACGGCAGTGAACACCCAACAATCCAGCAAAGTTTGACTTTTTCTAAAAAAATTAATTAAAAAAACATCTATCAAAAACGCAAATGTTAAATATATTAAATATATTGTGATATAAGATGGAAATCATCAGAATTCTAAAGAAAAGTTCATGCCATTTATGAATGAATTTTGAGTATATTTTTTTATCATATAATAATATTGATCCATTTACATAATTCGGTGTTTACAAAAAAAATGTGATGAAGGTGATTGGTTTGAGCTCTTAAGGGATTAAAATATAATCTCAAACAAAAGTAACTTTATAAGTGTTTATCATCCCTTGGATGTTTGTTAGGACAATGTTATATAACAAACCTATAATATTTACCTAATGTAGTGTTATAGCTATATTTGGTTATTGATACGTTTAATAAGATATTATTAATAGCCTAATCTATATATATATATATATAGTATTTTTTTAAATGGTGATAGATTGGTTAGTTTAAAGAAAATCACACTTGCTTAAAGTAAATGTAAAATAATAATAGAAAAAACCACACAAAGTTCATCCAACTTGCATTGGAATTCCAACCTCCCAGATCAAAGGCAAACACGGTAGTGACGAGAAAAACGCTGGTATTTAATGTAAATGAACTCTTTGATGGCAGGTTTTCTGCAATATAACGGTCAAAAAAGTGTCTATACCACCATTAATAAGCGACAAATATAGTAGGTACCACATAGTTTTTAGATGAGAACGTTAACTTGTAGACTACATATAAATAGAAATGAAAAACTAAATAAGTTAACCAAAATAGAATTTTCTCGTTTTGTTATTTGTTGAAATTAAAATTTTGTGTTGTTTTAATTTAGATATTTCCACTATTTCTTGGCCTCTCTGAAGAGAGAAGTATTATGATCGTGAAAAAAAAAATCAAAATCGATATATTGATAAATGTAGACATTTCATGACCCCATGAAACAGAAAAGTGGTTTTCGTGATGAGGTTTGCCCGTATCTTGGCCTTGAGAAGACACAATTTTATTGATCGGGCTAAAAATTAGTATCAAGGGTTTAAGAAGGTTCCCCTTAGGATTTAAAAAAAAAAAGATATATAACTATACAATTAAGTATAGCTTACTGAAGGGCATAAAGATAAAAAATCCCCTGGGGGCTCTAAATATTTTGAATAAATTTGTATGAATACACTGATAAACATTACAATCAAAACTGCAATTTCAACCTCCCCTTGAAAATAACTTTAACAGTAGTAATTTCCAATTATGATCATATTGCTATAACTATTTCAAGAAATAACATGAACTATTATTGTAAGTTGTCGTATTACTGTTAAAATTAAAAATCTTTTATTTGAAATATATATATTTTTATAAAACCAATAGTTTCTAATAAGCGAGTAAAAGTCCATATACCCTATATATATTTTTATGGAGGTCTTTTGAAATTTAAATTTATTGTTATCCTCTTTAGTGGAGGAAATTGTTCCCCTTTTCTCGATGTTTTTGTAACATTGTTCATTATTTCTTTATGTACTTTAGGTGGGTGTATCTGCAACAATGTATATTATATCATTTTACTAATCTAACTAGATTTCAGTAGATATCTTTAATTTAAGATACAAGAGAGAAAAAGTGTGTCCAGTGCGTTGTACCATTTATTTAAAATTGAGTTACTAATAAATCTTCAATTAGAGCCTCCCTTCTAATTGTGTGAGACGTGCATTCCCTTTTAACGTAAGCTATAATTTTTTTTATTAAATAAAATATGTACACTAGAACAATCATTATATGTCCTTTCAAATGACATGGGAATAAGTGTTGACACAATTGGCAATATAAAATGATCAACAAATTAATTTTGATTAATAATAATGCAAACTTTATGATGAAACAAATCATCTCCTATATATAATTATATGGTCCTTAAAAATATATGCAATCCGCAGAATTGTGCGCTGAACTTCTATCTAGTCCTGATTTTAAAAAGGAACCTAGGTCATATAAATTTACATCCGAGTTAACAATTCAAAATTTACAAATGAAATAAATTCGTTGTAATCAATTAAATTTCTTTATGATAATATACAAAACTCAGTTGTTCTTAAAGAATTAATATATTAAAACAAATATGCCCAAAGAGAACTAAAACAAAAAAATTGCTAAATTGGTTGTTACTAATCAAATTTTCCCCGACAGTGTGTTGGGTTAACTTTTTAAATCAAATAATTGTTTGAATCTAATCTATAAAACTTTGTTTTATTTAAAAAAAACACGTTTATTAAAACAGATTGAAACGCATATATTTAAGCAAAAACCATTAAATATTCTAAACTATATTTAAAAATCTAAAGCTAGCTTATTCAGAAATTCAATGGCTACATTATTGATTTCTTATGTTTGTTTGTATATGTGATGTTATGGTGAAAATATGTAGAGGTTTGCTACACTGTCGGGACTTACCTGAGTCCGGAAAAGCGCATAGAAGGTCCAGGTAGCACCGTTTCGTTCAGGCAGGCAGCTGGAATCGAAGATTGCTAGAGGTTGGTCGGTCGTTTATGTTGTTAGTTGCTATCTGTTGCGACTACGGACTACTAGCGCTCCTGACGAGTAAAATCTTGCTTCAATCCTAACTACTACCGTTAGATAGAGCTGTATAACGAATAAAGAAGGATAGAGAAAGAGAGGAAGAAGAAGAAGTCGAGGGAAACCTAGATACGAATGAGGCGGTTTTTAAATGTTCGTCTCTTTGATTGGTAGCGACAAAAAATGTTTTTATTGTGTCGTTAGGTTGGTATTACTATTACCGGACGCGCAGGTAAAACAACCTGTTTGCTAGCTAATATTTATTAAAAGCAGGTCCGTTCTTTTTCACGATATTGAAAGTTTTTTATTGACTATGAAAATATAATTTGTTATTTAAATGTATACATTAATTATTGAATAATTATAGAGATAAAATATTTATATTTAGTAAATCTTCTAAAATATCTATTCGAGTAAGATTAAATTATTTATAATAATCTATTAATAATTATTAAGAGAGTGTAGAAGAAAGTGTACACAGACTAAAGTGTTTGTCTTAAAATACGTTCTATTAATACTATGCGATATATATCTATATAATTAAAATACTACTCTCTTTGGTAACTAATCTTTTAATAATCCCCTTTTAACCGTACCCGAGACAAAAACAATTTCCCCGATCCGCTAACGGTCGCGCGCGTTGCCTAACTGCGAGAGGTCACTAGCAACAGGCTGTTCACGTAGGGGGTCCCCCAAAACCACCCCTAACGCGAGCGCGTGGTGTGTGTGTGTGTGTGTGTGGAACGGTATTTTCAGTGACCGTGGTGGGGTGTGCGCAAAAGGGGGCGGAGTTTCGCGAAGTCGAGAGAGAAGCATTTTAGCCCAAACTCTGGTGACGTCACCACGTGACGTAGGCGTGGTCGCGCACGCGTGGCGGGTCGTTTCAATACGAGATTGGTTGTCATGGTGACTCCCGCCCACCCTGTTTTTGGCCTTGCGAAAAAGGGGGGGGGTCGGTGAGAGGTGAGAGGGTGTTTTTAGTTGCATGGGGTAGGATTTTTTTTTTCTTTTCGAGGGAAGGGAACTAAGGGAGGTGATACGAATGAGTGGAGAGAAAGCTACCAAAAGCGGTTGTCAGGAGCAACTAGCAACTGTATACACAAAGAAGTAAAAACAGATAAAAAGAATAGAAACAAAATAAAATAAATAAAAATACAGTTATATAAACATACTTCATTCAGAGAAGAACTAAGGAACAATCTAGTAAGAAATAAGAAATAGTTTTTTTCATCCCTAATACATCAGCATAATTGTTTCATTAGCGTATAGCCCAACGGGCACATGATACACGGAATTAACATGTGCTTTTTTAAAATTCGAAATATCAAACAGTGTCAGTAAATTAAATCTGTGAATTGTGGCAATATAAATAATGAAAGTAATAGGATAGACCTACTGTACATTAAATTGGGGAACTGATCCACGTATAGCTAGTTATAGCTAAGAGTTAAGAAAATTAATGGTACTACACAACCGTAGGCTACAAAATTTCTCATATAGGTCTAGTGCCTGGAAAAAAAAATATTCAAAATTAAGTTATTTGTAAACTACAGTATCTTAAAGGATTTATATTTGAATAAATAAATATAAATTATTATTTATTGTGTAAATCTATTTTCAGACATTCATTTTGTACTTAATCTTTAATATTTTTTTAAAATTTGTATGAAGTAGTACACCCTTGAAATAAATTTATTTTATTAAAGTCAACAAACTTTTTATTTTGTTATAAAGTAAAATAGTCACCAAATACCAATTTTGAACAGAATTGTTAGAAATATTTTAAAATTATTTGATATAAAAAGTCATTGGTAAACTACTATTAAATGCAATTTTGTAAGAAAGCCAAAACATACAAATATTTATAATGTAATAAAGTTAAGAGATACTTATTTGGGACAAGAATGCTAGAGCAATTTCTTCAAAAATTCAAATTTCTTAAAAAGAATTACTGAACTATCCTTATGTGAATTTCCCTTCAAAAAAACAAGTAGAGTATATCCAGTATTGCTTGTATTGTGAAATATTCCCCATAAACATTTCAAACAAAATCATTAGAGCAATCCTCTAAATATCTCGAACTTCAAAAATCACTTATCAGTAAACTACCCTTATTTGAAGGCTAGGCTCAAAATAAAAAAGACTATCAAAGTATTGACCTATAACATATTGAGCGTGGATATAAAGTATGAGCAAAATTAATAAAACCATTTGAGATCCGTGGCCAAAAACAGACAAACATAATTATTGTAAAATAAACTTTTTTGGTTTCGGACAAATATAAAACGTCAAGATTAATCCTTATCTGGAGAGAAAATTTTCACGATTACACTAGTTTCTTTTGATATTTGAAATAAATATTAAGGTGATAAATATTCATCTCTGGCTATTATAATGCATGATGTTGACAGATTTTATAGTAAAACTTTTTAACAGCTGATTTGATTAATACAATTTTACTTAATCCTTATAAATATTCATCACTGGCTATTATAATGCATGATGTTGACAGATTTTATATTAAAACTTTTTAACAGCTGATTTGATTAATACAATTTTATTTAATCCTTATAAATTTCAAATTTCATTAAAATATTTAACTACTAGTATTGTGAACAGTAAAAGATCTCGCTACCTCCTATAAAAAATGCTAATTAAATCACGTTATGAAATATATCACGTTCTTCTCGATATTTCAGTCTTAAAATTTTCTTTGGATTAAAAGTTGAAATATCTCCCATCATTTACTTTGGTTTTGAAGTTGATATTTTTCCTTGGTGATCAAGTTAGAAAACAAATAAATATTATATTCAATAATTCATTGATTATATTTTATTATTATTAGCACCGCGTCTTACTACCATTTCGGGTTATAAGCACTTACGCTAATGTGTAATGGTAGAATGATTGTGAGATGAAATGAAGGACCTACAGTTTAACGTGGAATCCGAACCACGGTGGAGGCCTTCATTAATTTTAAAACTAATAACTATTGTTCAAGCGGTTAAAGATATTCTAGCAATATATAAATTGAAATCAACATTTTCGAGGACCTTCACAGACTCTTTCTATAGCTCTTTTATCTTAAAATAGATACATTAACTATAACCTCGTAATATTTGTGAAACAAAATAATAAGAATTGTTGCAAAGACACTCCAACTAACGAGAATTAATTAAATAATATGAACTGTTAGTTACTGTTATTGAAAAAAGAGTATCTTTGTCCAGCAAAAGCGTTCGTTAACAATCAATTTAATATTTCAAGGCCTCAATAATAAAAAAAACCATCGGTAAAATGGCTCTAGGTCGGGATACAAACCAACAGACAACATCACGAAATACATTTTTATGGTTTCATAAGGTCATGAAGAGTTTAATCAAAATCTTGATCTCAATTTTTTTCCTTACGATTATAATACATATAGCTTCAAGCGAGGAAAGGGGAAAAGAAAAAGTAAGGTATTCAATAACTATCTAGAATTTTAAATTCAAATCACTTTAGATGAGATAATAAACGCAAAATCTTTAGAGTGACCGCCACATAGAAACGGGTGACCAGATTTAAAAACGATATACTCACTTTATCTTGAAATGTATAAGCCTTTCCTTGACATGTTACACCATGATCCTATATACTAAGCTATATCATATCGGAATAATACAAGTTAAGTAAAGGATACCTTAAAAGGTTAATGAAGGTTAAATTCGTTGCTAAGGCTATTTAAAAAAAATATCCTTGTAAAATTTTGATAAAATAGTTACACGGATGTGATAGTAGTGGCGGAACAAACATCCGTAGTCCGCACTAACGAACTAAATGCCAAAATGCTCGAGTTAAGAAAGACCTCGCTCGCTACGCTTGGACAACAAATTGAGTATACAATCAGGAACAAAATCAATCTTGGGACATAAGTCTTAGTTCGGGGACTGTCACCGCGAATCGGGGACGATTGATCCCTTAATCTAGATTTAATAAAGGAATCTAAAAACCAAATTGGAACCCACTTTTAACGTTTTCTTGAGTCAATTAAATAAAACCAAATAATTTGGTCAAATTATTCAAATTTTGTATTTCGCCACCTATCAAGGTATCGGTAGCCTATAATAGGCTGCTGATGACAGGGATATCAGGGTTTTAATCCCGGACGAATGTACTGAGGGTGGTTTTCCACTCTCTTTCCACACAAATGAGGGGACACTTTCTCTAAATTCAACACTTCTAATCCTTAGCTCATTAGCGTAATTAATAGGTCTAGATATACGTATAAACAAAGTTTTAAGTTAAAACGCTAGGTTAAACACGATGCTAATATAAATAAATATCAAGGATGTAATATTAGAGGTAAGGCACGCTGCCCTTATATTGCTCATTTTTATTTAAGATTGTGTTAATAAAATGATTAAAAAGTCTATCTATTTTAACTACTTTTTCTCTAATATTGCCAGAAACATTTATATATTGATGAGATACATTCATCATTTATAGTAATTATTACCACTAAATATCAACAAACCAAACGTTTCACAATACAATAGATCTACAGAAGCTCACACCGGTGGTCACGCGCTCTAAGTTTAATAACTCTCAATAGTCTGGATTGCTTAATTTATGTATCTGACGTTCACTTAAGTGTTGTGTTGTGTCGTGGAGTGTTGCATGGTAAGCAGAGCGTGTTAAAACTATAGCTTTGTTATCACCCCTTAGTCTTCGCACTATCAGTCATACTTAGGATTTCCTCTACTTATCTCTCACATCGAAATGTATTTCCGTTAATACTTAATAAATGAGGGTTTTACTTGGTGATTAGAACAATTTACATATACAGTTTTAATTAACACATTTTACCCTGTAAATACTATACTCAACCCATTGATTCACTTTCTAAATAATATTATAACGTAAAAACACGTCCGACAAACACTATTAACACTATTAACACCATAAACATGCAACTCTACAGTCAGGAATATTTAAATATAGTTTTAAACAAAGCCTAAACAAGAATATTTATTTCTCTTAGAAATAATGTAATATTATTTATTAGTGAAATTTGTTTATTTTCTTTGACACGTTTAAATGAGTCAACTCTACAAATCATAAACATGTAATGTTAAATAGCCATTATAATACATACGCATTTTTTCTAGAAGATCAAATGAGACATCATCGAAACTAAGTCACCAAAATAGTCTAGCTGAATAATATACATGCGTCTTAAGTTGCGGAACTATCAAGTTTGGGGTTGTGTGTGTGTGTGTAGGATAGAGAGAGAAATGATTCAAAAAGAAAAAAGGAGGATGCAGAGAGTGAGAGAAGGGAGGGTGGGGTGAGTGAATATGGGTGGATAGCTTCCCATCAACTAATAGCCAGACATAGTTACCAAGATAAACAGCGAACAATGGACCGGTGTTTCTATTCAACGAGAGCAAAATGATCACGTGATTCCTTTCTAGAGACATATTAGAGGTTTCACTGACGAGCGAAATATGATATGGTTATTGTCGTAAGATTGTGGAGGTGAGGGGACATGTTTCACCCTGTTAGAAATACTAACCTACAATTTTAAGCAAGATTATGTTGAAAAAAAACTGTGAATTGGGTAGACATAGAACATGATCATCTACGCACTTTTCATAAATAAAAACCCGCCTCAGTGAATCTAAACTGATAGTGGCTGACTTTATCAGGGCTTTTTCCTATACTCTTCGCGCTAGTGCGGGTGCACCTCTAAGTTATTCTCTGAAACACTTTCCTTTGAATTTAATCGTTAATGGCCACGTGTTTAATCGTAATCCTAAATTTAAAATCACAAAACATAAGTTGTTTTGTACATTATGTGTATAATACAATCACCTCAGAAAGCGAAAAGAAGTTTTTTTTATATAGAGATAACATTAAGAGGATGAACCAGAAAACTTAATGTATTTAATTATTAAAATAAGCCTAACATAAAATTGACTCAGTTTTTATTTACAGGTATGTGTATTCTTTACGGATGTGAAATATTTCACACTGAACCAAAATAAATAAGTTTTACGACACAATAGTACAAAATTACTCATTATGTATATTATAGCTTGGAAGAAAATGGTCAAAAATAGGAGCTAAGTAAACTTGGTTTAAGTAAGATTCCCGATAAAAATCAACACATCATCTTGGTGTAGCGTGCTTAGCAGGCCTTGCCCACATAAACTACACCAGCCAGAGAAAATGAACTCCCATGATAAAATGTATATGGATATATAATTATATATGTTAATGCTATAACATAATTTGTTACATACATGTTCGGGAATTTGCCTGGTGAGCATGTCTTGGTGGGAAAAGTTAAACACACTGACATTCATTCAACTCCGTTCTAAACTAGACCCCAAGTGTACTGAGCGGATTTGAACATGACTCGCGAGGGCATATATATCATTGCCAGGTGCCTACGTGCTCTACCAAACGCCGAGAAGTGTATATAACATTCCCCTTACCCCCAATATGCCCCTGGTTCATCAGTTCAACTTGTATAAAACGCCTGGGTCCACTGTACAAGTAAATCGAAATTCAAAAAATTACTCATTAGTAAACTATCCTTAATTTAATGTCTAGGGTCCAAATCAAATAAAGTCCCAATATCACATCACATGTAGATATCATGTTTGAATAGAATCCATAAAAAACTTTACAGATCTGTGACCAGTAACAGGTAGACAAACATGAGGACACATAGTTATGAAATATACTTTTAAGTGTTTGAACACACATAAAACTTAAAGCAAAATATGTGCAAACTAGCTAGAAGCCAAATATATCTTATTCCTAATGGCAGCATAGCCACTAATACATTTTTATACAATAAGAGATTCTGATCGAAAGTTTCCTATAACTGACCAATTTATCATTCTTAGTTGTCTCATGACTTACTGTAGTTTGTTAACACTAATATATACTTGATATTTTTCAATAATAATCTTAAGGTTTTGAAGATACTTCTTTAGAATTGTAGTTTGATAACAGTAAATATCCTTAACATTTTTGACCATTAGATTTATTTTTATGTTGCACCTACTCTCACATAACTTTTAAAAGAATTTATCTTAATTGACGTTATGCTTCGAGCAAACTTTAAAGTTATTATTTGATAGAGGAAATTGGTTAAAAAGAGATTACGTTATTAATGATTGTGGAATTTTGTTAACTTGTTATAATAAAATACCTTAATGGAAATAGTAAATATTTTTGAGTGCTATTCAAACAAACAGTAGGCCTAAGCGTTGCTACATCATTATCAACATCGCTTTGGACGAAACATTAATTTCCAAACAGTAGAGCTATATTTACTGGATTAGTGTAGGATATTACGTATGTATTTTTGTTTCCAAACAAGAGTATATATTTTTTTTAAACAAACTCTTAGCTTTTAACTAAGTGATGTATCTGATTATTTATATTTTACTACTGGTTTGGGTTATACGTAATATATTAATTGAGAGAGAGTTAAAATAAAACTAAAACGTGGGTTTGTGTATAAAATATATTTATCAAAACTACCTCATTTAGTTAATTATTTTTAGTACCAGGTCTTAATACCTGTTCAGGATATACACAAGTGTACTTACTATAATGTATATTAGGGTTTAGGAAGGTTGAATTTAGAGGAAATTTACTTGAATTTGTGCGGAGGGAGAATGTAAAACCATTTTGGAAAAACCACCCTAAGTACACCTGACTGGATATCGATCCTCGATCTCCTTTTCATCGGCAGTTAAGTTTCACATGAACGTGACGCCATGCGTACATGGAGGAAGGTTGGTAAATTATAAATAAAGAAGGATTAAATTAAAGCTTATATGGAGTAAAGAACGATTCTTACTATCCGTTTGCCTTTTAAAAAATAAAAATTCATGAAATAGGTAGACTAATGACTATTAAAATAGCTAGAATCAAATTTTCATAGGAAAAATAATATTCTACATTCACTAGATCAACTTTCTTTCACCTGTTCGTACGTCAAAGTATTTCTTGACACATTTATTCCAACCAAAGTTTACTATTGTATTAGTTGAAGTGCTTGGTTTCTTATTTGAAAATGTTAAATATTTTCTTTTGTCTTTACAGTAAAATTGTGTGTAAGAGTTTATTAATAATAAATACCTTGTTAGTAAAATAGACTTACTTAATTAGCCCTATGCGTTTTCTCTATAGCTAATTTCTAAACTCATGAAAATATCTCAACTGTCGTTAAGTCTATACAATTATTTATAATAAGTAATTAAAATGCATAGGTTTTACTATAATTGTTCTCAAATTGTTGCCTGCTATTAATTATGTTGTTGCACCCATGACTACACGACTATTAAGTTTGTTAACTTGTTACAACACCGATCAAGGGAAATTAACGTTTTTTAATATAACAACGTCTTACTAGCTGTTCAGACTATACAAATATATGATAAATCATTATAATGAAGTAGCTATGAGGAAGGACGCATTTTAGAGGTAATGTATCCGCATTTTCATAGAAGGAGAGTAGGAAACAATTTATAAAAACCACTCTCAGCAGACCCAACCGGGATTTTAAGCTCTATAATCCCACCAACAACAGGCCAGTCTAACATCAGAGTGATATATTAGATCGTTCGGTCATTTAATCGCGAGGGGGTGAGGGGGGGAATTAGCTTCATTTAGTGTAATTCAATGTCTTTGATGAGAGGCACTAGCATGAAATTAATATAATATGAAAGAACTATACACTTCACTCACAAAAGTTACATTTTTTAAAACTATTTGGCCTAATTATACAGTTGAACAACCATCCTAATCTTAACATATATGTTATAGTAAATTGTAATATAATATATTTATTTAAATGAACTGTTTCCAAAGTGAAATACCAGTAGTTTTAAAAGTTAAATAATTTTGTCAACAAATATTAATAGTTGAATAACACTTTGAAGTAAGTTGGAAACACTGCAAATAAAATATTTCACAAATAAGGAAAAACTAAAATAGGCCTATGTGTATTATCAATTATCATGAAAGTTACTAGTTTAGGCACCAGAACTAGTAAAAGGGGAGGGGGTAACCACACACTTGGGTACATTGTTACTCCCCTTCCTCCCATATCTCTTACTTTAGGAGACCGGGGTGCGATGTTTTAAGATAAATTGCGCAGACAATTAATCATGATTCTCGCAACCAGTAATATTGATAAAGCTTGATTATACTCACTAATATATTGTTTAGTATCTATGCAATAAAAATAAAAATAGGTATATCCTATTTATGAGTAAACATTTAATTTATTTTAGGTATTTAACGTTCACTTTATCAACCGATTGATTATATCAGCACACGAGAATTACTATGGGCGAAAGTGGAAGGTTTTACCAATTTTGCCGGGCAACATATTTCCACATACCTTCCAGGGATCTTTTACATGCTACAGTCAACATGGACCCGACAGCTTTACTTCCCCTCCGGATGAAAATGTGCTACGAATTTTTATTCCTAAAGAAAATTCCATCACCCTGGTTGGATTTGAACCAACGACGGGTCCTGATGCGAGCACTTTACCCTAAGATCACCGAGGTTGACTATAAGAAAACAATTATTTCAAACAAGTTACGATGCTTTGATCAATCAAATTATGATTATATTATGTCTAAACAATGAATTAAATAAAGGAATAAAGATGAGGCTGAAATAATGATAGCTGTACAGTTATTGTATTAATGAAATTTGTCTCTTAAGGGATACTAAATATTGCTTTTTTAAGGCAAGGACTGAGATATTGGTTTTTATTACTATTATTATTATTAGCACCATGTCATACTACCCGTTTGTGCTATACACACTCTAATGTGTAATGGTAGGGTAATTGTGAGATGAAATGGAGGACCATCAATTTAACTTAGGATCCAAACCACGGTGGAGGCCTGGCATTACACACATTCACAAGTTGTGATTAAAACACGTCTTGTCAGAGGTGAAGGAAGGGTTATTGGTTTTTACTTTTCTCCAAAAATTGTTTAACTATAATAAATATGTCCATCACTTTATCCTAGACTAAGTTGGTAAAGCATCTCTCTAATGAGCTAAGGGATCAGAAGTCGATTCTTTATAGGCCTATGAAAGAAAAAATAACAAATTGGGCTTTATACTTTGAAAGTGATGACTTAACTACAGGTCGATGTGTGTTTAGTCTATTTTAAGTTTAGTTCATGTGCTTAGAGAAAGAATTTGTTTAAATAATGAAAGTTAATTTATAACAATATAATTTGTTTAATGTAGAATGAAAGCAAGGCTATTGTTAATATATCTTGGACCACACTTCAAACGAGATTCATATAATACATTCCTTACTTGATTTTTCAAAACGTTGATACTAAAACTTATGATCTCATCGAAATTTTAATCAAATAATCTCCGAGGTTGTTGGGCGATGTTTAATGACTAAGCGCCTCAAATATCTATGTCGGTGGTTAATTAGTACAAGTGTATACGTATAAATAAAAAATAAATAAAGGAGCAATAGGTAGAACATATTAAGATTAGTTAAGCTGTTTGGTTTCAATGTTCGAGTTTTATTTCAAAATTCAAAACTAACATACTGTACCAATATACCTATTAATATGATATTAAAATCATTATAAATGATATGGTGGGAGCTTAATTTGTTTGTAAATGTTGTAGAGTACGTGAACTGATACATTATTACACATGTTATTAAATTGTAAAAAGTATGTGTACAAATAAATAAAACCTAAATAACGTAATATATAGCATGTGGTTTTTTTTTTCAATTGTTTGATGCTACTCATTTGTAAAGGTGAAATGAGGTTTGTATAAAATTTTAACAGGCCATGCATGCCTTGATAAATAAATACAATAAACCATTTCTCTATTTGTTTATTTTTATAACTCATCTGTATTTGAATCAGGTCATTTAGAAAAGGTCATAATTCCACAATTTTACAGGAGAGAAAATATAGTAAGTTGGAGGCCATGACACCAGAAATAAGGCATTGAGAAGGAGTAATATATTTAACATATATATTACTTAGAAGGATTTAAAATTGCATTTTTGTGTGAAATATAACTGTCCTTCTTAAGTAGTATTCAAAAATTTTTAAAAAAATTGAATTTTGGTAAAGAGTGGAAATATAGCCTTTCAGAAATGACGAATCATTTAATGTTGATTGTAACAGATATACATTTATATTAAACAATTCCATTGTCAGTTTATTTATACCCGTCCTAGATATTCTAAAATCTATACAAATACAGTATATATGAAACTGTACGTATGCGATTTCACGGAGAAAGAGAGTTGAAATCCATTTAAAGGAAATGTTTCTTAGTACATCCAGCCGGGATTCAAACCCCAAACTCTCCGTTATTGATAGTACAGTCTATTGTGAGAGAAACGCCTTATTTGGACCATTCGAACACCAAAATGGGATACTTAGGTAAATTATCTTGTGTAAAATGCGTAGCTTAACAACGTACTATAAGTGTAACCTGAACGGGTAGTAAGACGCGGTGAAAACATAAAAGTGACCAATTGCTTTTCCCGCAACAGCCGGCTGTTCTCCCGCCAGCGTGTTCCAGAACCTTTCAAGCGCAAACTAATCCTACGCTAGATTTGTATTAAGTTTTGACCAACTTTGGTTGCCGTAAGACATAAGGCGTCGGTCTCGCAATATATTGCATTGCCAATTACAAGAGGTCTCCCAAACTTCAGTATGATATACAGTTTAATTGGATTTATTTGACAGTCAAGCTACAACATGGTAGTGTAAATATTGTGTAAATGCGTAGCTTGAACAAACGGTCAAGATTACCTAAACTGGTAGTGGTGAAACTAAATGGATTTTTTTGCCGACAAAGAGGTCCAGAGGTTACAGAACCTTTCAGGAAACTAATCACGCTATTTGGATTGCTTTGACAATGTGGTCAAGATAATGGTCGGTCTCGCAGTTATTGCATTGCCAAATTACAAGAGGTCAAGTTCAAACTTGGTCAGGATTACTGACGGTTTATTGGATTGCCATTGACAAAGAGGTCAAGGTTACAAACTTGGTCAGGTGTACTGATGGTTTATTGAATTGCCATTTACAAAGGTATCCTACCTTCATAATTCTTAACACATAAGTGTAATTAAATAAGGATATCTCGAACGGATAGTTAGACGTGGTTCACGAATACACAAATTTGAAGAGACTTAAGGCAAACAAATTTGTGACGAACACGCATTGGTGGTATAAGAAGGAAGAGTGCTAATCATGTGATCGGAAGGACAAAAACAAATATTATTATGAGTTAATTTATCTATTAGAATGTTTCTTTGGACAAATCTACAGAAGTAAACCTGGCACTTAATTTGAATGCCACTAGTATATTTTACATCGCAAGGCTTATATATTCAGGAAAACTTATTTATCGAGAATACTAAAAATAGAATACATAGATATAATTACGACTTGTTAAATAGAGGGACAAAGGATAAACTTTAAATTTGAATGGACATTTCTAGGTAGAAATACAGTTAACTGGCCGTTATAGAAACATACAGTACAATGTTAACAGACTATTCCGACGGATGGAGGCTGATTTTCAAGTGTGTTAGTGGTTTCCTAGGCAACCAATCAACAGTGTCCGTGGCGGCAGCATTCATCCATCCGGCCATGCAGAAATCCCTCGAATTAGGCTACCCCCTCAAATATTTGGTAAGCAGAAGGAAACTCCAGGAAAAATGGACCTATGTCGTAGGCGTTATTTTAGATGTGATGAATAAAATGAGAATTATTTAAAAAAATTAAATAGGCTATTTTCTGAACGTGTAGTAAGATGCGGTGCTAAAAAAAAAATGTTGGCTACTTTCTTATTTACTTTAGTTAATAACATTTGATTTTTTGACAAAAAGAGTTGGTATGAATAAGTGTTTATATATCTAGACTAGAGAATCAAATAATAGTGCTTACTACTAAGAGTTGGTTTTTAATCTCTAGTTATTTTACCCTCGTTCAAATTATGCAAATTTATTCGTTATTATTAAAATGAATTTCTTTAATACTACTCATTCAAGGACAATTTTTAATTTAACTTGAAACTAAATAATGTCCTCGATCAAACTGTACTAATTTAAAAAAGAATCCATCCGTCTAATAACATTGATGAGGTAGAGTTTATAGAAAAGTTAGAAGCATTTATGAGGGTAGAGAGGGGGAATCTATTTAATGTAAACAGTTGTATATACCGGCCCCGTGGTGTAGTGGTCAGTGCACCTGGGTACGAACCTAAAGGTCCCGGGTTCGATTCTCGGCTGTAACCTTGGTTATTTATCTCTTAAAGAAATTATCCCAACGGTCACCATGGGTTAGTAAATTAGACTTAATTCAGGTTAAGACTCCCTTTGACTCACTCCTCCATATTCAACATCATCAGATTGCGGGTATGTGTAGACAACCTCCATAAATGTACCATTGAAAAGAGACCTTGTTCCACCAGTGGCGAATAATCTACATTCATCCGAATATACTGGAAATCATATCTTTCCCGATCAATAATGCCATAAACGCTAAAAAAATAACATGCATATATTCAACTAGAAATAATCGCGAACAAATAAAGTGGTTACGTCATAGAAATATAGTTTAATCATAAATAAATAAAATAAATCACCAGTAGACATTTAATTCAATATAAGTCAACCAGCTGAACGTTTGCTACTCTGTAAATATATCTGAGGTAAAATTAATTTCTAGTGGAAGAGAGATCAAGGTTAGGTTACGCTAAGTTAAGTTAGAACTGCCCATTCCAATTTGGAAGGGAAATTTTGGGGGTAGCCTGAGATCAAAAGCAGTGCCCAGTCCATCTACTCCCCGGAAAACGGTTGACACTTTCCATAACTCTCAACCAGTACTGTTGTCTATTAGCCTATGTGTAATGCTTCTTGAGCAAATTATGGGCTATAGTTTTCATTCCTGGCTTATGGGCAGTCCGTATTGGTTAGGGAACAATGTGCTACCCAAGTAAACAATAAACCAAACTTAACTTATCAGTATTACAAGTTTATTTGATTGATTCTTGGATAAAGTATATTCCAATGACCCGAGTGCATGAACCAATTACCGGCAGAATACCAACCACAGAAAGAAAAAGGGTATTTTAAACATATTCATTTTTGAAATATTCCTTTGAGCCTATTTTGCCCGTGTTCGGGAGAGATTCGAAACTCGCCGTGGTGGGAAACATCCCGAGGGTGGAAATAAGTGATATTTGCTTATTTATCACAAGTACCCAAATATGAGTAATAAAACATTGCAAAAATTAATAATAATTTTATTTGCACAACCCCAAGGGATTTACGCGTGTATTTTTTGCAGACAGTAGACTAAAAGCTTGGTTAAATTATTCCGCAATCAAATGAAGAGAGTACATCGCTTGTTAATTTACAATTACTTTTTAGGTTCTCCTTTCTTCAAGAAGCCTGAGACGTTCAGCGATTAAGAACTTTCATGTACAGAGTGTTCCAAAACGTCGCAACACCTCAGTTTTGAAGTGGGATTTAGCCTAACTCGAGTGGTGGGAATCTTCAAAGACTTCAAAGTCCCTTAGTAAAAATATCAGCTTCAATTACACTTAGTTACGAAGTTTCGCTAAATACTAAATTATTTTCACGACAGCTAAAGTGATTTGAATTATTGTTATTCTGAGTTTTTATGTACACTTCAATTACCTTTGAAGTACTACACTATGATCTTATCTTATAAGCTACTCCATATTGGAAACGTTAAAGATTAGCCTGCTACCTTTCAGGGTAAGTATTATGTCTAAAGGTGCGTTTGGGGTGGAGTAAGGAAACCTCGGGATGGGGTGAATCTTTACTATTAGTTGTCACCTCCGGTAAGTAGCGCTGCTAGAAGAAGGAAGGACCTCTCCTTTCCCAGTCTGACAGAACATAATCATTTATTTGGGGGATTAAGGCGACACGAGAAATGGTAAGTGTTTTTGCAGTTCTTATATCAAACAATTTTTTTTGATCAGAATAAATCCAATAACTCTCCAGAATAAATATAAGGAGTTTAACTTTCTTCACGTGGTGACTTCAACAGTTCTTAAACATCTGTCAAGGGTGTCTTTGAATTTATTTACCACTTTTCCGCTTAATTTAAATCTTTGTAATTTAATGCCGCTAAGCTCATGACACATATTCAACAACAGTTGATTATCACCTTATTAAAACTAAACTCAATATTTGTACTTAAGCAATGTTTTATTTTGATCAAAAAAAGTTTTGCAATATAAACTTCTAGAACACTGGACATTTTTCACGTTCCTTTTATCTCAAATTAATGTTGTGTACATTACCGATTGATATTCATACATAAAAAATCTTAAGTAATTGAATTGCATGGTGTGATAGTAATCTCATTTATCCATTGCAAACAATTATCAATAAAATATTTTCTGTATTATTTGAGTGTATATATTTATGCAAATAGGTAAAGTATTAATTATTTAAATATAAGATCACTAACAAAAAATATTCGAAC
This sequence comes from Timema cristinae, assembly GCA_039000515.1. Classification (NCBI taxonomy): domain Eukaryota; kingdom Metazoa; phylum Arthropoda; class Insecta; order Phasmatodea; family Timematidae; genus Timema; species Timema cristinae. The sequence continues at coordinate 45,868,563 of JBCFYV010000935.1, read as the reverse complement.
TTCAATTGGCCTTCGAGAACATTTCATAATTTCGATGGGAGTTTGTTTCAAAATAATAAAATGTATTTTTAACACACCTAAGGCAACCAGAAGTTGTATCATGTAATTGGTGCCGATAAATTATTTAATTTCAGATTAAGGTGATTGATAGTTGGATTTCCTACATTAAAACTTCCAAGTATTTACTATTCAACACTTTATGACTTGACATGGTTGCCACTCTTACGCGAGTCATTTATCTCATCTCTCAGCTTGATCACCTATTGGAATACTCTGGTATTCAAGCCTAGAGCCACGGGGTTGATAAGGGAAAGACAGGATACACAATCAGTATCTAGTTTGAAAACGTCTCCTTTGAAAGTGTCTAAATAAACTATGTGAATATTATATCATCTTGATAAAATTTTATATTTTATGATAAATCCTATTGGACCTTAGAGGAATCCTTGAAATAATTAACTTGATATTTTTTTTTATAATGACACCGACCAACTGAACCATGTTTTGAAAGTCACTAACAAGATCAAAACATTTTTCTTGGTACTTGCTTCAAGGGCTGATTGGTCTAAGGCATCATTCTAATTTTATATTGGACTGCTGATGACAGGGAGACAGGGGATTTGAATCCCAATTAGGTCTACTGTGGGTGATTTTCCTTAATTTATTTTACATTATCCTTCGCCGAAATGCGAATATTTTTCCTCTAAATTCAACCTTCCTCACCTCTAACTCATTAGCGTAATTAGTACATATGCATGTTGTCTGAATAAGTAGTAATATGCGGTAGTAAAAAATAAACTATTTAAATTTAGTAATAGTTATGTTAGGTTAAAATCCTGCTTGAGGTTTGATTAATCTCCTTTTAAGTCCCTGTCGGGAAACAAACATGAACCCTCTTTAATGTGGTAGGGTAATGCTTTGTTAGTCTTGTAACTGTAATAGACATTCATTATATTCTCGGGAAATTTCAATATATTTCTTACAATATCGAGATTCTTAACATCATAAAAGGAATGTCTTATAATTTTAAATCACGTTTTAGCTTGCTTAAAGATTATCTCAGTATTTGTACTAACTTTATATATTTAAGTTATCCTTTTACTAAGTACATATCATGCAAATAATATGAATAAATTAGCTAGCTTAATAATATTCATCATAATAAAATACTATAGGTTTTTGATAGCACACTTAGCAGAAAGGACCAAAATTTCTCTTAAATATCTGTATTATAATTTTTATCTTAGCATAGTGATGATATTTCTTAAACTGATATTATTTATTGGTGTTATGGCAAAACATTTTTGGAAAAAAAGAAAGAATTAATCGTAAAGGCTCCATACACATGATTAAAGTGTTTTAGCATGATTTTCAAATCACATTATGTTTACTAGCAATATATCATGCAAACGAAGCATTCCATAATAACATGCAAACATACTCTTGTGTGTCTTTCTAAGTAAACACGCAGTCAAAGCAAGTATACCTCTCTCTTTTTCACTCATGCGCGCACACACACACACAAACACACACACGTGTGTGATGCGCAAGTACACAAATCAAGGCCAGAGAAAATTGACGGCTTGTCAGCATATATCAATAATATCACGCAACGATACTTAACAACCAGTTAACATATCCCCACGGTCGTGATAAAAAAAAAAGATCTTCAAGCACATGTGACAAACATTACTGCAGTCCTTGCCATGATAACAACCGACACTAACAAGTATTTTCGACGTGTGTGGGAAAGTTTTCTGCGGGTTCTGATATGTTGTGTTTTTGTTTTTGAAAGTTCAAAATGTGTCAAGTTGAATTACAAAGACACATTACGTAGAGGCAAAAATAGTAACATCCCTAGGGATATTGGTGAAATATAGGTTTATTTGTCTAACTGAAGGGTATACTATGACAAATGTTTATTTTAATCGATGTGGGTTTCAAAAAGCCGCATTCAAATTGTACTTAATCAGTTCCAGTTATTAAAAAATAAAAAAAACCTTTTAAGTTGACATGTTATCTCAAAACCATTATATTAAAAATAAAAATTATTAGAGAATCCCCATAGTGAACATTTGAATTTCTTACAATATTTATTTACTTTCACAGAATTGGTTTGAGCTTTTAGCAATTTGTGTTAATCTACTGTCTATCAGCGTCTTAAACTATTTACACGGAAGTTGTGATCCACATAATGTGGATAGAGTGGAGAGATTGTATATGTGGAAAACATTCTTACGGTAGTAGGAATAAAATGAACCTAAAGGTCCTGGGTTAAATTTATGTTCAGTGTTAATTTATCCAACAGTGGCGTTATTTTGAAGTGTTTATTCTATTTCTTACAGCGTTATTTTTGTTTGCCTTATTTTTTGAAATAGGTCAAATCATTATAATTCTTAAATCCGAATCTTAACTTTTCTTTCAAACCTTGAGTCAAAATTTGAATCATTGAATCCTTAAAAAATGTACAGTTAAATTAATGTGAAATTATTTAAATTTAATTTAAAACAAAATTTGTGTAAGACTTGATGCTACTAACATATTCTAGTTTGTTCTTCCCACTTCTTTATAGTAAATTATTACAATTTAGTACTTATTTGCAATTTTCTTATTTTTCCAATCACACAAGTCAATATCAATATCAATATAAATATAAATAAATGTAACTAATATAATTTGATGTATTATTTTCACCATGGTTTTAAAAATATATCTATTTATTTATCTATGTTCAAGACAAATGCCTGGATGAGTTTGCTTTACAAGCAGTTTAATTTATTAGACACAGCTAAATAAATTTAAGATGTTTATATCTTTGGAGATGAAGAAGATAAAAAAAGAGTTTTTTATATAAAACTCCATGGAATTCATTTAAAAGAATATAAAGCTCTCACAAATGCTTATAACATGTTTTCCATAATATTAACTTTTAACTTTTTAAAATTAGTTCAAAATTGAAGAATGGTTCAACTTAGTAGAATTTATTTACAGTATGATTCATAAAAAGCAAAGTGTAAATAAAGTATTTATAATTTTACCTCGAATGCATAGGTTAGCGAGCAAAAAACAAATGTAAAAATCTCGAGTGAGAACAAATACAACTTCATCTTTGTTTACAGGTGTCAACAAATTGAAATCTATGCATAATAGAAATCAACTGGTGCTTAAATATCCATTATCATATTCCTTGTATGAAGTTTACTTTATAAACCATAATCTAAAACATATATTTATAAATCTCAATTTTATTTTCAATTATTTGATCCTCATTTTGGGAAAGAAACTGTTTCACAGATTGTTATAATTAACGTATTTGAAAATCTTTAGATTTTGATTTTGGTATTTTAAATAATTAGTATAATTCATCTCAGGTAAATATCCTAACTAAACCTCATGATATTTATTATATTATAACAAGTGGTGCAAAGATAAAATAAGTAAATATAATTAAAAACATAATTTGTAATTTTAACAAACACATAATTAATAAAACCACCACGATCAGTTAAATTCTCACTAAGTCAAACATTTATAAATAATGAAAAAAAGTTTTAGTAAACAATTAGTTAGAAACACAAGTCTTTTAAATTCACCAAATAGTGTCGTTAACTGAACCAAAATATAATACAAGTAAACTAATATAGGTATAATCGATTATTACTCATTCTGAATTTTGCCATTTTGCTTGGTTGCGAGTAGGAGCTAAGAATCAAAGTATCTAGAATCGTAATATTAAGATCAATTATCGATTCTTTCGATACTAGTAAGAATCGCAAATATCGAAGTATCAAGGAATCAAGTTTGGCATCCTTATCTTTTTTTTATTGTTTTAATTGTACAACCTGCCATATTCTTTTCAGGAACATTAATACAGATGGGCCAGATTTTAAACGTTTATTTATACAAGTGCTTTTTATATTTAACACTCGTAGCCTATAAACCAAAACTCCCGAAAATTAGAAGGATTTGTATACACAACTTAAATTGTTTCTGGGTATTTGTTTGTCATACAGATTTAAATGTTTAAAAAAAAATTACATACTATAGAAACTAATTAGTATACTTTGATATATATGAACTATTAGTATACTTTGTGAATTAGAACTAACACTCCGCCTTAAAAAAGAGATTATGACCTACTATTACATGGACAAGTGGAGTTTTATTACGAAATGATCAAGTGACCTAGGTGTAGCTTAGTAACGTAAAACACACATACACACACAAATTGGTTTAGAGTGAACAAAAGTTAGGTGGAGAAACACTTGGGTTAAGTTGAACTGGAATCGTCATCGGACCCCTTCCAGAGGTTCCAATATCTCTCTTAGGAGACTTCTCTCCCGCCCCCCCCCCCTCCACCGGTCACCCCTTTCTCACTTTAGCGAGAGCTCTCTTTTAGTCTCAGAAACCATTCCCTCGGGACTGATTTCATCTGATCTCGATGTGGCTTCACTCTTGCTTCCTTTACCCCCCCCCCCTCATCCCAAAACCACCTCTCTTCATCCCTTTCCACTCGACCCCCTCGCCAACTCCTCTTTCGAAATCTGTGCTTCATCCCCCTCCCTCTCCTATCCCTTAACGCAGCCTTCTAAGTTTCAACCTCTTTATATAATATCGTTGCCATAACAACTTTCCACCGAACTGCAAGGGGAAACTTTACCAACAGAAATCGAGTATTGAAATTGTATCAACTATTATTAAATAAATATTAACTGGGAATGCTAGGCCCTATATGTTGAACTAACCCTCATGATTGGGACTCAACTTTACTAATTTACTTTTGTTAAATTTATTTCATGGGTAACTGTTATGTTTGAAGTTTTCCCACCAAATTCGATTTCAATCAAGGGGAGGGGAAGGGATCATTGTGACGTTGGTTTTTATTGTTTATAATTGATAAACTACTTATTTGGGTGTTGTTGTAGTGTTTGATAAAATAATAAAACTTATTTAATAGATTAGTCATTAATGTATATAGGCTTTGGAACATAACTTGGATTTAATTATCTTAGAGTCATAACTTGAGTTTTTAAACTAATTAATTAGAGGCTCGTGGTTTGTTGCCCGGTTAAGCAACGCAGTACTGTACTTTTATATTTTTCCCTCTGCATCACAATGTATTTATTGTATCATACACATCATATTGTAATAAAATATATATTTATTGACTTTAAAGGCTAAATTTTATATTGAATTGGAAGAAACAATTTACAGTCACGCTAAGACTGGATTTATTTTGCAACCACCCTGTGACACACCCATGACAAATATAATTTATATTTCATCGATAATTTTATTAGATTTTAGAGCAAAAAAATTATTTTGTTTTATTGATTATATTTTGATCATATACTATTAACATATATTAGTCTGTTAAGTGGTTTACTGTGCCGTTTAATCTAACAAACTCGCTTTGCGTGGCCCCCAAACCCTCAGTGCATTTTCTTTGCAGGTGGATGTAAACTAATGTAATTCCAGAGCAGTTTTTTGATAGGTCTTAGCGTTTAGCTACAAGAGACCTCCAAAGATAAGTCCGCACCGACTTTAAAGTTGCTCCGATATTTTGAATATTTTTTTTCAGGGGTTAAACTTTTTTTTTTTTTACTTTTTGGAATTTTCTGGTCGGTTACAGGCTAGAAGCTATAAGTTTGCTAAATTTATAGCTCGTCTGGAAGTCGGTATACATTAATGTCAGTGAATGAGTCAGCCATGTGGCTTTATAGTAGTATAATTTTCTATATAGTTAAATATTATTGTGTCGAAAATAAGTCTTTTGATTTCTCACTGTCCTCTAATAAATGTAACTCACACAATAACCATAACAATAAATAATTGATACTTTTATCAAATTAAAAAAAAAATTCAAAGCCGTATCTTGCCGGTTTGAGAGAATTTTAACAGAAATAAGAGCAACTTCTTGAAATTTTATAAAAAAGTTTACTTTTTTATTCCTAGGAGTGTAAAAGAGAGAATCATTTCTTTATCTAAAAAAATATCTACAGAAATAAAACCAAATTGGTGAGACTTTTATCTCTATTATTATGTTTCACACCACTCTCCTTTCAAATGAGGAGATATTATGTTAATAAACTTTAAAGAACTCAAAAAATAAAATTGAAAATAAAAGATAAAATAAAATATTATACTAACAACGAACTTTACCTTTCTTTCAGACTAAACAAAGGGTCTTTGTTAAATAAAAAAGTTTGAAAAAGTCAAACTTATGAGTTCACATTAATAATCGTATAGTTTTTGAAAGATCTTCTCACTTCCATAGAGTTTAATAATTACTTAATAATTAAAATAATTTCAAAAATAAATAGTAATTTTTTATAATTAAATTTAAGTTTTAAATTTAGATAAATAACAGAATAAAATTTAAATTTGAGGATTTATATATTATTAAATTATATATATATATATTATTCCTTTATATTTTGGTTCCAAACGGAAACTGCATTTCAAATGTTCTGAGTAAATGTCGTTTAATAAAATAAAAAACTTATCTGCACTTTATAAAATTGAACAAAACTTTGGAATTTTGATATAATTGAACCTACCTTACTATCTAGAAAGTAATATATGCTTTTATATTGGAAATTAATCTATATTATTATTGTTGTATATTTTAGTGCAATATAATAAATTATTAATGAAGTTAAAATGAACACTTCTATAAAAATACGTTGAATAATAAGTAACAAATTAGGAAAACCGTAGCCATGATAATTATTAAAACACATAAGAAAAATAGAAGAAAATGCCAATTTTTTTCTGAGTAATATTATTTTTGTTTATCTTAAATCATTTAAAGAAGAAAAATACGCATATACATTTATGGACTAACATTTTTACTAGGATGAATTATATGTATGTTTAGCATGGTTAGGAATATTTGAATATATTTATTTTATATTTATACATTTTAAGCTTCAAATGAGTGTCTTAAAAATATTATTTCTATCTCTAAAATATGATGTATATAAGTAGAAAAAGCATATCTAAATAAGTTTTGATTATTTTTCTAGTCTCTTATTAAAATTCATTGCCACGTACTACTGTTTTAACAGACAAGTAAAAGGAGGTAAAGGTGGGCTTTTGGGGTTAGTTATAGCCCTCCCTGAACGCTCCGAGAGGAATATTTTTTTAATTTGATTCTTGAATCCTGTTTTTTAAAAGCTGTGTAAACGTTAAAACACAAATAATTAGAGTCTTATTTTCATAGGAAGGTTCTCTTAGGAAATACAAGAATATTGTTTTTATGGCCAACAATTGTGTTAGCTTTTAATAAAAAATATTTTTGATATGTTATACGCATTGATAATTTGCATCAAATTTGAGGTATATATCAAGCAACTTGACGCATGAACACGTGAAAGTAGACCTACTAGAAGCTTTTATAACTATACGACAAGTCTCTTTCTGTTTAAATGGGACAGTATTTTTATAAACAAATGCTAGATATTTCCAATCCAATAATGATAATATACACAAAGGCATGTGACCAAAAAGTATATAAAATCAATTTTCCATATTTAGGTAATTGCTAATGAACTACCAATATTAAGATATAAGAAAAATGCTTTCATGACCCATTAGTCTGTAGCACCAACCATATACTTCAAGGTATAGTTAAATAAATAGCGGTTTGAAACGCTGTAGGGACATGCCGATCCGACATACATTCGATAAAATGCTACAAAAACCGTTGACATCGAAAATTGCTTCAGGTCGATCGGTCGACCATTAATTTAAATAGGGATCTAATTTTCTCTGGTGTAATTACAGACTACGAGCGCCCCTGTCTTAAACTCTAATAATTAGAGAAAGTAATTATTACTTTCAGCAGATGGTATGATACAAACGGATGGAAAGGTTTATGAGTACATATTATTTACGAACAAATCTACAATACCAAACATCTTTTACATGAGCAAATAAAATAACATTCATTCATCTTTTGGCCTTATGACATGAAAATGTTCACAAGATTATTTGCATAAATATTATATATGACATATAATAGCATAGCAAAATTTACCATTTGCTTATCTAATAATTAGCAGGTATACCTTGAATTGTTCCAATATTGCTCGGCAAGAAGGAGGTAAGACTTTTACCTTTCAGGATAAACGGAGTGGTTCTATTGTACTATTGCCCTAGCTTTTTTTTAAATTATATTTTAACTTAAACCATATTACTATTATATTTTTTCCCCTTGATTAAATTAAGCTTCAAGAAACATTTCATATACCATTTACAAACTAGAAAATTTCTATGGGATTTTTCTAAACATGTAATAAGAAATGAATCTTATGTGCACAACTTTTTTCTTTTCTTTAATAATTTATCTCACATTTTCACGATGAACTAATTTTACGCCTTTCACGTTTATCAATCCATCAAAGAAAGAGTGGAAAGGGGTGGTTTAGGAGAAGGTGGGTGGGGGGGACGAACGCCATACTGCGTCTGACTAGAAACTAATCTGACACAGGCTATGATCGGGAACAGGGCTAAGTAAAGCAAGGCATCTTATTGGCTTAAGGAAAGGTAAAAGAATATAGTGGAGGAAAAAAAAGGTAGGCCAAAGACGCAAAAGACAGCCTTCAACGTTATTGACGAAGAACACATTAGAAGTAATCTCCATACATTTATTATTCTCATAGGTTAGATTACCTAGGCTATATCTATCTACCTTTCTTTCTTCCACATCTCATCCCTTCGAATGAGGCAGAAAAAACTTAATTGCTGTAATAAGATGAAAAACCATTTAAGTCCACTATCATTATAGAAGAAATATGAAAGTAGTGAGTATCTAAAAAGACGAATAAATTGATAACTAATATATAGTTATCAAAGCGTTTGTTAATCAATCTATTGGATTATAATTTTCCTTTAAATTGTATAGTCCTTTAAACTGTATATTAAATACACATTAAATTATTATTTACAACATATTTACATTTATTTAAATAAAAAAGGTAAGACATTAAAAAAAATTTTGCTATTAAAATTTAAAATTTACTCTAAGCGTGTATCAGAAAAATACATTACCATTTAGTCTTTTCGTAATTCATTTCAGCCGGAATTGAAATTTTGGGTCAATTATGGTTAGGTGGATGGCTTGAAAAATGTCATCCTTTACTCAAAATCCCTTGCAAAATTTAATTAAAACAAACACATTAATGTTATTCCACTAATTATAATTAAACATAATGCCTTTGAGCCCTACATTGAATCAATCCGCAACGATGGTCACATGTTCTAACACAATACTATTGCAATATACTGGACTTCTGATAACGGGGAGACCAGGGTTCTGAATTCCAGGTGGGTGTACTGAGAGTTGTTTTTCATAAATATGTTTAAATATCTCTCTCCAAGAAAACGCTGGTCTAAGTCAATACATTCAACCTCATTTCCAACACATTAGCACAAATATTACATATGCGTACAACATGAACTGGTATTAAAACACCGTGCTAAAACAAAAATAAAACACATAATAAGAAATGAGTTTGGATATTTAGTAAATATGCTAGACATATACATAGACCCTATATTTATTTATTTATTTATTTATTTGTATCACGTCCTGCTATCCTTTAAAGTACTCCACATTAAATTACAAAAATGAGTTGAAGATAAAAAGATATATACCTACATTTGTGTTGAGTGATTGAGAATAGGAAACCATTTAGTTCAAAGTCATACTTGGTAAAATTAACCGGGATTAAAACCCTGACCTTCTCGTAGTTTCCATGGACAGCTTAAACGAGCTTCACGTCCAGTCCACATGCTTACAGATGAGGGTAATACGTTATGTAAATATAAATATAGCTTATGCCATATTTTTTGTTAAAATTACCCACTATTAACAAGCGTGTGGCTATATGGACTTGCGACCTTACTGAAACAAGTCCTATAATCCTCATCTCAATATTCAAAAGCCGTAAACGGCAGTTTACTTCTTCCACTTTTATCATGAGTCTCATTACGGCAGGGATGTGCCTAGGTTTAGGAGTATCGGATATCGCCTTGTTAAAATCGAATACACCGTCCTATAAAATACACATTCGTGATAAGAGTACTTGAAATATAATTTAGGGGTGGTTTCTTCACTCGTAAATACTCATCGAGTATGAAAAATGGGCTTTTAAAGTACTTTATCTACGTAGAAATATTTATAAAGGAAGTTATTCTTTCAAAAAAGGCTAAAAAGTTTGTGGTTAGAAAATATAGTTTTATATTTGTTACTTAACAAGTTTTAATTGTAGAGTGAATAAAGTTATTGCTTCGACTAAGTTCATGAGCGAATACTACCATGAAGTATTAAAAATGTTCAATAACTAATAATTTATTTATAGCTCACTTTATTACAACATTTTTCCTAACAAAAGTAGTCATTTTATTTCTGGAAACTGAACTGAGAACTTTCAAATTCACGTAATATACTGATGATTGTAATAGAAAAAGAAATATCATATATTTATTTACTACACAGTATCTTACTACTTGTCTGAACTATGAGAATTACATACACGGTAATTAATGAGGACGGTAGATTTTATTAGAATTGTAACCACATTCACTTTGAAGGAGAGGGAAAACTATTTAGAAAATCTCCTTGAATATACCTGATTGGTATTAGTACTCACCCCTAATCAAATTTACATATATGAGACTGATTTACTAGTCTACTTGGCCACCGATGTGAGTAATATAAATATAATACAATAATTTATTCTATGAGAAACTCAGCTATAAAATATGGTTATGTATCTATTTTAACACATTTTTAGTCTAAATATGCCCTAATACGATTTCGAAACATAAATATAAGTGTAAGCATCTTTTTCAGTAACATACCGATTCATTTAATACATGGAAGAGGTTTGACACTCGATGTTTTGTTGTAGTTTCTTCTCCACGATTTTCTTCCTATCAACTGCTCCCTCTCCCCCATCGAAGACACCCCCCCCCCCCCGCCCTCATCAAGCCCCCATTCCCCGTATACACCAAGCCCCCATTATACCTTCTCTCTTTTCCACTTAACCGAACAAATTACGAGAAATTTCCATCCCGCGGAGTGGATGAGGGTTAAAGAAGCATCAACTAAAGTAGGAAAAGTCTTCCTCGTCTTGAGTAAAAGGCATCAACTCCACATTCGAGAATGAACGCCTTATCCTCTAAAAGATCCTCATGAAAGTAGAAAACCATTTCGTCTGCCTCTCAATATTAAGAAAATCTTGTGTTTTACAAATTGGTGGGAATAACAAATATAATATTGTAATTAGAACAGTTTTAAATTTGTTTGAACCCAAGTATCTTTAATATTTGGCAAAAAGCGTTTTACCTTAACCATACATGGGTTGAAGGAGAAAGGGAGAGGAGGCAAAGGATAGACCGAGAGCGAACGTCTCAACGAAGAGGCAAAGGACGCGCAACGCCGTAAAATGACCTGTCAGGCGAGACGTCTTTGAGACTCAGACGAACCGCCAAACAGCGAACTGGGGAACCAACCAACTAGAAGTGATGTGGGGGGAGAAGGGGGTTGGGTGGTGAGTTGGAAGGAGGGTAACCTAGTACTAACCTCGACTTGGCCTAAGCAATATCTTCATTCTGGTTTGAGACTTTCTTGTCGACACCCGTCTGAGCACGGATCGAAAACTACTATGATTTGGAACCGAAAAGAAAAACAACTTATAAAAACACATCGTCAAGCTATTCCAGGTGAAAGGGAGGTCAGGGCTGAAATATATTTCAAGTATGTCGAGTGTTGTTTTAATTTCCTCTAAATTACACCATACTCACTTCTAGCAAATACGCATAGTGAGCATACGTAATAATTGATTTGATTGAGTTTTTATTTGGCAGTTACATCCCTCATTAAAACCATTTTCATATACTCATACGTCAAGCCATGTTTTAGCAAAGACATATGTTTTCACAAAAATTTAATTGCGAAATATGAAATAGTGATCTAAAGAGCCTGGGTGTAAGACTAGGGATAGGGTTGAATGGTGATCTTACGTTACAAACTTTTAATTTCCTTAGGGTCACAAAGTTAATTAAATCATATTATACTGTAGCCGTAACTTTTAGATACACAGTATTAATACCTGTAAATGACCTCACTAATGTTATAAAATATTATAATACTGACCGAAAATTAATATCTATGAATTTTCTAAAATGTTTTTGTTTTTCTTCTTACTGGAATCCAACATTATTGGGCTTGCCCGAATTGCTCCAACCCACCTAGCTTGGACCCAAATTGCGACAAGAGCTTAAAAGTGCCCCTCAGACCGGACCAGAACTGCGCCAATACCCCCCTTCCCAAGACAAGACCTGAATTGCGCCAACTGTAAACATAAACAAATATTAATACTATGGCTGGCGGTAAGAAGGACACAAGTCAAAAAATATTTTTAATTAAATAATTAACTACATAAAACAAAATCAAACATTATAACATAACAGTAATATTTACATTTTAAAAACATTGTCAATAATAGCTAAATATAAACTAAATTATAATATAATAATAATGTAAAAAAAAAAACAAGTCAGACAAAGGATTTTTGGAGGGGCACACACATTACAGAGCTTAATCTATCTATTAACAAAATCGATTAAAATAATTTCAAAAATTTTGAATTTTTGAAAACTAGCCTCAGTAAGCTACATTCCTTTAAAATTAGTAATTAGTAACCTGCCTATAATTATATATTTTTTTCTGAAGATCAATTATAAAGTCCTATTCATCATTTAAAAAATTCCCAGATATACACTTTGAACAAAACTACTTAAACTGATGACTGGGGAGTTGGGGTTTGAATCCTGGTCAAGTGAACTGGAGTTTTTTTCCCCCCAAATGGTTTTCCACTCTCCCTCCAGACAAATTCGGATTCACTTTCTCTACATTCAACCTATCTCATCCCAAAGCCCACTATTATAGTTATCACATAAAAGTATAAGTCAAATAGGTGGTAAAACGCAATGCCAAAAAAATCAACAGTGAAAAGTATAATAATCAACTATAAGTCAAAATTATAACAGTATTTATGTAAAGTTGTAAAATAAAATTGTTTCGTTTACTATGCTTGCACCAAATGAGATTGACAGCCTACTATGGTTTGTGGAAATGTTGACACGATGGACTAATGGAGTGCTTGCTCGAAATCTATCACAATGTATACAAAAATTGAAGGGAAGTTGTCTCTTCTCGCACTCGTCCTTTAGGATTCTCATAATATCAATGAAGATCTGTTTATATTTCTTTTAAGTAGGCAAAAGACTAGAGGTATGTATGACCCTTTGAAATACCCATGTACAGTAAAAAGCTGAAGAAAATGTTTCGGTGCGTATTCAAAGGTTCCATCCATTAACACAATTTCATTCTGACACAAACACTCAATATTTGAGTCACAAGAAAATATCACAACCTTCTTCTCTTTTTCGATTTTTAACAAAATGTTTTCTTCTAGAAAGTATTTAGTTCAATTTAATCTAAGTAAAATTGAATTTCGTCGGAAGATTTAGCAAATTTGGCAGTTATTGTTATTCCTGAAACATTTCACGTCCTTGCGGGTCAATGTTTTCATAGTTTTTTCTCTGTATATACCTCTTTGTGAATCAACTTTGAAGGCCTTACTTAAATCACCTTAATCTTTCCTCTTAACTGCGTTGCTGAAGGATTTTCTGTTCAAGTCTTGATCTAGTAGTGAGTGGTTCGTGGTTGTATTGGTCTTCCAATCCGCGAGGAAATATTTCCACCATCAAGTGTGAATATTTTGGCCTTAAGAGTCCTTTTTAGTGCATCTCCACCTCTCTTCCCTCGTTAAATTTATTGATTCACCTGTCGATACATATAATTATTATAGACAATCAGATATTTCCATCTTTCACTGTGAATGTTTTCAATATCACTAATTATCGCAAATATCACAGTCCACACAAAATCCGAACAAAAATAAAACAATTACACATCTGGACAGTTACCGTTGCCGAGATAATTTGTTAATACTGGAAGGACTTATGTCAGAAAAGCTTGCTGGACGCTCTTAGGACGTTTTTACATTCCTTTATCTAAAGAAGGGAAGATAAGACGTGGGAAGAGACTTGTTTGCGTTGGTGTTTGTTTATTTCGTCCCTCTCATCTACCTGAATTAGACTTGGCGCAATTCGGGTCCGAGTTAAGAGAACATTTTTTTAATTTATTAATTACTGGCGCATTTCGGGCATGCCCACTTTATTAAGTAGTGTCGCAAGAATAACAAGGTTGTATTTACTTGAGAATTCTAAAGGATTTATTAGATATTATATATACATTAAAAATTATTAAGATCAGCAATGAATTACAGTAACTAAACTACTTGAAAAAGAAGAGGAGAATGAATTAAAAGTAAATGAACCAACCTTTCACATTTTTTTTTATGAATAAAAGTCTTACTGGTGAAAAGATATCCCATACAACCGGTTAAGATTAGACTCTGAACACCGGCACTTGTGTAAATCAATCTTATTAAATAAAATAATTTATATATGTTTTAGAATACTAAACCAAATGAAGTCTTTCTCAGAGTTTTTTATACTTTCTTTAGTAAATAAATTATTTAAAATTGGGGTGATTGTCAATCCTAATAGCTTCCTAAACATATCCAACCCATCAATTAAAAATTACATTAGTAGTTAGAATATCAGTAGTATTTAAAAAGTTTAATTTGAGAAAAAATCTCTTGATGTGTTTCTAAAAAATCTTAAGATAGGAGTGTAGGGGAAGCGAGAAAAGGTCAGTGTTTTTATAGTTTAAAGAAAAAGTTATTTTTGCCTAAGTAAATCAAATATTGCTTCAACAGAAACATAAATTTTAATTTTATTGACGTAGTGATATAAAAAGTTCTTGAATATCTCTATTGAGCATAGTTAGCACTTGATGGTAAATTTTAGATTAAGCGGAAAAGTTTTCATGAAATTCTTAAGACATCCTTTCAAAATAATCAAGAACTGATGACTATATACAGATTATGGAAAGCTTGAAGTTCAAATATCACCTTGGCGTACTGAGATTGTTCTTAAATATACCCTCCTTACCCCACCTTTCCCGACACGTAAACGAGGGTACATTTCATCTAGATTAAAATTTCCTTTGTTAAATTTATGGAAAACTCGGCCTGTTTATAAGACACGATGCAAAATAGCTAAGTACGTGTGTTTTTTATTTGGCTAGCCAATCTCACATAAATATTAATCTTGCCAATGTTTTTTCATTAATTTTATATATATTTTAGGGTCAAAATGGGAAAAATATAGATAAATAAAATATTTTTTTAGCACCGTGTATTTTACTGCCTGTTCAGGTTATACATATATAATAATTAATCTAATGAGTAAGAAATAAGTTATATTGATTTTAGAGAATGTACCCGCATTTGCTTTGAGGGATTATGGGAAACCAATAATTAAGAAAGACCACCCTCAGTACATTCGACCAGAATTCGAACCCCAATCTCCCCGCCACCAAAAGTCCAGTCTATTGGAAGAGTGAAGCCTTAGACCATGTGACCACTAAGGTAGGCAACTGATAAGCCATTATCTAATCTGGTAATTAAATCTATTTTAAATAAATATGCCTGAATTAATTCAGGTGAGATACCATCTAATTTAATCAATATGCGATAAATATTTTGATAGCAAATTATTTAATTCGAACTAATTTTTCCAAAAACTTACACAGTTTAATACATTTTGATTTTACTAAGTAATTCTACTCCTCAATGTCTTCTATTTGAATAATTTCAGGCATATGGAGAGTAATGTATGATCAATATAAATTACGATGTATACTCTATAACGTACTTTTTATCTTTTTACCAATAACGTCGTAATGTAAAATTCTTATCTGTCTTAATAAATCTCCTAAAATGGACTAAAAATTATTATAAAAATGTGATGAAATGATTTGCTAACAATTCCTAATTTTTTTTTATAAACATCAATTGTATATTTTTGTATAGCTTTTAACTTTTGGGGGGTTATGACTGTTTCTAAATAATTTTGTACTGCATATTTAAGTCCTCAAGTTTTCTATAAATTTGCCTATATTAAGTTTGTTATGAATGTGTAAATAATTTTAAATAATTTTTTTTTGAATGTAACAAATATTTTCAAATCCAAATATAATAAGTAAATATTGATTTAAAGTACTTTTGAATTAAGATTCATCATAAAACAATCTTTATATGAACACTTTTGAAAAATGATTCGAGATAATATCACGCTAAGCCAATTTGTTTTTTAGACGTCACTTTTGACGAATGAAGTCTATCTTGATGGTTTGAAAATAAATATATATGACCTTTTGGTAATGTTTGTTGCGTTTTATTTATTTTGTACTTGTTCTAAGGTTCATCCTATAGCGATCCTACTTTATATATATCCCAAAGTATATATTTGCATGTATACACTAGCGCTCGGTTGTACATAGAATAGCAAACTACTTAAGACGTTTGAAACTGCGGTAGATTCCGAAGTTTTGCTCAAGAAAGTCTTGATACACAAAAACTTACTAACTACTATATCAACAATCTCTTCGACTGGTCTTAAACCACCCTCACCCTTTTCCCAAAACTCCATTCCCCCCAACATAACGTGAACTATCCACAAAACTTAGAAAGGGGCATCTTTTAGTAGGAAGTAAACAAAACCATTAGGAAACGAAAGTATTGCTGAAAAAACTTTTTTTTTTCAAAAATAAAACGACAAGAAATAGGTAAACTTTCGCAACGATAATGATACATTGTTCAAAACATATAAGAAAAGTTTTTCATTTAGATTTTATGCATCATAAATACGTGTTTGTTTTTAGCGCTATATAAACCTAAATTTTTATTTTGTGTTATGCTTAAAACTAAGACTTGTGATTTCATTTTAGTCTACCTATTCATAAATTTTATTAGTTTTTCACAACTTAAACAAAATAGATTAAATAAATAGATATTGTGATTGACCAACTAGTTAAAAAAATATGCACCGATGGCCATGGTGGTCTAAATGTCAATATTGTTTGTTTTGGTTTGCCAGTGATGAGTATGTCAAGGTTCAAATCTAGATATTGCGAAATGATATGTTATTTTATTAAACTGGTTTCCAATCCCTCTTCACGCGAATTTGGGAATGTTACATGTAGTTTGAATAAGGTGCATATACTCCGAATTTACAAAGAAAAGATGGGTCCCTTTTAAAGGTACAATACCAGTCAGATAAATTGGCCGACTATTTAGTCAAATTATTACTTTACGCTTATTAAAAGTACATTTACTTTCGAAGGCCCACCTAAGGTTGGATTGGTGGTGACGGGAGCTTGGGTTTCAAATCATACTTGGGTGCACTGAAATAGGTTTTCTTAAGTGGTATAAAAATCATCTTCTGCGCAAATATGGGTAAGTATTCTCTAAAATTTCACCTTCCTCGTTCCTATTCCATTAGTGTAATTAATACACGAATACAACCCTAAAGGATACTAGGACGTGGAAAATAAAGAAAACCTTTCTAATAAACTTAGGCCCAACATTATATTTAATAAAAACTTATTTATTGTACAGCGTTGAGTTCCAATTAACACCCAATATAAACTATTGCGAGGCTGATCCCTTATACAGGGTGATCACACCCATAAGGGTAAGGTAGTTTTCACATGGGATTTCAAAACAATTTTCTGATCCTTTATTCAGACTTGTGTGGGTTCATTTCCCCTAAGCTATCCTTCTCGTCTCTACTACACAGTTAACTAGCTCTCTGGCCTTGGGGAGCTCAAAAAAACTATGGAAATTAAAAACGTAGGCTCACCATTAAACTCTTTCTCGAGATACTTTCATCCAATCCCTAACCTGACACACAACTTCCTTCAAATCCATTTTAACACTCTCCTCTCATCAACCTCTTTGTCTGCCATGTGGTTTAGTTTCTTCAGGTGCCTATATATAATGTTGTGTACACAGGTGTTATCTCCATAGGCGCGACATAACATATATTTAACGTTCTCCAATCTCCTGATTATCATCCCTCTTAGACCTAGATATATCCGTACTGCAACCTACATAAATGTTTTTATTTTCTATAATATAAGACTGAGGTCTATATATTGAAGGGGGAAAATGTTAAACTGTCTTAGGTACACATTATTTTGATTTTTTTTTATGTATTCATTTTTCATGTTATTATTATTATTATTATTATTAGCACCGCGTCTTACTACCCGTTCGGGTTATACGCACTTACGCTAATGTGTAATGGTAGGGTGATTTTGAGATGAAATGGAGGACCTACAGTTTAACGTGGAATCCGAACCACGGTGGAGGCCTGGCATTCCTCACATTCACAAGTTGTGATTAATATACGTCTTGTCAGAGGTGAAGGAAGGGTTTGGTAATCAGATAAATCTGTGCCGGGACCGAGGATTGAACCCGGCCGCCAGCATAGAAGTCTGACACCTTACCCCTAGACCACCAGGTCACCCATTTTCCATGTTCCAGTCGCCATAGTTTAAGTTTGTTTCAAGTGCCAATTGGCTTTGGAAGCAGTTCATGTTAACAGCAATATAAAGTGCTAGTTCATATAATTATGCCACGGTCTCAGTCCATCACCTGATCCAAATTCCTTTTCATAGCGCACTTAGATAGATCTTAGCTATTAAATTTTTCTATTTAATTGTACTCCAATAATTTTTTTTTATTTAAGTATTCACTTTTATGAAATAGTGTAATAATAATAGTTTATTTCCTGATAAAAACATATTCAACTTTTAATCCAAGAACGATCATGGTCTTTATTGAAAAAAAAATAGTTTGAACTTAAAACGTGGGTACTCTTCCCCTAAAATGCTACTTTCTCTATGCAATTTGTGTAATTAAATTATTCGCATAGTCCATATGGGTACTAAGGGGGTGCGGGAAAAAAATTCACTTCATACATTGTTGAAATTTTCAGTTTTTATATGATTAAATAACTATTCATATACCTGGAAGTAGTATATTTCACGTAATTTACTAGGAACATATATGTTTTAGATTTTAAAAATATTGTCACATATTGTCACACGATCAAAGAAAAACAAACCTCACATTAATAAACGTAGAATCCACTTCGTTGGCCACATGGTCTAACACGTTACTCTCACAGTAGACTAGACTGCCAATGACGGGGAGATCGAGTTTTGAATCTCTGTCAGGTGTATTTCAGCAGGATTATCTAAAATGGTTATCTACTCTCCCTTAAATAAATGTGGGTACACTTCCTCTAAATATAACCTCCCTAGTCCCTAAAACAATTAGCATAATTAGAATATAAGTGTATAACTTCAACGGGTAGTAAGACGCGGTGCTAAAATAAAACAACGTAGAATAGAACACAGCCACCTGATAAAGTCGAATCTTTAAAGTTTTATTATCTAAGCACCATTAACACACTCGTACCTGCTTGACAAAATCACTCCAATGTGCGTTCATTAAAAAAATAATATTATGAGAGGGTGTATAGATGATGTTATGGGAGTTAGAACCCTTAAAACAAGGGAGCGTCTTTATAAAGCAGACTAGAACACTGCATGTAATAAGTGTGGGACTTACCATTAAAGATAGCTATAAAGATTGTAGTAGACAGAAAACATAAATGTTACAATTAAAACGAACGGGCACAGAGAGTGTATAAACGACAAAGATGAGAGGAGTATGTATTATGATAAAAAGAGACGGTAGGGGTGTTTAAATGAGAGAGGGGTATAGAGGTCTTGATCAAGTTTGAGAAGTCGTAAATTTTGTAACTTTATTGTTCCGGCTTTTGTATCATAATGAAACATAAAAAATATAGCACTCTTTTTTTTCTTCTTCTTCTGGGAATGAAGTTAATGCAGCCTCTTCTTGTGGATTGTGTTTTATCACGCTGTGCGCGCTTTTGCTATTCGACAGTAAACCCAGTTTATTGACTTTTTTTTTGTGAACAGTGTATGTTTTAGTGAGTCTTCTGTTTATTTCGGTTTATGGGGGGGGGGGGGGGAAGGGTAGTATTCATTGAACGTACTTGGGGTATGATTTCCATATGAGAGAGATATCTTGCTAGAAATTCATTTGAATGGTATATAGTAAATGTTGTACAGTCTGATTTTGATAGTAAGACATCGTTTTGACGGTTATAAAGTATGCTCAATTTTGTTTCATATATACATTCATCTAGTCATGTGATCTTGATCTATCATCTTGGATATAACCTATTAATACCTATATGATTATGCTAATAATGAAGTAAGTTAATGTTATCAATATTGACTTCAAAATATATGTTTGTATTTTCTAAATTTTCTTTCTACCAGAATCCAACTCTTACACCCCTGTGAATCGTTAAATGCCACAATATGTGTTTGAAGTTAGTAAACTTAGATATTTTTAAATAACGAAATTATTTTGGAGTCATAATTCTCATCAATATTCTGTTTGATTTGATTAAAATATTACTGATTTGATTCACAACATTTAAATTTCACACCCAAAATTATCAAATAAATATGACAATTAACTTTTAAGTTTCAAAACTACTTTATCACATACCAATTTAAATGAAATGAAATATATTATAATTATTTACAATGTGGGTTGCATTTCATAAACAGAATACAGAAACCTACCTGGTTTAAATTTAAACATTTATTTATCAAAATATTTAGACAAACAGCATGATTAATGTATTTATTGCAAGCTACAGTAGTCAAATGATCTAAGGCGGTACCATTTCAATTCAATGGTATGCAAATGACAGGGAAATTGGAATCCTAGTCCTAGTCTGGTTTACTGAGATTGATTTTAGCTAAATTGTTTCACATTATTCCTCCATGCAAATGCAAGACATTTTCTCTTAGGCTATATCTTTATCATTCTACTCCACTAACGTAATTAATATATATGTGTATAACCCAGGTGATTGATGAGGCGCAATTAAAAGGTTTTATTTAAAGCATCTCACAAACCAAACCGTTTGAGTTATACACATGCACCCTACTTTTATTACGCTAATAGAGAATATTTATTTACGACATAAAGCACGACTTATTTGTATACTCACTTGTTTTAAGCATCCGAATCCTTAGCTAAGTCAGTAGCGTGTCTGTTTACTGAGCTAAAAGTCACGGGCTCGATTCCAGGCATGACCGAAAAAAATACCATTGATGAAATATGGTTTTACACTTTCACATTGATAAATTAACGGCTGGGGACTGGAAGTTGTACTTGTTTTAATGTTAAGTTGGATTATAAAGCATATGAAGCTACGATAGGCCTAGCAAGCTGGTAGTGGAAAATATATGGTTTGAATACAAAACTGACCCGGGCCACAGGCTGGAAACAGCAATTGACGTAAATTTATGTTATGCCTTATTGAGCAAACAAGCGCTATATCAAGTGGCCTGCACAAAACAAGATCGCATCTTGATGAAGGAAAAACAACAGACTAAATGTAAGTTTTTTAAAAACAAAAATACGATCTTTTACATAGTACTGTATTTAAGGCGCTAAGAAGGTTAGCGTACCAAAAGGGGTGAGTGGTGGGAGGGAGGGGGTAGTGTAGAAGAGGAGTTGAAGATCCTCGGCACAATTGGATTGGCCAATAAAAAACCTTCTAGATCTCAAGTAAATGATATTACACGTCTTCAGTCGAGCGCATCTCTCCTAGAGATCGAGTGAAACTGGAGCCTCACAAAAAAACAAACAGATTTGTTGCGATTGCTCCCCGACTTGTTTGTACAAAATGGCTTGTCAGCTCCTCTAACTAGGTACGCTTCACGGGACTTGGCATACTATAATACTATAGTCACCATTTGGTTTAAAAACAATTAGATCAGCAAGCGTGTAGATTGGTACTCAGAGACTAATATATATATACAAAATAACAGGATGCGTGTGATTTTTCAAGGATAATCACTGGCATCCATATGATTAGAGGACTGGAAACAATATTGAGGTTAAACCTAGCCATTATACGCCCATTCAGGAACTGAGCTACTTCTCCGACTCACCTACTTCCCCTCGCGTCTTAGTGCCCTTCTGGACTATACTAATTTAATTACACTAATGAGTTAAGGGTGAGACAGGAAGAACTTAGTAGGAAATCTAACAATATATTCGTGGATAGAATGAAGGGAATCATGCAATAAAAATCACCTTCGGTACACCTCATATTCCGTTAGCAGAACAGAAGATGATGAATCCCTAGTCCGAATTTCTATCGATGTGGGTTAATCCAGAGCCCATACACATGCAAAAACCAACAGTAATGGTAAAACTTAGTCACATTATGTGGCTTACTTAAATATTAGAGTACAATACATTTACGATAAATTATAAAACAACAACCATACAAAAAATTGTAATAATTTGTATACTTTTGAACACTTTGTAAAGTGATAGGAATATAGGTTTTAATAGGTTGACAGGATTATGAGGTAATGATAGTAATCATCATGACCCCAAACGTATGTAGTTCAATTTTCATATGAAGAACATTATCTGATGGCTAGAAACAATTATATATATACATGTTTTATCACGTATTCATACTTCAATTAATGTGATATTAAGCTGTCACTTTGGATTAATATTATAATGTGATATTCAGCTGTCACTTTGGATTAATATTATAATGTGATATTCAGCTGTCACTTTGGATTAATATTATAAATACCTATCAAAATAAAATAATGATATAGTAAGATGTTACCAATGTTGATCATGATAAAACATATTTTTCAAAAAGGGACTTCTTATGAAAATGTTAGGCACACAAATATTTAATTAGTGTATTTAGCTAATAATAATAATAATAATAATAATAATAATAATAATAATAATAGAAATATTCATTGTTGGTACATTTTAATTTTCTTACAGGACATCCATGTAGTTAAGCTAATAATAATTACTGTGAAAGATTGAAGAAGCTCAAGCTTAGAGTAAACCTATCCACATCTACTTTGACAGAGGTGGAAAACCATTTTTTGAGAAAAAGGAAACACCTCTTTTCATCCGGTTGGAATTCTAGCCTCTATTTAGAAATAGAACTACATCTCTTTAACCAAACACACAATACAATATCAATTTTATTAAGGGTGACCTGGTGGTCTAAGGGTAAGGTGTCTAACTCCATATAAAGGTCCGGGGCTTAATCCTTGGTCCTGGTACAGATTTATCTGATTACCAAACCCTCCTTCACCTCTGACAAGACGTGCATTAATCACAAATTGTGAAATGCCAGGCCTCCACCGTGGTTCTGATCCCACGTTAAACTGTAGGTCCTCCATTTCATCTCACAATCACCCTACCGTTACATATTAGCGTAAGTGCGTACAGCCCTAAAAGGTAGTAAGACGTGGTGGTGATGATAATAATATCAATTAATTTATTCGTACAAATTGGTGATTGAATGGTCTGTTCCGTTACATTCACATTGTACTTGGTTGCTGTTTACGGGAAAATTTCGGCTCAAATATCAATCGGCTACACTATCCGTGACTTTTCCATCTTCTCTCAACAATAGTTTGGGTGCATTAATCTCCTTAAATCCGTAATTTTGTTTCAAACATTATAGATTAGGTATTCAGAACCTTTTGAGTTAATAGTATTGATTAAAAACATTAAAGTTGGTAATTATATTCTCACTTGAGTTGCATATTGATCTGTATTTTAATTTTTTTTTTTAAATATGAATCATCTATGCAACATTGTTACTAAGTGTTTAGTACCCATGCCAGTTGATATAATCTGGTCTAAATAGCAAACTTATTTATTATATTTATCCTGTGACAGGGACATTGGGTTTCTAATCCTAGCCAGGTGTACTGTACTGGAAGTGTATTTTCCTAAATATTGTTTCCCAATCTCTTTTACACGCAAATGTAGGTAGTATATGTCGAATATAGATTCTACCTTCTTTATAACTACCATATTAGTGTATTTAATTAATAAATTATCTATGGTATAATGTTATAAGTTCATGGCTAAAGTTCCAAAGGTCCCTGCCTAGATCCCCAGTGCTTCCAGATTCTTCTGTGAAGCAGTGGGTCTATAGGCCTAACGGGGTCAACTCAGACTCGCGAGGACAATTGGGAAGCTATTTGAATAAAGAAGTTGTGGCTCTGGTCTAGAAAATTGAGATTGATGGCCTGAGGGTTTGTTGCGCATAGCACATGAGCCCATTTATTTGCAAATGTTGGCACTATCTTAGCCAACAGACTGCCGACACTTGGCTGGTATACCTTGCTTGTGGGCTGACACCTTGGAGATTTTCTATTTTTTTTTAAAATAGTATATATTTGTGCATAAGCAAAACGTATAGTCAGATGTAGAGGGGAATCAAATAATATTGTTTAGTTCAAGATCAATCAAGGGATAAGTAAAGTTGTTTTACAGAAACTGCTCAATTATAAATTTGGAAAAAGACTGTTAAAACCGTTGTGTTAAATGACATTTGTAAAACTTCATTTAATACAAATGTAATTTTTTTTGATAGTCCAATCTTTTTTACAAATTATTTTATGGGAAACAAATTATTATTTAGATACAGAGACGTGAAGAACAACATTTAGCTATCCCTATGTCATTAAATTTAAATTTCACTTCCATACCGAGCTACTAATCGAATGTTAATGAAACTAACCTTTACGTAATCAGTAACTAGGTATGTGAGATACAAAAATATAATGCAATCATGGTAATGCATTTTTAAACGAAAAACATAAAAAAGGTATATGTTTTATAAAACACTTAAGCCCGTATTTTAAAAAACATTTGCCACGAAAAATAACCTCTTTCTTATCAAATTATTCCCTCAAATGCACGATTCTTTCCAGCAAAATTAAAAAAATCTCCATAGATGGCAAACCTAGTATTTAGTTTGTACATCTTTTCCGATTATATTATTAGACTTATTAAGTATACTATATATTGTATAGAATAATATTTTTGAAAGACTCTCTCGAAAGCCTCTCATTTTAATAATGAGACCCATCCCCATCAAACTCCAAAGATCATGCATTTAGTAATGAGAGAAAACTTATTAGACACCATCAGGAGTAGGAGCTAGAATCAGCCTATCCACTCATGGGTGTACCCCGATAATCCCATGTCTGTCCACGTACTTAGGCTGATGATGGTTGCTCTTCCCTCACCCACGCATGCGCACTGACCAATTTAATTATATCACGTTAATTCAGTGTGTGGGAACGAACAGAGAGGAGGTGCGAGGGGAATGTAAACATGTATGGGATGGGATAGGCCTATGTGAGTAAAGGTATATGCGTGTACACGTGTGTTAAGGGCTAAGGGTTGGGGAGGGGAGGGGGAGAATGCTCGCTGGGCTTGATATAATACCAATTACATTTCCAAGGGATATATATATATATAAGTTTTACGGGGTTTGTTTGACCAATTTCAATTTGATAGTAGAATTGTAGACAAGAATAATAACGTTCATTTATTTGTTTTAGCTACACATTATAGGAATCAAATAGCCAAAGCTATTATTTATGCGTTTTAGTTAGGATTACTCCATCTAGATATCATATTCTGAAAATTGAAAAATGACACCTGGACATGGGAATCGAACCCGGGACCTTTGTTTAGTACACCAATGCTCTAACCACTGAGCTATCCAGGGATCGTCCCGTGACCAGGGTCATTCTCCACTCATATTCTCAGGCAGAGTATATGATGGACGTGTGGAAATCGTCGGCTACAAGTTGGCTTGATGCTGCCACTTGTACAATTATTATAATTGAAAGGGATTGCATATTTAAGAATCAAATAGCCAAAGCTATTATTTACGCACGAATAAAAATATTATTATTATTATTATTAATAATAATAATAATAATAATAATATTTATACATAAATAATATTATTAATAATAATATTTACACATAAATAATAGCTTTGGATATTTGATTCTTAAATATAAATTAAATGTATGCATAAATAATAGCTTTAGCTATTTGATTATTAAATATGCAACCCAATGAAGTAATCCTCACTAAAAAGCATAAATAATTGCTTTGGCTATTTGAATCTTAAATATGCAGTACCTTAAAAATATAATAATTGTACAAGTGGCAGCCAACTACCGAGTCAAAGGTGACTGCGTTATCTGATAGCTCGTGATCTGAATAAAATCACACATTTGTATCCGACGATTTCCACACGTCCATCATAGACTCTGCCTTAAAATATGAGTGAAGAATGAACCTGGGCACGGAATGATCCCTGAATAGCTCAGTGGTTAGTGAATTGGTGTACTAAGCCAAAGGTGCCGGGTTTGATTACTATGTCAGGGTGTCATTTTTCAATTTTCAGAATACACATTATAATTAAATTAGTACTTAAATAATTTTAAACCCCTAAAATGTATTACTAATATAAATAAAAAGGATAAAATCATTAAAATATATTCCTTGACTTGAGTTATTTTCAATTATATAAAAAGAGTTGAACAGTTCTTGATGATCAAATTCATAAATTTGGGCTTAAATTACGAACATAGTTAACTAGTCCAAATAGTTTATTAAAAATGAAAATGAATATAGGACACCCGCTTCAGTGGCCAAATACTCTAAGGTGTTGCTTTCAAGTAGAACTGGCCTGCTGAAAACTGGGGGATTGGGGTTCGAATCCTGGTCAATTTTGTCTGAGGGTGGTTTTCCCTAAATGGTTTCACTCTTCTTCTATGCAAATACAGGTGGATTACCTCTCAAATGCTTTCTTTATAATCCCTGCCTCATTAGAGTAATTATCAAATATAGGTAGAGCCTGAACATATGGTAAGACACGGTGAAAAAAATATTTATAAAATACTCCAGGACCTGAGCTAATTCAGGATTCGTCCCATGCTCAGGTGTACCTATTAAATTTAAAAGTGGTTAAGGTAAAATTTATTTTGACATAAATGTTCTTTAACATAAATGAAATATAAATGCATTTGATTTAGACGTCACTTAAGATTCAACACCGTAAATGTTAACTTCAAAAAGTTTAGAAATGGAAATAAACAAAACAAAAAATAACACAAACACACACAATATAATTACGCCAAAATCATATTACCCATTGACACCGTTCTTTCCACGGCATTCATTACATTTGCAAGTTTGTTGAACAATATTTCATATTTGATTACTGAAGTTCATTAATAAACATACCATTAGGTACACGGTATAGCGTCATTACGTAATGGTTATGTAGATCTATACGTGAACATAAAGTCTTTATCTTTAATTAACTGTGAAAATGTGCGCGCGCAGCGAGTACTTAACCTAAACGTAACATTTGTTGTGGTAGGACTTGAAGCATACACATTTAAGAAATTAAAAATTTATTAGCTACTAAATCGAAGTAAAGAGTAACAAATCTTTGGCATAAATGTATTTAAAATTTATCACTTGATCGATTTGCTTTTAGAATATTTTATATTTGATTACAAATACATATGAGAGCATATTTATACCAATACTAAATAAAGCTGCAGGGGTAGGTATTTAGCGTCCACATTCTAAGAACAAGACCATACTACTAAAAAACAAACTCACTTAATTAACCTGGGATAGCACCTCTAATATTCCAAGCTTTAATCTCAAAGCAAGAAATTATTAATAAATTTTTCAATAAATAGTGTACAACCAAAAATATAACACAAATTTAGCATTATATTAAATGGAGCTAATTAATTACATGTAATATAACACCAAATTGTTCATTAAATTTAATCCTCTAAAAATGTTAATCATCTTCTTCTTATAATAATATACATATAATTAGATTAGGGGTATTAGTGGAGCAAGGTTCTTTTTTAACTTCATGATTTGGCATTTTGTCTGCCTGTTTGTTCTGCAATTACTAGAAAATATGTGGATGTATTTTAACAAGATTTGGCAAGGACATTCTTCAAGCCCACGCCGAATGACTTAAATAAATGCTTTTTTTTTTGTATCTATTACGAGACTAACGTCTTAAAATCCATTAAAAAAATTATTATTTTTTATAATATAAATAAATCGTACTGTTTAATGTTGTATTTATTTGGTCCAACTTAATCACAAGGAGAAATATTAACTTCAAATCCAAGGATAATTCATAGTAAATATTTCAACTTGATTTCAAAATATAAATAACACATTATTCTGAACATGAAGTACTTGAACTTTTCGAATGGATGGAGGGAAACTTTTAACAAAACTACTAGTATATATGTTTTAGCATCCATTTTAGAAAGAAAAGATGTGATCATATAAAACCTCTAATATAGATTATAATAATCACTTAATCACAATTAATTATGCAATACATTCCGTTCCATGAAAAGGTACTAAAGGTATAATTTTATCATCATCATCATCATCATCATTATTATTATTATTATTATTATTATTATTATTAGCACCGCGACTTACTACCCGTTCGGGTTGTACGCACTTACGCCAATGTGTAGTGGTAGGGTGATTGTGAGATGAAATGAAGGACCTACAGTTTAACGTAGAATCCGAACCACGGTGGTGACCTGGCATTCCCACATTCACAAGATGTATTGTAGGAGGTGAAGGAAGGGTTTGGTAATCAAATAAATCTGTGCTGGGACCGGGGATTGAACCCCGGCCGCCAGCATAGAAGTCTGACACCTTACCCCTAGACCACCAGGTCACCTACTATAATGTAATTAAACGACACATTGACTTCCAATATCCTCTTCCAGTTTATCGCTTATCCTCTATTTTTGTATCAAAATACGTAAACAACTAGCTTTAAGAGACAAACACATTTTAATTGAAACATTTATCATTTAATACAATGTATCTCCTAAACATTTATAGTTAGTTTCAAATTATATAATTTACTATCAGTTACTCACTATCAAACGATCTGGGAAATCCTATAATAAACCACCATAAACACAATAATTAAATGATATCACTTTATTATCAAAATTGTATCAACATTTAAAATGTATAGCAGACCTCCAGTACAGGTCAAATTGTGGTATGATTTTAAATATAATAAATTAAAACGGTTTTGTATTGGAAATCTAATAGTTCTATAATAACCACAAAATATTTTTTAACATAATTAATACTAAATTTTAAACGTTTCATTGTATGGGCTTTGGGCGAAACCGTTCATAATCAATTAATCAAATTGGTTTCTGTATATTTATATGACCTATTTTTTTTAAATAAATTTAACTCTGGTTTAATATTGACGTCACACAATAAAATCATTCATATTTTCATTTACTAATAAATAAATAATTAAATTGAATATTAACTTGAAACAGTACAAAGATAAAAATAAAAATAGTTAATAAAATACAGTACTTCATTTAATGGCTTAAACAGTTAATTATTTGGTCCCCTGAATAACTCAAAAAGCTGAAGGTCAACTCCAACCAATAGCATTTATGTTTTTTAAATATCTGGATTTATTAATATCACTTCAAGAAGATTCAGGTGAAGTTAATTTAGTCCAATCTACCCCCCTTTTATCCATCACATTAAAACCCTTATAAACAATATCGAAAAAATTAGAAAACAATTATACCATTATACCTTTCAAAGGTTTTCCGAAATTTTAGTATAAAATAGGGTGTTCCAAAGTGTCAAAAGTACTGTCATAATTTATCTCTATAGACTTAATTCATAGCTTCAAGTGAATTGAATGCGCAACAGTTAGAGATTGTTGACTACGAAATTCTGGCTAGCCTGTTGCGTTTCGTCTCTATTCCATTCCAACCCTATCCCCCACCTCCTCAACGCTTTATTTTATCTTTACTCTTATCCTCCTCTCTGCTTTACACTCGCTTTGTACATTTTTTTTTCACTACTTGATTTCTAGAAACATTATTTTGTTACTCCGAGATGTATATATTTTTTTCTCTTGCCCCTACAACTTCACAAACCGGGGTAGTTAGAAAAAAAATGAGTTGGCTGTATTCCAAAGCGGAAAACAAAATTGATGCGCAAAAAAAAAAATCTTATGAGGTTGGTTGTATGAAGGAACTTCATCTCATGGAATAGAGAAGCGTGTCAAGAAAATTATGAAGAGGGAGAAAGGGAAATGAAACATTATGCCATCTGTTGATTGACTTTTGAAATAGAAGACTAAAAATAGGGGAAGTTATTTTATCCGACGTAAAACAACGTACACTCGAACCGTATTTTACTGTTAGTTTAATTGCATAGATTTTGATTCAATAGCCCGTTAATAATGTAGTTTAATAATTCTGATTATTTACAGCTGTTATTTAAATATTTATACTAAAAAAATTTATATTAACAGTTTAACTTGTAAAAAATAAGAACAAGTGCGGGCCTAGATACAATATATTGATTTAATACTCATTAACTGCTCCTCTATCGCGTGTAGACTGGCGTGGTTGACCTAGAAAAATCGGGGTTTGAATCTCAGTTATGTATACCATGGATGGTTTTTAGTTTAACGGTTTTCCACTCTGCTTCCACGCAAATGTGGATAGATTACTTCGAAAATGGTTACTACCAATTATATAACTATCATATACGCGTATTACCTGAACAAGTAGTAAGACATGGTGAAAAATAGTGTTACTAGGAAGATGAAAAGAAAATGTACTCTCCTAAATAAAAATTTATCGATTTTGCAATCATAGAACTAAATTTAATACTAAACACTCATGAAATTCCCCACCAAACTTTTACTCTAATGGTACACAATACGTTCGTTTAAGCAAACACGTCTTTGTAGTTGAAATTCTGGTGGGGAATTTTGTTTCGATATATTTATATAAAATTTTCTTTAGAATATCTTCTAAAAACACGTATTAGCTTAAAAGTAAAATTTCTAAATTTGCCTATTATAGGAAAAACTCTAGTTTAAAATCATTGCTGTAATAAAATGCGCTCTTCTAGCACGTCTTAGTACCAAGATACATCAGTATTACACGCTTGTAGATCTGTTTACATCCATTAGTTTTTCCAGCCTAGGCCTGGGTCAGTTTTTCATTAATATTTTCCACTACCAGCTTAATAGGTCTGTCGAAGCTTCATTTGCCATATAATCTAACTTAACCCTAGGACAGGCACAACATCCAGTCTCCAACCGTTAATTCATTACTGTAGAAGGGTAAACCCAACGATAACTTATCCAGCCAAGGCGGGAATCGAACCTGGGACCCCTACCTCAGGGGCAGAAACGCTACCAACTGATCTAAGATGTCGGATGCCTTAATCTCTATTTAGTTTAATGACATACTACCATGGAGGTGAACACAAATAGCTGTTTCAGTAGAGAGGTAGCCACCTAAAATCTTATAGTCAGGATTCAAATCCCTTTCCCATTTTTAAAATTTATATTATTATTCTGTTTAATTTAACTAGGGCTGCGACTATTTTCTTCATACCAAATTCCATATATTTCCAGGCTTTTTATATGCAATTACAATTTTCTCAATAAGCTTATTTAATGAAAAGAGCAATCAAATTTAAATTTTCATCAAACTTAATAGTGTTTTATGTTAAAAACAGGATTATATAAGATTTAAAGGGAAATACGTCTTCTATCTCTTCACAACCCTTTAGTGAGAAATTGCGTATAGCCCGAACGGGTAGTAAGACGCGGTGCTAATTATAATAATAATTTAGTGATAAATAATAAGACATGTTTGAATCAGCGTGATTAATTCTTCGGCTAACTTTGTCGTCCATCCAAAGAGCTACTAATTTAAGTTTTCATTTAAATGTACAAAACAAGAGAATACGGTAGTTTTTTTTTTTTTAAATAGATTTTCTAAAACTCCGTGTGTCTTCCAGAATTTTTCCAGACACAAAAAAAAAATCTCTCTTTTTCCCCCGATTCTTTCGGATTTTCAATTATTTGGCAGCCCTTTTAACTAAAACCAATCAAACAAGCCTTTGATCTAAACAGTAGTTTTTGTAAAATATAAAATGTTCAAGTTCAAAATGTATCTCAGATTGAAAAAAAGAGTTGGCAATTTAGTGATAATATCGTTTGAGCCCGTGGCTAGGTTTCCACTATAGTGAGATTAACGTGTGTATTTTTATTGTGTTTTCAGAGATATCAATAAAAATAAGCAAATAGGCCTTCAGCATTAATATGAAAATATGAAACCCATCTCATATTTTGTTCAATTTCCAAGATATATGGCAAACAAACAAAAACAATAAATATTATTATGATTTCCTCTAGGGTTTTTCCAAAAATTGGTAAAAAGGGGGAAGGGAGATTATTAGATAAATACATATTAAGGGAGAATGCTTGTCCTATATCAGGTTGTACACTAAGCCTAAATGATGTAGCATTTATATGCATTTGTTTCATTCTTTTAATTAAAAATAACAGCTGGACACATGAATCCCCAAAACCATTAGCTTTGGCTTGGTACACCCATACTCTAACCACTGAACAATTCAGGATTCATCCCGTGGTCATTTTTCAATACAAGACAATTATTTTTGGTTGTGGTTATAACCCTAACTAACAATTAATATAATAGCTCGACTATTTAATCCATAAGGATATACGCATTTGAACAGTTGTCATTGCTCTAATATTGATCATTATTAAGTCTGACGATTTCCGCACGTCCATCACAGACTCTGCAAATATAAGTGAAGTATGACCCTGGTATACAAAGTCAAAGTCAATTTAAATAATTTAATAGTTACGGCTATAGCAGTACTAAATAACAAATAAAATAGCTTGGATTTCTTATACTTAGCACCCCGCATTACTACCCGTTCGGGTTGTACGCTTATGTACTAATTACGCTATTGGTTTTAGGGGTGAGGAGGGTTATATTTATACAAGGTGTATCTGCATTTGCGAAAAGGTAGAGTAGAGAACTATTTTGAACAAACCATCTCAGAACACCCAACAATAAGAACCTTGATCTCATTGTCATACTATGAGAGTAGTGTCTAGACTATGCGGCTACCGAAGTGAGTAGTGTGGCTATATATATAACCCATAATGTATTTGTTTTAATAACATACGATAAATACCCCTTCTTTGGCTCGTTTTGTTTGGGTGTTTAGTCCTAAGATCAATATCAAAAACTAGTTTTGTTGGTTCTGTTTAGTTATTGATATAAAATCATCTAGAATTGAAATTAAATAGGTTTTATTCATAATTATCTGTATCAATTTAATAACATAAATTGGTTTTGGTACATATAATGCAACTACACTAACAAAAATTTTGTTAAATATAAACGTGCCTGTTTAAAAACTTAAAGGGTTATCCGAAACATTTTGAAATCTCATAATTCCTATAGGATATAGAAGGGGAAACGTTATTAATTTTAATGTTTAACTAGCATTTTCAGAGTAAAAGAGCATGGTTTTTAATTAAACTTTAATAAATTATGTTACATTCATTATTAAAATTTGAATTATTTGCACAGAGATGAGTACAAATATTTGAATCTATCTGAAGATAAATAATAATCATTTTACAATACGTTGAGATAATCATTTATTGCAAATTTGCCGCTATTTATAAATATTCATTTAAGATTATGTAAAAAAAATGGCACCCTGTCACGAAGCTATAATCTTGATCCATCGGTTTATTGAGCCAATGAATGATTCTAGTTTTATTTTATTCTATTATTATTAATATAATAATTATAATTATCATTTGGTCCTAATAGCAGTTTGGGTTGTATGCATATTTACTAATTGCGTTAATGTTTTAGGGATGAGTTGGATTAAGTTTAGAAGAAGTGTATCAGCATTTAGGAAAAAACATCTCAAGTACATACAACAGACATTTCAATCCTATTCTTGCTGTCCCTGGCAGTTCATTCTATCATGAATGTGATGCCTTGGACAATTCGTCTACCTAAGCGGGTTCTATTAATTGTTTTAAAGTTAGATAATATTTCATTCAATTAGAATACATTAATGTCACGTGATAATAATTGTACTTAAGCAAAGAGAAATGTGGTATTTTTAAAAAATATTTATTATCTTTTCTAAAACATATATCTTCGCCACGTAAAATAAGATATCGGGATCTTTCAAATGTAGGCGTGGTTTATTCTACGTGCAGCTTATGGGATGTTACCAGGGCAAGCAAAGCTTAACAGATCGGGGTATAAACATCGGCAGGGAGTAGGTTTTCCATATTCCATCCAATCAAATGCAGCAAAACTTCTTCTAAATCAACCTTCCTCATCCCTACCTCACTAGCGGATTTAGTACGTATGCGTAAAACCTGAACAGGTAATAATAAGTAGTGTTAAAACAAACTAAGACGCAATGATTTAAAAAAAAAAACTGTTTCCTCCAACTTGCTAAGCGTTTGACCAACCCCATCCAAAATAATGTAATGAACGAATGTAATTTTATTGGATTTAAAGAGAGTGTTTTAACTTATTGTCAGTAAACAAATTACTAGTAGCTTACATTCCCATCAAGACTTGGTTTCTTTGGCAATGGCACATGAGCCATCTCTGAAAGAGATACTTGAACCACACGTGAATCTTAAAAAATAAATTATGTAAAGTTGGATTTTAGAAATTTAAATTGTTCCATTTTACTATTTAAAATTCTTTAGAAATAGATCTATTTAATTATATCCCTTTTCACTTCTTACTATCAAGATGGTGTTTATATATATAATTTCGTAAGAATTTCAATATTCAGTTATAAATTGTGAGACTTGGTTAAGTCATAGGATCGTGGAAAATGGCTTAAGTTATTTTACGTGTCTAGAACTTAATGAGAGGAGTACGTTCATTTAGAAGTGTGACTATTGTACTACAGATCAGGATGTAGAGAACGCTAGAAAAGGCAAGTTTTTTTGTAGATTTGATAGAAAAACACTTTTTTTGGCCAAAATAAATAAAATACTGTATAAAGTATAAGTGTAAAAATAGAGATTAATTTTCTCCACGTGGCGATATCAACACTTGTTGAATATCAGTAATGAATATAGTGGCATTAGATGAGAAACCTTTTAAATAAAGAAAAAAAATGTCCTTGCATTCCAAGACGCCCTAGACACATATTCAAGAACCGCTGAAGTCAACATGTGAAGAAAATTAAACTCTATTTTTCCAATTATTTCAATTTTTGACAAAAAAAATGTTTTACTATCAAAACAGCAAAAACATTTAAATTTCCCCGCGTCCCCTACATACTCACCTTAATAGATTAAGGTTTCTTACTAAAGTTTCTTCTCTAAGTCAGTATAACTTAAATTAGTGTTTTAGCCACAACAATCAACAATAGGTTGGCTTGGATAGCCAATATTTAAATACATTATTGAGCTATGGGCGAGTAAGGTAATATCTAAAGGAAATACTGTTTGTGTATCTGAAATTGTGAGGAATGAATGTAGAAAATTCGTTAAGAAAAAAAACCTCTCTATGACATAATGCAGGGATTCAAACTGTCCCCTACCCATTACAAGGAAACTAGACTATGTAAGACCTGCATGCACAATAATTTGGGTGTAGTGTTATTTCACTATTTAGATAAGCATTAAAAAGAAGATTTTTATTAATATTTTAATCTATTTGTGTGTATACTCTGAGATTTTCAATTTTATCATCATCCTTAACTTTGTTTGTATATAAA
Organism: Timema cristinae; assembly: GCA_039000515.1. Lineage (NCBI taxonomy): Eukaryota > Metazoa > Arthropoda > Insecta > Phasmatodea > Timematidae > Timema > Timema cristinae. The sequence continues at coordinate 45,832,900 of JBCFYV010000935.1, read as the reverse complement.
AAAAAAAGTCTGGCCAAACAAAGGAAAAATTGTGTGTAGCTGAATATCCACGTAGAAGGTTTGAATTTGAAGGTTGTACTGAATCTGTGAGAGAAAACATGTACTAACCTTTCTCTTGCACAATTTTGTCTCTTAAACCCAATGAAAAAAAAAAAAAAAAAACATTATTTTTCACCCCTTTAAGTGGTGACTATGAATCTTTCCGCCCTAACTATAATCCCAATTGACCATCTGAAAATCAGGCTAAAAAGAATTATAGCTCTTTCCCAATCCCCTCTACCGATTTGGCAGTACTGTGTGTTTGTATATATATATATACAAGCACACAGCTTATATACAAGTAGCATGGTCTAAAAAATACGATCAGGAAAAAAATATCTCTTGCAATAATTTTCCTTAAAAAATGTAGGAAATAAAATGTCAGTTTTTCATGAGCTGATGAGATTTCGGAGGACGAAACGAAAGCAAAAAGGAATATAATATAGAATCGTATATAGTTGGGGCATATTTCAAGTGCTTTGCTACAAAACTTCTTCACAAATAGAATCATTTCTGAAATATGATACGCTATCTTCATATTATGATTTCTTATATTGAGAGTATTGTAATCCGTAATTTTAATTTCAAGATTATTGAAGATGAATGTGACCACAAACCACTAAAAGGTCGTCTTAGAATTCTGTGTGCCCCTATGTCTGTCTAACCATCTGTTAATCCTGAGGATAGTGCACAAATGGTTGGAGTAATTTTAACTTGATATGTAGCTCTTATATAGTCATACCTAAGAATTTTTTTTTTTAATTGCATCCCTCAAATAAAGAGTATTCTCAAAATGAATGATTTTTGAATAACAGAAATATTTCAAAATTGTCTCTAATTGTGTTGTTTAAAATATATAGTCTTCCTGAAAAATAAAATCCAAGAGTATCGTACCATTTATATCCTTTATAGCAATTACTTGCATAATTATGAGACACATAAATCAATGAGTATTTATAATACACACATTTAATAAATTGTGCTATGTAAACTTCAAATTTGATGGTCAATATTAAATTCAATTAATGTAAGCGTCAAATACTTTCATAACCATTAATGGTGAGGTTAAACATGATTAACCCTGATTATGTAGAGGTTCATTTGCAGGGCTAAATATTTCATGAGTATTTTAATGCTATTTATGTAAAAGTTGATAAATATTTATAAAATGAGAAGTCGACTTTCAAGCAAACTTTACATTAAAATAAATAAAGCTTCCAGTACCTTGGTTGTCCAACTAGCCAAGCTTGATGTTTAGTCGTGTGTCCACCGATATGGGTCCCTACCTTATATATATTTAAGACTTTAAAATTTATGAGGATATTTAAGAGGATACGGTTATGATTTACTAAGATTATGTGATAAGCCATACGTTCTATGTAAACTTCCGATTAAGTGTACGATTTTTCTCTTGCTAGACTAAACTTTTTTAGTTCTCTATCAACATGGGAACTAAAATTAAAATTATATAGTTTCCGATAAGAGAAAGTAAACAATCGCCCGTACTTTAATATTTGCGAAGTAAAGTCCGCCATCTTGTTTGCAACCTCCATATCCCCACCCTATTTTATTGTGCACCTTCTTTCCCCTCTCCTTCCGCTGAATGGTTTATTCCCTAAGGCGAATGCCCTAAATCCTTGCATGAGCTACTGGTACAGTGTTCGCAAAGTAAATGCCCTTCCCCTTCCCCTGTCTATCCCCAACAACTCTACCCGCTATCGGTGCAGGGTCTATGCAGTTTAGTGAGTAGTAAAATGTAAGTCTTGCCGCTCTAAACTGCCAATAACACAAGGTTGAAAGCTTGGAGTAAGAATAAGCCAATAGCCCGTTAAATTGGAAAAATGATTTTCTTTTGCAATAGTGTTTAATAATCGTGTCTTTATTTGAATTTATATATGAGTATATTACGACTACCCATATAACTACTGACAAGTTTAATATAGTAAATATTTATTTAAAAAAAAACTATTTGAAACTGCGGTGACCTGGTGGTCTAGGGGTAAGGTGTCAGACTTCTGTGTTGCAGGTCCAGGGTTCAATCCTCGGTACCAGCACAGATCTATCTGATTGCCAAGCCATTGTGAATGTGGGGAATGCCAGGCCTCCACCGTGGTTTTGATTCCACGTTAAACTGTAGGTCCTCCATTTCATCTCACAATCACCCTACCATTACACATTAGTGTAAGTGCGTATAACCTGAACGGGTAGTAAGACGTGGTGCTAATAATAATAACATTTGAAACTGTTAAAAAGGTTTCGATTTTGCGCATAAAAAGAATGGAGTCGCAATCTGAGCACTTTAGGTTCTAGATAAGTTATTTGGAAGATCAACTGTACACTTTCAAAAGCAAGTTTACTGAGGTGCGATATTTAGATGACATTTATTTGACCCTAAGGTTTAATATATATTTACATATAAATATAAATATATGTGAAAATAAATAAACACAAATAGTAAATATATTTAGAGCATGGCCTCTTAAAAAAAGGTAGTACATTAAAATACTCCTTTTATATATCATAACTTCTTTTGTTTCATTCGAGTGCTAAAAATTAATTAAATCCTAGCTGAGAATCGAATTCAGGATTCTAATATTTAAATGTAGATGCAATACTTACATCTCATAAAACGATGTGATCACTAAACTGTTAAAGATATATACAAAATAGATCATTTTTACAAGCTTATATATTTTGTGTGACTGGTTTATCGGGTTTGAGAGGGAACATTTTACTGGTACAGTCCTGTAAAGCTTAGATGAACTTGTAAAACACCCATTAGCTGCCCATAAAATATGACTTATAGAAATGGGTATTACAGGATCAATGTGAGATTAGTAGTGAAGAATTATTATTTCCTAAATATCAATGTGCAAAGAAACAAATATATCTGTTAAACCTAAGATTTCAAATTCAACTATTAATAACGTAAAGACAAGTCAAAACTAATTTAAACACTTAATATACCTAATAGTCCTTCATACTATAATGGGCTATAAAGTATTGCAAACGAGTCATCATTCAGACTCATTTACATATGCAATCTTTAGAGAAAGATAATATATTAAAACACTAACACTATAATTTGTACGATCATGTGAATCATTGTGTTTTATTTGCTTCTCACGTAAAGAAAAGGAAGTGATTCAATTTGCAAAAAATCTCCATTCTTGGGACTTTATTTTAATTTAGTTAAAAAATATATCCACAAAAAGATTACATAAACATAAATAATCTATATAATTTGACATCAAAATAGTTTTGAATCTACAAATTTTAATTAATCATGTTATACTTAGGTTTAAAATCAAGGTCATGTATTCTGGACCAAATAATAATTTGATTAAGAAAAATAGAATGGGAAAAAATCCCGTTTAGAGACGGTTGCAAGATTGCCATTTTAAAGCTTTCTTGCACTTCTGAAGCTATAACTTACTTAGATTTAAAAAAATTATTTTGGATTCCAAATGAGTGAGAGGAAAAAACACATCACAATTGGCCTTTTTCATATTCTAAAAAAGTACTTGGTTTCCAAAATGGTCAAAACGTAAAATCACAATTTACATTTTTCGTATTCCTAAAAATGTTTTTGACAAAATATAAGTGTACCAGGTAGCTTATAAAAATGAAGGTGTAGGAATAGATGTTTTAAGATACCTCTGGCCGGGTATGAAATCTGACGTCAGGGCTTGAGTGCCAACTTGCCGACTGAGCCCTTGAACAGTCAAGGTTTTTACGAGAGGAGGTTTACGACCACGATGGCTGTGCCGTGCTGTCAATGGCAGTATAACATTACAGTGCCTTCTGCTTCCTATATACCCCAGATGTTACTACTACACAGGGCTGGAACAAGTACCGCCATGAGGGACAAACGTTTGAAAGAAATATGATGTTTGGATAGCGTATAATCTATAACTTACAGTTTCATATACATGTGTTATAGAATATTAAAACATAACTTAAGATATCACACTCAGTCACCTTTGGTTAGCAGCATTCGACCCTTCTATTATCAAGTTAATTAAAGAAAACTTTAACACAAATAGTTGTGAAAGAATTAATACCATGTATTAAATAAGTACATAAGCACATACACACACGCATTCACACACTGTGAATGTAGCTAAAAAACAAAAACAAATTATAAACTTAACCAATCCTCAATCACTTTCGTCATCCTTCCCTTTCCTTGCTTACTCACTTTGTTTCAACAACATTCATACATTCACCCACTCTACATGTCCAAGCCAACGTAAGACGTTTTATACACATTTACTTACTGTATCTCCCTTAAACCACACTCCTTAAGCACCCAGTCCTTAATAACTTTTTTCCTCGTGAGCTTTTCCACATACAAGTCGTATTTCTCTTTTTCAACCACATTAACCTTGATCTCGTGTTTCTCCTGACAAACCCACGCTTCACCTTATATACCGCTATATTTGCCTCTCGATACTACTTCATTCTTTGCAAAAGTTAATATACATCCAACTATTCTCCTATATGCATCCACCTCTCTGTCGATATACCATCTATCCTTAAATAAAAAAAAATCAAATACAATAAAATATTCATTTGTTCTAACTGTTCTACATTTATGCTAATTTGAAAATAATTGCCTTATCAAGCCTTATAAAATTTATTACCTTAGTTTTGGAGAAATTTGTACGAAAAACCGTTCTATTTATCACCACATTAAAACTATTTAATGTATTCTGAAGGTCACTATTGATATTAGCCATTAATAAGGAATCATCTTCATCTAGCATAACTCTCACATTCACATTGTCCATCTGCCCACTAACCGCGTACTCACAGGCATTCAATACTCCACGAATTCCTTAAATAAACAATCATGGAATCATAACACAACCCTGTCTAACCCCCTGTTCAATGTCAAACTATTCTCTGAAAGCTCTATCCCCCATAACGCACGCTTTACGTCCATCATACACCACGATAATTGCATTTAATATACACCACACTACTCAGAGCATTCCATAACATAGTCTTAGTCACCCGGTCATACGCTTTCTCTAGACCAACACATGCACAATATATTTTCTTACATGCATTCCTTAATTGTTGTTGCCTAGCAAATATCTTGTCTGTACAAACTCTACCTGGCATGAAACCACATTTCATACCATAAATCTTGATCACAGTTTTTTCACGCACTCTCTCAATTAAGAATCTCCCGAAAAAATTTTTCTAAAATACTCGACAAGTTATTTCCATATTTAAAAATTTCAAAAAGATAAATTAAAATACACGGAGGTAATTGAACATATAGCCTAATGAATATGGGGTCTTAGATGAAGATTTACAAATTTATACATGTATTTGTATTAAATAATGGGTTCTGGAAAAAAATATATATATGTTAGGTTTGGTACGAAAAGTGGTGGTTTAAGTAAGTAACCACTCTGCCATAGGAAGATAAAAAATTCACTGGCGCACTTACAAAAGTAGGCTACCTATACCTATCTTGAGATATTTATTTTTGTTATACCTCACTACACCCTATCTCTTTCCGGTTCACTCTAATGTTACTATACCACCTGTGTCTTGGTCTTCCCAATGGGTTTGTCATTCAATAGCCTGAGCCTGATTATGAATTATTCCATTTTCACTTCATTGTAATGTACATTGTAACATACCCACCATATTATGAGAGATTTTACTATCCTAAGTATGTCTTGTGATGAGTATAGAGTATGAAACTAATAATTATGTAACCTACTCCAAGGCTTACAGTAGGTTTTAAACTTAAAATAATATGATTTTATTCATGACTTGAACTATAATGTACGTGTGCTGCTTCGAGTACGCATGTTCAGAGATCGGTATATCTCATTTCTATCCTAGATGGTTATATCTAATAGAACGAGGACATAATATTGCTGTTAAACCACGGTGCTAATTGAAAATATCATTAAGAAGTAAAATAATATGTTATTGTAAAGGTGAAGTTCAAGTAACCCAAGTTAGATATTTTAGAGGGATATTATTTTAAGGGGGTGTACCACCATTTGACAAGAGATGATGAAAATATCCCCTGCACAGATAGTTCGGGCACATATTAAAATGTCACCATAATATCAAATATAATATTAGGTCAGGCATTAAAGGTATCTTTACTTGAAGTTGCTGTTTTTTGTATGTTTATACTCGAAAGTTTTAACTAATTTTCTTCTTTGGGAGTTATCAAACCTGTATGCCATAGTGTTTAATTTACAATTTATGAATTCTTATGGCTCGGTTTAGTTCAGTATCCATTTTCTGGCGTCAATATAACTTTTGTGTCGAAAGCAAATTAATTGGAATTACCATTAATTATGTAAATGAGATATTTAATTACGATTCTACTAATCATATATTTACCTAGTTTGTTTAATCACGAAGGATATTTCTCATCCAACATGTGGCTCTTCCCCACATGTGTTATCGTACATGTCGTGAAAATACTAGGAACGAAATGCACATGTGACCTTTCAACTCTCACCCTAATATGGAAGCTTAGCACCGAGGTGTAATTATTATTTACTGTGTTTACAACATCCTGTATATCCACCCCCACGCCCCACCAGCCTCTTCACTTCTTCCTCCACGTGCTCAGGTTTTCTGCCCCCCCCCCCCCACCTTTTCCTGTAATGCTCCCCTCTACAACCCTCTTTTCGCATCGACCAAAATGCGCAGTACACCCATAGCCCTCTTTTTAGAAAATCATTCCCTATTTTCAAAATCCCAAGAGCTCGCCCAAAACACGGACACCGAATTATAATCTCACTTTGTTGTGTGCCTATCTCTTCCCATACATTTTACACGCATATAATATATCAAATCTAGAGGCTTACTTACTTCCCTCCACTTCCAACTTCTCCCCCAAACCTTCTGAACCTTTCTCTATACGCTTCAATTTCAACCACCTTTATTCTCTTTCTCTCTCTCTCGCATCATGATTTATACTTTATTTTGTCTTTTAAGAGTTTCTAATATCCACCACCCTTTCCCTTTAACCCATGTATTTAAAAAAAAATGTTGCATTTCCAATTATGCCTTATAGTCTTTATTATTTATATAATATTATCTTATATCGTTCCTCGAGCTCATATATAAACAAGATTCTTAAGGATAGAATGTAGGGAACGCAAGAAAATTCAATTGTTACTGCAGATTTTATAGTAAAAAATTTTATTGTCCAAGATAAGTAAAATAATTGTTTCAGTACAAACTTTAGCCCCATGGTGGAATTTAAACAATTATTGAATATCTGTTATAAGCATAGAAGCATTAGATGTCAAATAATTTTAATGAAGAAAAAAGTTGTTTTTAAATTTCAGGAAAACTTTGATAAATATTAAAGAACTCTTGAGGTTACCATGTCAAGAAAATTATACTCTATGTTTGTTCTGAAGCAATATTCGATTTATTTTCATCAAAAATGTTTTGATATAAACATTGCAAAAATGATTACCTTTTTTCTTGTCCCCCCACATCCCCACCTTAAAGCATTAATTTTCTAGCGCTGGCCAACAATTTACGAAGCGGCCTGCTGGGTCAAAACGATGTATTTTCTTGGTTCGGTAGGAAATGGCTAACCCTTTGCAAAATACTTAGTTTACCATCTCGGCTGAGTTTAAATTAGGTAGGCCTGTTTACTTTGAAAGGAGGCAACCACTACTGATTGGTCCTTTTTAGTATCTCTGTTTGGTCAACATGAAGTATTTGCTTGATAAGGTAGAATATGGGCAACCTCTTCCAAAAGAAAGTGTTTATATTGATTGGTTAGTGTTTTTGGTGAGGGGTGATAAATATTAAGTATTTATAGCCCATTGATAGAATCATGGATTAATTAAAATGAATTAGGTTAGAAAGCAACCAAGGTACCAAGGGATTCGAATTTAATTATCTATCGCATTTCCAGGTTCTTTTAAAACCTTTAACAGTGAGTGAGTGTATAATAATAGCCCATAGTGTCTATATGAGTCTTTTCTGCTTCTAATTATAGAATGTGTAAGAAATATTAGCTGGAAAAAACTTTTAGAAAATACAGAAATATTTTCTTGTGGTCAACATTGATAAATTTTTGCCATAATATTAACGCTATTTTTTAAGATATTGATAATATCAACTGTCATGACATAACATAAAATGATTTTATGTGTGAGTATGAGTAGGTCAACCTTGTTGACCTACTTACTTTAAGATAAGGTTTTTCCTATAGAAATTTTACTGACATTGTAATAACAACCTTCTGAAAAAAACCACTTTTATAACCAAGTAAGAGATAGTGGGCTATTGACTATAACAATCGTTGGTGAAACGATTAAAATATTGAAGTCGAAGTCTAAACAGTTTGTAGATGATAAAAGAACCTTGTCAGCATTTGTAAAAGCTATAATTGAGATCTGTAATAAGAGAGATAAAATTATGCAAACGGTTCTTTAATGTATTTAAATGTCAGCGTACTTATAAGGCACCTTTTGTTTTAGAAATGTGTTGTTATATTTGACATTTTTTAAAACATATAATAAAACGTTTTGGTCCGGCACCTTATCTCGTTCGGTAGTATGTTTACCTAATGAGATAAGGGTCCCGGCTGTGATTCCCGGCATAGCCGAAAATTTATTATAGATGAAAATATGGGTCTACTCTTTCACATTGATAAATTAATGTCCAAGGACTGGATACTGCGCCTGTCTTAGTCTTAAGATATATTCTAAGGCTACGACAGGCCTAGCCAGCTAGTAGTGGAAAATATATGGCTTGAATGAAAATAAAAAGATAAACCAGGTAATAGGCTGGAAACAGTAATGGATGTAAAGTAAATAATAAGACAATGTCAATGTTGATTTTCCTACATCAGATGCAGCCAGGCTTGACAGGAAGGTCTGTCCTAGTAAAATCCCCCTCCCCTTTTCTTTGCCCACTCAAGGAACTACAAACAAAATAAAGTCATGAATAAATGCTCGTACGTTTGTTGTATTTAAATTACAAGCTTGGTTTGAATGGAAGAAAACAATTTACCAGTTTAATCCTGTCACACTCAGGTAGATCACACCATTGGAGCAATTATAAAATATGCATTTAACCTGAATAGGTAGTTGCGATAAAAAAGAAGAGGAGTGTTCTCCTTATGCTGATCTTACTTAGTGCTATATTGCATTTGTAAAAAGTATCTCAATATCTTTTACACAAACATTTTCTTTAGTAGATAACTGTTTTTACCAGCTCTTTTTCATGCCTATTTTATTTTACATTCTTTCTTTAATATTACTATAACTTTCCCTAATTTTTATTTCTATATACACTTAAATTCATATAATATAAACATATAGGCCTGCATGGCAATTTAAAAATTTATGGTTACAAAATTATAATTTATATTTGATTTCAGAACATTTTTATCGTATTTCCCTTGGTGTTTGGTTTAATATAAACATGAAACCCGAGGCATATACATTTGTTGAATGCGTCTACTTAACTTAAAATGGTATCACAATATTAGTTTGAATGTGAATATATTAGATATCAAAAAAGTTCAAAAGAATTTTGTCAACCCTCTCTAATAATAAATTATATTTATTGATCTAGCTTTTCAATAGCCATTACGTTTATTTCAAGTAAAAATAAATCCCGAATTAGAATTTAATTTCAATGGTAACAAAACTTTCAATTAAATTTAAACAGTTATATATATATATATATATTTGATAAGATACATTTTAATGCCAAACTATGGCCAGTGTTTATAAAAAAAATCCTTATCACTTTAAACTTTTCCGATTTCACCTACCTTTACGAAACACTTTTAAGAAGACTCATTCTCTTGTAACTTTTACCCAAACCTATCTCCTCTCCCAACGCAACAAACCCAAACTTATATTCCCTTCTTGTGAGCTTACACCATCCATTGCGGTCCCAAACTTCCAGACAATATTCCCCAAGAAAAGTCCAACACTATAAATTTACCTCCAAGTCTTATAACCTCCACTTCACTAATCATTTGAAATTAAGATAAATTGTTTTGGAAAGTTTACGAGATTTCCTTGTTGAAGTAATAGTAGTAAGAAAAGATTGAGAATTCGTAAAAGGTTACTTTATTTGTGTGTTTTCCTATATATAAACTTAGGTTTCGTTATCGGGTCTCTATTCGAAACGTTGAGGAAATGTAAAATTTGGTATTACATCTTAGAATTCAAAATACAATGAGAAAACTTGAAAGTGATTCCAATATTTTGGATGTCTAAAATCTATACTTATAATAAAAGTGTAAATTTGTCCGTAGATTCGATTACATTCTGTTGGTTGTTTCCAGTAAACTCAAAAAGTACTCATCCTATTGCGATGGGACTTCTTATCTTTTAGAATAAATGGTACAAGCTATCTCATCAGCGATCAAAGTATTAATGAGAAAACTTACTTTCAGTATGGCTACATTTTCGTTTTTAAATTAGTAATAAATCAAATATATTAAGGTTAATATATACATCTTATTTGTAAGTTTCCTTGGCAACGAGTGGTGTGGAAATATCAACAAATAATGCATGGAGAAGTTTTTTTTTCTGTCTTACATGATATTCTACTGCAATCCAAAGAATTACATTTAAATCTTAAGTCCATTAAGATTAATAGATAAATCTAGATTATTCAACAAATAAAACTTACACACAGGTCACGTTCAACAGCCTTATGTGATTTTATATTACATTTACGTGGATATATATTCAGACAAATAGATAAATTATCCCTTTAAAAGGCAGAACATATTTATTAAATGGTGAATAGTAAGCAACAGCACATAGAAGACTATTTAAAAACTAAGTAATAGTGTTCAATGATTTACTCTAATATTGTGATATTTTGTTGTGTGTGTCCCTACCCCGTAAGTTACTTTATATTATTATTATTTATTATTATATTATTATTATTATTATTTATTATTTAGCGTACGAGAGTTTCAATAAGCGATTCTAAAAGGGCCTACCCATTTTGCCAGGAAAGGTATCTTCCAGTGTTATTCTACATATCACAATATACATGGGGCCACGCGAAGGCCTTACTTTCCCTACAAAGGAAGTTTTGCAACGGATTTTTTTTATCGCTCAAAAAAAATTCGTCGACCCTGTCTGGGCTTGAACACACGAACATCGTGACTTGAGGTGAGTAATTTACCTGAAGACCACCTATCATTTATGGTTATGTGAACACACAATTATGTTTTACGGAACTTTGGATATTGTGAGACAAATATATGAGTTCATAGGTGTTCACTACAAGCTTAGTTGAATGTATATTGAGATCTTGACTCCCTAGATTTCATAAAATCCGATGTGAGCAATTCCAAACATATGGCAAATAGAAAGGAGGCCTTTACAAATTTACCTAGTGAAACCACAAGGTGTACACCTCAAATTATATATATATATACATACACCACACACACGTCGGAATGCCTTAAACCACGTATCAACAGGGAAGTGCATCTTTAGACATAATTAACCAAGCATTTTAAAATTAAAATAAGTAGCAATAAATATATAAATTGTGCACCTTATCATCTTTCTTTTAATCCATTGTGAACCTAGCACACAATACTATTGTTACTACTATTCGGGTAGCTATAGAATTAAGACACATAGAAAGCCAAAACTTGTTACTAAACACTTTATGAAGTATTAAACTGCGTGTTGGCTGATACGGAAGGGATGCCAAGCGAAAGAGTGTGAAAATCTTAAACGTTGTGTAATAGTTATATTATGGAAACTATCATATGTGGACCTTAATTTTTCTTTTAATTTTACCCCACTAATTATATAAATAATGACTTGGCTTTTGTTTCTTTGGTTCTAAATCAAGCTCAAATCACTGTATAAATTAATTGACAAAATTTAACATGGATATAACTTGAACGTTCGCTTAACATATAGATATAATAAAATAACGTCGCCCATTTTGTTTCTTAGCTTATGCTTATTTAAGTTTCATTCTTTTCTAGCATTTGATGTTCTTGAATCTGTTAATGTGTTGTTTAATGAAAGTGAAACCTCAGACAAATTAAAGTAGCAAATAAAATAAAATAATAGTAATTAATGTATAAATAAAAATGCAGCCAAGACAAAAAATATATATAAATAGTAAAAACAACGGACCAATTGATGCCTCAAAAAATAACTTTTTGAGAATACGGCTATAAAACTTACCTGTTCTGATTGATATTTCCGAAAAATGAAAGTAGTTTGCCAATTCTTGTGTATACTAAGAAGTAACTGCTACTTACCTGAAATAAAACGAAAATATATATTAGTACTATGGAATTAAAACAAACTTAGCTTATTATAATAGAAAGTTATATGTGAGAAATGTTGTGCATTTCAAATACAATTATTATTATATATTGTTATTATTGTTATTATTATTAGCACCGCATATTATTACCCATTAAGGTTAAACTACTTAAAGCTAATGTGTAATGGTAAAGTGATTGTGAGGGGAAATGGAGGACCTACAGTTTAACGTGGAATTCGAAGCACGGTGGAGGCTATACAAATTAAAATGTACTATTCATAAAAATACTTTTTGATAAAACCTTCAAATCATAAATTGTTTATATAAATTTTAATCAATCTATTTAGACCTAATTTCCAAGACAAAATCGTAATTTTTTAATAGTTCCATCTGGAACATATTTAATTGAATATTCCTATTTTTGACCAAACCCAGTACCATTAGATAAAAAAATTAAAAAAATGGCCATAAGCCTCAAATACATTTCATAAAATGATCAATATTAAAGATTTTCTTTAAATGTATAAAATGTTTCTATTAATTGGACAGTGAATAGCTAGTACGCTTCTATTAAAAGTGCATTTACATTTAATGGAAACACACAACTTCCCTCTGACATAATTTTACAAATAGTTTGAAGCGTTGCCACGTTAAACAAAATGAAAAAGTGTTCCGTGGATAATTTATCACTGCCACTAATCCTGGGTAAGTCATTGATTGATTACTGGTCCAGGAGACAATGCAGCCTGATGATCTACCGTAATAGACTTTGAGTGGAAAAAATAGGAGGGGGCAGTAGGGGGATATAGTTATACGGATTTGAAATATTGAACACATAATACTCTATATGACAATGAGATACAGGTAGCCTATGTATGGGTCATCTAGAAGTGAAATGGGATAAACCTGATAATTGCGAAACTTATTAAGGTTTTGAGCAGAGGTTCGAGTAGGAAGGACTTCTAGATGTTGTTCGGTATGTGTTGAATCCAACATTTCAAATGAGATTTTCTTTTTTTTTAAAGGATGTGATAATATGTATTAGTTTTTCCTCAGCCACAGTTATGCTCACATTATTAAAATATTGATATATTAGTGATATGCGGCTGATGTAAGATACATTCACCAGCCTTTAATTTGTACTTAGCAAGATAACTTATAGTCTTTATTATTCTCATAAAGTAAATAGTAGCTACGATGAATTGTTTTCTGCTTTGAAGGACACAAATTATGTATATGCACTCAAGTAAATATATAGTAGATTATGCCGTTACACATCTGAGTGCCAAGCTATAATTATTGTTAATAAAAACTGAATTTTATGGGTACACTCTGTTAACATGAAAAAGTTTACTTACTTTGAGGTAGATTTTTTTTTTACTATTTTATTCACAAAGACTAATATAAGTGGAATAAAGTTTTCAATGGAGTATTCACGTATTAAGGTGAAGCTAGAAATAGAATACCAAAGTGATAAATCATCTTAATAATTATTAAGAAAGTGAACCAATTTGCGATTTGAACCCTAATTCCAACCAAGATTAACAAAAGTTTGACACATTAAATTAACCTAAGTATTTAGCTTGGATAGAATAACTTTTAATTTTTTTACTACTTTTTTTTTAAAGAAATCCTTTTTATTTTTTAGAGGTATACATATTGCTCTTCCCAAATATTTGAAAAATTAAATGTTTGATTATATGTTTTATTTGGTTTAACAAAACTAGCTCTTAGCAAAAAATGCATATGTGGCAAGTTGCCCCTTTTAATGATCATGTCGCAACGCCAGTAGGGTATTTTGCAATAAGTGTTCTAAATTGTCGTATACATAAAATTTATCAGATATAGAGTCCATGCAAGTGAAATTTATTTATTTTATATTCCAAGACAATGTATCCACACTTCATAAACCTGCACTGCATCCAATCTTCAAGTCCTTCACTATATTCCTTATTGCAGAATAAATAATATGTTTTGCGATTATCTGTTGAGCCATCTTCAAAATATATGCTCCTTTTCACATATTTTATTTTATTCTTTACTGAATTTCTATACTTTTGCAAATTATTTGAAAGCTTATTAATTTTATTTCAAAGATTTCTTTTTTTCACCTGGTGCGGTTTTTTGGTGCTTGAGAAATTAAAATTTGGATGGAATTTTGAATTACAACGTGTATTAAAGCAATTTTTACCTTTTGGTTACTTAAGGTACCGGGAAGAGAATCAATTTTGTGGAAATAAATCCTACAGTATGTATTAATATAAAAACATAGAGCATACATTTTGTATTGACTTAAAAACATATTATATTCCTTGGCTTTGATAAACAACAGAACGAAAATACATTATTATAAAATCACAAACACTTAGTTACTTTATTTATACTTGCTTCCTTTTTAGTGCTCACGTGCTAGCAAATAGGTATTTCTAATTCCATTATTAATCTGTTTATATTCATATTTATTATATTTGAGATTGATATATACAAATGGTGTTCAACTATTCTCATGTCTTCGGGGTAAGTTGTAACATTCGCGCAACAATCCCCTTGAAGGTTTGTTATCATCTTAACTATAAAATGGGATTGTTTATTTTGTAAAGATAAGCTCAAATGTCAAACTAACGCCAAAATTATGTTTTCTCTGATGATAATGGTTTAGAAAATATATATATATAATATATATATATATATAATATATATATATATATATATTATACTAGAGAACGTAGAACACTCACAAAGAACACAAAAAACAAACAAATATAAACTACGAATATAAGATACATGTGTGTACCCACTTGCTTCGTTGAACCGACTATTATAGAGCAATGTGCACCTGTTGCAACTAGCCCCAGTCCCCCCTGATAATAAAGCTAATAGATTAGGGGCTCGGAGGGTTGAATTTAGAGGAATTGTACACACATTAAATTACGTGGAAGCAGAATGGAAAACTATTTTGGATAAACCATCCTCAATACACCTGATAGAGATTCAAACCTCGGTCTTCATGTCTAACAGGAGAGTAAAGCCTTAGACCATGCAACCGCCGAAGAAGGTGTGGAGGTAAGTCAAACTATAGAAAATTTCTAAGTTTTTGACTTAAATTTGTTATATAAAACCAATGAATGAACTTATAAAAAAAAGTTTTTTAACAAACAGGTTGATTTTTTCATATAAATCCATATTTTAATTTAAACTCTATTCACAAATTATTGTTTTGAAATTTTCAGGCACTCCAATGCAATTCAACATACAAAAAAAAAAAAGAAAAAAAAGCTTAACACACACATTTCATTTTATCATCCAATGGAGAGTTGACAAAACCATACACAGAACCTTTTGACACAAACACCCCCTCTAAAAAACATATACAAAAAAAAAACAGTCAAATAATTACCTTCAACTGTGACACGGTCGTAACCATGGTTACTGAATACAAATTACTGTCACACCAGACAATGTGGTCTGTGCTCTGCCGTTGTCATTTTTTGTTATTGTTTCAAAATATTTTCCAACCTCCTCAAATAATATGAACCCGAAAGTTTATACTAGGCACTGATACGAAACTCTAGGATTAGTGATCAGAGGAATTTTGTTGCTAGCTCGAGGGAAATTGAAGCTTTAGTAAGGAATTCTGTGGTTAGGCAAAATTATATTTCAATACCCAATCTCATTAGTTCACTTTATGGAAAATAGTTTGATTGAGCCCAGTAAGACAAATGTTTTAGTATACAAAGAGAACTGGTTGAGTTCATTTAAGGGAACCGTAACCACAAAGTTTTGAAACAACACAAAGGGATTCTGTTTTACGATTTGTGCCGTAATTATTCAATAACTCTGTAACAATTTCTACGATTGTAGGGGAATCCAGTGTTATCCGCATACTCTTATGCTGGCAAAACACATTGAGACAAATTAACATTTAATTGTATCAATACTTTGAAAATAATACTAATATGTATACGAAATAAGGTTGTGGGAGGACGGTGGTAAAGAAGGATTGGTTTTCAAAAAATGAAAATAAGATAATTTCCTTAAGATTGTTACTAAAGTTAATTATAATCAAAGTTCATACAACTATTTCATATTGAAATATTTTAGTATTAAATCAAGATTTGCACTGCAGAATCTAAGTTGTCACTTGTAAGAAACACGTTTCAACCAGACATACTTACAAATGAATTAGGATTAAAAATTAACTTGGGTGGAATTTGGAAAACTAGTAGCCAATTTGAACCGATAAAATTATAGTGCGTTTCAGAAATTTAATTAATATTGAGAAATGTTACATATTTTAGTTATAAAATGATATAACATGTATTTGTTTATTTTATCACGATAACTTTGTTTATCTCTTTTTATTCAAATCAAATTTTTGAGTCTGCTTTAAATCTTGTATAAATCCAAGGTGAGTCTTTCTTAAAACTTTCTGAGTAGTAAGTTTCCTTGTTAAATATAGACTAGTTATTTGAATATACAGTACATGGAAAATGTATCACTAATTCTAAACCCGCTTCAATGGCCGAACAGTCCAAGGCGTCACTCTCGTGTTAGACTGGTCAGCTGAAGATGGTGAGATTGGGGTTAGAATTCCGGTCGGGCCTACTCAGGATTGTTTTTCTTAAATGGTTTCCTACTATATATAAATACTAGTAGCAATATTGAATTGTGTTATTTGTTTTAAATAGTTTGGCACACACAGAAAAAAATCCAAGCAAAAAATAATTTAACGTAAAATAAAATAGTTATGATAATTATACATTATTCACTTATTAAAAGTTATATGTTTATTATATAATATATTATAATTAATATCTGGTGCCATATCAATCAATCTTTTTAGCATCCTATCTTACTACCCGTTCAGGCCATACGCTAATGTACTATTTACGTTAGGGGTTTTAGGAGTTAAAATGTTTATATTTAGAGAATATGTACCCACAATTGCATGGAGGGAAAGTGCAAAATCATTTTGGAAAATATACCCTTCAATACACCTGACCGAAATTTGAACATTAATTTCTCCGTAATCAGCAGTCTAGTCTACTGTGAGACTAGCGCCTTAGACTATGCATCCACCGAAGTGGTGAGTTAAATTAAATTAAAAACTGCCCTAATAATTCAGAAGCGTTTAAAGTTATGTGCTTGTCAAAAGTAAAACCTTTCAGTCCAACAGAAATAAATCACAAAAACTATTTGTCCATAATATTCATTTTACTAAACAAAAATCAAAATGTATATTAATGCACCATAATCAAATAATCATGGTTTGTCTTTTCATAACTTTGTAACAAAACATTAATTTATTACACATGTTTCAACGCTTCAGAGGCACAACACATACATCGCACGCCACCATTCATTTGTTCGCCGACGGTGGCGCTGTTGGTGTGTTGCGGTGGCGAACAAATGACTGCGGTTGATGCGGTGTTGTCAGCTGGCTTTGTGGTCGTGCACATCCATGTACTCTACTGAGCATCGAGTTTACCAACTCCACGTATGATAAACAAGGGCTAATACACTCACTTAAGAGAGTAAAATAAAGCAGCCGACGAAATATTAGTCACAGTCTGACTTTAGGTAATCAAATTAACAACATTCATCATAACTTTGAGAATCTAACCATTATAAAGTGGGGTGGGAGGGAACGTGAATTAAGGTCAATACTTTTTAGTATTTATGATAAAAATACTTTCTTGGATAAAATAAATTTCAGTTGATATGCTTATCCGAACAATAGTCGATCCGCAGTGTTTGTTATTAGGACTTGCGAACATGTCGTGTGAGCGGCTAATTGTGAGTGCGGACTTACATATTTACTTTTCTTGTATGAAAGCTTATAATAAATTAACCGTTTTATTCATGCATATTTCATCTGTTAATCCCATAGCATTTCCAATGGCCTTCAAAGAATAGACTTTTATATGTTTTGTTTTTTTATATAATTGGAATGACGTGGGGTCGTGAGTCGCAGACGCGGAATACATTGTTTCTCCAGAGGCGTCTCTTGGTTGCCAGTCGTCGGTAATTTTATGTATAGTACAGATCGTTCTTCAATTATCAGGGTTTTTTAATTGTGGTTTATTTAATGTTCAGTTTTATTTTGTTATTTTTAGATAGTGTGGATAAAAAATACTATCTGGATCGACCAACTATTCCTGAGACTTATTTTCATGTGTTGCCCTTTATATAATGGTCCCGGTACACTGGCAAAGAAATGTCAAAAGTTAAGGGGTGCTATTCCACCTCCTCAATTAAATTGTCATCCTCTTTTATGGATAAATCTTGGACCATTTTTTAAACCATACCAATCAATAACAAAATTAAATACAACTATACTAAAACACACTACTGATCGATGGTGGTGCTCTCGGAACAGTGTGGACGCAGACGCAATGTAGAGACGCTAGACGTGCACTCTGGTCACCAGTCGCAGTCGCCTTAAAGGAACTGGCCACATAGCAAACTATGGAAATCAGTTCGGTCGCAGGTCGCAGATGCTAGACGCGAGACGTGCCAAGGGAATCTTACCTAAAACCGACAGCCGTCTGGATCAGTCAGAGCTTACTGTACGGAGAATGTTTGCAGCAACTCGAAACCTACTCATTAATATGATTTGATTGCAGCAACCGTTGCGTTGTATGTTGCAACTTCATAGTGAATTCTCGGCTTAACTAAGAGACCACCTACCGATAGATTAACTGGGAAATTAAATACTAGTCTACGCTCGAACAAGAAATTGCAATGAAGTGTAGTTTCTCGTAATCTCAATGATATTGAGATTAGAAATAAATCAGAGGCAAACTCGCTCAAACCGAGTTATGCTTTTAATGATTAAAACTTAAACGAGAACTATACATTTATAGATATTTTGTCTTAGGAAAGGGCCTGATCCCTTCTGTCTATGGTTTTTTCATTCAACTGGGAGGGTCAATAGGGCTGGGCGAGGGGGCATCTTTCACGACTTTTTTTTAAGAAGGCCAAGTTTGAACTCTTTGGACAAGATGAACTGGGCTATTATATTCACGGCATTATCTACAATATGCTGAGGGCTAATCTCCTTAAAAGCTGCAGTAGTGGGCTCGCTAACTTAACGTAAAGCTCACATAGCCTGGTTTGTCAGTAGTTGTTTGAATCTCAAATGGGTGTATGACATATTTTTTCGCTTCATGATGGCTTCAAACTCTCCTTGCACTAAGATGTTTGTACACTCAATCCTAGTTCTACGTTCTTCATAATTATCACATTAATTCATTTAAGTGCGAATAGCCCAGATAGTTGTAAAACGTGGGACAAAATAAAAAAAACTTTTCTTTTAAGCTTTTCAGGATTATAATATAAACGAGTTTGGGGATTAAAATTGTGATATAGCAAAAGTGAATTTTGTCAAAATTAATTAGATTTGAATGTTGTATAGTTAATATTGCTTATAGTCGGATTATATTTTTAAAGTTGTTAGAGATTTAACAATAACATGCTAAATACAGTCCTTTATCTAAACTTACAATTTGATAGTATTTTCTTTTTCTGTCTAGAATTCTTTTAAAAACAAGTAAATGTTTACTACTACCACTACCACTACCACTAGCTACCACTAATACGAATACTACTAATAATAATAATGTAGTTTGTGGAACACACCCTGTAATCCTGCCTTATAGATTTTTCTCTTGAGATCTCCTAAAATGTACCCCTTTCTATTTAACTTAATTTCTCTTGTATTCAAGGTAAAACCACCAAATTTACCTTTCTCAAATAAAAGAATCACTACTCTTCTCCAAAAACTACCGCAAACTGTGACACAAAAGTCCACTCCTCCCTTCACCCCTCCTTCCAAACACCAACCTCATCAAACAGTTTTCGTATCTCATTCTTGGCATACCAATTTCTAGTTTTGAGGGTACCCTCTCTCCCAATGATTGAAGCATTACCACACAATCTCGTCCCCTCGACCACGCGTCAAAATCTACGTGCACACGTGGTCATATTGGGGATGCGTTTGGTAACGTATGCATGTGGTGGGCTGACCCACACAAGTAATAATGTTTTCAAAAGCCAAAAAGTGGCGTAATAGCTATTTATTGGAAACCTGTCATTTGGGTCGGGCGATTTGGCTTCCGGGAATATTAAAAAAAAACTAATAAAGCTTACAATGTATTACTATGGTTATTATTATGTGTCATGACGACGGAAAAATTGAAATTAAAGCTAGTAATGTAGAATATCCATTAAAGTAGGTAGTTATTATTTGGGGCCGCATGGTCTAGTTCTAGGTCATCACTCTCGAGATAGATTAGCCTATCAATGAAGTGTAAATCGGGGCTTGGATCTTGATTGGGTGAACTGAGGAGTTTTTTTTTCACTTAATGGTTTCTCAACTCCCTCCACGCAAACATGGGTTCCCTTCTTCTAAATTCAACCTTTCTTATCCATAAAAACACTAGCATATAAGTAAGTATGGGTAAAAACCGAAAGAGTAAAAAGACGTGGTGCTAAATAAAACAGTACGAATGTAGATTTGTAGCTTACTATTTTAGACGAAAGCATCGAAAGAATTTATTACAAGTAAAAAACATTAGATCCAAGTTAAGTCTATTAAAGTAGACAACAGAATAAACTCAAGAACAAAGCTAGTAAGCTGTGTGGAAGAGCAGTTCTCGGCGAGGCTAGAGTCGAGTCAAGACGTCTTCCTGGAAGTGAATGTTTTATGTGTTCAATATCCTCCCGAGGATCGGCCTTTGGTATATCCGCCTTCTTGCAGCTTTCTTCTTCTTCTTTGGTTAAAGGGTTAGGGTGTCTTGGGAGGGGCAATCACTTTGATAGAGTTTCGTTGGGATTTCAACTAAAAGCCTTCTTTCTTCTCCCACCACCCCCTCTCCCTCACTAACTTTCCCACCTACCTGTTTCACCTACCTGTAAGAGTTTTAGTTGGATTGAAATACAGGAGTTGATCTCTGAGACGCATTACAAGACAATGGATGAGGAATGCACACCTTGGATGTTTTCTAGAGCAGTGGTTCATGACCTTAGTCCAACCCATATTAGTGTTCCGGTATGGAAAATAATCATACTCGTCGACATCTTAGGTCAGTTAGTAGCGTGTCTGTTTGTGATCCAAAGGTTGATTCTCGGTAAGGGGATTTCTTTATCGTTAATGAAATGTGGGTTTAGCCTTTCACAGTGATGAATTAATGGCCAAGAACTGGATGCTGTGCCTGTTAGATTAAAGGCATATGAAGCTACGACAGGCATAACAAGCCGACAGTGGAAAAATATAGGGTTTGAATTAAAAACTGACCTGGGCCGTATGGTTGGAACAGTAATGGATGTAAAGTAAGGTATGCATAACTAACAAGGCACAGGGTTTGCCTTAACAAGTCCAGATATGTATATATGAGGATATCTATACTTGGGTCAAGTCAAGGTTTAATTAATTCCATAAAAAATTCCTATGAATAGGTTTTTATCATATTTTCATGTAGCATTTAGTAAACATATTTAACTAAGTTCAATGAATATAAAAAGCACCATCTATTTATCTAAACATTATTCAATAAAATGGTAATTCAAACAACCTCTAGGTATAATTCCCGTATTCAGATGTTCTATTATTTTTAACAAACATTAATATTCCAAAACCATGACTTGAAAGATTATACACTTCGGTGGTCGAATGGTACACGGTGTAACTCTTACAATAGATTTCAGATATAACAGTGAGATCTGGTTTCAAATACCGGTCAGACGTACTGAGGGTGTTCATTTACTAGGTGGTTTTACTTATACCCACCACACAAATGTGAGAATGCTTCTTCCCAATTCTAACCTACTCCTCCTGAACATATTAAAGTAATTAGAGCCAATACGTATAATCTAAACGAGTAGTGAAATGGGGTGAAATTTTTAAAAAAATACTAGAATAATATTAACGTCTGGGTGTATCTAAATGCAATTTTTCTGTACCTAGTTTGTAAAAAATCATATTCACGTGGTTAGTACCATTATAATAATATTAAATTAATAAAATTGTTTAAGATGAAACTATAGGGATATTAAATATTCTTGGGTGACCTGGTGGTCTAGGGGTAAGGTGCCAGACTTCTGTGCTGGCGGCCGGGGTTCAATCCTCGGTCCCGGCACAGATTTATCTGATTTATAAACCCTTCCTACACCTCTGACAAGACATCTTGTGAATGTGGGGAATGCCAGGCCGCCACCGTGGTTCGGATTCCACGTTAAACTGTAGGTCCTCCATTTAATCCACAATCACCCTACCATTACACATTAGCGTAAGTGCGTATAACCCGAACGGGTAGTAAGATGCGGTGCTAATAATAATATAATAATAATAATAATAATTAAATATTCTTAAAAAATCGTGTCAAAGAGCCGTGGCCGAGTCAAAATTAGTTGTAGGAGGAGGGTAAAAGCAAACATAGCTGTGTTAGTTGAAATACACATTACAAACCAGGTAAACAGATTAGTTTCCAACAAATAGTGAACTGAACATCATGGAAGCACGAAATAACAATTATTAAGTTCCTTCGATTTCTCAGATGAGAAATAACATGTCAGGTTATATTGTTACATTTACTATTACACCATGTAATTAAGTTTTCAACTACTCTGGAAATAGCCATTAAATATATTTTTTTAATTCCAATTGATTGTATACAAACGACAATTGGATTGTAATACAAACGGACAATTGGATTGTAATACAAAAGGACAAGGTACAATGTCACACAAAAACAGTTGTATAAGACAGTAAGAGATCATTGTTATATAGTAGTGTGTATAAAAGCCTATTTCATTATTAAATAAAATTTTGGGGATTAAATGAATCGAATTGTAATGTTAGATAAATCATTACGCTAAGGTATATTATTAAGCTAGCGTCTTAATTTATTTAAACTCGTTTAAAATTACTTGGCAATTATCCATGTGGATGGTTTGAGAAAATAGATAAAGAGGATACAAATTATGCCTTTTAATTACAATCTCTTTTTTTTATAATAAATAATAAATGTCAATAGCCCTACGCATTTTTAATCCTAAAACAAATAGTGGAATGGGTATGTTTTTATATTTAATTTCAATTTGAATAAAGTAATCAAAATAAACTTGGCAATTACTAAGATTATTAGGGTAGATATTTACTTAATTTTGTTCCTCCAGATGACTTTGTACATTCATATGTCAATTTGGTATGCATATGTTTCTTTAGACGACATCAACATAGATCATCTAGCTTTAGTTATTAATATTTACACAGCTTTACAATAGATGTTACATTGTAAAAACGATTCAACGTTTCACTAAATTATTGAAATGTACAATACCGTAACATTGGTCATATTTTAATGAGACATCAATCACGTCGTTTAAAGATAACATGCTATAATTTCTTACCACAATTATCTCTATGCACATAGTTAGTTAACTTTATTTATAGCTCCAATATATTATGAGTAAAAACTAAAAAAATCTAAAATTGTGAAATCAAATGAGGATTACACGAATTTTTATAAAAATACAACGAAAAAAGACCAATATTTACTAGTCTGTACTTTACCTGCTACTCTTGATATAGTTTATTATTATTATTATTATTATTATTATTATTATTTAGGCCGCGTCTTACTACCCATTCGGGCTATACGCTTAAGCACTAATTACACTAATAGGTTAGGAATTGTAAGTTTGAATATAGAGATAGTGAACCCGCATTTAGGTGAAGGGAGAGTGGAAAACCATTCAGGTAAAACCACCCCCAGTTCACCCGAGAGAGATTCGAATATCGATCTCCCCATCTTTGGCAATTTAGCTCAACACGAAACTAGCACGTTAGCTTACTACGCCACCGAGGAGGGTTTTTGATATAGGGAAAACTCTAATTGTATGCCAAATTATGGTGTTTTATTTATACTGGCTAGTTGGAATATAATTATACAAGCTATAAGTTATGGAGGTTGCTAATTTGCTCCAACTAAACGTATCTTTGTAAGAGTAAGATTTATTTTCAAGTAAAATCTTGTTGAAATTAATAAAACTGAAACCAGTTTCGATGACCAAATGTTCAAATGCGTCACTATCATAATATACTGGGATACTCCTGATGAATAGATCAGGGTTCAAATCCTGGTTGAATTAATTAAGAGTGTGTTTTTCCCTGAGCTCTTTTCCAATCTCTCTATGTGCAAATTTGGGTGTACGTCCTTTAAATGTAAATCTTCCTCATGTTAACACATCAAAAGAGAGAAATAAGACTTGGTATTAAATAAAAAACTAACATCGTTTTACATAAAACCATTAAGATAAAGTCTTCTTTAAAAAATTAATAGTTTGATCTTTATGCGATATAATTAATAAACTATCTGTTAGTGGTTTGGTAAGAATAAAATATTTTCCTTCGAAAAAGAAGTTTAGTACCTCTTAGATATATTATGTAGATTAGAATAAGTATGGAAAAGTGTATATAATACAAATTTAGGCTAAGCATAATAGTATGTGGTTAAATTTGAGTTATGATGTTATTGCCCGAAACTGTAGGTTGCCCATTGTATCTTTTGGATGAAGTAAGAGGACAGAGATGACCCCTTACCCCTCCAACCAACCACCCAGCCTTACCATTGAAAAACCTCTTTACTTGTGTCTACTACAAGCTCCCCAATACACACACAAAACACACGCCTTGCTGAACATTGTTTATAAACAGCCCCCTTCCTCCTCCCCTCAACCTATCCTCAATTCTATTGTTGAACAAATAATGGAGAATGCTTCAAGAAGCAGTTGTCCCCATGCACCCTATCCCTACTCTCCCCTGTGTCCAGGGGATTCTATTAAACCTTCTCTCAAAGTTGACGCTCCAACATAAGAGGAAGAGTGCCTCCCCCGTACTAGCGTCACTGAAGAGGTAACCGGACGCGACACAGCCAGCCTCGGTGGTCAAACATTCAACTACTTGGTGGGGACCACGATTGTTACATTTGTACCATAATTCAGAGAGGAGAGGTCTCGTTGGACTGTTGACGGAAAACACTCGCTTTGTAGAAAATAGATATTTGGCGTTGTCCCTTTGTCCTTTCGTCCACCTTCTCAACTATTCCATACCTCGCAAAGCGGTGTACAAGATTTGTTTATTAAGAAAAGTTACATTTAAAAAGTGTATTATTCAATTCATTTCACTATAAATTCATAAAATAAATTTATATTATATATATATATATATATATATATATATATATATATATATATATATGTGCTACCCACTCTTTAGAAGGCTATCATGGGTTTCTTAAAGTTAACATAGATTTGTAAGAAGATACACGAAAGGTGGATAAAAAACATAAAAGGGAACAAATACAATATGGTTTTTACATTGAAAAGAAGAACACAGGTCACACTTTTCATTATATAGGCCATATTGTGTTTGTTCCCTTTTATGTGTTTTCTAGCCAAACTTCCTGTATATTCTTCCAAATATATATATTACAAACTACCTCAATATAGCGAAAAGAGGATTTACTTTAAGAGATAGATATATTATAGATTAAAGTGTACATAACAATCAAATAAAAATCTCCCGAATAGGGAACTAGGCATGCGTGAAGGGAGGTGGTAATCAAGGAAAACCCCATTAACAGCACTTAATACTGTGGGTTCACACATTCACCGAAAAACAATCGCAGAACAGAAAATTGGTCAAGTGACGAGTTCTAAGCCCATCACAAGATTTCTGCCTCATCGGCTCAAGCTGTTTTGCTAAAATTCAACTCGTCCGTTCTGTCCCAAATGTTCGGCACAGGAGAACCAATCAAATATAAAATTCAAATCAGTGCGCATGCGCATTTAACAAAACATGGGATGTACAGACAGAAGCAAGCAGACAGATTCGTAGGTCTTGGTGAGAAGATTTGAAAAAACCCGTTAAATGGAAAGCGTGTGTATTGATGTATATGCCATGGCAAGGCATTATAATTCGAAATCATCCATCGGGAGAGTGATCTAAAAGATGTGTGTATCCATTAGAAAATAAAACATGTTGATAGTCATTTGTTTTAAGTTAGCGTCGCAATGTATCATGGGTCAACATACAGTGTATGAGTTGCTGCGCCACTCAAGAAGTTTCTGTTCTCTATTTTCTATGAACTTGTGAATCAAGCATTATACCAAACCATTCTCTAAAAACAATATTTATTGTAAAGTAAAACATATTTTATATATAAAATAAGATGAAATCAACTGCTGCCGAACAAACTTAGGTAAGAAGTATTTAGAAACAAAAATCCCTCTTCACCAACTCATTTTTTGACAAACTGTTTGTTTAAGAGAGAAGGATGAGTGACCCCATTTGTCTATTACATCGATTTCATTATGATCTATAAAGGGAGATAAGCGGGCCATTGAAAGATTAGGCCTTTCCTTAAGCAACGTAGAGACTCAGTTCCCCTCTCCTGAGGAAGTGCGTATTCGTTCAGAACCACACATTTGTTTGATTATTTAACGAAAGAATTATGAATACCATAGCATATAATCATAGGCAGAACAAAACCATTTGCAGAATAAAACTGTTTGTACCAAGAAATAACCTGAAAAATAAATATGACCCCCCCCCCTTTTTTTTTTGTATCGCGTCTTATTACCTGTCTGGTTAATTTCTCATTTATATTTCCATTATTATTATTATTATTATTATATATTATTTATTATTATTATTATTATTAGCAACACGTCTTACTACCCATTTGGGCAATACGCACTTACGCTAATGTGTGATGGTAGGGTGATTATGAGATGAAATGGAGAATCTACAGTTTAACGTGGGATCCGAACCCCGGTGGAGGCCTGGTATTCCCCACATTCACAAGTTGTGATTAATACACGTCTTGTCAGAGGTGAAGGAAGGGTTTGGCAATCAGATAAATCTGTACCAGTACCGAGGATTGAATCCCAGACCCCCAGTACATAAGTATGATACCTCAACCCTAGACTTCCAGGTCACCTTTATTTCAAATAATTGAATAGAGAGTGATAAGTACTATCGCAAGAAAGACGTTTTCACATTTGTCACCGAATTCATAAACAAAAATAAATAAATTATACAATCTTTCCTGCATACTTTCTCATATCGGAATAGCCTATTACAGATTATTACAACATTAAAAAAAAACAGTATCATTAAACTAGCCACTAATAAATTTTTCTTAGAGTAAAACTTAATATATACATAAACATGGGAAACCCTTTAATGTCAAAATTTATCACGAATACAAAACTATTATTCATATAAGAAATTAAAAATGAAGACCAAAATCAAAGTATGGCAATGGGATGTTCAAACACTATTTAAAAAAAAACTTTTTTTTATTTGTTGACAGTTCAAAAACTTCTAAAAACTAGTTTGATATTTGTTTACCTCGTAGATATGTTTTTTCACTTCGATAAATGGTGTAGGCTTACATCACTTGTCAAAGTGACAATACATGTTAGTACTGGTTGGATGAATACGAAGCTGTTTTAGGTAACATTTCGAATGTCAGAAAAGCCAAAGTCACTGTGAGCGTACAGACAATATCAATATTACGTAAGATAAAAAATGTGTTTCTTTACGGACGCCAGTGGCGCAGCTCCAAGGGAGGGCAGGATATATTTAAAAATAACATTTGGGTTGCTGACAAAGAGTATGGGGCCGTCCTTAAATTAAGTAAGAGTATTTTTTGAGGGAGAGGAAGAAGTGGCAGGAGCTAAATATTTTTTTACGTTTTCTTACTGGGGGAGGGGGAGGGGGCGAGGGAGGGGTTTCCTCAGAATAAATCTTTAGTTTAATAATGTTTATAGTGAAACAAAATCTAAGAAAAAGTTCAGAGAATTCTGAATATTTTTATATAATAGTTTAATTTTTTTCATATTAACTCTAATTTTTGGTTTGATTTTATTGCATAAATAAGTTTAATATAAAAAAACATAAATTAATTTAAAATGTGGGTTCTTAAAAACAAAACATATTAATTATATAATTACAAATATTTAATTTACTCCTGAGGTGTTGGACTTAATTTTACTGCAGCTAAATTATTCTAAAACTATCACTTGCCTTAATTCCAATCCTTAAGTCTAAAATAATAAAATATTAAAATAACGTAATTTATCAAATCGAAAAGAAACTACTTTTGGAGAGGGGAAGGACAAAAATCATGAAAAAAAAAAGTCCTACATAATTTAGGACGGCTCCTATTGATCTTATCAATTATTTTTCTTTCAAAATAAGAAGCGATAAATCGTAATTAGTTTCGACATAATTTAATATATTCACTTTTACTTATTTATTTTAATTGAAGTTGAAACTTGTATGTTGTTAATGATAATATCAAAATAATTACAAACTCAATCAAAGAATATGGAGACCATTTAGTAAATAACATCCTCGGTACACCTGACCGGATCTCAAACCACGACCTCCTCATCACCGAATATTCAGCAAATTGTTAGAGTAATGCCTTGGATCATATGGCCACCGATGTCGATATAAAAATTTATTGAAACTAACAAACTGAGCCTCTAATTCAACACTTTAAAAAATAAAAACAATTCAAAATTAAATGTTTTTTAGGCTTTGAGAAAACTATCTCTAATATAATACTAAAATATAAAGTTATTTACAATAGTGAGCATAAAATTATGTAATTCAAAATTAAATGTTTTTGGTTTAGCTTAAGTCTTCTGAGAAAACTATTTCGAATAAAATACTAGAATTTAAAGTTTTTACAATAATGAGTCAAATATTATTTAATCACTTTCAAAATAACTCTTCGTAAAAAAATTGCTAATCTCTCTTTGCTTTGTTATCAGAGTAAAAAAAAACAGAAGTTTATTTTCAACACAAAAGAGATTTCACGTTTATCTCGTGGGACGTCCTACTTTTCAGAGCTAACAATTCCGTCAATACCTAACTTAAACGGTATCCCTTCGGGTGAAGACTGTTCAGAGGCTAAATTCCATCTAAAAACATTACCCTCCCACCTCCATATTCCCAAACTCCTCATCCTAGTTGTTCTAAACTCAACAAAACAAACATGAACTTAATCCAGGTTTAATCCATGGTTAATACTTGATGGGAGTATTCATTGTCTCTCGCTTGGTCAAGATTCAAAGTAGGATTAACATGGGCCGGCTTTTCCCTCCACTCCATCCCTCAAACCCCCCACCTTACTCCTAGCCTAGGGTTTGAAACTTGCGAAGAAGACCTTATCTTACTTTTCAATCAACGTCAAGGAGAAAACACTAACATAAACATAGTTTAGTTAAACTAATTATGATAAGAAAGTAACTTGCAAACAAAATCTAGGAAATACAACTCACTTCAGTGGCCTAACGCTATAAATGGCGTCACTACCGTGTTAATTACCTGCTGATGACAGGGGAGCTCCGGTTTCGAATCCCGGTCGGGTCTAACGAAGGTGTTTTTTTTCTTAAATGGATCCACCCCTCTATCTCTCTTCATGCAAATGTGGATACACTACCTCTAAAATGCTTTCTTCCACAACCCTATCGCATTAGTATATTTGTCATATATCTGAAAAGGTGGTAAAATGCGGTTATAATTAATTAATTTATTTATTCATTCATATAAAAAATCCAATGCGTAAAATAAATCTAAATATAAATATATATATATTATCTAATATTATGTTCTTATCTCTAGTTGTTTTAGCTAAATAATAGTTTTTTTTAAATATACATTTTACTATTTTAGGGCTTACCCTATTTAACTTAATGTATAGTTATTATCTTACTACGTTTTAAAATGTGGGTTTAACACTCTAGACAATCACGATAAAAGGTCTTCATAGAAAGATTTTAAAATGCTATTCAAATTTGCTGAGTTTCTGCTAATTGACTTTTATCAGAACCATCAAATTATTTATATTTATGAAACTGTGTGCACGTTATTAAATATCTTGTTTATTGTTAATATAATATAATTTTAAGCCCTGTGTTAATTTACTTGTTTGATGGAGATGAGGCTTGTTAGTATATTTTAATTCCTTAGACTTTTAATGCGTTGGTGTATTTTCCAGCAAACAAGGATTGTCTCTCTTTACGATAATACTAAACGATAGACATCTAGATACAGCTTCCGTAATAAAGACTCCCCCGGAGGGGGACTGTGTATGGGGGGACTACAAGATTAAAGGCAAAGGAGGGAAGGGGGTAACGTGACTTTAAAACATAAAAATCTTCAAGCTTTTATTGAGTCATTATCATTAACCTATGTTCTAACAATGTAATAGCCTTGATTACGGTCATTTTCCTAAACTTCTAAAACACGGGATTACCACAGGCTAAGGTTCAGACGAAACATGCATTAGAAAAAATCTTTAGGAAATAAAATTAAAAAAAAAAAAAACATTATGGAACCGTTAGGTGATTCGATCATTTTAATGAATCGTAAAATTACGGGTGTGATGAAATTTCAATTTGTTTTAACTCATTAACCGCCTAGTTGTTCTAATTATAAATATAGTTAAACATTGTGTTATTTGATATGAAATCTATAATTCTTTTTAAGTTTGCATAACATGATTAAAAATTTCGTTTAAAAATCATTTAAAATTTAAATTAAAAAAATGATCAATAATATTTTTTTAAACTTCAACTAATATTTAGACCAAAAAATTTTTAATTTACCCCTAATTTTTTTTTTTTAATTTTTTAATAATGTAAATGGATGTATGTACTCATTGTTAGCAGCGAAAAATAGGAAGATAAACTTAAGCATGCTTAAAATTATATTTTAATTTTGACTGAACTTTTTCTTTAAATACCAAGTATAAAATTAAAAATAAATGTTCTAAAAACAAAATAATTGATAAATTAGGAAACATTGTTTAATTTCTATGAAAAATGTCTTCTAAAACTCTATAGGCTTCTACGTGTTCAACTAGAATCTGGGTGCGTATGACATTTAAAGCCCTTTTTATGACTCTGAAATATTAAATTAACTTTAAAAACAAATGACCCATCTTTCTGGGAGTAAGTATTTTTGTAATCAATTTGGTTTAATCTGGTTTGACCGTAATGGAGTGGTCATAACTAGAATTCAAGCCGTACGTATTGAGGAGTATTTTCTTTAATTAGTTTCTTACTTTCGCTATCTACTTAAATGCGGATATGAATTCTATAAATTTATAACTTTCGTATCAATATCGCATTAGGGAAAATATGTAGAAAGCCTGGATAGATTAGAGCATTACAATTGGGCCACGAGACAACCTTCCCTTATAAGCTCACAAGTGGATTGGGCCACATTCGTTGACCAGGAGGATTATACAAGTATAAATATATTAAACTTAATGACATTGCAGTTGGACCACGTATACCTGTTATGAGACAAGGTTGTGCATAGACGTATAAAACATATAAGTACAAACTGTACGGTAGTAATTAAGTGAGTATAAAGTAACTACCTTAATTTTAGGACTACGGGCTACGTACGGTCACAATCAAAAAAAAATCATGGTAAAGACAACGCCCTGGTATAGATGGACAGAATAAAAATTCCACATTTTTTATATTTGGGCTCAATTACTTGCTCTAATTAAATTCGTATTTGATATACAATAAATGCTAAACCATGTTAAACACTTTACAGGTTTGATGTCGGTAAACATTTATAAGAAACTTCTTTTACAATCTGGCACTTGGTAATTAATTCACTATTCTAAAAGTGATATTTTCAACCTAATGAAATCTTGCTTTACACTAATTTCTTTCCTCACTCTTTTCGTAACATTTTAGTTGGCTGACAAAATTTCAATATATATTTCTATTTAAATTCTAAGAGCGTGTTATTAATATATATATATATATATATATATATATAATATAAAAAGACGGATGAGAGAAATAAAAATGGGAATTGAACTGCGAGGGAAAGGATTTGCACGCCTTTATTGTCCTGGATGTAGTTTCTGATGTGTCCTGGATGTAGTTTCTGATGTGGCAGCCAACATTTTTGGGTGAAATTGTGAATCTCCATCAATAATGTGTATACAATGTAGTCGCAGAATTTACGTATATCTTCGTTTCTGAGCATATTCGCTATAATTTCAAACACGAAAAACTTTCCAACCTCTTCTGGTTCTAAAAATTTCATCCTGAAAAGATGTTTTAAATACTGTCCTTCAGCTGAAGTTTTACTGTTGTATATTTTGGATAAATCCAAGACTGAATGTGTCTATACTATGCTTGGCCTAGATCAGACCGGTAATCGACAATGTTTGCCCCTGACAATTGCATGATTATAGATAGCTCCGTGTATTGCACGCTCAAAATCAATGACAACCTTTATAAGATTTAAAACAAGGTTAAATTGAAAACATTTCTTTTTCCAACAACTAAAAAAAGTGTATGTAATTTTTTTAAACTTAAATTTTCACACAATAGTTACTAATAAACTAGTTTCAAATTATTCAAATTTTATCATAAGTAATCGACCTTAATTTTTTGATTTATTGTTGAAAACTAAACATGTATTATTATTTATTATGTAAAATAGTCCTCACATACTGATTTTTAACAAATTTGTTAAATATTTTTTTAATCAATTTTGAAAAATCCGTTATCAGTACACTTTCTATTAAATATTTTTACACCAAAAACAGGTATACAGTGTTATTTTTCAGGTCAATAACTCCCAAGATACCCATTTGGAACTAAATCGTTAGAGCTGTTTTTAAATATTTTGAATTTTCATAAGTGTCCACTCATTAAACTAACCTTAAAAGAATTTTCGTGAAAAAAAACCTTATTATCTTTCATGTAAAATAAATCCTAGAAATAAATATTTAACCCAATCGTTATGGTGATTTTCAAAACAATTATTATTATTATTATTATTATTTTTATATTCAAAAACATCACTCGTAAGTAAACTATCGGTACCCTTAATTTTAGGGCTAAAATCACAATAAAAATAAAAATTTCTGGTACAGTCATACATGGGACAGAGAGAATAAATAACCCACTTTTTCACATAGAATGTAACGATTCATCATTATCTTGCCATGGACTTTTTTTTAACGATTACAATATTTATTTTGAATTTTAACCCCTTTTATCTCAAAACATTATTTTTATGTATGGGCCCTTCTTCTAACTACCACCTCTATTTAATTTTAATGAAAAACCATACTTAGCTATCACAAAAAATCACTCACCTTCTACATCCTTTAGCACTTCTTTATTCGTGGGCAGTTCCGGAACAGCATCACGTTTGCTTACGTAAATGCTAACCTAGAACGGTTGAGTTTCGATGGTCTTTTACAGAAATTTGCCTTGGCTCTTCGTTTTACACCATTACTTATATAGCTTGTCGATTTATATTTTTCATCACTTAGTGAATATGATTTGTATCACTATCGATTATAACATGACTGTCTATGTTGTCCGTGTACACTTTTGTTCAACACTTTTTGTTCGCTCATCTCCAGTGAACTTTACCATTGGTAGCAGCCTGAGCCATTGAAAATTTGTTACTTTCTATTATAAACAAATTTTTGACCCTTTAACTCTACATAAATGAACCTTTCTTGATTCAATCACTGGAACACTACACGAAGTGATTTCTATAGTTTGAATATATGTCTTTAAATGTCTATGCAAAGCCTTGTCTCATAACTGGTATACGTGGCCAAACAGTAATGTTTACGTGGCCCAATTGTAATAGGCCCAGATGGGTAGTAATAATCGGGGAACAACAACACATGTATCCCTCTTCCTCAACTCTAGTATCGTTGTGTAAATCATGCTTGACCCTAAACACTCTATATATATATATATATATATATATATATAATATATATATATATATATATATATAATACATTATATATTATACATAATATATATACATATATATATATTATTACATATATATAATATATATTATTATATATATTATATCATATATATTATTATAAATGAAGATACATTTATATATATATATATAAATGAAGGATACATTTAATTCCTTATTTAATCCTCCATATCAAAATATACCGTATATTTTTAAATAATATTAATTTAGTTTGTTTAGTTGGATGTATTCCAACTTTTGATTTGTTATTTTTCTATTTCAATAATTTGCGTTGCTCTATAGCTCAAAAGCTATGAGGTGTACCATTATTATACATTTATTTTTCAGTAAATAATGGGAGAGTAAGGAATATTTAGCTTAGGAGCCTAATATTAAACCTATTTTACACAAAACATTATTTAATATTACTTCATTGCATTAAATACTACCAGTTTCTTGTTAGTTGAAAAATTATTTTAAGCGATCTTAATTTTATGGTTAATTTTTTTTTTTAATTCTAAATGAAAAAAATGAAAGTAAAACAATTCAAACATACAGGTGAAAGTACCATAAACACATACAATTCTTTCCCAACTCCTATTTTCTTGTAACCTTGCTCATCTCTTCCCTTACCCCTCCTTTTTTTTTACCACCACATCCCCTAACCTATCACCTCTACTGTATATCCCACGAGCTAATTGAGAGGACGGAAATCTAATCGAAATGACAAGTCAAATTTCATGTTTTAGATGTCCCAGCAGCTTCCATACCCTTAGGTTACAATCATATACACTCATCAACTCATGAGCTAAGTTGGTTTCCACACAGGAGCGTGACGGTTCGAATCTATACTTCGATAAAAAAAATTATTATATATATATATATATATATATATATATATATATATATATATATATAATATGCTTTTTGGGATTATGATGACACAAGCACCATAATTTAATTGCAATGTGGAAAAAACCAAACAAACTGACTAGAAACGAAACGCTGAATTTTTGTTGCAAATTTACATAATTTAAATAGAGGTAGGTTGATATTTTTATTTAAGTAACTTATTCACCCTTTAAATTTAATCAATTTAATTAATAAATAATATTTTTAATTACCACTGCGTCTTAATACCAGTTTGGGTTTTTTATTAGATACGTTTATGCGTTAGCGGTGAATAATGTTTATTTAATAGGAATTGTACCCACGTGTAGGGAAAAAGGAAATATGTTTATTAAAAAACGACCTCAGTAAGCTTGTCAAGGATTTGAGCCCCGAGCCTTATGTAATCAACGGTCCAGTCCATTGCAAAAGTGACACTTTAAACCATTTATATATTGCTTTAAAATTAATAACAATATTTTATCTAATCTAATAATCACACCAGTTTATTTGTTAGCGTGAACGACACGTTCATTAGCTTAAATAACGTTTTATCTTGTGTTAAAACCTAATGAATATATTAGTGAGGATGCAGTTTAGCCCCTCCTCTTCTGCCGATTTCAACCAATCAGGAGTACAATCCTGGCTATTTTAACTGTGGTTTTCATTAGGAAAAAATCTCAAAATATAACATTTAAGGCTAATGTTCTTCCAATGATTTGAAGGCATATTTATTGTTTGCCACAAATAACATAGCTGTACAGTTCTATCATTAGTTTAAATTGAAATGGTTTTCCATTCTCCCTCCACTCAAATTCGGGTATACTTTTTCTAAATTAAACTGTCCTCATCCCTAACACACTATACATACTCTAGAGTAATTAGTACATGGGAGTAAAACCAAACTGGTCGTAAGATGCTGTGCTAAAAATAGACATGTCAATAAAATTTTATTATTATTAGCACTGCGTCTTACTACCCGATCGGGTTATACGCACTTACGCTAATGTGTAATGGTAGGGTTAAGGGTTATTGTGAGATGAAATGGAGGACCTATAGTTTAACATAGGATCCGAGCCACGCTGGAGTCCTCCACACATTCACAAGTTGTGATTAATACAGTCTTGTCAGAGGTGAAGGAAGGGTTTGGCGATCAGAGTGAAAGCTTATAAAAACTTTAGATATAAATTTTGGCCCTACCGATATATTTTTTCGGCTCTAGGCCGGGTTACAGGCGCCATCGGAAAACCCCTTTTTTGGATTAAGTGGTTCATAAACAGATTAAAAACTAGATTTTTGTTTAAGACCCCAATAGTTCCTTTCTTTAGTGCTCATGAGAAAGAAAAAATTATCTTTACACACATCTAATATTTAATCATGGGGAAAAGAATTAAATAATTGGTTCTATGTATTAATTTGTTCATTATAATTATGTACATACATTTTTAATAATTGGATAGAAATAACAAAAACAACGCGTGGCTAGACAGTACGGCGATTGAGATTAAAAGTCAATACACACATTCAAATCACATTTCAATTTTCATTATTATTCTACGGTAAGTTTAACTTTTTTTCCAAATGTTTATTTATTGAAGTAAAAATAAATATTATCCATTCTTAATCAATTAATTTAATACCAACGTCCAACAGTGAACAAGTGGATACAGCCAATCTCATATAGTTCACCTGTCACTGGCCATAGTTCGATGCTCGAATCATACTAGTTGTACCTCTTATGATTTTCCTTAAATTTTCTCCCAATCTCCCTTCATGACGGTGTGATAATATTTACTGTGAATCAAACCTTACCTTTATCAAGCCCATTAATATGGTTGATTTGAAATTAGCCGAACCGGTAATAAAAGTGGTGAGTAAACATTTTAAAAACATTATATTAGCAATTAACAATTTAAAATAAAATCTACACAAAATTCCTCTAGATTAAAAAAAAAAATATTGTACTTCAAAACATACAATGAATAATCTGTGTAGCTAAACCAAGTGGGCACACTTTCTAAAATGACCAGATTGATATCATATTTGAAACTTCCTTAGTTCCTCCTTTAAAGCAAGCCCACGACACATGACATATTACCCTCCATTTTCCTAGCGACGTATAAAAAACGTAGTTCACTTACGCCCGGGTGAAAATAATCCTTATATAAGGGAGTGGGGGAGCTATCTCTCTTCCATATATATATATATAAATATAATAATAAACCTCAGCATATCAAAATGAAGGGATGAGTGGTTGACCGAAGTTTTATTAACGTCAAGACGTTAACAATATGCAGTACAAGAAATGTCCACGAACATTTTGTTTACTTAAAACCTTTTAGATTATTCTCACGAACTTTTATAACCGTAGTTAACTATAAAAAAGAAGATAATAATGTGAATAGGATTAATAATCTATCTCGATGGAATATTGGATAAAATGTGTGTAAAATTCACCCTCTCCGTTTAAATTAGAAGCACTGCTGGGGCTCCCTATTTTTATTCAGATACATCTTTATCCATGATTTCACTATACTACGCTATCTTAAAAATAATTATAGCAACAGTAAGTGGTTTACAAACTAATTAAATAATATTAAGACTAGTATGACTAAATATGGTGGAAAAGCCATGGATTAGATTCGAGATCAATATAATAGATTTAAGAAACCTAAATTATGTATTAAGGGACCTTCATTGTATTACGTGATCACATTTTGGGCAGTTTTGGATCCCCCTATCCCTTTGTAGGAAAAAAAATGCATACCCCCCCCCCCCCCCTCCCAACCCAACCCCTTTCTGTTACGTTATATTTGTCGGCATTTTGTCATTTGTTCACAGGAATAACCATTGTTTTTTATACAATTTTTAAATTGCCGGTAATTATTAACGTAAAGGTGTAAATTAATGGTGCGAAATAATTAACAATAAATATTATTAGAACTTAATTTGAATTTACTCTACTAAACGGGTAAAATTTAAAAAAGTAGTAAAATAATTGTTTTAATGTTTTAATTTCAACTTAATTGATTTTATAAAAAAGTTATTATTATTGAGTACATAATTATTATAGCTATACAATATTCCATACCACTCTTAAACTGATGACCAATGTATTTGAAACTACATCTCGACACTTTTAATTATTATGTGTCCATTTTGTGCCGGTCACTGCGCATTTTTCCGTCTCTCTCTCTCTGTCTAACGTAAGAATTGGTCTGACACTTTTCCCCTTTGTCATCAAAAATAAACAACGCTTGAACCCTCCTTATCACGCTAGGGTGCTTACGAAACACTTGAATACCTTCTTACATATACGCTAAATTGAAACAATAGACTTATAGGAACATAATTATAATTACAAAATAATACTTCAGTATTAATACTCAGAACCATATAAAGTAAAATATACTCATGATCATAAATTGGGAAAAATAGTATAACATTACTTGGCCATGGAAAACTATGGATATAATAATACCGATACATTTTAAAATGATGCAGAATACCCTTTAGAAATATATAAATTAACAAATGTTATAAACTAAATTATTATTATTATTATTATTATTATTATTATTATTATTTGCACCGCGTCTTACTACCCGTTCGGGTTATACGCACTTAAGCTAATGTGTAATGGTAGGGTGATTGTGAGATGAAATGAAGGACCTACAGTTTAACGTGGAATCCGAACCACGGAGGAGGCCTGGAATTCCCCACATTCACAAGATGTCTTGTCAGAGGTAAAGAGAGGGTTTGGAAATCAGATAAATCTGTACCGTGACCGAGGATTGAACCCCGGCCGCCAGCACAGAAGTCTAACACCTTACCCCTAGACCACCAGGTCACCTAAACTAAATTAAAATGGCAAAGTGGTTCATGGAATTAATTAATATTAATTCTAATTTTAATAAATATGACAAAAAAGAAATGAATTTGACTTGAGAAAGATTTAAGAAACTTAAATTAAGTGTTACTTACATACCATGTTAGAAAAACAGGCTTAAAGGAGTTAATATCAATATATTTATCATGTTTTTTCCTATTATATCTATGCATTATATGATGAGAGGTAAGCCATCAACTGACAAGCACATTGTTCCTAGCTGGATCGTTTATAGTGAATGAATATTATTATATTCCTGTTATAAATATTGATTAATAAACTACTTCTATCCAGAGGGGTACCCACGCTGTTTAAAAAGGTAAGCATGACACCATACTTATTGTCATTTATGGAAATGTAAGCGTTTAGAATCCCGGAAAATTGCTTTGGAGTGGTTAAACATTTGTGACTTTCCCTGTTGGTTTCTACCATCATCTCTCTATTCTAATGCATGTGCACTTTAAAAAAATATATCTTCCTGATACCTACCACTTAGAGTAATAAATTAAAAACAACGTATAAAGCATTCTAATTAAAAAACCCTATCACTCATAACAATATTAATTTCTGCCTGAGAAAGGGCTCACAAGAAGTTATGGTTCATGAAATAATCTTAACAGTAAAAGCCGTCTAATTAATGAAGACTCGGTGAAACCGGTCATTGGTGACTTATGAGGGAAGATTATGTCAGAATGGTAACCAACCAAAGATAAACGGAACTGTACAAAGGGTAGGGAAAAGTGTGGGTTGGGGGTGGGGGGGATGAAAAGGTGGGAGTAGTTTGGACGAGCTTCTAGATCCTCCGATTTAAGGCCCCATCACGCCCCGAGATACATGTCCTTGCTCCTGCATATTCATGGTCGCGCGCGCTAACGGGCTGCTCCTCCGCGGTGAGGGCACGCACTTTTCAAGGACCCTCTCTACAATCACTCATAGAAGACAAAGGAAGTAATAAGACGGAGATATGAGTGAGGGAGTTAGTTGTGTGTTCCCTGAACTGAGGTAAAATGGAGAGGCTCTTTTATTATTTCTATAATGTTTTCCCTACACTCTCTTCGGCTAGTGATTGAAAATCTACTCTAAATTAATGTTAATATTCCCTTTTTACTTTCCCGATATCTTACAGGTAGAGAAAGTATAGTCATCGTCAAAAAAATCCAACTCAAGATTTTGATGAATCTTGACGTTTAATGACCCTCCCCCCCTCCCCAAAATCCAAAAATGTTGTTTTTGACTCTCCGTCTGTCTGTCAATACCTCCAACTATAGCCTAAACTATTTTACCGATCGGGCTAAAACTTGATATCTAGGGTTTTATAGGATTGCCCGAGGGTTTTTTGGAATTGGAAAGATCAGTTATCAAAGATGCTTAATGGAACTTTGGTTGTGTGGAACCTATTTTAGTTAGTTTAACATTTAAGAAAGACACACTACCCGCTTCGGTGGCCACGTGGTTTAGCACCCCACTCTCGTGTTGTAATAGACTGCTGAAGATGAGAAGATCAGGGTTAGATCCAAATCGGGTGCACTAAGGGTAGTTTTCCTAGATGGTTTTACCCTCCCTCCACGCCAATATGGTTACACTTCATCTTAATTAAACCTTCCTAATCGCTAACCTATTAGTGTAATTAGTACAGAGGCATATAACCTGAATGGGTAGTAAGAGGAAGTGCTAAAAAAAATAAAAAGATATACCCAAAATTCAGTTTATCACTCAAAGTGTTAATAATTTAATTTAAATAATGTTTTTTTTTTACAATAGATTAATACAAGTATTAGAATCGGAGACATCCCTTAGAAGGAGCCCTTAAAAACTAATAAAAACCCTCTTGCCCCCTTATATTATTCCCCTTACATATTTGTCTAAGACAAACGAAGAGGTGATTAAATAAATATTGATCTCACCTTATAGTCTTAACATCTCATAGGTGATTAGTTATAGACTTAAATACATATACAGAAAAACAGAAACATCCCAGGTCAATAAGTCCACAACATCTGTGTAATATTATAAATCAAAATAAGAGGCAACTTTGTAAAGAACGGAACTATTCAGTAACATGGATTTGTTTTCCAAAATTATTTATTTGCAAATTGTATGGATTGTTTTGTATCATTGTATATAGTTAATTATTTTATTATTTATTAAGTTTTAAAAGTTTTTTATTGCTAGTAATATTTAATAATGATAATAACCACTTGAAATTTGAAACATAAATGATTGCTAAAGGAGCATAATATCTAAATTGAAATTGAGTTTTTCAGAATAATTTGATTTTTTGATCAATGTACTCGTTAACTTATGTGAATAATTATGATTACAGTTATTTTTATAACTTGATGACAATATAGTATATTTAGGAATTAAATTAAAACCATTAAACTAATTTCCCATTAATATCATAAACGTCGCTGTTATCATCAAATTCTGATTGTTTTTAGCTTTGCTATGCTGGACAACTACGAATATCTGGATAGATATATCATGGATAACTTCAGGAAATCCATAGCAAAACTTGCACCCCAGGGGCAAATAAAGTTGCCATTGGTCTTAACTGAAAAGTCACAGAACCTCTAAAAGGATTTACCGTAGATAAGATGGTAGGTGGGTGGCCAAAGATGGAAGCGTAAATTATATCCAAGAAACAGCGTTCAATTGCCGATACACAACTTTTGGTTCCTCTATAGGCTGGCCGAAAAAGATATATATATATAAGTGATAATGATGGGATTTTTGTTTGCGAGTATAAAATGTCAAATTATTACATTTAATTCATCACCTATTGATCTTACTAATTGGTGAGTTTATCTTACACTAATGACTCTTTAATCCAAAAAGTCCAGATTAAGCCCCCACCAATAACTATATATTGCCTAATTATTTGGGAATCGTCACCTTTCAAAGTGATAGCTAAAACATTTTAGAACTCAATATCCATTACTTAATTATTTTACTTTTGATTAAATTTTAATTAGGGTTATTTAAAGTGAACACGGTAACTAAGCACACGAATTATAAACATGATATTCTAGAGCATATAAATCATCCTTATTGTCAATTCCTCACCGTTAAAGTGTACAATTATTATTTAACAAGTTATACTTGAAATTGAATTGAAGATACTTAGTAAAAGTCAACTTGTTAAATACGTTAAAAACTCATGTAAGTAGGTGGAGTTTAATAATTTTAATAACAAGCATTCTTCAAATAAATATCTCTGAATAAACCAAAAAAAGACCTATAATCTTGCAACAACGAAGGGCCTAAATGTGATTAAGGTGTCTGGTGCTTTAATCTAATCCAAGTCAACTGCTTTTGTTTCCCCAGAAATGTAGTTTCTCATATTGGACCAAGGTAGATTATTTTTAATTGTGTATGCTATTATTTTAAATACAGCTTCAGATATTAATCAACCAATCTAATACAACTTTAGATAATAATTGAACATAGGGGATGTAACCATTTATTTCACTAACTCCAACAATACATTAAAGATTAGGGACTAATTATTTATTCAGCTAGTGAACAAGATATTTTAATAAGTTGAAAGAAGAATGAAAGATGTTTAGTGGGCCTCCTTTCTTCAACCAAAATTGGCTATCAGCAATTTTGAATATGAAATATGAATTAGAGGGGTGGAAGTGCTTTAACTAATGCCAACTCACACTCTCCGAGTGAAAAAGATGACCAACATGGAGGAAAAAAAACTAATCTGTGTGAAAAAAAACTCAATCTACCGAGTCATAATATTTGCTACATTTTTTTGGCAACTGAATATAAGCCGTTCGGGTTTTACGCAAGCTTCTATACTAATAATAAAGCTTAGTCTATAGAATATAGCTTTTTATCTTGTGACCGATCATTTAAAAAGTGACATTACGAAAACTCACCCAATTATATGTGTTAGAAATAAAGGGAATTCTACGACGACTGAGTCACATTAAATCTCTCCAAGAAAAAACTAGAGCTCTTCCATAAAGAGAACAATGACCAACATAATAGCAATAACAATAAATATATCCGCCTTGATAATAACACTGTTGTGGCTCTCTGACAGTACCAATTGGTGGCAGTTACAAACATAACTACTGTACGATGTGGAGGTCCCTCTAGAGTCGTTTTAAACACACCATTAGTCGCTGAAGTGGCCAGGTTCCATCTCGAGAAGTAAGTTCTGCTACTTTTATATAAATAATAATATTGTTTAATGTTAAGAAATTGTTTTTAAACTTACTGTAATGTTATATAAAGTTCACATAGTTAAACCCAAATGAGAGAATAAAGGTGAAATGAAAGGGAACGCGAGTTAAGGCCATTAATTTTGTTTTGTTTCTATAACCAAACACTATTGTTTGGACAACATAAACAGTTTAGCATCTGACATTTTTACTGTCATTTACGAGATCTACAAACAACAAATTGACTAAAAACAGCCACAATATTTTGCTGGAGACAAAAATCATGTTGTCTACTAGTACTATTGGTCTTTGACTATTGTCAAATTAAAAAGAAAAGTATTCTTTCACTTGTAACTGTACTAGATAGGTGAGCGTATAGCCCGGACGGGAAGTAAGACGCGGTGCTAATAATAATACTAGATAAATCTTGAATCTAATAATGTAATTTAAGATATGGCCGTGCTTTGGATAATGAGTAATAATCTTGGCTTTGATCTCTGAGAGGTGAAAATTTAATCTCCAAGCTTCACTAAAACAGATGAACAAGGGATAGTGCTATCCTTAGAGCTCTCTCTACCTAGTTACTATAATTTTTGCGAGAAAAAGTAAACCAAATAATTTTATTGAAATTATTTCAATTATTTGTGAAATAAATACTTAGTTACGTTTATAGTGACTTTTGAGTCGTTCTAATAAAAGAATTTCTCACTTGATTTGATAAAATGTATTATTTCGATTTCCTTCAGATGTATATTTTTACTGATGATAATTGACACGCCAACCTAACACAAACATTATTGAATATAATTAATTAAAAGGGGGGTTTAAATAGTAATAGGACCACTAGATAGTAGTCAAAATTCATTTTAGAAAGTAAATGTAACTTATATGTTTACTGTTAATAACTTGACACGTCGGCTTAAAACAAGCATTTTTGAACATAATTAATTAAAAGGACTTTAAAAAATTAATAGGACCACCAGATAGTAATCAAAACCCTTTTTAGAAAGCACACTTTAGTGCAGTTAGTTGAAACTTTGCTTCCTGGGTCCTATTCAGGAATAATATCTTGCGGTGAACATCTAAATAGTTTGACTGGAGAAATTTTATTGAACTCTCTTCATAGGCCATCTAAACTATTGGTACCCGGTGATTAAATCTTATTATAAATATACAATAATATATATGTAAATGGTTAAAACAACACTTTTATTTATTGTTGATATATGTATTTGGAACTTAACATATGTATTTACCATGGAGGCTCTTTCCATATCCCTTTGAGATGAGATGATTGTGATAGTGAATATGAGGGTTTAGATCTAATTTAAGCCTAATTAACCTAACTCTGGTGAACGTTGGTATAGTTCCACTTTCAGGAAAACTACCTTTGGTATTGGTTTGAAATCGAACGAGAAACCCCTAGGTACGTAGAAAGGTGCACAGGGTCGATTCGGAACTCAACATTAACAACAACTGTAATTGTTCCCATCAAACAAGCTCGTTTCCATCTGTTGTAAATGAGCATTTAAAGACGTGTTTTTTTTCAAGTTTGTGATTAATATGCAGCTCGTGAGAGACTATAGTATTAACCGTTTACCTT
This sequence comes from Timema cristinae, assembly GCA_039000515.1. Taxonomy (NCBI): domain Eukaryota; kingdom Metazoa; phylum Arthropoda; class Insecta; order Phasmatodea; family Timematidae; genus Timema; species Timema cristinae. Next base: position 45,788,153 of record JBCFYV010000935.1, on the reverse strand, counting down.
GATATTTTTCATTTGAGTTAGGATTTTATTGTAGACTATTATTAACGTCATCATAATCGATACAGATAGCTACACATACATCTATTTTTAAAATGTAAAAGAAATATTCTTCTTGAAACGGAATGTTCATCTAGTTTGGTGAGATACATTTGATGGTAGCAGGGAGTATCCATATGACGATGATATTGCAAGATGGGGCACCAGTTTATGGTTTAGATGCTGGTCAGAGTCGTGGAGGAAGGGCAGTTTGGGGGTAACGGGGGAAGACCTCATTAGGGGACGCTGGCTGACCAGAGTGAGGATGGGTGAAGAAGTGCAGGGGACATTGAGAAGAGGAGGGTGGGATGGGGTTCAGGGTCTAGTGTCCACCGGACGTGCCACCGACGGCAGTTTTCTTATGCGGGTCACAGAAGGACAGGTCAATGCACGTATCGGCCCGGCAAACTCCACAGACGGCATTCTCTTGACAATTTTGAAACCATACCATCAAAAACCTTTGGTATAACTCTCCCTGCTCAGAACTCTCAAACTTCTGAAAAATAAATTTACCTCCTCTTACCCCGCCAACACGCTTGAATAATAAAAACCATCCGCTCCTTTTCGGAGGGGTAATAATACGAAGCCTTCTCCACAAGGATATTCAAGAACTAATTTGGGTAGACCACCCAGTTACTTTGATAGCCGGGTTCACTCGTGAGGTTTTATGTTCAAACCTTGACTCATGAAGTTCCACGAAATGTTTTTGGTTTTTTTGCACGGCCAGCTTGGTAGCTACATCTACGTTCATCACGTGCGAAGGAGAGGTAGTATCTATGTACGTCATAAACCCTCTATGAGCTATATTTACTGAACGTGAGAGGACTTGGTCTTGACAGGGTCACCCAATATTATAAAATCATTGGCTAAAACTGTAATTTTAGTGTTTTGTCATGAGGGAATTACGCCTATTTACTTCTTCGGTCACTAAGCCAATGACATCGAGATTAATTAAAAAATTTGGGATTAAATAAAGTTCCGTTTAGTATTAAAGGTATCTGCAACAATAGAAAGATTCCCACGATCAAACTGCCTGCGAGGTAAAAGAATATACTATTAGATATACGTAATATTTATACATTTCCAATAAAGGTTCATTTTTTTAAATACAAAAACGAAGAAACTTTATTTTATCAGATTTGTGATTTTAAACTATTTTAGGAGGAAGAATAGGCGTGAATATGTTTAGTTAAAATGTCCATGGATATATTATTTCTTATCGACACGTGCACTATTATATAATTTAGGCCTATTTAAAACAGTCTATAAAAAGAAGTTTACTCTTGAAATAGCTAAATCTATTTTCATATATAGTCCTAATCTCACTTAATATAAATACCAAATAAAATATTTGGGAAATTAATACTTATACAAATCTAACTGATTTAAGTACTAATAAAATTACAACTATTAGTAAAATAGAGATGATTTTTTTTCTCTAATATTGATATATATAAAAGGGATAGACACATTTTTAATACATTTTGATTTTTTTCTAAACAGTAAGAAAGTAAGTGTGTATATAATTATATTATATCTAGATAAAAAGTAAATATAATAAAACAAATACATTATGATTGATCACCTATTTAATTGAAAGTTTACTCCTTTATTACTATTATTCATAAGAATTAGATACATTTAAATAGAGTCAATAAAATATTATAAAATATAATAGGCGAATTACTGTGTATACTTCTTTATATCAAATTTCCTTTACACTTTAATGGTTTTAAATCATATTTTTAGTTTAGCTCTCTTTACTGGAAACATTTAATTTCTACCCCATTTTACCTATGAAGAAAAATAAAAAATAAAATTTTAATTAGCTCAGTGTACTTTTAACTAAAAAAAATGGATAACAATGTTTTTACTTTAGGGGACATGGAAACATTATCAAATATTTTTTACAAAGAAGTAGTTTAATTTAAAAAAACAAATGTTTTTGGTTGTTTTTGCTCCAGTACAAGTCTGTTTTTAAAGATCATATTAATATAGCACTGAAACATTAAATAAATACTTTAAAATTTTAATTCCAAATAATACCTGCTAAACCATTCAGCACCAACAAGTTTATCTAAATGTACATACATACCTATCTCTAAATTTATATTTTGGCTCTCTTTTAAAATATTGATATATTTTCATTATCCCAATACTTTATTTATACTTCGAATATGCATTATTAATTTAAAATATTAAATCCAATCAATGAAGTTTATTATAAGCCTTTTTTATCTTTAAAACCATGTTGTTGGACTTCAAACGATAACCATTAATTTTCTATATTTTCTAGATTGGATCCCGATCCGATCGATTGATTAATCCTTACACTGTGTATGCAGCTGATATAAAAATATATTGCAAGTGGTTTAGGAGCTCACTATAAACGTTAGTAACCACTCATGTGTGTCAAGTGCCACACATGACATAATTAACGATGAGATATTTTAAAGTTTATTTTATTTGGTGTTCCGTGTAATACATTTACAAAGCACCCAAAAGGATAAAACCAAGTGTAGCAACATCTGCACTTCATGTCATTAAGAACATGGTCAAAGTCCCTTTACCCCTCTTGCCGACCAAGCTCTCACGATAATGTGCCCTCCGACGCAAGGAACCTTAACTTCCAGACCCATTGTCCAGTCCTGGTAACATTACAACGACATGGTACCCCCTAGCATGCCTCATTATTAACTAACAACCCCACAACTTCCCCAAGCCGCAAGACAAACTTCAGCGAGATGCCTTGTAACGTGCCATTTGCTGGATGACGTAGCTCCAGCATACATTACAGAATGGCATCACTTAAGAGACCTTTTCAAAAAAAAACTATCACTATTTTATACTTATTTTAATTTGGTATATAACGTGAACTTTATATAATAACTTGATAACTAACAATTTACAATTTAATAAACCAAACTAAGTTTGAAAAATCAATATAAATTATTAACATAAATCTTCAACCACTATCGTTAGGAATGACTGTAGAATAGGACATACGAGTTTTAAAATATTGAATATATTTATAAATACAGTAGAATCTCAATCTGACCTGGGCGAGACCGACAGGTGGTCGGACTACCGAAACATCGGATAATATGGAAACAGGTGAAGGAGGAGGGGGAAGGACAAAAATCAAATCAAAATTACTGTAAAAAGAAGTGCAGAGTAGCTATGAATTAAGGTTTGTTGGTAATTATTCTTTTTAAGGCTTGAAGTTTTTCTTCAATAGAAAGAGGCACTTTTTTTTCTGGTTTCACCTGACATTTTTTTTACAAAGTAAAATAACATTAATAAACAAGTGCAAAACACAATCATAGTATGAACGAGAACAGTACAAACATTCACTAAGGCGGGTGAACAGAGTTACAACCACTGAGGTATGTGACTCACTCGCTAACAAATAAACGAGGGTAGTGGGAAAATAATATGCACAACAATGTAAATTACACATCATAAGGATGTTTCGTATTAAACAAAATGTCGGTTTGAGACTCTACTGTACAGTCTGGTATTAAATCAGGAATACCTTAATATGTCTCGCTAACAATTCTTTAGCGCTGACAAAAATTTAAATGTGATTCTCCATAAAGTTATCTATCAGTTTGGGCGATATCGATTTACGAATTTTAGTTAAAATTAGTAACATATTTAATTATTTTCTAATTGTATTTTAAATTATTTTATGATTTGAAGATATAGTTGAGGAGATAAGCACACACATTCAAATTTGGTCATATGTACAGCACCCTCAAATTTATTTTCTTGGGAAAATAAAAGTGTTCATTTAGCTAGTAACGTTAAATAGTGTTTAGATAAGAATTTTAATCAAAATAGTTAAAGCGTATTTAAAATAAATCTATTTATTCTCTATTTGCTTTACAGTAAACTAACTTAAATTATTATAGGGTTAGATATTTAATTACAAAAATTTCTCGGGGAATCTTTAGAAATTCCTAAATATCAAGTTTATCCGCATCAGTAAAATGGGTTTGGCTCTAGTTAGTGATTCAGACAGACTGCATCGGGAAAACCACCTTTTCAATTTCCGAGGTTGAAATGTATCAAAATCTTGAGTTCAATTGTTTTAACGATTAAAATAGGCCTACTTTTTTCTCCGAGGTATAAAGCGAAAGGAAAAGTGAATGAATATTATCTTTTTATATGTTTGTATGAGTGACATATATTATTACTGTGTGTTGTACTATCTATAAATTGACCTAAAAGAAAGCCCATCAAGAATGTATGGAGGTCTCCATCGACACATCTGTGTGTTTTTATGAGACAGATGCACCAATTTTTATGTAAATGAGCTAAAATCAAGGATAAATAAAAATACGGCCAAACTGTTTGGATAGATAAGAATTAAAAAAAGTTACTGATATTTGTAAGCTATAAGAGTTATGCTACTAATAAATTACAAATGATCGGGACTCAATACCCTTTAATGATATAAATTGTATCATAATAGGTTTCAATTTGTTTATTTCACTAATATTGATGATGTTATTTATTTTACACTGAGTATCATTAATGATTAATTAAGATAATATTTAAATTATGGTCAACATTGTGACCTTTTTGTAGCGCATCAATTTATATACATTGTGTCAAGAAACATATAGTAAAAAAATTATTGCTAATCAATGTTAACAAATAATCATATTTTGGAATATATCTTGAAATTAATATTTTCGAATCACAATAAATTATCTAAACTTTGCATTAAATAATATTAAATTAAAAATTATCAATATTAAATATAACAGTTAATGATATAATTATAATAAAAATAGTATTGATATAATAACTAATAAGATAAGTGTATCTAAAAGTATCACTCCAAGATTGATACAAAAATGCATTCAATGTGAAACCAATTTTGAAAGTTATTTTTATACAATCAACAAATATTTTAAAGTTTAAAAAAATAAGATATATTTGTTGGTTGTTAAAATTATTTAGATAATATTATAATGACCATAGAACATACATATTTCAAAATGTAAATTTATAACCGAGTAATGATATTAACAGCAATGGGGAAAAACTTACAGAAATGTAGGCATCTTGTTGCCAAAAACACGAAATGGAATGAATACATCAAAGTATAATATTATTTCTTCACATGTACCATTATAGCAGAAATAAGCTTCAAATAATGTATGTTTTCATTAAGTTTAGTGACATTGTAAGCCTTAAGGCTTTCTAAATAGAATCGAACTCTAGACTTTGGTCAAAAACGTTAGGGTAGTGAGCGTTAAATCATCGCTCTCATATTTTTACATCAACGCCCACATGAATGTCAACAGGAGAGAAAGATGATAGCGATATGATCCTCTCTGCAGAGCTTTCATTGGTCTTTGAAGGACCTGTACGAATAGCCAGAAGCATCCTGTACAATATCATTGGATGGGAATATATATATGACAGTTATTTTATCAGAGGAATCAGAAAAACATCGGTATGGCGTGTGAAATTTACAATCTGCTGAGTGGTATTTTTCATTACATGTAGATCAAACCCACACGTAACAGGAGGTAAATAACGCAGTGAAAACATTTCGTTGCTATGATTTTAAGATGTGGCCTTTATTTTTAAAGGACTATGGTCTTTATGTAAACAACAAGAGTATTTAAAAAATATTAACTATAAAAAAACCAACTTTCATGAGTACTTGCAAAAATATGGATTTTAGTAGGTACAAAACCATATTTCATCAAATAAAATTTAATTCTGTACCCATAGACCTCAACGTTGAATATGCGTGGTTTTAACAAAACACACAAAACAAATCCATGTTAAAATATGTAACTTTTGAAGTACTACGAAATAAAGAGTAATTTAACCATTGTAATATCGTCTCTCTTTATACTACAAGATGAAAACTGAGCTACAAAATGTTACATTCGAGAAAATATATACTAGAATGTTATTTATAATCACAATAACAATATGCTTTGAATTGATGAACGAATAATATTACTAGGGAACAAATTAGCTCTAAAGAAGAAAAAAATGGAGGATTGTAAATGTAATCATACGAAATAGAGACTACAAGAATTTTAAAAATATTAAATAATGCGCTTTAATTTAAACATTACTACTAAAAGTTCAATTGGGTAACTAAAATTTCTTCAACGCGTTTATTTATTTTAATAGGCTCTAAAAATAATTATTGTTTAAAACTTTACAAATATTTTCTTTGCAAACTCTTATTTTTTGTATAATATTATAACAATTAATATATTATCACCAGTAATTATGTAACAATTTTTGGTTAACCATTTATTTCGGAAAGTGAAACATTGTTTAACAATAGTATTTTAATTATATTATAATTATATTGGTAATGTGGTGCATAACCCACCTATACTAGAGAAAAGTATACATATTTAAAAATAATTAAAAATCAATTTAGTTGAAACTAGTATTATTATTAAGTTCAACAGTAAAATTATTAGTAACTGGTTTTAAGAGGAAGAAATTTAAAGAGTAACTTAGAAATAATGCACTCTCATTAGCTTGGAAGTGGAATTAAAACCAAATAGTTTAAACATTTTGTGGGAAAAATGCATCCAGTGTTCCCGGCAGAAACTAGAATATCGATCTCCTGTCAACAGTTATTACTATTATTATTATTAGCACCGCGTCTTACTACCTGTTCAGGTGATACGCACTTACGCTAATGTGTAATGGTAAGGTGATTGTGAGATGAAATGAAGGACCTACAGTTTAACGTGGAATCCGAACCACGGTGGAGGCCTGGCATTCCCCACATTCACAAGATGGCTTGTCAAGGTGAAGATGTCAACAGTTATTCAGGGAATGGTGAAAACGACGCGTTACACCATTTGGCCATAGGCGTGGGTAAAACTAATAGAAGGGATTTTAACTAATGTTTTGTAAGATTTTTTCAAATACTAAAAAATCTTAAAAAAATACTTAAAAGAACTCATATTGTTGGGCGTGTGGATTAAATGTTACGTTCATCCGGTTTGCTTTAGTTAATGATCGAATTCCAGCTTGGTGTTTTGATGGTGATTTTTCATAAATGTTTTCCCACTCTCCCTACATGCAAATTTTTGTGCACTTCCTCAATGCTAAATCTTCTTATCCCCACCTCAATACCATAGCTTATATTTGTATAACACAAACGGGTAGTAAAACGGTGTTTTTAAAACACGAAAAATAAAAAAGTGAGGTTGTATATTGTAAATTATAATTTTAAAATTCTGGATTTGGGGACTATCAGAGAAGCAGATCTGAAGTCTTCACCAAGTTTTCAAAGAGTTGTTTTGGAATGACTTTAGCCTTAAACTAGCTGAAACAAGGAACTAATTTGAACCCTACTCAAAAAGATAAGACGTTCGAATGGGAACAGGAAGACATTCAAAAACCTATCGCAGATATACATCCTCACACAAAAGTTTCTTTAGCGTTTAAGTATGACCAATAAAAAGTGCGAGGAAAGCAACGAGGAAAGCTAGGAGAAGAGCTGTCCTGAATCGGTCAACAAACAATTCCTTTTAGTTTTAAAACGGTCTATATCCAAACAAACAATTGTTTGATCAGTTCGATTTTTTTAAATAACTAGTTTTAATTTTAAAATATCATCTAACTTAAGTCAAAATATGGTTTGGTCTGAGCCAATATGAATTTAAATGGCACAAAGGAGTGTTCCTCCCCATGGTTAACCATTATATTTTTTAAATATAATTTGAAGATGAATTCACATAAAATGATGTTGATGATTTCAGACTGATTCCTGAAACTCCACGCTATTTTCACCTATATATTATTATGATGTCATCACCATCCACAATTTCTCTTATCTGTCCTCATAGCCTAATTAAAAACTAAAAATGCACCTGAATACGGGATTTGAACCAGAGACCTCTGGCTTAGCACACCATTCTCTAACAATAAGCTATCAAGGAATCTTCCCGGGATTAATGTCATTATAACTCATAGTTTAAGGTAGAGTCTGTGATGGACGTGTGGCGTGGTTGTGCCTAGATTATATAGGATAAAATTTGTTTGGACTCATGGTTCCACTTCAGATATATATATGGCCTACGTGTGCGTGTATATATATATATAGCCTACGTGTGCGTATATAATATATATATACTGGGTTTATACAAATTCTCTGGTAAAACTGCTTGGTGTTGTAGAAGATGGTAAAACCAACATTTTTTGTAAGGTAGTCATGGTTCGAAAGTGATTCCATTCAATGTTTTAGATTACCAACTTTTCTAGTGGAACGTGAGGGGTGTTAGCCATTCGTGTGCACAGTCCTAACCAAGATTCGAACTAGATATGGTTTACCACATTGCTTAGACGGCCACAATCATCAGGTATCAGGCAGGCTTGTTGGCTTGTTCAACCGCCCACGGCGGAACACTGTTCGTCTGTTAGAGAGCTGTATAATTTGTTTCAGCAACGCGTCTTACTATAATACCCGTTTGGGTTATACGCCTGTGTACTTAATTTATCTACATGTTTTAGGGATAAGAAAGGTTTTACTTAGAGGAAGTGTGCCCGAATTAGCATGGATGGTGAGTGGAAAACCCTTTAAGGGGGGGGGGGATACCTCAGTACACCTTACCGAGATTCGAATCTCGATCTCCCCGACATCAGCAGTCCAGTTTATTGAGAGAGTAATGCGCTAGACTACGCGGCCAACGAAGCGCTTGTATCGTTGTTGATGGAATTAATTTTAATATTACTTTTTGTCCAATAATATAAACAATAAAAAATTAAATTTTTTAACCTACTTAGAGTGTGAATTAGTTAAGTGTCTAAGACAAAATAACCACAAATTTAAAGCAATACAAGTATTTAGTAACGTAAGGAGCACTAACGACTCTTGGCAACTTAATTACTTTACAAAAGTGTTTATTTTTCCATTCCTTATAAACCCACAAAGCTTGGTCAGAGAGTTTGTATATATATCCTTTATAAATATTCAGTTATGGTATTTATAGGTAGATTCTATAATCCTATTGTGATATTCATTTCACCATTATAAAGTAAATATTTATATGTAATATTTATCTGTGTACCACGTCTTAATACACATCTGACCTGTTTACATATTTACACTGATAAACATGGCTCACATTCGCGTGGAGGGAGAACTGTAAGCCATCTAGACCAAGCCACCCAAAGTTAATAGGAAAGGGATTTAAACCACAACCTCCCAATCACTATAAGTCATGTAAGTTTTGAGAGGATGTGTACACACTAATCGTGTTGTAGGTAATTATAAACTAACATAATCTATGAGAAAACACTGGGTGGACAAAGGTCCTTTTTTTGCTTCTTTACCTTGCGAGGATTTTTTCGATCCAAGGATATAGATTCAATATAAAATAAAACCAGGACTATATAAAATCTACTAAGTTTCTTTATGACTTCCCCATTCTGTTCCGACTAAAAGAAAGTAGTCTTTAACAATAATATAGCATGATAGAAATACGTTACCCACCACGATGTATCGTCGGGAGGGCTTGGATTAAAGCAATGTCGTCACCTAAAACTTTTAAGAGACGCAACATTTCAAATAAAGATAATGTTGTGAGGAGAACTTAAATTTGATGTAAGATTGTATAATACTATACCACGCTATAAAGTAAACATTGAACATCAGGAATGAGCGAATAAAAGTTACAATAAAGTAGCCCCAAAGCTCTCAGTAACAAACCGAGTTCTTCCAAATTCTATAAATATTTCTGATTTTATTTGTAAATAATTTGTTTATCTAATTTGCCCTAAATGTATAAGGTAGGAATTATAAAATTGCTGGTTTACGGGGACTTTTACAATTTCCTAAAAACCATACATGTAATTTCACAGTTAGTACACTCCACATTTTTACTTTCTCGTATCAAAATAAATTATGATTTGAAGAAAAATTGATCTCGAGATTATGACAAATTTTTACGTTTTATGTGAACACGAACCCAAAAAAGCGGATTTTACAAATTTTGTCTGTCCTCAAGTAGTTTGTTTGTTTGTCTGTTGGCTGCCTCTCCCTCGCCACGAATGTAAAATAGTTTGATGTATTTTGTTCTATATTGTATAGGGAAATACCACAAACTTGTGTTTTTTAACACCAGTCCTTCAATTAAGTGTATTTTACTGTTGTCATTTTATGGAATTAAAATTTTTTCAAAAATGTCTACAACGAGTTTGTCCAAAATGGATCCTAGGATTCATTTGAGCTGACAAAAAAATTCGTTGAAGGGTAGTTTACTGATGAATTATTTTTCAAAATCTTAAAATATTTTACAAATGGCTTTGACAATTTGGATACAAACAGGTCTCTTGGTAATGTTTAACATATCAAATACTACAGTTTACTTGTTTTTGGAGTAAAAATTTATTTATCTGATGTTTACTGATGACTGATTTTTAAAACCTGGAAATAATATATGAATGTATATTTGATTCAAATGGGTATCTAGGGAATGTTTGACTTGTTTTTGGGGTAAAACCTAATTTATGGGCAGTTTACTGATGACTAATTTTAAAATACTTGAAATATTTAAAAGAATGTCCAAAATGATTTAGTTCCAAATAGGTGTTTTGGGAACGTTTGACATGAGACAGTTATCACTGTATATTTATTTTTAAAATAGAAAATCATTGATGAGTATTTTATTGATGAATGGTTTTTCTAAATCTGGAAATATTTTAAAACTGGCAATACTAATTTCGTTCCAAATTGGTATATTAGAAGTAATGGACCCCCAAAATAACCGTGTGTACTTTATTTTGGGTACCAATTTTATAAAGGGTCGTTTATTGATTAGTGATTTTTGAAAGTTCAAATTATTTAGAAAATATCTATAACAATTTTGATTAAAATGTACATCTGGGGAATGTTTGACCATAATATGGCAAACAAAGCTGTAAACTTGTTTTTGATGAGAAAATTATGTTATGAGTAGTTAACTGATGAGTGTGTTTTTTATATTTCGGATCATTTAAAAAATTGTTTAAGTAATTTGGTTCAAAATGGATATTTGTTAAGTTGTTTGTAGTATAAAAAGTTATGTAGATCTGTTACTAGTTTTTAAACCATATAATATTAGTTAGCTCATGACTGATTTATGTAAAAAAATTTTTTCAAAATAGCTCTAATATTTGATTCAAAGCTTTTATTGGGGACTATTTTACATATCAATAATAATGTATATTTATTTATCTTAAATTAATTGTTTAAAGGGTAGTTTGCTTACAGGAAATTATAGAAAGTTTGATTTTTTTGGAGTTTGACCTTCAAGAATGAATTCAAAATGGAAATTTGTTTATAGTTTTTCATAATAAATAAGAATTCTTTTCGATTTCTACAAATAACAAATAACTTTAGGATTGTTTACCAATATTTATTTTTAAAAGTTTGAATTTTGTTAAACACTTTAGTTTAAAATATATGTAAATAGTTATTACTGTGATTAACAAGAATATGTATGTCTGTATTGAATAAAACATATTTGTACCAGATGGATGGAATTTATTTACATTTTCACCTCTACACGAAGAGCATGGGTACTGCATTGGTACTGTTACAATGTTCAGGCTACAGTTTTAAACATAAATACAAATTTAACTGTCCAAGGAGATATGATACGAAATAAATATACAAAATGTGAAATTTCGGAATTTCAGAATATTGTATGAAATAGTGTTATCTATCGAGGAGATTTGTATGTGCCTATTTTACTTGTGCCATCCAAGAAGCTTGGATAAAGTTAGTCTATTTAACAAAAAAAAAATCCTAATTTTTATGATAAAAACATCTTCTTATACATCTTTCAAAATTAACATAACATGTAGTAAAAGTTTCACATTAAACAATGAAATATTAGAAAATTATTTAAAATGTATAAATAAAGGATATATATGAAGTACATATTTTGCATTAAGAATCTACTCAAATGATTCAGACCAAATTTAGCACACATAGATAAACTAATAATACATTAATTAATGTATATTGTATAATGTTAAATAAAACATTTCTTTCTTTAATGTAACCAAGCTATTTAAAAATAAAACGTAATTATATTTTCTGAAATAATAATATAATATAAACAAATAAATTAATATACCTTAACATTTAAAAATAATAATAACCAAAGGACGGGCAAAGGCTAAATTTACCAGTCCTAACATGATGAGGAATAAACCAAATACAGTGAATCGAGTCTCACTCTGAAGCTCTTAGATGATAAAAGCCTAGGCCTATAATTTTATACAAACGAATAACCTTTTATTCCTCAGATTCATTTTCTTTCAAATATCGATTTAAAATTACTAATGTCAACCATTGTTTAAATATTTTGTATATTCTTCGTAACATTTTAGAGTCGATTAAAAGATATATCAGAATCTTTAGTTTGTAAATAATTTTTACGTGAACTACAGGCACCGTTATTTGTATTTAAATAAAGTAAAAATGCTTAAAATAAAAGAATTAATAAAAACAAATGGTTCGTTGTGAGAATTTCGAATGTCGAAATTGACAGGTGACCAAAGTGTGGGTTTGCAGTTCATATAGTTTGGACCATAGATATATGAAAGTAGATCTGGTGACTTTTCCTACCTGTCAAATAAGGCTATTCGTGTAAGTATAGTTTACATAAACTTAAAGCATGGCCAAACTTTATCTTAATTTATTTCAAGTAGGAAACCCGTTACCTGCTCAAAACGTATTAAGTCATTTGCTTATTATTATTATTATTATTATTATTATTATTATTATTATTATTATTATTATTATTAGCACCGCGTCTTACTACCCATTCGGGTTATACGCACTTACGCTAATGTGTAATGGTAGGGTGATTGTGAGATGAAATGAAGGACCTACAGTTTTAACGTGGAATCCGAACCACGGTGGAGGTCTGGCATTCCCCACATTCACAAGATGTCTTGTCAGAGGTGATGGAAGGGTTTGGTAATCAGATAAATCTTTGCCGGGACATTTGCTTATTCAAGTAGCCAAAAATGTTGGACATATGTATAGTGCAGTTGATTATTTCTGAAAAAAAAAAAAAGTTCAATCCCTATCGGAGGAATTTTTATTTATTCACATAAAATTATTAAATAACTATTCATCGATCAACCTCTTTAACAGGAAAAGAGGTATTTTAGCGCCTGAGACTGTGCTTTGATCAAAGCCTAGTATGCATTTATTAGCAACAAACAAACGATGTGTTTTTTTCTATTAGTGTGATTTAAAATCAAGTCAATAAAAGGTGATTGGACCTTATATGAAGTTTTTACCTCAATAATAATGTTAAATACTGAAGAATATACAAGTACAATGAGACGTGATGAAGATCGTATCCAAGAAATTATTTATTTAAAAAATTATTCAAGTCAAAATGAAGTTGAAAGCTATCAAAATGTCCCTATAGAATTAAAAATTTTAACTTTTAAGTTTTTTATTTTTTATTTTGGGAAAAGGTAGAATTATCTTAATTTCAATGAGGTTTCACGCAAAATGCCAAAGTTTGGAGATGAAAGATTAATTATAAACCTATAGATAGCCTCACTAAAACAAGTAGAGTTAATGTTGGTTCGGCTGTTAGGAGAACATCTAACATATTTTAGGCTTATGTTAGAGGTTTTGAAACTACTAAACTTCCATTTCCATAAGAGTATAACAGTATTAGGCTATTTTACTTTAAGTAGACACCGCTCTTAAGTTATTTTATCTTACACAAATCTATGTTTACGTCCCTTCAGATAATCCTTTAACGTTCTTTTATCGACATAAATCAATAAGCGTCTCATTTCTTTATGAAATTGAAAATTAACTTGGAAAACGATACAACTTTTTTTTTAATTATAATAAAATCTAGTATTTTTTTTGAGTCCTTAATCTAAATTTACATTGCAAATCAAAAAATACCTTATTTTAGCATCGCATCTTACTACCCGTTCGGTTTGTACGCTTATAAATACTTCTATTTTTAATAACTTTAAGCTAAGCCATGACGTAAAAATTATCCTAAAAGATTAAATAGAAAAGAAGTCAGCAGTCCATGTCATATAAATTTGAAATATTTTAATAAATATTGTCTTAAACAAATATTTTAATAAAAGTCATATATCTCAAAAATATAATATGTAGGATCTAACAATGTGTTGCCTACTCAAACTGTTCAAAGAAAAGGAATAAAAATGATGAAAAATATTATAAAAGAAAAAAAATTGTTAGGAAGCTCATAAAAAAAAGAAGAGAAGCTAATAACAATTGAAGGCATAAAAAAAACTTTTATTCATATTACTTATAATGATGTCCAAAGTTTTTTTTTTCAAAGGGGGAGCAGTAAAATGTGAACGTTAAAAATTCCGCGTTTATAGAATGTTTTTCAGAAAGGGAAAAAGAAATAAGGAAAAAGTTTCTCCACCCCAGACCTTTTTGTTGTCGTCAACGTCAACATTGGCGTAACTGCGAGGCCATTACATGCATAACTAGTTTAAGAGCCACACCCTCACAAGTTAGTTGCGGTGCAAAGTCAACGGTAAGGAAAGGAGAAAGGACACTGGTTTTTATATTAATTCGAAAGGTTGCAACTCAATATAGAAACCCCTTACTTTGAAATTGGCATTCGTGATTCCGATATTACCAATGCCTAGTTCTATGTTGAAAGCTGTGAGCTCGATATTGACAGCCCTTACTTCAAACCTGAAACTCCTTACTTAGATATTGACAGACCGTAAATATATTTTTAAACTGCTTACTGGAAATGAGTGTTCTATGTAGTGGTTTCTCATTACTTCCCCAGGCAAATCATATCTCAGTTTTCTAAAAGTTAATCCTTTTCACAATGTACAAATCGCTTAAACAATATTAGTTGCAGCTAACATAAATGATTAATAGTGCTTATAAAAAATCAAATAAAGTACATACTACTCTTCCGCTTCGGTGGCCGCATAGTCTAAAGCACTAGTCTTGTAGTAGACTAGACTGCCGCTGATGGGGAGATCAAGGTTATAATCTAGGTCTGGTCTACTGATTTTCTACCTACCCTACATGCAAATGCGGGTATACTTCCTATAAATATATCCTTATTAATCCCTAAGTCAATTAGCTCAATTAGTACACAAACGTATAAACCAAACGGGTAGTAAGATGAGGTGCTAAAAAAATATATAAGTTATGCTGACCTATTTTAAATCAACCAAACTAGAGGCAAATTATTAATATTTAGTTTCGTATTTATTAAAACTGTATCTAGTAGCTAGCACAAACATGCTGTACACAGTTTGAACGTAATGTGGGTTAATAAGCCTTAGTCTTAAGGTGCGGCAGAAGGGAGCGCGAGTAATTTTTCAGTTTTTATAGAATTACATATTTTTAACCAAAATAAATCAAATATTTCTCCAGTAGCAATGTAGAGTTTAGTTTTCTACACATACTAATATCAACAAATCTTGAATATCTGTAAAGTGTGTCTTGGAATGTTGTCAAAACACTTTATCTTTATTTAAAATGTTTTGACAACATTCCAGGACACCCTTGACAGATATTCAAGATCTGTTGATATTAGTATTTGTAGAAAACTAAACTCTACATTGCTACTGGAGAAATATTTGATTTATTTTGGCCAACTAATTTATATTCTATAAAAACTGAAAAATACTTGCACTCCCTTCTACCGCACCTTAAGACTCGCACTTATATTTTGTCGTTAATAATGACCAGTGGACTAGTGACCTAAGGGATGGCTTTCCAAATTAAAAATTATCAAGGTAGATTTTCCAATCTTAATCTACCTTCATAAATATATTCTATACCTAAAAACTACCACCCTACTATTCCTTAGTCCTTAGATTTTGGATCACTAGTAAGGCTGGTTTTGTAAGTACTTATTAATAAAATATTATCAAGAACGGTTTTTTCAATTTGAATTATTTTTTTATATAGTAATCCATTTAAGTGATTACATGTGTGCATTTATAAATACACCAGAGTGAGCAGGATTTATATATTTCTTAAACAAAACAGCACTATCATTCCATAATAAACTACCATTCAAAGCATGTGAATTTTAATATACAACTTATTTTACAAAGCTGAAAATTTCACAGTTTTCTTGCTAAATTATTTAATGTTCATCTTTAACTAAAACCATTTTCGATCAACTAGTTTTTACTATTTTCTAGTTTCAGAGATAATTTTTATAAATAATTTATCATATGTGTGGATGGGATAGTGTTAATAATGTCACAAAACACAGCTTGGATAGCAAATATATACCTTAAATTTTGGGTTATTATTAAGATTTGTTAAATTTATAAAAAAAGGCATTTATTAACTCTAAAACAAATCTTGTGGATTAACAACATTAGTGTACTTTTCTAGAATACGAGAGAGTAATATAGACGGAAACGTGTTAAAACTTTTTATACAAATGTCTGAAGTGTGGTTTTATATGTAGCGGCCAATTTAAACTAAACTATATTTTATTTTATCTATTTAGCACCTCAGCATAATCCCCATTTGGACTATACGCTTAAGTACTAATTAAGATAGTTGGCTAAGAATTGGGAGGGTTGAATTTAGAGTAAGTGAACCCTCATTTACGTGGAGGCAGAGTGTAAAAACTTTTATGAAAACGACCCCCAGTTCACCCAACCGAGATTCGAACCTCGATCTCCCCATCCTTGGGAGTCTAACTCAACATGAATCTAGCGCGTTAGCTAACTACGGCACCGAGGCAGGTTATACTAAATTATTATATTTGAAAACATTCAAATTGAAGACATTCAAATATTACATAAAAAAGTCAAAAAATGTGTGCGTTGGTTCGTTTCTAAATAGAAAATTTAATATAATATTTAAGTTGTATTTCATCTTAACCATGTTATGTTAAATTGACCTGATATTTGTTATTTCTTTCATAACAAGTGTTATTAACCACTCTATCCAAAGGTATTGAAGTGATATAAAATAGATCCACGAATATACCTCTCTTGTGTAAAAAGATAGGTGAATATTCCAGATTGAGAACTAAATGTGGTTAGACATTCTCAGTTCAAGATTCGCTACCCAAACTCCATGTTAATGACAGCGAAGTTAAATGAAACTCTAACGTCCTAGACCTATTTACTATCATTGCATTTAGAAAATTTGTTAAACAGTTAAAGTTATTGTTAGTATAATATTGTAATATATATATATGTATATATATATTTATTATCTGATTATCATAATAAAATATTAGAATATAATTTTAAGAATCCTATTATTATTATTATTATTATTATTATTGAAATAATAATAATAATAATAATAATAATAATAATAATAACCTAGTTAGTTTTTGCATCAGATACAATACCTTTGTAATAAGGGAAAAATATTATTAAATAATGAAATATTCTCTTATATATGAGAGCATTGTCGGACCAAATTTAAATCAGTGAAGCAATAAAGCATGTTTGTAAAAAATGTTGCATTAGTTGTGAAGTATATTACCAAGGATTTTAAAGGAATGGGGGATAAACAAAAATCTTTTTAAGGCACTTAATTAGTCCTTGGCTATACGTGGCTGACAAGTAAAATATACCTTACAGAGTGTCATATAAAACTTCATTAGTATTCAATTTAAATTCCATTATAACATTCCAGAATATGAATGATTGTCTATATGTTTAAGCTAAACATACTAAAATACTTATGTAAGAGAAGATTGAACATGATTATGTATCAAATTATCACATGGGCCTGCTTGTAAGGGATATCAAAACCAAAAGAAGACTATAATTTTTATTTTATTTTAATGTTAAATGACTACGAGTTAAATTTGACAAAAGGAAAAAATGTAATAGCTAAGACATATCATTTTCAGAAACGTAGTTAAAATACATATAACTATTATTAAATTAAATTTTGTTTTAAAATGAAAAACTTTGTATTTTCAATATTAATTATATTAAAATAATGAAACTAAATGACTTAGTAATTAAAAGTAGCACAGTGGGAACATTTTGTTAAAAACCGGTTGAGACGTACATAAAATGTATTGCGGACTATTTCACGAATAGGTTTAGGTCTTTGAAACACAAATGACTGACATATGTACTCTTATGTAAACGTCATGACTTTTACTCTTTCAAACATTATTGTTCCCGTAATATTTAAAGAAATGGAAACCAATATGCATATAATAGCTCATGTTTTTTAGATGGTCAAATCAATTATTTATCCGACACCTTAGCTCAGTCGGTACCATGTCTCTCTACTGAGCCAAGAGTCTCGGATTCTATTCCCAGCATGGATGAAAAAATTATCACTGATAAATATGGGTTTACCCTTTCACAGTGACGAATTAACGGCCAGGGACTGGATGTTGTGCCTGTCTTAGTCATAAGGTATATTGTAATCCCTAAGCTCCAAACTAGAGGGATTCAATACATAAATATAAACAAAATCTACAGTTAAAGAAAAATGAAATAGAATATAGAGGAGCGCGCAAAGTGAATATCCTAAAGTTGTGAGTTATAAAATGCTGGACATTTAGCATGTCCCCAGCGCACGCAACTCACTCTTGTGAGTAGCGGGAAACAACGGTCCACCTTCACAGGTTGCCTAACATATAAATATATAAAAAGGTCGAAGGCTAATCCCTCGCACCTTTTCTAGACATAGGGATAATATGGCGTAATTATGTAATAGAATAAATTCAATTCTTAGAATCTTTTAGATTTTATTTATGCCACTTTATTAAATAATAAGCATATTATTTGAAGAGCATTTAATAATTCAGTTATATATATATATTATCCAATAAAAACATTGTTCCATAAATATTTACTCTTTTCCTTCTAATCATTACGTTATTTATTATGTACCCTAAACATATTACGCAAATACAAATATTGATGCATAACATTAATTTAATATGATCATACGTCATACAGTAAATGATGTCTCCTAACTAACACATTTTTGATGTTGTTGCGAAAATGCCACACGTTACTAAAAGTTTTAGTTCCATCAAAAATACCTAATGCCAATACCATTTAACTTTAACGCTAATAACCTACTAGCGTAACTCACAATAGCCTTCGCCTATGTCCTAAACAAGGATTATAGTACTATTATAAATATCGAGGATATTTCCTAACATTACCCCATTAAGTTTGTTTATTTGTTATTATTTTGGCACAAAATAGATATTAACAAAACTATCCTAAAAATAACAATCGAGAAACTAGTAAAAAAAAAAATATATAAAGTTAAGTTGATCTATATAATAATCTAGTGCAATACTCCATTCTACTAATATTGAAAATCTCGGCACCATATTTCAAACACTTTCCCACCTTAATGTTTACCAAACCCAAAATGCCACATTTGCAATAGAGACGAAATAAAGTTACTTTTGAAATTTTTGACTTTCAATCATTATGGATAATATTGAAAAGTTCTGATCTAACAACACTCTCAAATTTTCATATTTACTACACTCATCTAACCTAAATACTACTGAGAAACAAATAAAGTTAATTGGTTGAGTATAAAGTTCGCGCATAATGCTTAATATCCATAACACAGAAAATGTCTGACTTTACAATACTCTCATTATAAAGTAAATTAAATGACGAAGATTTACGCAAATACTTTATAATTAAATTTGATAAAAGATCTAAAAAGAGTTTTGACTAGTTCCCATAATTTACATTTAAACCGAAATTGGATTTTATTCTTACATTAATATAATATGTCCGTTACGCCGACGCTTAGTCCTACATGGTCGCAGCCAAGTCCAAGAGTGACGTCTTCCTCGACGGATGGTCTTTTATATGGCACACTCATCGAACAGGATAGGCACAAAGGAAGGGGGCGCGCCGGCAGAAGAACATTCTATATTATTCTGGCAAAGCCTGGCAGTTGCCATCTTCTTCTCGTTTCTTGAAGTTGGGCGGATTGATCATGGCAGCGGTGGTAACGGGCTCTAGTGGCGAGAGGCGGAACTTGGGTCAGTCTTGGCAGTTGTTCGCTTGTGGTTCGTGTAGTCGGATGTTTGTTTGCGCAAGGTGCTCGGCAAGATTAGTGGTATTGGGTAAGTGATGTTTATACTTGACTGTCCCCATTCTGTTGACTTGGAGCAATAATTGCTACAATATTATAAGACATATGAAGCTTCGACAGGCCTAGAGAGCTGGCAGTGGAAAATATAATATAGCTTGAATAAAAAACTGTATATATAAACTTTACAGCATAAACAGAACTGCTGCTTAATGTTTCACAACATCTTGTGAATGTGGGGAATGCCAGGCCTCCACCGTGGTTCGTATTCCACGTTAAACTGTAGGTCCTCCATTTAATCTCACAATCACCACACCACTACACATTAGCGTAAGTGCGTATAACCCGAATGGGTAGTAAGACGCGGTGCTAATAATAATAATAATAATAATAATGTTTCACAAAGTTTTATAAAAATTACACAAATATTTATTTACTAAGTAATCGGTGACTACTTAGTTTTAAACGTTATATTTCAATTAGATTATAAGAATACTTTATCAGGTTTATATTTCTTGAGATATTAATTAACTTTAAGTAATCTTAAATTTGACTTTCCTGGCCTTTATCAACTCTAATTTGTTTCCAACTAAATACATTAAATCTACTTACTTGTCACCAAATTTTAGTTTAAGCCATCGCCCTTGTGTCAAACTTAATACAGCTATTACTAGAATTCATAAAATAATGTTTGATCATATTGTAATTACAATTTTAGTAAACATATTTGAACAAAGCAATGCGCGCACTGACTACTAATTTGTTTTAATCCAATATCGTCCTAAATATCTATTAGCTAAACAAACTGCCTGCTATGTCAATATTTTACAAGCACTTATTAGTGAAAATGTGTCTAGGAGATAATATTAATGCTAGTGTATTTACCAAACGCAGCAGGTTCAATTTTAAAGGGCGGTCGTGCGTTATTTATTACAGATCCTGTTTCTCAACCCGATGAACACATTTGGTAGTGAATGAAAGGGGGATAGAGGAATATACAGTCACTCAACTTTGCCATCGTCACGTTTTAGTTAGGGAGGCTCGTAAAAGAGGAATGTTTTTAAAGTATATCTTATTTTCCTTTTGTTTGTTCTATCTAACGTGTAAGTCACAAAAAAAATGTTTGTATAGCACATGTCTCATTTTAATATTAGTGCTGGTAATGATAGAATTATTAAAATAGTTATTTAAGAGGTAGAATATGTTAACGTGATTAATTGAAAACTCACCCGCATTAGGATACTTAAAGGGGTCATAGCTATAAATAGTATATTGCATCATATCCAAATTTAAATAGCAACCCTTCTTACAGCTGAAATTCACTATCAACAGAGCTTGACACCCTGAACGACGTGATAATAAAACTGGACACGTTGTCTAAGTGTCAATCCAATTAAGTTTGGTTTTTCAAAAAAAATAAGGAAGTTGGGGTTATTATCTTTACCGAGTGTGGTTTTCCTAAAAGGTTTGCGACTAACCCTCCACGCTGACGCATGCGTTTTTTCACATCCTTACCTCATTAACGTAATTAATATATGTGCACACAGCCCGAACTTGAACTAAGACAAGTCATCGAACGAACCTGATAAAAAGTACCACTTTCTAAGTTTATTACTTTCATTCATACGGCTTTTTAAATAACGTAATTATTTATACTTATTTTTAAGTTAATGTAGCCAATAAATCTTACGACTTGCTCACACCAATAATATGTATATTTGTCAGTTTAGTTCTAGCAATGAATATATCAGAGGCGTGTCGTGGCATGTTGTTGGGGTAGAAGGAGTTAGTTAAGACTGTACCTGCGATATATTCTCATCACTCATTATAGGAATAATAAGGTGTAAACGGAACCAAACAATGTTAATAAACTCTGCACGGTGCATACATTATAAACCTTCCATCACACGCCATTGGTAGACATACATTATATATACAATCTGATTGTTTTCATCTTGATAAGTATGAAGTGAGTATGTTATATATCATTTATATGTTTGTAGAGTTATGTGAATGATATATAAAACCTCAACTTTTAACTAAACTATTTATTTTATTCAAACATATGAACAAGCATAAGATGGACTTCATTTATATAGTTTTTCATAATTTTTTTATTGTAATAAGCTTATGAAAATGTTTAGGTTTCAAAATAAATAAACTAGATTTTGACTCTAAGTAAGTTTATTATATAGCTACAAATCTCTCACTACCTGCATTTTTGTAGCTTATAAAGAGACAATATATATATTATTTTTCTTTTCTTTATGATACCCAGAAGTATGTTACTAAATCCATTTAAAGGATCAAGCATTGGGCCAGTATGAGTAGGTAGTGGTGTAGTATGGAAAAATTTGACATAAGGGTTAAAGTCCTCCTCTCTATGTAACTAAAAGGCGCCCTCTATCGCCACCTAATACATGTAAAACTGGACTCTACATTTGTAAGCTGTTGATTCGTTGTTTATCGCCATGTGATGTGTGATAGATTATGAACGGTGCTGTGGCTAAATTCCAAATTACAAATCACGCCACCTTAACAACCAGCCATGGGTTATGCGTATGTGAGGGTATTAGGGGAATAGAGAAGGGTGGGATTCGGGGGATGGAAACTTTTTTTATATAGGACAAAATCAAAGCTTAACTGGTGGTTTAATAAACCAAGCTATTATAGATAAGTTTTAAAATTATATTTCCCATGGATGCGGATCTAACTATGAACTAGTATGAAAATCGATAGTAATAATTTACTCACACATTTAATTTTATATTTAGATTGTCTTAACGTATGTAATTAAAATAATTTTAAATACATTTTTCTATCACAAGGCCTGAAATAATTATATAAATCTATATATTAATTATAACCTTTAAATAAAAACCTTATTTATAAACTTGTATTGATTTGAATAAATAAAAAAGTTAAAAGTGTAAATACAAGGAATAATATCCGAGCGCTTTCCCAGATATTTGTCTACCTGTGAGGATGATGGATTGATGGTATATCTTAAAAGTATAATTATAATTGTTTTTTAGAGTGCGAATATTAGGTTATTTTTGGTTTTGAAAAACTTAGGGGAAAATATTTAAGTTGAAGAGTCGCCCGCATCATTTGTCAACTGGTCAAATATATTAAATTACGATGTTGGAGTAATCGAGGCTAAGAGTTTTTCTCTGGTGTATTGGAGGTAGTCTTTCAAAAATGTTTCTCAAATCTCCTTTAAGAAAATATGAATACACATACTCTTTATTCAACTTTCTTCATCTCTTGACACATTAACGTAATTAGTACATTTGCGTTTAATCTAAATGGATAGTAATACGCTAAGCTATACAAACTCGACATGTCTTGAGTTATTAAAATATTTTGGAGAAATTTGATCTCCTCCCACTCACACAGCCACATATAATCCACCCACCACCACATTCACATCGATGACTCTTTTTACTAAGATATACCACATTTTATATTAGGAAGGTAGAATATGTAAGGATAGGTAGGAAATGTACTCCCAATTGCATGGATGGAAGGTGGAAGACAAGAATGTTACTTAGGTACGAAGTCCAAACCTTGCCATGAGCATATCACATTAGAAAAGACAGACACTTTTGCCCGTGATCCTATCGTTTCTAGCATGATAATATCCAAGTGATACAGATGATATAAACTTAAGAGCATGGGAAGCGAGAAATTTTCGAGGAGACGTTCAGCTCTAACTCAATATTAAATTATTATTGTTATTACTCTACAATTCGTTATTTCAAAAATCATTCACGGCAAAATGAAGTTGAAAGATTGAAACAGGAGTTAGTTTTTACGAAAAACACTTATAGTTTTTAGTTTTATTAACAGAAAAATTGTAACATTAACTAATATTAAACGACACTTTAAGAACATTTTCTCCAGACTTACACTTCTAATAAAAACATAAATTTATGTTGGTTCACAAAATAAAATTTTAATATATTTAATAATTAGCAGCGACCATTTCTCTTTGCCTTGAAACAGTAGTTTCATAATTTCCTTCCTCTATTTCTTACTGTCAAGAAAAAATGTAATTGTATGTTAGGGGTAAAAGGGAGTATAGGATTATACAGAAAAGAATAGAGGTTCAACAAAACAACACAAAACATTGTATTCTAAGAAATGTAGCCCGACAGTGATTGATATGTTCTCGCTGACCAAGACACAAATATATTTAAAAAATATATAATTTGTGTTCCGTCCTAACGCATAAGAATCATTAAACATTTTTCCAGAATATAAACAAGTTATCAAAAACGTTAATACTTTACACAAAAATGTGTTGCAAAAAACTAAAATAAAATTGTGAATGTGCATAAGCTATCTTTTTTGTTTCTAATTTCTCACCTACGTAATTGAAGCCTTATAAACATACATATTTGAAAAATTTATATTTTACATAAAGCCAAAACCATGATCTAATATTGAGCACAATAAATGGGGGGTGAATGTCATTTGTGAGCCATACGATTGATCATTTATTTCAATTAATGTTTTCATACGGGTTCGAAAGGGTGGGTATGGGGATTTTAAGTGCTACCCACAGTTTATGAGGACAAACAGCATCCATCCATGAGTAATGGTCCAGAACAAAACTGCGAAGGAAATGAAGTTATATTTGATGGTCAATATCAATAAACTGTTTTCAGGGTATGATTTATGGAACACCATTATTTTCTCAACATAATAATTTGTAAAATGATATCTCAAAGAAATAAATAAATAATAGCAGTAATTAGAGAAAAGTTTTTTATTATTAAGATTTATTAATATATAAAAATGAAATGTTATCTCTCTGTTTATTTGTTTGTTAATTAAGGCTGCCCAAACCATTGCACTGATAATAAAAATTCTCATTGATACAACTTGGAAAACTGTTTAGCATATAGGCTATATTTTATAAATTAAAATCCCATATAATAATGTATCTTAATTTATTATATATTAATAGAGTCAATGAATGCAGTCTCCTATTGAAAGTAGAACTTGTTTTTTTATTCCTGTCGAAATTTAAAGCCAACTCAACTGAAACTCCAAAGAATAATCGCAGAATACATTTAAATCTTAAATATAATGAAAAATTATATTTTAAGTTGGTTGTTTCGTATTCACATTGGTAGGCAAATCATATATTTTTGACAAATAAATAAAAATTACATCTCGATAAAGTTCTACATATTTATTTGTTTTATTCCTATATCTACATGAATGAAAAGTATTAAGACAAATATATTACAATACATTTCACAAGAAAAGGTGGCTTCAAATCCATAGTAGCCAAGGAAATATAATTCGGTTAAAATCTGTTAATTTGTTTGATAAGGATATAATTTCAAGATCAAGAAACTTTGTAAAGGATCTTAGGGATGCCTGAAGATGTTCACCTTTGGTGTGTTTTTACCAATATTGAAACCATAATGCCTTAGACCACTTATCTGCCAATTCAGATTACTTCGTAATAAATAAATCTGATTATTTGCATTTTCAACATATAATACACAGAATGTGAAAACAAACGTTTATTTATTATATATAACTTTGTGAGATTGATTGAAACCTTCCCCTACCTGATCATTAAATCGGTCAACTAAAAATCCAAGGAGAAAATCTTACATTTGGCATATACTTACGTGGCTGAGGAAATTACGAGTTGGTCTCTTTGATTTATTTTATCTACCCTCGCATTGTATTTTGAGTTATATTCCTTAAATAACATAACTAAACATGTGGATAAGACAAAATACAAAAAATAGTGACATAGAAGAGCTTAGCACACATATAGGTTAACTTTTAGGACACATATAGTTTAACTTATGCATTTATTTCTAGCCTCACACCTAAGATTGTGTGTCTACTGCCAGGGTATTTCCAAAACAAAGAATAATAGCAAGCTTGGTATGCATGTGTACTCAAAATCCTAAATTTCTCATTAGTTAGTTTATTTAATAATACACGTATACATAGTATACACTACTCGACTCTAGATATTATAGTGGATTCTGTTTTAGTGAGCCCCTGGCTACAATAAATCTAAATCATTTGTTCCAATTGACATAAATTCAAATATGTGCTAGAAATTCCCTTTGCTTTGAACCATCAACTTCAGTTTTAGTGAACCTAAGATACTAAAACTTCCAAGAAAAAAGATAATACTAACATTATAGTTATTTAAAACAAACCTTTGTTGTTGTTTGAACTTAATACTTAATACACTGTTTCTCTCTCTATCAGAGTTCTTATTTTGGTGACAAATACAATAACTAAAATAATGAAGGGGATGAAATTCTTATTGCTGACTGACGAGGCATGGAAGAGTGTGGCAATGGCCGCCATTCAAAACTTACTCCTGCTCACTGGTTTGGATACTGGATGTGTGACTTATGATGCAGAGGATGAAGTGTCCCTCAAGAAACTGTTTCATCAATTATAATTCTTTTGAACTTAAATCCATTTTCAAATTCAAAATGAATTATGAAGTATTTGTTTTAGCATCGCTTCTTGCTACCGTTAGGGTTTTACGCTTATGTATAAAATGATAATGTGTTAGGGATAATGATGGTTGTATGTATAGACTGTGTACTCAAATTTCCGTGTAGGGAGAGTGAAAAACCATTAAGGAAAATCCAACCTAAGTACAACCATCCAGGATTCAAACCTTGATATACCAGTCATTGGCAATCTAGGATATTGTGAAAGTGATGCCTTTGAAAATTCGATCAACCAAATAAATCGCCAGATAAAGCCTACATTGAGGTAGTGAAAGGTATTTCTCATACGAAGACAAATGAGATTGAATATGACTTAGACGAGAGTCAAGTAAGTTGTCTCGACAGTGAAAGAGGTGTTGGAGGGTATCAGGACGACTTTTCTAAGGTTTATTAGGGTGACCTGGCGGTCTAGGGGTAAGGTGTCAGACTTCTACGCTGGCGGCCGGGGTTCAATCCTCGGTCCCGGCACAGATTTATGTGATTACCAAACCCTTCCTTCACCTCTGACAAGACATCTTGTGAATGTGAGGAATGCCAGGCCTCCACCGTGGTTCTGAATTCCACGTTAAACTGTAGGTCCTTCATTTCATCTCACAATCACCCTACCATTACACATTAGCGTAAGTGCGTAAAACCCGAACGGGTAGTAAGACGCTGTGCTAATAATAATAATAAAAATTCATAAGGTTTATTGAATGAAAGTACTATGTAAAATAAAGCTAGGTAAAACACAGACATTTGACAACTATAAATAGAAAATATTCATTAAAACGGTATCCAACAAGCAACATTACATAGCTGACTATTTAAATGTGTATTATTATATATTACTAGCAATCCCACACAGCGTTGTCCGTGACCCACTGTGGTATAAGAATTATATAAGCGCTCCCCCCCCCCCCTGCTCCCCACAGTGACCAATTTGAATTAGAAACGTTATCTCTGAAACGTAATTCTAAACGGATTAATAATATATTCTTCGAATTTGTTTAAAAAAAGCCTAATTAAAAAGCTAGTTAAAAATTAAGATATACGGCTTCTAGGTACCCGTTACACGCAATAAACATATATATCAGAAACTTGGTATTAATCTAACGTTTTTCAGCAAACCTTAGTTCTTGCGATTGTACATCAATCGTCTTGTTTAGAAGTGCGATAACTCCAAAAATCTAATGGGTGAGTTATTTATAACACACTATTAAAAGTATCAAAATCTATCTTTTTCAATACTGCAACAAGTCCCATCTTGCGAATAGGCATAGCTATGTCAGATAAATTATTTAAGAATGACTAATTATTGTTCATTTCAATAATGGCCCATTTAGAAATGGAGCTTTAATGAACTTAAAGACGCTGCTATTACACCATTAGATCCCATGTCATGTTGAAAAGTAGCAATTATGAACCATTAGAAGATCAAATCTAGGACTAAAATAAAATAATAAAATACTTTTACCGTAGTACATCTTGAAATTTATCCGTTCAGAATTATAGAACTTCATGCAATAACATTAAGTGTATTAAATTATCTGGAAAAAGATGTATCAAAGGGTAAATTTCATCAAAAGACTTAACCAAATTTATTTCTAAATAAGAGCTAACTAACAACTAAGCCAGTTTTTAATATTACTCTTTAAAATGAGACTCTCATTTCCAAAATGATTAATCATTACTAGACTACAAATATATAACCTACCCTTTTATAATCCGTCTGGGATAGATTCATTGTTTGTAGACAACATTGACTACTCAGATAAGAGATAGACGTGGAATTTTGAGGAAATGTGTACTTTTTTGGAATGAAAAATATAAAATATTAGTAATCAACGTAAGAGTACAAATCCGGATACAAACCCAAATCCACATTACTGGAAAACTATATTATTATGTGAGACCAATAAATTGTTTAATCAGTTATTTAATAAAATTGCTAGTTATAGGGACCTTCAATTATTTTTCTTTCTGTGAAATGTACCTATATCACAGGGATACAGGTAAACAATAATGTATTATATATAGGGTTTTATTAAGTTTTAAGTATATATATTTTATATAGATCGTTATTTTGACAAATATTTATGCGTTAAATTTAATGACCAGTTTTTTTGAATTGTTTGGGATATATTTTGTATCGAACTGCTTGTATTAAAATCAGCTTAGTTCACTTTCAGTAGATTTTGAGGTATAACGTTATGCATTGTTTATAAAAACGATTATATTTGTACGCGCTATTTACGTGTAGTGTATGCATCATTGGTTCTTTATTGTATTTTTTTTAGAAAATTATAAAGATATTATATAGTACATAAAACCTAATCTAACGCATTTCAACAAAAGTTTCAATTTATTAATTAACATTTCATCACATTTTTTCTTTTCTTACTTAATCATTCTTTGACAGTAATTTTTATTACCATGTGACCAAAACTTACCAAACACTCATAATATAACAAATAGTTAAGACTATTATTTTTAATTTTTTCCATTACTTAAGGAAGTTAACGTGTACCTTCTTAACTGACTAATTATATCAGCAAACAACTTATAAAATAACTTAAATCTAACAGATACAACATTCAGCTGTGAAAGGATAAACCAAAATTTCATCAATGATAAATATTTCAGCCACACCTGGAATCAAACCAGGGACGCGTAGCTAACTATATATACACGCAACCGAATGAGTTAAGGTGTGTGACATAGCCAGTATAAAAACATTTAAAATTTAATAAAACATAGATAATCAGGAAATTACGCTTAAATTATATTTTTACCCAAAATTAAATAAATTATACAGTTTATTTATCATGTCAAACACTTCCCAGATATAGGCTATATTTAAAACCAAATCGTTAACCTAGGTTTGAAAAATTTGACATAAAAAGTAATTCATGAATAAACTACTCTTAAAATATTAGGCTAGGGTAAAAATTTAAGTAGAAAAATAATCATCAAACCGTTTCAGATACGTAGCCAGACACAGATAGACAGACGGACATGAGTACAGACCTAAGAGATAACCCCCTTTTTGGCTTCAAGGGCACATAAGAAGTAAGGGTTCATCATAATCTCTAGAGCATTTTTTTTTTTTTTGCCATTACAATACTTTATCTTTAGATGAGAAAGTAAAAAAGTCTTTGTCTAAAATATAATTACCCTAGTTACCCTGATGATGTAAAATTCTGCATCCCGTCAAGCACTAAGCTCACAATAAACTCGATTGCTGGTGATAGTATGAACAAGGTTTGAATCTCGGCTATGCACGCTAAAGATGACTTTTCACACATCATTTTATATAATCTATCCTCGCCGAACTATCTCCTCACGAACGAGACAGAACGTCCTCTAATTCTAGCCTTGTTAAAATAAATTCTCTAAAAACATTAAAACAAAACTTATAATCAATTGGTGTTTTGTAAATTTATCCTAGTGTATTGACGTATCATTTATTTTAAAAATATATTCTACATTTATTGTCACTTGTGCTACTATTATATTTAAGTATTTCAACTGCCTCGATAACTTTTCAATTCACAAAACTTCAAAAGTTCTTTCAGATCACAGTAAAAGTACTTTCCAAAGAAATAAATGAAAAAAACTTTGCCTCCATAAAACCCAAAATAGTGTGTAACAAGATTGAGAGAAGCAGATTATGCGATACTATATCAAGCGGAAATTTATCTTAAGAATCCGAAACGTTTGATTTGTTTTGTAAGCTTTTTTCCAACGATTCTGATAAAAGTATAATCTTTTTTAACCTGTAATGTTTAAACTTATCTACTAAAGGATCATTCATTCAAAAAATTATGTAGGTTTTTATACATTTACTTTAAGTATTTTACATTCAAATAATTTATCCGCCTCATTGAGTTTGTCACTGACTCATATATAGCGAGGTTTTAGGTGCCTGAGCACAAAGAGCCAAATACCAAGACAACATTTTAAAACACACTTTGAACTAAAACCAAATTGAGTACCAACACACAAGCTACAAATAATTGCAATCACGAGAATGTCCGTTTGGAGGAGACTACATTTCCAGTAATTTAAATTGTTTTAAAAATGAGAACCTGACATGGAATCGAACCCGTTACTTTTGAATCGATGAGCCAGTGCTGTTCCACTGGGCTATCTAGATCTATACCAAGCTTAGGGTTATTCTTCATTCAAAGTCTTTAGACTGAGTCTGTGATGGACCAACCATACATGAGGGATCAAAAGAATCGCGAGCATTCAAATAACACAGCCATATAGGTATAATGTATTTGTGGAGGACCAAGATTTAAAATTAGTTTAAATTAATTGAAAAATGACACCTTGCAACGGGAATCGAACCAGAGAAAATAAAATTATCAAACTTATTTGTACTTGGTTTATTCATACTAACTACATTATCACTACACCAATGTGGTAGGAATAAGAAAAGTAGAAATAGAAGAAAGTGTACCCGAATTTACACGAAGGAAGAGTGTGAAACCCTTTAGAGAAACCCACTCTCATTATACCTAGTCAGGATTCAAGTCTTGATACTCCAGTATTAAGTAGATATTATTAAATTAGCGGATGTATATTACGCGTGTCCAATGATACAGGATTGTTCATCCCCTACTTTCATGATTTTAGTGGTTTCATAAATAATAAATAATAGTATTGGTGGCTCAGTTGATCGATCTGTAGAATGGTAAAACCAATTGTGAAGGATGTTACAATGTGTAAATACCAATTTAAAAACGTGACAGTATTCTACTATTATATCTGAGTGAAAAGTGGAGCATTATGTTCAATATTCATATTCAAAATATTAAAAGTGATATAACAATTGTTTAAAAAGTTGTTTAAATAATCACTATAATTATGAAATTATCATGAATTAAGATTTTACCCACTTACACATCGTATTTAACGTTGATTTCCATAACAAATTGTTTCTAGTAAAACTCGACCGTTCTTATCAACTTTATGCGTAGAAATTAAATCTAATTGCCATTCGTAGATTTTTTTTGGCCATTTTCAAAATGTGTATACAGGTAGTACAATTTTTAATAGTAAAGATTTTTAAAAATAGCAGCCACGTAACTTTAATGTGAGAAAAGTGACATAAGTATTATTTTACCATTACATTTTAATGAACCAGGTCTATTTAAGTGTATTGTATATAATACAGGACAAAATGAAAATATCTAGAGTTTTTATTAAAACATTACTTTTAATTAAACCCCTATTTCTAACAAGTGCTTTATTTAGAGGTTATCTGTATGTATTTGCATGCTTCCTTTGTTTATTTGTATGCACGTTTGAAATAGCACATAGGCATTTTAGTAAGTTTAGAGATTTGTGTGGAGCCTAAACATATTATTATTGTTTTAAAATCTGTGATTTAAGAATATGTCCACCTTTCCAACAAATACCAATAAATTTATATATTTTGCGAAAACGTGGAGTGCTCTACGATTTTGTTGATATTATTAATATTATAAATTTATCAATGTAGCTATCATATATATCTACCCTTACATTATTAGTTCTTAA
Source organism: Timema cristinae (assembly GCA_039000515.1). NCBI lineage: Eukaryota > Metazoa > Arthropoda > Insecta > Phasmatodea > Timematidae > Timema > Timema cristinae. The sequence continues at coordinate 45,756,008 of JBCFYV010000935.1, read as the reverse complement.
ACCTAAATGAGGATTCGTTACCTCTGTCAAAAAACACGAATAGTTCATAAGAAGCAGTTTGTAAAAAATATGTTGTACAGTTAATATAACAGCGTAGAAACATTTAATAAAACACAACATTTTTCTGTGATCAATATTTATATCATTTTATTATATTATTATTATATTTTCTAATACAATTAACAAATAAAGTTCAAATTACTTTATAAATAAATCTAGATACATTTTTTGGTAGATATTGTAATAATCGAAAAAGTTATTTCCTATCTGGATCTGACAATACATTTAAGCCCTAAGGTAAGAAATAATTTGCATTTATTTTAGGAAAAGGGTCCTCAAAGTGTGTTATCCACTTATTTTCCGGGACTGTTCCTCGTCATCCCAACAAGCAAACACTGTGATGTTTTATTTTCTTAGAGTCGTAACAAACCAGATGACGTCATTCCCATTTCCCATGATACCTGGCAACAGCCGTGACAAATGACAGTCGCGACTACCATGTTACTACACACATTTTTATTCGTCTTCCTTCTTTGTACATACATTTTTCTCCCTTTTCTTATTCCATTTCTCTTCCGATGTAATGTTGTAAAATGCTGAAAAGAAGAAGGGGTGAAAACAAAAACACACATGAAATCGTTCGGGAAGGTCTGAGTTGAAGGACGCAAGTGTTTTGAATGTGGAAAATTATATAGTTATGGTCATGGATATCCATAGAAAGCCCTTGCAAAAATATTTTACAAAGATATGACAACCAATAACACATTGATTTAGATAATAGAGGATTTGAGTAAGTATTTCATTATCACTATCTATCCCTATATTTGTTAAAAGGCTTAGAATCTGTTTTAGTGATCGTATGGTCTAAACCGTCACAATAGCAGTGTGCAGTGTGCCAATTACGGGGAGATCGTGGTTCAAATCCCTACACTTCCCCTAAATGAAACCGGCATCATCGCTAACACATTAGCGTGATTATTACATATATGTATAGCCCGAACAGGAAGTGAGACGTGGTGCTAAGTAAAATAAAAAAAATAGGTTTGAAATAGTTTTGTCTTTTATTTGTGTAAACTAAAATTCTAGCCCAAAATATACATAAGCAAATGTTTTAAAAGCAAGCCCCCTAATAAATCAGGACTTTGCAAAAAATAAATAAAAAATTACTCCACATCTCACTGCCCATCCAAGCTACATGCATTTAAATTTTCTAATAGGTTATGGATGTCTAATTTATAAATTATATTAAATGAAGCTGAATTTACTTGTAAAAAAGAGAGTGGAAACTATTAATTAGAAAAAAAACCACCCTCAATACCCCAAGCTCACCGTCACTGGCTAAAAAGACTATAAAACATTAATTTATTCCTCGTGACTATTGGTCTGGCTAATCTGAATTAAAAATCGATTATTTTAATTCTCATTTGTAAACTTAAACTTTAGTTTGTTTTGTTTTACCTTTAACTATTATCAGGTTTGTATTTTATCAACTGTTTCTCATTTACACATAATTTAGATTAGGATTTTTACCCTTTATTAAATGATTAATACTTGACTATGTTAATTAATTTCAATTTTTTATTTCATTTCAATTAAAATGTTGATAATTCAGTAGGATCATATAAATAAATGGTTCCCAACCTGGGGGGGCGCGTCCTCCCGGAAGGGGTGGTGTGGGGTTGGAACAATTCGGAAATAACTTTAAAAATCAAATAAGAATTTAAGATATGTTTTATTTAAACTACTTTTCCAAAGTAATTAAGATAATTAATTATTGCGGTATTGGAAAAAATGCCTACCAGTTGTAATACATTCAGTGACCAGCCAAAATTATGCATGCACGTGTCTATTTTCGGGCTCGCAAGCCTAGATTTGCCCCCCACCCCCCGCTCCCCCAATTCTCCTCTTTACCCTTCCTATAAGGCAGAGAGGCTTCCAAACCTTTTTGGACCAAAGGAGCTCTTGAACCAGAGAAAATACAGGCTGGAGCTTCCATTATGTTTATCACACTAATATTATGAGCTTTAAATAAGGAACGTAATCTCTTACAAGTAGACAAGTATACAACAGAGGGAAACTCTCACATGTTCCGGCTGCAACTTTGGCAAATGTTCTTCATTCAGATTTGAAAAAAAAAAATGAAAAAAAATGACAATCCCATTTACTGATGCTATACCACTGAATCTTAAACTATAATTTTCATAAAAACTAAGGAGTTTTGTCAACTTGAAGTGGACATTTATTTGCTGCGTGCTCCAAACATAAAATCCAATATTAAAGAACATAGTAAAACGTAGCAGTGCCAGCCATCAAGATAACATTAAAAAAAAATATCTACAATTATCATTGATTTTTGTATAAACTAAAGAAACAATTAAAAGAATTAACAATTTTTTAATAAATATCCTCAAAAATAGGTGATAGTGGGAAATTGAATATCTACAAAATCAGCTGAAAAAGGTTGGGAACTAGTGATATAAACAAATATTCATGAATTTTAAAATAACTGGCAATTAAGCTATTTGGGCTTTAATATTTGTGAATAGACTACAAAATACCTTCGTTGCTCAATGCCATATGATATACAGTTTTTTAAATTAATACAACAAATAGTAAAACCAAATATAATTTTGAAATAATGATGAGAATATTGTTTTCACACTATTATTTGTTATTAATATTTAATAGTAAGCACCAAACATTTCATATACCACGTATATCAGGCTTAGAAAATGTAAATTTTACAGTAATGAACACAATAAACTCAATTATTATTATTGGAAAGGCCATCCGGTTTGCTATTTATCAACGCGTATTTCATTTTTTTTAAATTTAGCAACACGTCTTACTACCCTTTCAGTTTATACGCTTAAGTACTAATTACGCTAACGTGTCAGGATAAGGGAAGGTTGAATTTAGAGGTACTGAACCCACATTTGCGTGGAGGGAGAGTTCAAAACCATTTAGGAAAAATCACCCCTAATTCACCCGATCAAGATTCGAACCTCAATCTCCCCGTCCTCGGCAGTCCAGCTCAACACGATACTAGCACGTTGGTTAATTACGACACTTAGGTGGGTATTATTTTATTCTTGTTATTACGTGGGAACTACTCTTACAGGGAAATTGCTGCGTTCCAAAGGACCACTGTGTATCTACTAGTCTTTAAGATGAACTATTTTTCTAATTGAATTGAATTGAATTTACTCTTAAATTTTATTGCTAGCATTTTTAAAGAGTTTGCATAGCTCCTCTATTCATTTAACTCTGATAGCATATAGTGTACAATATTTATAGATAAGAAAATTAATTAATGATAAAAATAACAAGTTAAGGAAAACCGATCCTGCTATCTCAGTTATTTAGACGCTTTTTCTAGTTAATAATTCAATACCTTAAGATCAGAAACCAATAAACAATTAACACTAAACTAACACTCGCCTTAAAAATATGAGAAAATTGTCAAGTCAAACCAATTAAATTATTTAAGCTTGTTTCTGTCTTTTTAGTGAAGGAATCCGGTGAACATGAAACCGGCTTCTCCAATTACGATTTTGAATTCAAACCTTTAATTAGTAGCAAATTACTTTGATCTGAGAATCCTAATGTATTCAACGTCCACTGAACAAAGTGCGTATAAATTGTGAATTTATTGGTGTGGACTACTGAATGTTCTAATTAGATTTCCTGATAACCCGATTCAGGCTACCCTTCACTTTTCAACATTCATCCCATCAACCCCAGTCCACCCCCTCACCCTTGTACACCCTTCATAAAACGGCGATTTCTAACACAAAACGCGATACACAGGATGGACCATGGCTTGTTATTTTTGTAGAAGTATTTAGGGGACTAAAAAAAAAAGTTTATTAAAATCGTAAATATTACAAGTAAATAATATGAGCATACTATTTTATAAATGAAAAAATAAATATTGGTCTATACTTAAATCGTGTGCTTTAAAAATAATTATCGCCCAAATCAGAATACTTTCACATTTGTGTTGATTAGCCGTTTAATGCCTTCATCAACTTCCTATATCATAACCTACCCCACATTCAACATAAATATCGATTAATCATCCTCAACCTAACAGACTCCGTTGAGGTCAGTGCACCTGGATACGAATCTAGGGGTCCCAGTCTAGATTCCCGGCTTGTAGCTCGGGTAATTTTACCGAAAGGGGGATTACCCCAACGGTCATCAGGGTTTACTAGGCTTAAGTTAGGTTTAGGTGTTTCCACATGCTCCACACCCTCATTTCACCATCATCTCATCAGGACATGCAAAGCGCTTCCATGGTAAGATGAACGTGTACTACATTCGGTCATCCCCTGGGTAACGGTACATTAGTTCTGGCTGATCATTCCAATACTGGGTTACGAATGATTTAGCCTAGACGTGCTACATAAATTTAGACAACCTTAGAAAGAATATTACCATTTCTGTCCAATATAAATATATATATATAATATATATATACATATATAATATACATATGTTGGATAGTCTCTAATCTAATAATAATATTTAGTCACCAAAAAATAGTCAACAAAAACGTAAAATTATGCTAATGTAAACAAAATCTATACTAAAATGCACATTTAAATAGTAATCATATTTAAGTTTTCATTAATTATACATGGAATTATAAATTTATATTTAAGGGTTCAATTAAAATTGTAAGTATAACTTTTGATGATGCCATTTTTTAGAGTGATCATTCCTAATTAAATAAGTTCATCTAGACATGCACATAAAATAAACACTAGGTTTTTTTTTATAAATCATAATTACATTGATTCCTTATAGCAAAATACGTTTCAAATTTTTTTTTTCCAGCAAGAGCTTATAAAATTGTACAGAAGTTTCTATATTGCCTATATAGCTTATATGTTCATGAAATAACCCAATTCAGAGATGAGGCTGAGCAAAAAATAGAAAAAAAAGAGAAGGAAATTGAGAGGGGGTTCCAACCAATCAAAGAGCGGAGTCTGTATGATCTAATAAATTAAAAAAAAAAAAGGTTAGAAATGAAGTCAACGACTGCTATCTACTGGAACGAATTCAAAATAAAAATGAATCAATGTAAAATTAGAAATATGCCCAGATGTGCATTAAGAATTGCTGAATCATTGCGTATTTAAACAATCCAATATATAATAGAACTTCCGAAAATAAAATAGATTAAATATACTAATATTATGTTTTTAAAACTTGTCAATCTCATTTTTTTTATATATCTTAATTCCAAATAAAGTATCAGTGAATTATTGGTAATGCAAATGTTTTAGTTTTTATTAAGATTAAGATATAAAAAAGTGCATACCTCTTTATTAAAATATATTGGCTAACATTTGTATCTTGTCCAAACTTGATAGGAGGATAAAAAATATATTGGTAGATAACAATAATCAATACCAAGAATAAAATAATTTATTTTAAAATGGAGACTTATCAGTAACAAATCAGAAAGGTAATAAAAATAATATTTTTATTTATAAATTATCATTCCAACTGTGAATAATGGCACAGGTACCTAGAGTTATATTTCCGTCATGGAGGGAGCTACCTTTAAAAATGTGATTTTAAAAACGTACGGCTATTCTAAAGTGAATGAATATAATTTGTAACCAAGACCATAATGGGATGGGTGAGTTTCATATGCGGACTAAGTCTGATATAGTCCAATGCAGCCTCTAGTGTGACTGGGCTATCACAAACAGACGACACATACACATACCAGAATGGAATGGGCCAGTTTATATTCGAGATTGGCCAATTCATTAGAGTCTAAGTAAGTGTCATCGTCGTTTCGAGCCGCACTAACTATGAATATGAATCTAGCCCATAAGAAGTTTAATATTAAGGTAATGTAAATCAATATGGAAGGTATATCATTCAATGATTCTCTCTCTCTCTCTCTCTCTCTCTCTCTCTCTATAATAATTTTATATATATATATATATATAATATATGATATATTATATATCAGATGATTTAGCTTCGTTGAAATAAATTCAGGAATTTTACTATAAGTTAGAAAAAAATTGGTTTAGAAGTGAACACTGAAACAACTGAGTATAAAAGGAAGATAATTTAGAGATTACTTGAAACAACATTTCATTTTACTTGGTTTGAGAGTTTAAATGAACTTATTAAGTAACAAATTGAAATTAAATAACAGTATTAGATTGTATATTAGAAAAATAATAAATTTGGGAAATGCATTCTATTACTCGGTCAGTAAGGCTAACCTCTCTTCTGATATCAATGAATGTAATACTAAGAATATACAAAAGAATAATATTACCTATTGTATTTGTGGCTATAAAACATGTTATATTACCTTATAAGATGGAACTAAATTTAGGGGGATCGAAAACAAGGTGCTAAAGAAGATATTGGTCCAAAAAGCGATGAGGATACTGGGGAGTGGAGGAGGTTACACAATAAAGTGTTATATATCTTTTTCCAACACCAGACAGTCTTAAGATAGTCAAATGTCGCAAATTACGTTAGGCAGGACATACAGGTTTAAATGGAATAATCTAGAACCGTGGTCAGGATATTGACTGGACTATTCACTAGGACTAGATGGTGTATATATAACATCTAAATGTCCAATGAGATGATTAATAAAAAAACTTAACTTTTAAATTATGAGATTAAGGAAAAACATAAATTTGTAGCCATTTTGGAATGACCCTTTCAATTGAGTTTCAAAGATTTTGGACTGCTGTATAAATAATACAAAGCTGTCGGCCGTGTAGGTAATTTTTCCTCTCACTGGTCTAGTCGTCACAAAGTAGAGAGATAAATGAAAAATGCTGACACAGCCAGAAAACACAACAGTCGAAAAAGTTTGGGAAGGTAAAAAGGAACGAGGGAAAAAACACTCCCGACACAAATTATTTTCTCACATCTTCTTCTCTCCCCCTCCACTTTTTCCCTTTTAGCCATACACTACACACGAAAAGAGAACGTAAGAATGAAAACCTACTCTTTTTTTTTTAAAGAAGAAGTTTGGTTGAGGTCAAAGTAAAGGGGGCATATTTTTCGATTAAGTGTGACTGGGGTGTGGTTTGGTATTTTTTGTTTAGCGGAATGAAATCCAGTAGAAAATATTGATACCATTTCCAGAGCAAAATGGAAGACTCGAAGGAATGCTAGCAATTTATGAAAGTGCAGTCTCGTAAAATATTTTGAAAGAAATATTTTCTACATCAAGTTTAGATTTGAAAAATAAAACAGAATAGAGTAAAGTATACTAACTAAATATTAACTAAATTATCCATAGTAGCTTATATATTTAAAAAAAACTTTCATCGTCAATGATTTCATCATCTGACGAAATCAATAGCAGGATTATGAAGCACTGGATCGTCTTACCGCAAGAAGATAGATCAGTATTAGCATAAAACATGACTGTAATTAGTTATTATCTATACTTATAAAATAACATGTCCTGATTGACTGACTGACTGACTGACTGCTGATTCATCATCGCCGAGCGCAAACTATCAAGGCTACAAGCATGAAATTCGGACTGTATATTCATTTTGTTATGTAGGCACCCACTAAGAAAGGATTTTAGAAAATTCCCCCAAAGGGGTCAAAATAGGGGATGATATATAATATGTATGAAAGTCCGTCATTTTGAAAGTTACATAAACAAAATTTTGTATTTCGGTTATTGACGTAAAACAAATAAATACTGTTTCAGGAATTTTGGAAATTTTATTTAATAAGGGATGAAAAGGGGGGTGAAAGTTTGTATGGACTTGCATTATTTTTGATCTGAGGTCAAGTTATGGTCATCAACGTAACGTAATATTTTAAATTAATCTGTAAATACATATGTATATTTTCGTATTTGTATATAATAAACTTCCACGCGAGCTAAGCCGTGGGCAACAGCTATCTAGTAAGGAATAAAAACAGGTGTTAGGAGATTTTTTTAAAACATGTCCAGATAGCCCATGCTCATTCGTTGGTTGTTGAGACAACATTAGTAAATGTTACAAATGTATTTTTATTCATATTAGTGTTTTCATATATTTCTCTGTGTTTAACACGATAGTTATTAATCAAATCATCTGCTGGGTAGGTTTGAGAATGGTAGATAATTTAGAAATGCACTTGAATCAGCTTAGAGAGAAAATGATAAAACTCGATTAAAACCAACCACGAATGTGTTACCTTCATTTCAAATACAATCAGTGCACGGTCAGTCTTACCATATTAGACAACTCTAACATCTCTGTGAGTAACTGTGACGTTTGGCACTTTATGTTTTATATATTAATGTTGACCTATCAGATTTACACCTTTCAAATATCATTCATTAGAAAACACATAAACTATAGCTGTAATGACTAAATGCCCACAATTAATTTTTTAGAATTGTGAAATCATTAAATGTTTCAACGTGACACAAATTGAGTTTATAATGCTTAATAAGTTTAAAAATTAAGATCTAGCTTTAAATTTACCAAAAATATAGGTTTATACCTAACATAAGCTCATAAATTGATTTTATTTGGCTATAAAAATCTATTTTACTAGTAAGAATTGGAAACTATAAAAAAGCTTTCACAACAAAAAACTCTAATGAATAACCAATCTGTAGCAATACACTTTAGTTCGAAAACGTCAACTAAACGTCTTTTATCAATTATTTTATATGTTTTTTTACGTCTTAACATCGTTTTACTTTCTTTATGTGTAATTTGTAGATAATAAAATTATTTTCTATCTACATTTGTGTAAGACAAACAATCCATGAATCTATTAAAATGGAGACTAAGGCTACAGTTTTATCGCAGAGATGTTTGCACATTCTTACATAGCAAACATGAATAGATATATTCCACATTGTTCTAGGACATGAATAACATCCATACCGAATACAATCATCCATGTTCATAGAACAAGGAATATTTCTGATCCTGTTAAAATTTTTTGTCGATCTATAAACAAATCCAATGTTGAAATACTTTACGGATATTACACTATATTCTATATAATAATGTTTAAAATTTTCCATGACTAAGCTACACGAGAATCTTTTTTTTTGTAATAAGAAAGGAATAACTCTCTTTAAATATCTAAGAACCAACTTTCATAACCTTTAAAGCATGTATGCTCACTATATTTAATTTTAGTGAAATAACTGAACTAATTAAAAGACATGTTGATCCAGTTGAATTATATATTTTCTCTTTAAAGTTACTTCCTACTGTTTATAAAAATCCTTTTTGATCATTAAGCTGTGTAAATTTATCTAATTTGTAATACATAACTAATCGCGATAAATCAATAAAACCAATAAAACTAATTATAAACCAATTTTCTATTTCAAAGTGTCACAAGAAGAATATGAGGTCACTTTCATTAAGTTTGTATAAAATTTAAATTTCCATATAATTTGTTCAAATGTTAACAATTTCATTTATAAATTTAAAAAAGGTACGCGCCTAAAGGTATAAAAATTAATTATATTAAAAACACGTAGCACTGACAAGTATATCATATTTTTGAAGTTATTTCTCTATTTATTTAGATGACTACTTAATTAGGACAGCATCATGTGAATGTATATATTATATACAATTTTTTTAATCAGTCACGAGGATATTAGTTAATTAAATAGCGTACTTAAATGATATCCATATATATGTTCGGAGAAAACAATAATTATCGAGGATATATGCTAGTGAAAGGCTTAATAAATTGTAACCTCAGCAACGGCTGACTATATGGGGATATGTATATTTGTATACGTCGGGGAAAGAGATTGGATACAGAGCCACACCAATTATAGCTTAATTTGCACCCTAATTAAACTTCCACATGAAAACTGAGTTGCTTTTGATTTGATAAGATAATACGAACACAGCATGGCAAAGTTTGGGTTCATATCATATTGATTTAGGTTAATTCATTTTAAATATGATGGCTTGAACATTATAATCAATAATTGAAAAAACTTTATTTTCTCTGATTATATATAAACCTACTAAATCTATAACATGTATTGAGATATTTAAATATTATTACTATTATTATTATTAGCACCGCGTCTTACTACCCATTCGGGTTATACGCACTTACGCTAATTGTAATGGTAGGGTGATTGTGAGATGAAATGAAGGACCTACAGTTTAACGTGGAATCCGAACCACGGTGGAGGCCTGGCATTCCCCACATTCACAAGATGTCTTGTCAGAGGTGAAGGAAGGGTTTGGTAATCAGATAAATCTTTGCCGGGACCGAGGATTGAACCCCGGCCGCCAGCATAAAAGTCTGACACCTTACCCCTAGACCACCAGGTCACCCTTTAAATAATACATTTGTTTGATATGATTTAATATATATTTATAATCTGTGGACCAGCTTTTCCTATATATGAAATTAATACTGAAAGATTGTTACTTAAAAAAACTTGGGCCTGTTTATCTCTTAGAACACGATTAAAATGTAATATATTGAATATAATTCCGAAATTATTTCTTGTAACTATACATTTTGAGTGTGTCTAATCATTTAAAATCAGCGTGGAACAAACCAGTCAATACCGTCTTAAACGATAAAAAAATATTTTCGTATACTTTTAAATAGATTTTCTTGTAGTTAATATAATGTTTATGTAAACTGTCCACAGCTTGGGATATTTCAGCCCCTAATGAAAATGACTAGCTTAGATCCTCACAGAATCATGTTGATAAAATATTATATTTTAACTATGTGTTTATCTAGACTTTTTAAAAAGTAACAATTATATTTAAAATTTAAATCGATGACGTCCATGACTGAACGGGGAGATAATAGCGTAGGCGTTTTGTGTATGTAAAATGTTAAAAGGGTATAATAAGAAGATAAGTAAGTAATTTATAAGGTTTAAACTCCTATTATTGAGCCATGATACAACTTAACCCCGGTACATAAGCCACGTTTTTATACTCAGTCATGACTTGCGCACACAAAACTTTGTAAAAAAAAGGTTGCAGTTCAGTTGTGTCCACACAGTACAGCTTACACCATAGTTTTTCCCACTCAGTTCCATCATGAATGAAGTGTGCTAATCTGATCAAGTTTGGCAATTTGTCTTGCGAAAAGAAGGTAAATTAAACTTCTTAAGAGCACGCGACACATAAGATGGTATAAATATTGGATTTTGAAAAGACACAAATTCAAGGATGTCCGTAAGAAATTTTGGTCAACAATGATGAAAATCAATCATTGTTGAACAAAAAAATTTTGAACAATAAAAAAAGAAAACAAAATTTTTGTACTCCACCAAAACTGTTCCTGTACCAATTTAGTATAAAAACTGAGCAAAATGTGTTGAAAAAACGGAGGAGAGTGTCCACACGCACTTAAAAATATCTGCAGGTCACCGATAAAAATGCTGTCGGACTTAGTTTTCAGTCTCCGCACAGTTCCCATAATAGCCCAGTTTTCCTATCCACACTCGACAAATTGTCTGGAACTGCATAGGCAAAACGTTGTACAAAAGCTTACGTGTTGACAGAGTTCAAGGTATCGGTATTCTAGAGAAAATTCACCCGGTCTCTATTAGAGAGAACTAAACTAATTTTTGCAGTAGATAATATCTTCAATTCTCCAGGCTGAAATATGGATAGCTTACAGTTTTCCTGAGATAGAATCAAATATGTCAGTTAAACACTTTGGTGTTCAATTAAATAGTTTGATAAACTAATTTTGATTATCTTTTTCCTCTAGAATGTGTAGAGTGTGGTTGGTTTATAAGTCATGTAATGGTATAGTCTGTTCAGAGAATGTACGTGTGTATATTAGTATAAAAATAATTACAATAGGCAACAGTATCAATGGTAAAACTAAATTATAACAAACATTATGAGTGTGTATTGGAAACTGCTTTCACAATTTTATCTAACTTTAGTTTATTCCAATATTAGTCAGTTTTTCCAGTTCGTTATATAGAACTTAAGTGAAAGAGGGGTGAGGGGGAACACGGATTCTTGTTGAGAAAAAAGAGGAAAGGGTAATGCCTAAGGGAACAGAGGGTAAGATGGGAGCAAGGGTGAATCGGATAGGTCGGGAGGGGGGAGGGGGGATGGTATTGTTGTACTTCAACTACTAAAACTTCGATTCCTAATCTCGTTGAAAGCTTTTCGAATCTTCTTCTGTTTGTTTTAGGCACGATGCTAGCACTGTCTAGTAGGAATAGCAGCAAACACGTACAAAGTAATTGGTAAGGTGGTTGAGGGGCAGGAGGGGGGTGCTCAAGGGTATAACGAACTGGAGGGATGAATTGTTTGAGAGAAGAAATGTACAGTTTCAAACATAAAATTACCAAAACTTTAAAAATTGGATAAATTTTATTATTTTAATAAAACATTTACAACAGATAATATTCAATCAAATGTAATGGTTTTAAATTATATTAATAACTTTTAAACAAATAAGTCATCTGAATATGAACTATAGACTGATTAAACTAAATTAATGATTATAACTCTACCAACACAGCCCTATTAGTAATTTATTTAATAATTGAATAGTAGGATGAACTCGTGATTAAAATATTTTATATTTTTGTTAGTAACATCCAGAATAAAAAAAATCCCTTAATTACATAGTAAGCCACTTTTGACTACTAATTAAAGGGGAAGACCCATGTTATGTACTTCATATTATCTGGTGCCGGTGTTGGCTATCAACGATTTAAACAACAAAGAATAACTAAAAATATAGGATGAAATAAATACGTTCCAAAAGTCTTTGACCTTATTTATCTCAAGAAAGGGGGTGAATACAATTTTTTTTTTAATCTCCAAAAGCAAACTAGATATAAGAAAGTAATCTAATATATTCGAGCTAGAGTCTTATGTGCAATATCCTTATATAATCCCTGCCATTAACACTTCTAATCAGTCGTAAGTCAACCCCATGGCTGTTTCCAAATTTTCTCAAAACCAAGTCAAACAGAGAAACATCCTCTATGATATGAGTACGGTTATAGAAGACGTAGGAATCTAATACAAGATTTTAGTATAAGAAATTTAAGTTGTAACTTACAATATATCAGCGATTATTTGGTTCATATTGTTTAGCTATCATCAGGGCTGAGCAAACATGCCAAAAATATTAGAACAAAAATTAAAAACTATTAGCAGAAAAAAACATGTATACAGTTTGTAAGCATAAAAATACTCTACTATTATAGTAATTTATATTTTCCAAAATTTAAATACTAATCATATAAAATTATTATCTTTCAACTAGGTTATGTTAATATTTTATAGGCCTATTATTAATTTGACATTGTTTAAATTTATGAATTTAACAGTCGTACAGACATTTTCAAAATTTATATGAAATATAATTGGCTATATAATGTATTTCATCTCTTTAGGTTAAAATATAATTAAATTTACATAAGAAGGGATTGAGTGTTAAGCTATCTATATTCCATTCACGATAGGTTTTTACCTGGATGACAGTTCGAAAATCTTATGTTTAGGTTTTGGGTTGCCAACACTTGTAAAAGAGCACAGTTTTGTTATAAATAAATGTAAAGATATTTAACTACCTGTTATATATTACATTTAAAATAACGTAAACTTAAGTTTTCTCATACTATTTAATTTTTTAAATAATTTCTTTTCATCCAACTCGCAACAATATTTTAAACATAATTAAAAGTACTTATTTTTCGTTTTGGAACGTTACTGACTTTGTGTAATATAGTGCACACATCAATATATTTTATTTCAGGCATCGTATTTACTTGGAAAAGAGAAAATTGTTGTCATTTGCTTACATACAATAAATGATTTTATAATTATTTTATCATATTTGGAAATATTGAACTGAATAAAATATTTTCATCAACTGCGTGTCTTCATCATTGTAAAAATCTTGTTTACCGTTATGTTCAATCATATGGTTTAGATTCGTCAGCCACCATTTTGAAGCTATGTTCGTTAGAAGTTTTTGTTAAAGTGATGTTAATATTTTTTTAAGGGGAATAAAACTATAAATAAACTTTGTGTCCGTCCTCAAATAAATATATAAATAATATCGGCCTAAATTACTGTGGTTAACTATCACATTAATATATTACCATCTGTTTTCATTACAGTGATCTAAAGTGATTGATGTCAGCTGTTGGCGTAGTGATATATTAGAGATTACTTCTAGTAACATTTCGAGCTGTCATCCAGGTAAACTTAGCTCGTGAATGCCTTATAATTTAAATGGTTGCAATATATTGGATCGCCTTACACTGGATTTCTGATCAAGGGGAGATATGGTTTCGAATCCCGGTAGGATATAATTAGGGTGTTTTTCCTTAAATGGTTTCTCATTCTCTCTTAACAAAGATACGGATGCATCTCTTCATTATCTTAACACCTTCCCACACCCTACTAGCGTAAATATGTGAACATACCGAACGGGTAAAGACACGGTTACCAAAAAAAAAAACTAGCTAAGTATTTTACGACACTTTAGCTCACTAGGTTGCGTGTTTGTCTATTTCGCTAAGGGTTCCAGGTTCTAATCCCAGCATAGCCAAATGTTAATTATTACTTGTGAAATGTAGGTTTTCATTTCACAGTGATAAAGTGACGACCGTGGCTGGGTGTTTTATCTATATAGATTTAAGTGATTTTATAAGTAGTTTGCTGATACAGTCTTATAGCAATTTAAATACCTCAAATAAATATTTAAAAAAAGTTGGGGATTAGGCCACGAGCAAATTACGATTGAATGACTATTGAAAATATACACATATATAAATATAATACGTTTATAATTTGTGTACATACATACATACATACATACATACATACATACATACATACATACAACATACATACATACATACATACATAATCACACCGTTCCCTTACATGGTAGGCAATAAACTGTGCATATAGCTAAAAAGACAACAACTCCATACTTAATCTATCTTCACTAACTTTCTCCACACTTTCCTACCCTTGCATATTCTCTTCGCTTCAATAATTACAATTTAATCCACATTAATAAAAAAACTTTAAAATAAAATCTACTTTTAAAATATACTTATACCTACCTTGATAAATTAAAATTAACTGTGTATTATTCAGTATAATAATAATAATAATAATAATAATAATTTATTATTATTATTATTATTATTATTATATTTAGCACCACGTCTTACTACCCGTTCGGGTTATACGCTTTAAGTACTAATTACGCTAATGGATTAGGAATTGGGAAGGTTGAATTAGAGGAAGTGAACCCGCATTTGCGTGGAGGGAGAGTGGAAAACCATTTAGGACAAACCCCCCTCAGTTCACCCGACCGAGATTCGAACCTCGATCTCTCCGTCCTCAGCAGTCGAGCTCAAAACGACAAGCGCGTTAGTCAACTACACCACCGAGGCGGGTCTATTCAGTATAAAAGTACCATTAAGGTATTTCAAGGTGTGTTTAGAATTATTTATGACTTTAGATTTGATGACCTCTCATACACCACTGCTACTTTTAGTTTACATCCATTATTGTTTCCAGCCTGTGGCCTGGGTCAGTTTTTATTCAAGCCATATATTTTCCACTACCGGCTGGCTAGGCCTGACGTAGCTTCACATGCCTTATAAACTATATTCAGACTAGGACAGACACAATACCCAGACCCCAGCTGTTAATTCATCACTGTAAGAGCTTACCTCCACATTTCACAAATTATAAATTTATAGTGCTTGCCTCGAATCGAACCTGAGACCCTTTATTCAGTAAACAGACACGCTACTGACTGCACCAAGGTGTCTGATTTACCATTGATCCTGTCGGGTGGTAATACTTCCCTGAGTCCATCCAAACACTTGTAAGCCACGCGGTGACAAGATATATATTTCAGTATAATGAAAACTAGTGTCATAAAGTGAGAGTATAGTATAATATTTCTAAGTATTAATATCATTGAATGAAAATTGTGGACGTTTGAAATGCCAACACCAAAATATGAATGGTATGTGTGTGTGTGTTTTTAAATGTCAGCCTTTATAAAAAAAAAATGATTGTAATATATTTAAAACCATTTCTCCTGCCAGTTAATGAATATAAATTAATTAAATATCGCATTGCTTTCTAAAATGTTAATTGGTGCATGATCATTACAATTTGTTAATTTACGGGAAACAACATGTTTAATGTTTCGTAAGTAATTAAATTCAGATAAAAATAACACAATCATAATATTTCCAGACACGAAATATATTTTGAGTTGATTGTCTTTCTTCATTTCAAACTCAATAAAATTATGTTGAAAGTTTATAAAGAAAGCTTACTCACAGTAAGCTACGAAACTAAAACAAAAGAATTTTAGACGTTAAAATCCCTGTTTTGATTCAAAATTTATTTGTGAAAACAAAGTTTGCTTTAAAACCTTATAATTACTTCGTTGGTTCTTTTCTTCAACACACTTGGCTGAAAAACACTTCAAACCCCCCCCCCCCCCCCCCCCCCGCTTCCTCTCAATCCACTAGCATCCACCCCTTCTCACTAAACCAAATAAAAGTGTGGCTTTATTTTATTCTTCAACTCTTTAATCGGTAGAGTCCAACATGAAATTTGATTAAAAACAAAAGAATGTTTTTTAAAAATATTTTTTTAATCAAGTAAGGCTTGAGAAAAGGATTATGTCCTGGTCAAGCAATTTCAACAAGGATCGTTGAGGTCAAAAAGTCTACTCCTAGTCCCTGAAAAAAAGTTTGTGTTTTTTAATAGTGTTTGTGTACATCAGTGGAAGTCTCAGTCATGTTGGAATGAAAAAAAAAAGGGAAGGGGGGACTCCTACAAAAGATTTCATTGTTGATAAAGACCCCCTTAGTATGTTGTATTCAATTTATACGTCTCTATTTTACGTTATTCAATTGAGTTGCCTGTATGAACAACTGGAAAGGTGGACTTTTTTTTATAGGATAGAAGTCTACCTTTCTACTGTTGATTGAAAAGGACCAAAGAGCTACGATAAGGAAAGAGACGGATAAAAAAGAGCAGAGAAGTTCAATGAAAGGAACAAAAATTCTCTAAATAACTTGAACTAAGAGTAGAGAGTTTAATTTATTGATGAAAATTAATTTACAAAATTTCTGTAAAAATAAATAACATACTTATATCATATTAATTTACATTTGGTATAGTAATCAGTGATAATCCATTCAATATTTTATCTTATTTTTAGAAATATCAATAGTTCATGTTATCAGTCTAGAATTGGATTTGTACCTAATTTTATTTTCCTAAGCAATGTGACAAAATCAAACAAGGACATTTATTTACAAGGGTTTTTATATTATATATATGGAATAATATTTTAGACTATAAACACTAATCAGGATTTAATTTAATACTAATGCTTTTTACGGAATATTAAATTGTAAAATTAAACCCAACAGTTATTAATATAATAAAATTGGGGGTATAGTATTATTTTTTTAGTCTAAGATAATTTTTATTTTAATAAAATACTATTATAATTAAATTATCAGGAAAAACATTCCAAATTTTAAAGATATATTTAAAAGTTCCTGATGATTTGTCTTGCACTAAAACTATTCAAATTAATCTGACAGACGAAGTATTTGTAAACTCAAAGGAGAAAGGTGTCTATGTTTCATATAAGGAATGTATAGGCCTATATATTTATTCATTACAAGCATTCAATTTTTCAAATTAATTTCCGTTTATATTCTCCCTTATTTCCTTAAAACAAATAATTTAATCTCATATATATAAAATTTTAAAAGAATAATAGTTAGAAAGTTATATTATCCTTAGAGGTTATTTTTTAAAGTTGTCAACAACATTTCATTATTTATTTCACACATATCCACCAGGCCATGAAATAGTTTACATATAATTACTTGAATATATATATATATATATATATATATATATATATATATATATAATGTAAATCCTATACTATATTGTAGGCAAAGACTACCTTTGTATAGTTTAACTAAATAATATATTAGTTTTATTAAATAAAGGTTACTTAACACTTTTAACATCTTAAAATATATTTCAGTCAATATTAATGCGAGTTGTATAAATACACAGCTTAGAACTAAAAGCTAAAGAAAAAAAGTTTTTTACTTAATGAATGAAACACTTCGAAAGGAATTATTTACATGAATATTTAACGATTAAAAACTTTACTATGGTTTGGAATTAAAAGCATAGTCGTACTTTATCCAAACAGTTTACTTTTTAAATGCAATCTTTATTCGAGCTACTTGGAAAGCTTACATTTTTTTAAATATATATAAATTTATTAATTCAAAGTGTATACAAGGCTTCTTTAACTCAAAGTGATTGAATATCAAAGACCAAAATTTCTGTATATTAAAACTGAATGTGGAGCATAAATAAGATAAATATAAAAAGCACATATTTATTTAGATTTTATTTGTTTACGCATGATACGCAATACATCTACTCAGTACAACTTAAAATGTTCACAGATGCTATTGACATAGATGTAAATCCCTTATATATAATAATAATTTTAGCTTAGATAATTTTAATAATTTTAATATCAACTATATCCAAGGCAGATAAGAAATAACTTTTGGGAAAAAAAATTAGCAAAAGTGTGGAAAAACTCGTCTGGACAGAGTCAGTAATGAATGGGTGCTGAAGGAGTGTGGTTAGAAATTGAATCCTATAAGTCAATGTGAAATAAGTGTCTCACGGTGATTTGGGTATATTGAGAGTATTAGTATGGATCTAATGAGGAAATATATATTTAAATATAAAGTGTATGGATCAAAAGGAAGGATTAGGCCATGTACGATATGGTTAAATGTTGTAGATGAATATGAGAAAAAGAGAAACATTAAAAGTGTTAAGAATAAATGAGCATGTATGACTCGGTGTATGAATGTTGTTGAAGCGAAGGAATTATTCAAGTATAGGGAAGTGTGGAGAAATTTGTATGGATTAAGTACGAAGTTATTTTTTGAGATGCATTCACAGTTTCTTGTCTATCCCGTAAGGGAATGTTATTATTATTATCATCATTTTCATCATTATTATAATTATTATCATATTATTATTATTATTATTATTATTATTAGCACCGCGTCTTACTACCCGTTCGGGTTATACGCACTTACGCTAATGTGTAATATTAGGGTGATTGTGAGATGAAATGGAGGACCTACAGTTTAACGTGGAATCCGAACCACGGTGGAGGCCTGGCATTCCCCACACTCACAAGATGTATTGTCAGAGGTGAAGGAAGGGTTTGGTAAACAGATAAATCTGTGCCAGGACCGAGGATTGAGCCTCGGACCCCAGCACAGAAGTCCGACACCTTACCCCTAGACCACCAGGTCACCCGTAAGGGAATGGCGTGATTAAGTATGTACGTATTTATGTAGCAATACGTAACTAATTTACTAAAAGATTAATACTATACCTTTATTTATTATATTATATGATACTCTATGTCGACCTTAGTGGTTTTGATTAAAATTCTCGCCTTAGGACCCAAATGTTTGTGGGTTTTAACCCAGTCGAGGTGACTGAATTTTCATAAGCAATAACAATCAATAGCACAACTTCCTTCAAAGGGGAAGTAAAGACATCGCTCCCATGTCTATTGTGCATGTAAAATAACCCTAGTAGGTATGTGAAAGTGCCTTTCCGGAAAAATTGGTAGGCCTTTTCACGTTCGCTCATAGAATATCTGTGTGGATGGAAATGAGTTATCACCAACATTCCTGAGCTCCCCTAATAAAGTGACTTATTACCAGATGATGCAGGCAGCGCAAACCAACCGAAGGGCTGAATGCATGCCTAACTAGCTCCATATGTAGACCTATATAAATCACATCAAACTAACCTTTGTGTTGTTAACTTGAGTAGAAGATAGAACTGTATATAAAAAGGTAAATGCCAATAGCATACTTATGGTTGTTGTCTGGATAAGGCTTTTCATGTCACTTTTTAAACTCACCATTATTATGTCTTAATTTTAAACCTAAATAGAGTTTTTTTGCATGCATCCAAATTAATTTAAATATTTCTATATGAATTTAAATTGAATGGATCTAAATCATATAAATTTATCCTGTTTCTTAAAAAAAAAATCCAAATAAAGAAACATATTTAAACAAATTTAACAGTGTTTTAAAATTTGGTCATATTTTTATTGCAAAATACTATAAATCGACACAACCGTTTTTTAATTAATTCGTTCCTATCATAACATCGTTTCGTCGTATGTCATTAAATTTTGTAATTTTTTTTACATGAACGAATCAATTTGTCTAAAAAACCTATTGAATCAGGAAACAAAATAAGAAAACCACGTTTCTTATTATTTACAGTTGCATTCCGTGAAGTATTGCCAGGGATCAGAACTTGTTAAAACTTTGCATATATTATGTCTTTACACGCTCACCTCACATAGGAAATGTCGTGTTGTCGTTTTTATCCGATCAGTAAGTGTTCTACTAAGGTATAAGAAGCTTTAAAGCTACAGTTTCAACTGACTTTGACCTAAATATGTGGTCAAATGGTTCAGGGCGTTACCATCGCAATATACCGGACCATCAATGACGGGGATATCAGGTTTAGAATCCCGACAAAGTTTACTGAGGGTGTTTTTCCTTACTGATTATCAAATAAAACTCGGATGCACTTCCTATCAATTATACCTTCATCATATACTAATACATTAGCGTAATTATTACATTATATAAATAAAGCCCGGACCAGTGGTAAGATGCGTTAGAAAAAAACTAGATTTGAGTACTCTGGTAAAACGCCAATCCACACCAATGTATTAATAGTAGCTCACCAATAAACACTAGAGACGCAATATACATATGTTGTTTGTGAGTGTATCTTGTTATTCCTATATTTTCATTTAAACATCACATCTTTCTGCCTGTTCAGGAGGGATGAGGAAGGAAATATTTTATAGTCAACCCACATTTCTGTGCAAGTAGAATGTGAAACCATTTAAGGAAAACCACAGTCAGTAGACCTTATCGGGTTTTGAGCTCCAATCTCCCGCTCATCAGCAGGTCATTCTAACAAAAGAATGATGCCTTAGACCAGTGATTTTCAAACTACTTGATCACACAGAATCCTATAAAAGCTACGAAGCTCACTAAGAAACCCTTTTGTGTTCATGTATCAACAATAGTAGGCTGATGCTATAAATTATGTCTAAAATAATAAGTTTATTTATTTACTTGATTTAAGTTAAATATTTTTATGGTAAAAATAATAACTTTCAAATGTACTGTTACTCATCCACTTTTCGATAAACATTTTTAGATGTTCATTATGTTAAAAAGTCATTTAATTCTGTTTTAATTATTAAATTGGATATGCTGCTAGTTATATGTTTATGAATTTTTATCATAAATATTTATTGCATTAATGATGATTTTACCACTATTATCCATGATATCCCACGGAAACATACTCCTTCATGGAACCATGGGGACTCCATGGAATCTGGTGTGAGAACCACTGCCTTAGACCATTCAGCCATTTAACTATTAATTGTTTAAATGGAAAACATAAATGTGAGGGAAAGGATGAACTATGAGGAGGGATTTTAGAAGTTGTAGAAAGGCCAATAACGCCCACATAGCCGTATGAACACCCTCCTCTCTTTTCCCACTAGCTCTACCGACCAGACACCGGGACGATATGCTTAATATGGCAGTGAGAGTTGGGGGTTGTCTGATGATGGGAGTAAGGGGGGTGTATGTTTGATTGAAGGCCCAGCTAGAAGCACCTAGTTCTGGGAAGACCGGGTACCCAAACTTGATCACAATCAGGCCAATGGAGGGGGGGGGGGGCGAGTGGATGAGAGTAGTCAACCGCGGGCTTCATATTCGCCGTCGGAAACCACATCAAAGTAGTGAGAGGAGAGGGTTTACCGTTCCACGGTGTGAGGCTTCATACTCCTCTATATCTCCATACATGCATGCGTTGTGGAGAAAATGGCCTGGTCGCGCACCTCTCCCGGGTAGTCCTTGTACCGCTACCTCTCTTGCCCTACCACTCTCTAATTCCCTACCTTTACATTCAATAGCCATTTGAACATCGGGTGAGCCCTCCATTATTCCCGTGTATGTATTATGGAGCAGGTGATTAATGAGAGAACGTCATATGGGGTGCATAAACACGGCACAGTTAACAATACTATTTTAATCCTACCGTCATACCTTGGATCCCTAATTTGTAAATGGTTATTTATTTTACTTTCGAAATAAATGCTTTTAAGTGAAACAATACACATTTGAAAGTGTATTACAATACTTTTAATTTATGTTATCATATTAATATCATGTAACAATACATGCGCATTTCAATTTTGTCACTGTCACGATTTGTTGATAAATTATATTATTATTTTAAACTAAAATTTAAATAAAAGCAGCTAGATAATACGAGGTCTTAGTAATACATTTAAATATATTAAAACAAACAATCGATGAAAAGCAACATTAAATAAAGCTGTGCAATCCTATGGAAAAAGGTACTATACACAAACGGGTAAGAAATTATTTTAGTTTCAAAAGTTTGTGGATCACTGTATTATACTAAGTTATATGTAAACTTCCCACCCAGTAATTTGTTTAAAATTAACACATTTTAATTATATGTATTTTAAGTGCGTTCTTATATACGCAACATTTACTCTCAAAGGTAAGAAATATTACTTCTCACGTTTCCAGTATGGCGTAGCTTTTAAGATAGGGTAATAGTTCAATCCGACTCAGGATCACAAGTAAGAATTTCACTGATCAACATTTTACTTTAGATTTAATTAGAATAAAATTAGTGTATAAGTTTCTTGCTCATAACGTTTGGTAAAGCTAATACAAAAATTTCTTAACCTCATATTTACTTTTTAAAAGTAAATATATTTCGAATTTATATTTCAGTGGTTCAAGTACCCGACGTTACCATGGGGGAGAAAGGTTGTTAGTTTAATGATTGTTTGTACCTGGAAGGTGGGTTTAAAAGCTATTTACACTAAACGCTGCGTTCAATCTTATTTGTTTGTCTGTCATGAGCACTGTGCGATATTTATCTTACGCGGTGATCCGAAAACACATTGCTTTGCTTCCAAACCAGTTTTTAATAGTTTAAAAATAGTATTAAGAATTTTAAAACTTTGCATAGAGAAGTATATATTCGACACGGGGGTTACTAATTTTTAAATTTCAGAACTTTGCGTGCGTTAGATATCGCACAACACTCATGACAAAGACAAACTCTTTATTTTATTAGATCAATCCTTCGATTATGTTTTCAAACTATTTAATATTAACATGGCTTGTTGTCCATAAAGTTTGAGACCCCAACTTTGTGGGCACACCAACTAAACATCAGGTCTATCTATTCTGGTTTGATGGTTAAGATAAGGTCGAGGTTGAATCCTGGCTGCTTGTACTGTGGGTGTTTTTTTCCTTGTTGGGTTAAACCCTCTCTTTTCAGGCAACGTGTGTGCATTTCCTATACATTCTATATTCCCATTTAGTGTAGTAAAATGAGTAAAACGAAGTTACAAATAGATTTTAAAATAAGTTGTTTCTATGTTCCTGTATGTTTAAGAAAAAACTACTAAGGTCACGTTATATAATATTTATAGATTCGTTATAATATATCATTTCAATTTTTATAAACCACTTGAAATATTGGTAGGTGTCTGCAAACTTTTTAACTAAAGAATTAAAGGTTATTAATTCATATATTACAAATAGTTAGTTATCTCCACTTCCCCCAAAAATAAAGATTGGTTTAAAAAAATCAAAACTATCTTTAGGGATGTATATTTGTTTAATTTTTTATAAGGAATAGTATTATAAAAATAGTATTCCTCCGAAATAAAATTGAATGTATTAAAAAATAATAGTTTTCTGCAAGTCACCTCCAAGTTTATATATATAACCTTAGAGGCGACTTGCAAAAATTATTATATTTTTAAATACATATGATTAAAATATATTTATATCTGCAAATTATATATATAAACTTAGGGGTGACTTGAAGAAATTATTATATTTTATTTACTATACAATTTTCATCAAATATCGGCTATGCAAACATTTATAAGTAATAATAAAAAAATAGCTCAAACTTTATTCTATTAGTTTCTAATTCCAAATATAGCTAGTCAAGTTTTGAATTTAATGGAATCAAACTTTTATTTGAAATAAAATGCATACACATAAAATATTTACGCCGAATAGTTTATAATAATTGTATTAAATTATCTACTTCTCGAAATTGAAGTATAAATATGAATTACCTCATTTGCTATCCAATAGTTTGGCCATTATTTTTATTAATACTCAAATTTCAAATAAAGTGCAGTGCATATTTTAATATTTCTTAGAATATTAAAATGTTTTAAAACCACACAAAACATGTTTGTAAATTGTGTATTTGCCCTTATGAATAATATTGATATTTATGAACTAGACCAACTTGATCAAAATATTAATGTCAACATTTTACTATCAAACCATTAAACTTAACATGGTAGAATATATCATAAATGATAATTATAATTATTGCAAAGTTTGACAGTAGAATAAAAAAAATCTATTCCTGAATAGTATGTGACATGCATAACATATAAATAACTACTTGGGATCAGAAGTAAGCAAGGATCGGATAAAATAACTACTCTCAAATGTTACATTTCAAATTTTAATAGTAAAATAAATAGCTACATATTAAAGTTGAGCACAACTTTTTAATATATAAAGTCTTATTTTCTAATCCATTCATTTGTGCGTCTTGATATCGATAGTTCCAGGTTCGATTCTCTACAAATAATTTATACACTTATATATATCAATATTTTTTAGTGTATACCTTTTGACTATTTTATAAGTTAATCAAAGCTACAGCTCTCCTAACAATGCTTATTTTAGAGCAAAATAAATTTAATTAAGATGATGGAAATTATTTTCCAAACAAAAATTAAACTGTTAAATATAATTTAAATTCTGAAGAAAAATAATCATACAATCAAGGTTGTTTCTGGGCACAGTCTAGCATGCAACATACGTCCCATACTTTAGGCACTAAACTACCTCCCCACACCCCGTTAATGCATATATACACGTGCTTCGTTACCTTTTCGGCGAATAATCAAACCCCTTGCACTAGATGTTTGACTATGGTGGCTCTCAAAGTTCGCCGATGGCCGGATAATCATGCAAGCTCATTAGGAGCAACTCAGGCTATAGGCATTGCTTCCAGATAATTATCATGATGTTCGTTTCAATAGTTTTTTAATAAGGTAAATAGCAGTCATAAGGAAACATGGCTTTACATTTGTATACAGAGAGTTAATTTTAAAAATTTAGAAATTACATTACCAGTTAGATTATTTTACAAAGTTTCAAAAAACGTTTTCCTGTCGACAAGTAATCCATTCCGTCACATTAGTACATACAAAGCCCCTAAGCATTACGACTACACACATGAATATAATAGGATGAACGATCAAAGTAAAGTATGTCACACGTAGTGACTTGTATGGGCAAGGACAGCTGATTAGTTATTACTAATATACAATTGTGTATTTTCACTTGTTTATTATAAATCCAATCGCGTACAAGCAGAATAAAAGTGTCTCAACTCACACGTAATTGGAATCTAGCTATATTCCAAACCTAATAACTAGTTAGGAAAATTTGACAATCCATACATAAGCCATTTATTCAAAACCACCATCAACTTTGAGAACTGGTGATAATAAAATTAGATATCAAATAAAATAGTAACTTTATACGTTTATTGGTAAACCATATATAACTATCCATTTGGATTATACGCGTATGTACTAATTTCTCTAATGTATTAGGGAACACGAAGGTTAACTTTAGAGGGAATGTATCAGTATTTGCATGGAAAGAGAGAGTGGTAATCTATTTAGTAAAAACAACTCTCAGTACAACCGATAGGGATTGAACTATGATCTCCCGGTCATCGGCAGCCTAGTCTATTGCAAGAGTGACCGTCTAGAAGTATGTTCTTACGCAATTTAAAAGAAGATAATATTAATAGGGATAAATGATAAACACTGGTGATGTAGGTCTGGTGTGTTGAACATGATTATCAAAGCATTTTGCTTCAAGAGTTTCCTTAGAGAATGATAGGTGCCTGAAATAACTGTGGCGAATACTGGAGTACATGCTTCTGACCTTGAGCAGAACTTATGAGTTAGTCATGGATTTTTTTTTTACCACAAGCGTCATAGTGCCCTTTCTGGTTAAGGCCTATAGGCATAAATTAATTACTCTAATGAAATAGGAATGAGGGAGGTATTATTTGTCAGTATATATGCCTGCATTTGTGAGGAGGGGAAAGTGTTAAACGACTTGCAAGGAGGGGAGGAACACTCTGTACACATGACGGGGGTTCAACACCGACCCCCGACTCCAGAAATCCAGTCTAGCACGATAGTGATAGGTTTATACTTTTTAACCACATTCTCATAAATAGGAGGTACGAGGATAAGAATGAAGAAGTATTTAGAGGGAATTCAAACTTAATGGCCTGGTGATGGGGGGTGATGGGAAACTACACTGATTTATTTTACCACGTGGCAAAAAGCACCCCCATTACAGCTAGCCAAGAATCGAACTTTGACCTCTCCGTTATCGGCAATTAGTTTATCTTTAGACGGATGACTTCGACCGTATATTCATCGATGTATACCTCAAACTAATACTGATTTTCTAATTAGTTTAAATAATCGTGCGATTATTAGCCTTAGACAATTCAATTTTTTTATATGGAGGGCCATTTAAAAAATACTAACATATTTCATTGAAGCCAACATTGATGACATTTTTCAATATTATTAGTGTTATTTTTATAAATATTCATAGTATCCATCAATAGTAGCAGCTACATACAATATTAACGTCGTAATATATGTTTGGATTAGATCTAGTAGCTATTCTAGCTGCCTACAGTTGTCTTCCTGTGAACATTTTACTGTACAAATCATCTTTCTGGTACACACATTCATACAGAGTAAAAACGTACATGACTAAAATGGATATTATCCTGTGAAATCGACCATTTGAAGCAACGTTTAGATTCTGACTAATTAATATAACTCAATTTGTGTTTAACTTAAACATTCAAAATAATAAAGGCATGAATTATTTAAAACAACTAGAGCAAAATAAATTATATATTATTTTGTATTGTGTAAGCTTTGAAAGAGTTTTTCTCAGTTATCAATAGCTTTGAACAAGTGTATTTTTAATTTCTCGCTATTTTACAGGTAGAGAAATTATTGTGATCGTAAAATTATCTAACTCGTGATTCTGATGAACCTTGACGTTTCATGACCCCCCGAATCCGAAAAAGTGTGTTTTGAATTTCCGTCTGTCTGTCTGTACCTCCAACTAGAGCCTAAGCTATTTTACTGATTGGGCTAAAATTTGGTATCTAGGGTTTTCATAGAGTTTCCCCGAGGAGTTTTTGGAATTGGATATCTAACCCTAAAATTAAGGGTAGCTTACTGGAGGGCTAAAAGAGAAAAAGTAAATTTTCTTGTAACATTATCGTGCATTAAGTTACAAAAGGACCCGCCCCATGCTGCCATTAACGCATAACTCTCAATAAATCATACTACCCGCTCCAATTATACCAAGCTAATAGGACCCCTACAATGGTAATCTTCTCTATTGTAGTTCAAGTAGGTTAGTAAGACATAAAACAATGCTGAACAATATATTTTAACTACATAATCCGATTCAATATAATTAATTTGCTCATGTACTTACCGATTGAATCTGCTTACACTAGTAACCACCAAGGCTGGCCTACACCTCGCATCCAAAACTGTACGAGTGGGTCTGAGAGCTACGATGTTCCTACAAGACTTAGTCCTCACACTCCGATTCTACTATCGTGTAATGGGCCATCCGTCATTGAAGACGACTAGAGAATAACTATTCACCTACCCCCTGATGGTAGAAAGATGAAATACTCTCAAAACATCGGATGATTGAAGAAATAGGCTGAAAATCTGATGGAGCCGTATCAACAGATGTGTACGTGACTTTTTTAAGCCACCGTTGACGTCACCAAGCGTGTGATCTGTTCTCCCACCTTGTTTCTACTGCGACGAAACCCCACTATATAATAGGCTGTGCAAGTATGCTAAAATGACTATCATGATAACTACGATCGACGAAGGATCATTGTCGTGAACCTGGACAATGGCAGGATAAACATTTTGTATTGTATCTGAATCGTAACTATGGCAAGCCATGTTTTGAACTCTGATTTATTTTCAACGTTTAGACTTCGTGTAGTATATAAATTAATATTCCTTTTTTTAATTTAACTATTTCTTTATCCGATCATTCTATATAAAATGAAACTTTATATTTTGTATGTCGCCACTTGGGCGCTAGAGTCTTTTGGAGAATTCAATCACTTAGATAGTCACCATTATTCAATTGTTTTAATTTTATGAGTTAACTTTAATGTTTGAAATTGTCGATAATGTATTTATATTTTGTAAACATCGAGGTGCCATATCTTAAATTTTATTTGCATATTGAGATATCGTAAAGTAAAGTAATTTTTATTATTACTTTGTATTAATTATGAATTTAATTAACTTTTGCATATTTATTAATAATTTTAAGTTTGTTATAATTGGACATTTATATTATTGTTTATTAAAAGATTATGGTATTTAGTTTCCGAATCCTGAGTGAGGATCAGATAGTCCCGGGGGAGCTTGACTATTCTATTGTATAAGTTATTGTGGATAAATTAACGTAATTTAGTGCCGAGTTGTTCTTTATATTTAAAGACACGTTAGTATCTGTTTCAAGGTGCCCATTAGGCTTTTATATTGAAGTTGTGTATCGTACTGATGGATGATATTATAATTAATCTTTGTATTAAATTCAACACGCAATGCTCTGTCTCTTAAAGACTGAATCATCAAAATAGTGAATTGATTACATGTTTATAACTTCTTATAAATACCTGCGCAACTCAAGTATAGAGTTATTGTCTATAAGTTTGATTTCCAATATAACTCATTTTGATATAATGAGACCATGTATATTTTTCTGCGCTATTGTTATTGTTATGAATAAACCGTTCATATTGTTGCTTTTAAATATTGCTAATAATTTCCCTTGTCACTTGTTCCTTAGATTTCACCCACTCCCTTTTATATTATACTAGATAGCTGTTGCCCGCGGCTTTGCTCGCGTGGAAGTTGATTATGTACAAATACGAAAATATACATATGTATTTACAGATTAATTAAAAATATTACGTTACGTTGATGACCATAACTTGACCTCAGATCAAAAATAATGCAAGTCCGATACAAACTTTCACCCCCTTTTTCATCCCTTATTAAATAAAATTTCCAAAACTCCTGAAACACGTATTTATTTGTTTTACGTCAATAACCGAAATACAAAATTTTGTTTATGTAACTTTCAAAATGACGGACTTTCATACATATTATCATACATATTATCATCCCCTATTTTGACCCCTTTGGGGTGTAATTTTCTAAAATCCTTTCTTAGTGGGTGCCTACATAACAAAATGAATATACAGTCCGAATTTCATGCTTGTAGCCTTGATAGTTTGCGCTCGGCGATGATGAATTCAGTCAGTCAGGACATGTTATTTTATAAGTATAGATAATGGTCGATATATAAAAGGACTCAGAGGGTGTGTAATATTCTCAAAATCAGCTTTAAAGATTGATTAAATTTCTTTTAAAACATTTATAAATATTCCAAACAAAATGACTACTCTCAATATTTCGGCAAAATTACTTTAAGAGCTCGATTTGTTGCGTAAATTCTCATTTTTTATCATATCTCAGAAACTATTTGAGATATGGAATTACTTATCAACACAAATATGTGGATATATTTATAATACAAATATTTTATTCGATTTTTTTATAAAAAACAATAACTTTCAAGTTAATCGGAAATATTTATATATATTTTTGACCTTTTTAAAACTAAAGTTAAAGTATTACGACCGTAAAAAATTTAACCTGAAATGTTGATGGATGTCAACGTCATGTGACCTCCCGAACCCTAAAATGTTGTCTTTGCAATGCCATCTGTGTGTGTGTGTGTGTGTGTGTGAGTCTGTTTAAACCTAAAATTAAGAGTAGTTTAATAAAGGGCAAAAAGAGAAAAATTGAATTTCTCAAAATAGGCTTTAACGATTTTGATTAAAATTCCTATCTAGGCGTTGATTAATATTATAAATAAACTGAGTTTTTTCATTTTCCCATGAAAATTATTTTTAGGGTACTTAACAGAAGCGAAAATTTCCGTATCCTGCAATTATTTGAAATAATAAATAGCTTTTCATTGAAAAATTGTAATACTATTAAAAATAAAAAACTTTTAAATGAAATATAGTTTTATAAAACCAACATTTTCCGAGATATTGGCAAATATATTTATACAATTGTGAGAGATTTAGTTTTAAAGACATACCACTTAAATTTTAAAGCAATAATTTTACAAATGCATAAAATAATAATTATTATTATTAACACCGCGTCTTACTACCCATTCGGGTTATACGCACTTACACTAATGTGTAATGGTAGGGTGATTGTGAGATGAAATGGAGGACCTACAGTTTAACGTGGAATCCGAACTACGGTGGAGGCCTGGCATTCCCCACATTCACAAGATGTCTTGTCAGAGGTGAAGGAAGGGTTTGGTAATCAGATAAATCTGTGCCGTGACCGAGGATTGAACTCCGGCCGCCAGCACAGAAGTCTGACACCTTACCCCTAGACCACCAGGCCACCTACCATAAAATAATTAAATATAGCCTAAGTTTCTCAAAGAGTTTCTTCAACCACTCAGGATAAATGTTTGTACAACAATGATCTATCTCCATTTTAGACTTAATAGTCAATATTCATATTGTCAAAATATTTAAATGATGAATTTAATAGCAATGCGATGGCATGAAGATTTGCAACACCTAATAAAATGTCGAAAATTTTAAATGGAAGTCGAAATTTTAATACGAAGTGTTGACCCTTATGGACCCAATATTGATCTTTTTATTGGTCCAAACATACAAATGAGACATTAATTCTTTAAAAATAAAAATATAAAATTTAAAACTGGGACTCAAAAAAAGGTTTTACATAAGTATAGTGCAATTTATGCTTGGGTTTATTAGCGTATATTATCTTGTTTCACATATATTACGAGTTTTGAGTTAATATCTCCATTTTTAAACATTAAAGTGAGAAAATCCGTGCGGAGTTCCGTAACATTTATTATACAAAAATTATTTTATAGTATAAATATTCTTGTTACTATTTGTTCTTTCTGACATAAAAATAATGGTATGCTGTAAATTATTTGAAATTACTTCGGATGTATTATAATGGAAGAAAGACTTATTCAAAAATTTTACATATATTTATTTGTATATTGCTCATAAAAATATACATTCACCATACAAGTTCACAATCGTAAATAGCGTAAATTAATCTATCTAGAGAAGTAATTGCACGAAAAATATGTTTAGACCCTCTACACGCTATTGATTGAATAAAAATAAATGAAAACAAAATATTGGAGAGAGGTTCCTGCCCCGATACTACGCTATACTTTTTTTTACCTTTTTTTTTCCTTTTAACACGGAAGCTGTGCCCTATTACAAAGTTCCATATCTGTGATTGGTTTCGGGGGCTTAGGTCTCTCTGCTCACACACAACGATGGGTGGACTAAATTCACAGTGCACAGCTCGTATTGAGAGAGGGAGAGAGAGAGAGGTGGACAGAGAGGTAAAGAGAGAGAGAGAGGGTTTTGTGGTACAGGGATTACGACCATAATACCCAGACCGCGCGCACACAAAGCAAGCAAATACCTGGCGGCATTATCTCATTGAAACAGAGGATCAGTGGCGCAATTAAAAAACTATCTTGGGTTCGGGAGAAGGGGGACGTGGGGTAGTGTTACGTGTGTAGTGTACTTTCCTCCCTTAAAAAACACCCCTTTCCTCCTTCCTAAAATAAAATAAAAAAACTTGTCAGAGGAGGATATGGGCTTACATGGTAGAACGTTACCTTCATCGACACTGTTTGAACTATAATGTGATTGTTCTAGAATAGTGACCATGAGAAGGGGTGAGGAGGGGGGGGTTGTATAAGACACGGGTCACTACTCTCAACTCTCCAGTTGAGAGGGGGTGAAGGAAAGTAAATTATAATAAACATCTTATTGCTCGCAAATACAAAAAATAAATAAATATTTATTTTATTTTGATTCAAACGAGTAATTGCTATAGTTCAGGTTTAATCTCCCTGTCTCGAAGGTTAGTTTCTGGTGGTTCCTTTTGAAAGAAAATACTGATGATGAGACAGTGACAGATAATCCTAATTTTAATGACATACCTTTATACATATTATATATGTATATATATACTATTATTTATTAAAAGAGTGAGAGGGAGTGATGTTTGAAATTTTATCATGTTTTAAAGTAATACAATTTTCAGTACTTCAAATAATTACTATTTTTTTATGAACATAATATAAAATGTGACATTCGGATTGCTAGTACTTAACTAGATGCTTTTTTTTGCCATTACATGCCCAAATTAATGAGTGTTTTTGGAGTATCCATAGAGAGATTTAAAAAAAATATGAAACAAAGTA
The DNA here is from genome assembly GCA_039000515.1 of Timema cristinae. NCBI lineage: Eukaryota > Metazoa > Arthropoda > Insecta > Phasmatodea > Timematidae > Timema > Timema cristinae. The sequence continues at coordinate 45,723,250 of JBCFYV010000935.1, read as the reverse complement.
TTATATTTCAACACGCTACCCTATTTTAATGAAATTTAAACTTTGGTGTTTTATTACACTAGAATAAGTATATTATGTGTAAAATGAAACATTACTCTTACAAATACACTATTTTAAGCCAGTTCAACTACGAAAACATCGGAGGTATGAACTAAATAAACTAGTGAGATGCTATTTCTGGTAGTCATTTAATTTTTAAATTAAAATATTGTGATGTTATTTCACCTGTGTGTTTTCTTTAAATTCTTATATTGACATTTATTTGGAACCTAGGGTATTTCACCATCTTTAATACATATTGCCGGTGGATTTTTTGTTTTAGAATATCTTCTATGTCTAGCGGTCATCTTCGGAAATAGTGGACCATGTTTATTATTTAACATGTCGAAAGTTATAAGATAGCACCATTAACGACATCTATATTATGAAGCTGGCTAGTGAACTAAAAATCGAACGAAGAAGTTTCTATGTTTATTTTGAAAAAAAAAAAAAAAAAGTCGATTACTAGCAGTGGGTTTAAACGTGACAAATTTGTATCTAAGTAAAGGTGTAAATACTGGTAATTTCATCATTTATTTATTAAATTTGGTTCAACTAATTTTTTTCATTAGAGTTTGTTGGACAGGTTGCCTAGCAGCCTGTTATTTTATTGTAACAGAGAAAGAGGTTATTTGTATATCTTTGCCTCTAAATATAAATTGTTTTATTGCTCTATAATAAGTTAATTTGGAACACTTTTTAAATACAGACTGAGCCCTTTCTATACATTCTAAAAATGAATAAGAAGGAATCAATCCTACATCTGAACTCTAAAAGTAAACAACTTATGATAGTTTCACGGTTTAATTGTTTACGGTGATTAAAAACTTAGGCTAAATCCTTAAATTACATATAGCCAAATACTTAATTTTTGCCCAGATATACAGGATAATTATTAATTGTATGCAATAAAGTTGAGCAGTATAATCTACACTGAAAAGAAAGTCTGAGAACAAAATATTGCCGGGACCGCTTCGTTATCGAGATATGGCAACATTGCGGGGTAGCGTTGCACATGCGTCATTCGGCGTCCCGGAGACATTGAACGTCATACTTTGTAACTTGCTGTGATTGGAAGTGGCAAGTAAGATTGAGAATCAATACACAAACAAGGAACTGACTGATATGATTTTGATCTATGGTGAGGAAAAAAAGAATTCCACTGCTGTCACTCGTACATAATGCTGCACGTTTTCCTGTCTGACGACATCCAAGAACATTTGAGGCAGTCAATCGTCGTCTAAGGAAAACTGGTCACTTTGAACTGGTGATGGTCAACTCTGGAAGGCCACTACGTCTTAATACCACTGTAGTGGATAAGGCAGTTCTGTATTCTGTGAAACGCTTGCCGGTTTCAAGTATATTGCGAGTAGCCACACCTCATCACCTGTCACAGACGTCCGTGTGGAAGAGCGTATATAACCAATTACTGTACCTATTCCATTTGCAGTCTGGAAAGGAGTTTAATCAACTCTCGATTCCAAACGACGCAGGACATTATTTAAGGTGATGCTGCACCACTCCACTGATCCACAGTTCATTAGCAGAGTACTAGTAATGGATGAGGAAATATTTACCAGAAAAGATAGTGTCAATCTCCATAACAAGCACATTTTGGCGACATAAATAAAAATTTTGTCCTGAAGGTCCATTCGAGATATAGATTCTATATAAACGTTTGGGCGGAAATTGTAGGGAATATTTTACTCGGGCCGTATGAACTGCTTGCATGACTACAAAGTGAAAACTACACACACTTTCTACAGACCGTTTTCCCACAACTATTGGAGGACGTCCCGCTGATAGTGCAGATGAACATATGGCTTCTTTAGGATGGAGCCCATTCATATTGCGACCGTGCAGTGAGATGCTATTTCAACGAATGCCATCCCGGGCGATGGATTGAACGTAACGGACCTATCGCATGGCCGGCACAACCTCTTGATCTCACACCTTGCGACTTCTGGCTGTGTGGCCACATGAATCGAACTGTGTACTCCTAACCTTACAACACGAGATGACATCTTTGGGATACAATTGTTGCTGCTGGAAGTACGATCCGTGATATGCCACACATATACCAACGATCATGACAGTCGTGGTGCAGGAGGGACAAACCATAGGGAAAAACTGTGTTGTGGGTACAATAGTGGACACTTCGAACATCTCCTATGAACGTTCAATATTCCCCCATCAAGGTCAATAAAACCATCTACGACATAATGGTAGTATCTGTCTGACCTGTCCTTGTCACTCTCACGATAAAGAATCGGTTCCATAAATATGTTATGAACTTTTAGTTCTTTTAAGTGTACATTCCACTGTACCACTTTACTGTATACATTTATGAATCACACCTATATGTTTGGGTATGGGCCAGAGAACGTTCTTACTGCCATTTATCTGTCTCATTCTCACTTATGGCTCTGACAAATATGACAGTAGCATAGGTGTGAACGATACTAATAAAAACATTCAATAAACAGCCAGTCCCTGTGACGAATGGTGTGAAGGTGTCGATAGTAGGGTCATTGATGTAGCTTCGGTGCGCTGCGCAGATTCATAGTACCTCTTGGCTTAGTGAGGAAAGCAACGAGAAACTACCTCATTCCTCATTGCCCTAGTACACCTCTTAAATACTGCCTAGGTTTTATAGATGACGATGGAACTGTTGATTATCCAGCCTTCGGGCTGAATCCTACACCAAATTATCAAAAAATGCCATGGTTTACTTTTTTTACTCGAGTCTTATTTTTATCAGTGATCTTGAAGATTCATGGTCTTTAAGACCGAAATATATTCTATCCATTCATATTTTCATCACTTATGAACATATTGCCAAATTTATTAAAAGAAAACATTTTAGAAACACTTACAGATAGTATTCCAATAAATTTATAGAACAATATCAATACTATAACACTTTAAATATTCAAAAATACAATAATAGTATCTTTAAGGTTAAGTTTTTTATTTACCTTATTGCCTTGAAACATTAAACAATACAAATCTTTAATTTAAATATCTTAATTTTTCTTTGTAAATTTTAGTTTGTAGCACAATTTTTTTATTATTAATTCATCGCCAGTTCAAACTAAGATAAATTGAGACTCAAATTTGTCCATAGCTGGCAATCTATTATATTTAAAAATCTGTCCTTTTGGACCATAACTTATGATCACAAGTTTGAGAACACATTAAGACGTTAAAATCTCCCTTCTCGATTCTGTGGGGGATTTTACTATCTTATTTAAATTAAATCTTATTAACTAGGTTGGCAAAGTGTTTGTTTGTGTGGATGCTGAAATTAACAAATTTAATACATCTAGTAAAATAGAGTCTCTTAAAAGCCTGATTTAGGAGACTAGGGTTCGACACCCACATACTAGTCTAGGAATTACCCCTTTTTACATCCACTTTACAATCTATATTATAATAATACTCCTATATAAATTCAGACAAACATAATTGAGAATATTTAAAAGTCTAAATTCTTTATTCTGTTCCAAGTTTCCTATATATAGTTAGTATAATTTTATGAGAAAGTTCAAGGCAAGATTAATTAATAATGTGAATTGAAATAGTTACAGAAATAGAGGAAAAAATCTTGTTGGTGCTCTACGGTGGTTTTTCACTATAATACTCACATTCGAGCATATGACTTACAAGATAACGTGATTTAGGAAATTATGACTAATCTTACATACCCTAGACCTAACTACGAGATAGTTATGTATGGTAAATTAATGGCAAAACAAGAGCTTGTATAAACAGTAAAACTATATATTTTTCAGAAATCAAACTAGGTCCGCTTATGGTAAATCACTCGAACATTTAAACAAGGGAATGTTATTTAAAGGTGTCTGTCTAACCATGAATAAATAATCTCCTGTAATACTAATAACAAGCATTTCATGTCAAATGGAATGTAGGTTGATGTCCATATCTCCACTAGATATAATTATGGATCTTAAACTAATCTTGGGAGTCAACCTCCCTCTAAACGAATAGAAAAATAGTTATGTTGGAATGGGGATTTGTTTGATGTCCAAACCTTGAATAGGAATACGGCCCTAGTTCTTAGACATCACCTCTTCTAAAACCAGAATTTCTGAGACATGCTGCAAACTTATATGAATAAAAACTAGCTTTATAGACAGATACCCTAAATATTTTCATGATATTCCCACATCTCTACTGTTTATAAGCGCAAAAGTGAACCTCCGATGAACCATCACCTTAAAAAATAACTTGTGGTTTCCTAAGAAATTAACTCAAAACATTATAGGTTAGCCTAACCTGTAGACATAGCCTAGTTCCTAACTCAATGCGCAAGAAGATTTTTTATCGTAAACTGCTTTGATCCAAACTAAGGGATCAGTTGATGATTCTAAGCGGGAAAATGTACACCCCCTTCAACCTCTCCCAAAAGATAATGGTGCGTTTTGTGTCCAATTCAGTTTCTAATAACTTCCATGCCACTCTTACTCCACCTTTCTTAGGAAGACTCTGGATTTTAACAATAATATCTAAATTTATTTTCTAGAGGTATCGACAAAGAGAGAAGAATGAGAGTAAAGTCTTCATTGACATATTTATCTGCAGTGTAAGTGAGGCTACTCTTAGTCATCAGTCTTCCACCACGAATGTATAGTATGTCTGTATCTAGAAACCTCCCCCCCCCCCTCCCTCTTTTGTTCCGAGTGTCTCCTTCCTTCGTTGCACCACTCTCATCTTAACAACAGTAGTGTGGCATGATGGGCCCGGGAGAGAAACACCGGATATTGTGACCATCACTCACTAGGCCACACCACTGTCTCCCCTCCTACCCCACTCACCCCCTTTCCGCACCACTGATCAACCGCACTCCTTCACAGGTCCGTAAACAACGCCCACACCACCTGAACAAACTACAGGGAGCATCTGGTATATATGTATTATATATATATAATATATATCTATAGCTTTATATTAGCTAATTTTGGTTGCAGATGGTTACTATTCTCAGTAATGGGTAATGGGGCATGTATATATATCCCATATATATATGTATACATATATCACATGTATGTATAATATATATATCCCATATATATATACTTATATCCCATGTATATATATATATATGTATACTTATATCCCATATATATATATATATATATATATATATATATATATATGTATATCCCATTACCTTTTACTGAGAGTAGTGACCATCTGCAACCAAAATTAGCTAATCTAAGACTACACGATGAAGTGGTTGAGTTTCAATCAACTGCATTTATTAAATTAGATGGGTTTTTATTACTTACTTAACACCTCAATAAAAGTTCTAGCATGTTTACACTAATTTAGTAGTCATAAAGAAAGAATAATTTAATGAAACTGCACACACTTAAGTGGGAATAAATAATTGGGAACTATTTAAGAGAAAAAAATCCGACCATGATTTGAACCCATATTCTTTCATCACAGTTAGATAATTCAACCACTCAAGAGGTGGGAAAACATGTCAAGTAATTTATTATTTAAAAAATTCCAACAATATAATTATATTGTTTCTACACTAGCAAACTGACTGACGGATACCCTGATTTTGGTTGAAAGAACAGTAGAAAAAATTCAAATTTCTTTGCGGCCAACATTAATAAAATTTTACTATAATATTTGTGTTACTTTATGGTTATTGATAGTATCAATCAAAGATGACAGTTACAGAAAACATGATTTGATGTATGCGTATATTAAAATTGTTTTGCTTACTTTAGTTACTAGGGTCTACTGTCTTCCTACCAAAATCATACTATATGTCTAATGAGGGCCGTGACAATAAAGACCATTTGAATGAAAACAGTTCTTGGATGTATATATATATCAACATAAATTTAGTGAACTGTTGTCATTAGGATGACAAACGTTTCTGTATGAATAGATATTAACATATAATGAGAACTGTTGTCATTAGGATGACAAACATTTCTATATGCATAGAGATTAACAAATATGGATGAACTGTTTTCATTAGCATGACAAACGTTTCTTTATACATAGATATCAACATATAGGGAGTGAACTGTTGTCATTAGCATGACAAACGTTTCTTTATGCATAGATATCAACATATAGGGAGTGAACTGTTCTCATTTTGATGACAAACGTTTCTTTATACATAGATATCAACATATAGGGAGTGAACTGTTGTCATTAGCATGACAAACGTTTCTTTATACATTGATATCAACATATAGGGAGTGAACTGTTGTCATTAGCATGAAAAACGTTTCTTTATACATTGATATCAACATATAGGGAATGAACTGTTGTCATTAGTATGACATACGTTTCTTTATGCATAGATATCAACATATAGGGAGTTAACTGTTCTCATTTTGATGACAAACGTTTCTTTATACATAGATATCAACATATAGGGGATGAACTGTTGTCATTAACATGACAAACGTTTTTTTATGCATAGAGATTAACATAAAGGGATTGAGCTTTTGTCACTCGGATGAGCATTATAGTCTCGGTCCTAGATCTTACAAAACTATCTAATGCAAAAATTCCCAACCAACGGTACTCGGAACCACTGATATCCTCGAAGACTCGTAAGGGGGTTCAGCGAACCAGCTATTAAATAACATCAGCTTATTGAATTGTCCTGTGATTCAACATTGAAGATGTATTTTCTTCCAATACCGTTGTTGGAATTCCCTCATTGTAACGTGATGTTTCCAAAAGGGCCCTTGGAAATAACTTGATGCCATTTTCAACCACTCATCCTATCTGCGTGATGTAACGTTCTCAGATGTTGTGCATGTTAAACATAAATATAGATATAGACTTATTGTAGAAACATAATTACGATTGTAGCCTAATAGCCTCCATTGATCCTGACATTCAAAAGCTGGTGGTCGAAAAACAGCAACAAACATCTCATTAGGTGAGGGCTTTTTTTTAATCACCACGTCTTACAACACGTTTTGGTTATACTCCTATGCAGTAATTACTCTAATGTGTTGAGGATGAGGAAGGTTGAATTTAAAGGAAGTGTAATCTGAATTGCGTTGAGGGAGAGTAGAAAACCATTTAAGAAAAGGCACCCTCATTATACCCGACCACAGTTGAAAATCGATCTCCCTATCATCAGCAGTCTAGTATATTCTAGTTGAGTCTAGTTGAGAGCCACTGGTCTAATGTAGTAGCTCGACAATTATTATATTAGCATGTATACACCTACTGGTCTCAGCGTCATGGTTTCTAACTACGGTAAGGCTTAAAATGTTGCCTAATGACGTTTTATTTTTATTCTGTAAGCTTAAAACCAGATTTATCATCGGCCTAATGTAAGATATAGTGATGAAATGCAACTGTATCAACAAGGAGAGAAATGTATATATATAAAAGTGTCGACAAATATGTGCAAAGTTATGCGGCTTGAAACCTAACCGAGATACAAATGTAATCATGTGTTGACAACAACAGACATGAACTTGAATGAACTCGACAGCCGTCAAAAAATACTACGTGCTAGATGGCTAAAAAGTTTCCCGTAATGACAACCTGAGGGAGGAAATAAAATTTCTTCTTTATTTCTTTTTTTTTTAACTGGATCAAAAATGGTTTGCTTTTATTTTTCTTTGTTTGATTTTTGTTTTAGGATAAAGAATAGTAAGGGAGGGGTAGGATTGGGGAGTGTGAAAGGGAACGGGAATAGTAGAGAAGGTTTTCTGCGGTTCAAGTTGAGTTTAAGCAAACGGAAATTACATCGCGCACCGCTGTGAAGAGGGGCTGCATGTGACACGTGACGTCATCAACGGCTGAGTTCACCACCACCAACACCCTCTTCAGATCTTTCCCCACTCCCGGACTGCACCGGAACACGAGCATAAATGTACCAGGACAAAAGATTCATATTCTTATAATACTTTGATAGGATTTTTAATAGTCTCACTCTTTCATGATAGTATATCAACACATTATTAAAGGGGTAAGAATAATATCAAATGCACTCACAATGGTCTGAGTAGAGATGAAAAGATTAGGAAAATTACACGAGAAAACATAGATCTCTGATAAGTTTAAAGACACAGTATATCGTCTTAAGCTTATTATCACTCTTTCGGGAAAATAATTTTGGATGTAAATATAAATATTATCGCTTTTGAATACCCTCACAATGTGATATGTATTGTGAGAAGGAAGCTTTTATTTTTAGAGTGGAAATGTTTCCGTGAAAGGTAAATGGGTAAATTTCAGCGTTTCATGGTTTTTTAGGGGTGTAGGATCTAATACCCTATACTCTATGGAAATGTTTAAATTTCACGTTAAATTTAGTACAACAAATATTTTAAAGTAAAAAATAGCATTTTAAAACCACAGAAATTGATTGAACGCTTCATCTAGCAACCTATTAAGTGAATTTTAGGAAAATTTAGAGCCCATGAGTTCTACTTATTTAGCACCACGTCCTATTAACCGTTCTGGTTGGACGATTAAGTACTAAATACGCTAGTGGGCTAGGAGTTGGGAAGGTTTAATATAGAGAAAGTGAAACCGCGATTGCGTGGAGGCTGAGTTGACAAATTATTCATAAAACTTCCTGCCTCCCACCCCCCAGTTCAGCTGAGCGTGATTAGACCTCGATCTCCCCGTCCTCGTCAGTCTACATCAACACGAAACTAGCGCGTTAGCTAATTTCGCCACTGAGGCGGGTGTGAATTCTTCTACATCCATTACTGTTTCCAGTCTATGTCTTGAATCAGTTTTTTATTCAAGTCATATATTTTTCCACTACTGGCTGGATAGGCCTGTCGTAGCTTCATGTACCTTATAATCTATCATAAGATTAGGACAGGCACAATATCCAACCTCTGGCTGTAAATCTTTCAATATGAAAGGGTAAACCGATATTTACGTAAATTATAAATTTTCGACCACACCGGGAAGTGAAACCAGGACCTTTAGCGAAGTAGAGACACATGTTACGGACTTAGCTAAGGTGTCAGCCCGTTAAAACATTTCACTTTTATAGCTTTGAGTTTTGTAGAATTCTGTTGCTTCAAAAGAAGCCCTTTTTACTTGTAAGATTAAAAAAAATAATTAACTCATCTCAATTGGTTTTTAGAATCTTAATGTGATAAAAATTCAATATAAGTTAAATCATAGAGTCGGTACACTTTGACTATAGTTAGATAATAGGAATGATTAAACTTTATTAATTTAATTCAATCTTTGTGTTATGGAGGTAAAATGTATTACTCGTACGTTAATATTCATGAAAATAGTTAATTGTGCATTGTCACTTATATCAGGACGTAAGGGAAGAAAGGGGTGGAGGATGGGGATGGGGATGTGTTGCTCTTTTTTTCCTGTATTATTTATTATTTATTTCTTTGTCATTGAAACGTATAACATCATGGTTGATCTAATAATAAATATGATTAAAATAAATTGTTTTATAGGAAATGAATTCAGGCCTTAAGTGAATATCACCCCAATTGTATTCAATCTGTGAGCTAACTGTTACAGACAAATCCTTCTATAATTTTATTTGGCTTAGTACAAAGTATATGAATATTAACACCTTAATTTTTTCTAATAATCACCATCTTAATTTAATTTATAGATATTATGTTAACAATTATATATATCTTTATTCATAGATATATATTTATTTATATGTTTTTATATCTTTATTTATTACATATATATTTATCTATTGTAGTGAGGTGTACTGAATATATCTAGCTCAATATAAGTACAGGTGGCGTACTTTGCTAAGTATAGCAATGAACTTTCAAGTTTCTGATGTCATAGATTAAGTATATTTATATAAAGGCTAGACAGAAAAAAAATTTAAAAGCCACATTTTTTGTTTCAGGTTCACATAAAATTTTAGTATTCATCATGGTTTCGAGATATTTTTTTTTCAGAAGCACAATTCTTTCTCTTAACATGTGAAAAGTTAAAATATATATGGCACTAGGCCATATATATTATGTGGTGTAGTGAAATATTTATTTTAAATGGATACTCATTAATTAACTGTTAAATTTCCGACTATTGATATTCAATATAAAATCTAGTTTTTGATTAATCAAGGGAAATATTTTCTCACATTGACCACTAAGTAATATAAATATATTTATTTCAAATAATTATTTTAATTTATTTTCATAAACAAGTTTAGTTTTACTGAGCATTCTACTTCAATAAACTGTTAGTATTTTGAAATTGCTAAATAAATGTCTTCAAATATCTAACATAGAACCTCATTTCATTATGATTAACACTTTTTCCCGAGTAAAACCTATAATAAATATGAAATAGTGTTATCAATAATTGGTTTATTAACATTAATCTTACTGCATAATATGTAAAGCTACATTTTAGAAAAAGAAAGTTGATTAAACAGTCCTATAAAATTTATAAATACAGAACAAAACAAAATTAAAACTGTTTTCTTTTAAAATTGTGTTTGCATCGTCTAAAACGACAAGCTTTCAATAGATCGGCTGTCAATAGGTTGGTTACTGTAAGCCAGAGGCTCAAATATCGGATTTAGGCTATATTTTGAGAATGCTCATTGGCTTTGGTTGCCCATGGCCTTTTTTCTTCCAGCTCTGTAATTTTTCTTTTTTTTAATCTGATCAACATTTTAATAGTCCAGCCTAGAGGCTCACACGTTCATGCATAGGATGATTAATTTTTAAAATTTCAGACATCTGCATGAAGTATATATATTATTGAAAATTGCCTGGATGAAATTCTAAGAGTATTTTAATTTGTGTATTGAGGTGTTTCCCCCTAAATAATTTAATCTTCTGCATCAGCGCAATAAAGAGTATATATTGTCTAAATCCATTCTTCAAAATCCGCCTCCCTCCCAATTTTTTAATTAAGACGATAAACCGGGAGTCTAGTAAGTTGCTTTATATTTACACCAATAGTATATATAATAAGGTTTTACAATTTATTTGTAAAGATAGATATATTTTCAATTGATTTCATAAAATTGCCGGGATCAGCATCCTAACCAAGCATTATATTTTGTTTATAATACAACTATTGAAGTTATAAACTATTTGAGGGTGCACTACTGTGTCTCCTATGAATATTTAACTAATCGGGTTCTTGAATATTTTATACTTTGATCTAACATAAATAACAATATATTTTTTTTAACAAATAAATAACATTTTAAAATATAAAGTCAATTTTATAATTTTTAAATTAAGCTTGCCACTATTCAGTAGAAAAAGTACAACCTTTCAGGAATTCTAAGCTCAACGTACACTTCAAAGTTGAACACCATATTCTTTTTGACCACTGATGTGGCCTAGTGGTTGCTAATTTCAACAGTCAATTTTATTAAATGTTAACCTAATAGAATTGTTAAATTTAATGGTCGATTCATTTGGAGTTTGTATTTTTAAACTTTTCTTGAAATATAATTTATTTTTTACTTAAATAAAATAAGTACCCCTAATGAAGTGAAAATTATTGGATTAGTTTTAAGTAAAATATAATATATGAATTAAATAAATGGTTCAATTAAATTAAATTATGGAATAATGAATTATCTAATAAATTCTTCGACGTCTATAATATTTTATTTTTATAAAGAGAGAGACAATCTATTTAAACGTAGCCCAACAACCATCATGCCTTTTAGCTATTTTCTATGTCAGTTATTAAACTTGTCTCAATGTCATTTCTAATCAAATGTAATGTTAAAATTGAGTCATCCTCCGAAAACAATTTTTTGTTGAAGACATACTTTTGTAAAACAGCCTTAACTATGTGGCCTTTACGTTGTCAACTTTTCTCTTTACTTTCAAATTAAGGTTGACATATTTTATATATATAAAATTAGCACTAAATATTTGTTTCGACATAAATTCTAAAAACAAAAATAAAACATTGTATACACTATGTGGACTTGAAGAAAATATGTAACAAAATCTCATTACTCAGGAAAGTTTCACCATGAAGATACTGTGTTGGAAAGGAATTTACGTACCGATATTACATTCACTGGCTTCTCAAGTCTTATTAGCAAATTTTCTTTATGTCCCTTCCTAGAGAAAGTATTCATCTTATGAGATAACCACAAAAACCATCACAGATAGAGCGAGACAACGATAAAGTATTGAAAATTTGTCTGATATTTCATCTCTTGCTATGTTTATTGAAAGTTTCTATGGCTTCAAGGAATGTTTCATCTTCGTGGAGTCAAATCATATCCAATATAATGGCGTTATATTGTGTTTGGTATGAAAATATGCTGAGTATATATGTCAAAAGATATATTCGTTTGCAGTGAATTAATAATATAAAAAAAGTTTATTTTCTTCTGTTTCACCTGCATTTTTTTCCCCAAGCGATTTTTTTTTCTTCCTGAATAAACAGTTATCGAAATAAAAACAAAAAGATTAATACCATAAAATATTGCACATGTGTTTAATACATTTAAAAAAAATCAAATCATATCAAAGGATGAGCAACCTAAGCATCCAGAGTCACATTTCATTTGGTTTCCATTGATGGGGAGGAAATAATTTGAGTCCTGAAAGGGTTCATTTGCCTAATGTGATCAAATGGGATATTCACATCCACTTTGTACGCTAATGAGAATGCCCCTTGGCTAAAACTATTACTTTCATCCCTTACACTTAAAACAATTATTAACTTGTTTTTAAAATATTAATAAAATGTGCATGATACAATTACAAAATTACTTAAATAGCTGCATAATAATTACAGTAATTAATTTTAATTATTCAAGAGGTAATTTTGTCAAATTAACAATTGGCCTTAAGAAATGTTTGCTAAACGCTTTGGTTATATGAGCTTGTTTATGATTGAAATCGTGTGGATTAGAAACACAGATTTTAGTCATATTATTTTTGTAGTATTACTAATAAATGGAATACAACGTTTTATTTTCACTAAGAGTGAACTATTTAACCAAGTGAAGAGTTTTATAGAGTAACTCCTTGACATCAAACATCGTAGGGCACGCAGTTTTTGGTGTTAGTCTCATCTGATACTTTATGCTTTGCCTATGATGGGAGAGAGGGAAGCTTGAGCCAGAATGATTACCAGTGTATTAATCAGGTCCCCCTCTCTCATTTCACGTACGTCAATTAGATTACAGCCCGCATAAGTGATCTATTGGTCTAAAACACTACTCTCGTAATAAACTAGACTGCTGATGACAGTGATATCGAGGTTTGAATCACGGTTGGGTGTAATGAGGGGGGTTTATCCAGAATTGTTCTCCACTCTCTCACCATGCAAATTCGGGTATAATACCTTTAAATATAACCTTTCTCATTTCTAAAATCATTAGCTCAATTAGTAGATGTGTGTATACACCAAACGGATAGTAATACGTAGTGCTAATATATATATATATATATATATATATGATGCTTCATACTTTAATAAGAAAATTACTCCACACAATTGTGTAAATTTGAATTACTACAGTTTTCTACCCTTTTGAAGCTAAATAGGATAATTACACTGATGTTAGAGTAAGCACAATAATTAGCATACATCAATGTGGGGAATGCCAGGTCTCCACCGTGGTTCGGATTCCACTTAAACTGTTGGTCCTTCATTTCATCTCACAATCACCCTTCCATTACAAATTAGCGTAAGTGCGTATAACCCGAAATGGTAGTAAGACGCGGTGCTAAATAATAATAATAATAATTACCATACATCGATAGTCATAGAGACTATGACGTAACTCTCACGACAAATTTAATTGCTGGCGACGTAGAGGTCTGAGCTATAATTTCCGAGTGATTATTTGACAGTGCTTTTAGGATTTCATTACTCCATGCAAATGTGTGTACACTTTTTCTAAATACCATTTATCTCTAGCTTTCTGATTTAACAAAATGCAGATTTTCTGAATCACACAGGATACTTAGGTAGAAATTCCATTAAATTAATCAGGTAAAAAAAACTTTGTCATTAAACAGATATACTTTCCCTTTTCTATAAAGGAAAAGACAAAACTTATCACGTCTATAAATCATACCTTTACATTTAAAAAGTTTTTTTTGCCACAATCAATTGATATTAACTGAAACAAGCATCTGTGATCACATAATCTAAAACGTTATTCTCGTGTTAAGCTAAATTGCTTATAATGGGGAGATCAGGGCTCGAATCGTGTTGAATGTACTTAGATTTACTTTCCTAAGTATTTTCTCCCTCTCCCTCTAAGCAAATGTAGTAAAATTTATTTTTATTCCACCCTCAACAATAATTTTAGTACACAAGCGTAATTTGTATGGATATAACCCGAACGGGAACTAAGACATTTCGGAAAAAAATAAACTGCCATCACAAAATGTGTTGAGGACATATTAACAATCGTATTCCAATTAACATTTAAAAGGAGCTTCCACACAACATAATATGATAGTTATAGCGTAAAAACACCTCTATTCTAGTGTTATTCAATATAATGGGATGTACCTGACGCTAATAGAAGCCACTATAGCTAATTTCATATAGAAATACCTTAGACTATTTGCCCTGACACTGTCACTTTTGACAGATATTATCATTGCCTATTAATTAGTAATAGTATTTTAGCTTCATTTTATGAATGTTTAAAACTAAATATTAATTGCTTTATGATCTAAATCCATCATCACATCATTATTACAAACATAGTTCTTACAAAATTTCTTCTTTTTTAATATATTGATTTTCATAGCAGACATGATATTACAGGCGGGTAGGGTCACATCATGCAATGGAGTGCCTTGAAAGTTAATTAGTAGGAAATATCTTTGTTTATTAGCTGTGGGCGAAGGGGAACGATGAAAAGGGGCTTGAGGAGGGGGCGGGGGTTACGGAAGTGAGCAAGTGTAAGGGGATTGAAAGGCATGTTAAAATTTCCTATTCAAACTTCCTTCTTCTGCCGGATGTCTGCCTGCCTGTCTACCTTTCTTCTTCTCCTCTACTTCTCTCTGTTTTATTTCCTTTGACTTCTTCTTCCTCTCTTTAAAAAATTCTATCTACTATGAATAATCTCTCTTTGTTCACTCCTGATCACACCGTAATTACTCTAATAATTAAATCTCCAACATTCTTTGCACATATTTGTATGTAAGGACACCGTTTTAAATAATGGGAGATAAGCCATATTTTAAATAGGGTTGGAAGTATTCGACCTAGAAATGATGAAAAATTAGAACCGAAACACCATGTAAAAAAATTGTTAATTTGTATAGTTATTAATTATTAGGCCTATATGTTTGATATTTAATTATTATGATATTATTTTGGAATATTTTATCAATAATAAATATATCTCATTGTTTATAATTGTTTCCCGTATCTTTAAAGAAACATGTGTATAATTAAAAGATTATCAATACTTTTGAAATATCTATATATATACTATTTTGTAAGGCAACCTAAATCTCCATGAAGTTTCCATGAATTTTTAAATACCTACCTTTATGTTTTGTTAGCGCTTGACGAGTAATATTAAAGAAACAATAAATGTATGTTAAAATCAGATTGCTAAGCTGGAATCAACTAATGCTAATAATATTATTCTTTGTATGAGATGTTTTATATAAAAAAATATATAGTACAGGTTGTAATGGGATGGATTTCAACTTTAACAAGGAGAGTTGAGAGGATTTTATAAAAGACAATTAGTACAATAAATGTACTCATTACAGTACAGTAATATACATGTATGGCGTATAACCAGAATGGATGTTAAAAAAATACAGCAAACAATTAATATTCACTCAATTATATCGATAAAAATAATGGTTTGTGTCTAAGAAATTTATTTTAATTTTTCGCGACCCCTCTGAGAGGAAATATTTTGATCGTCCCTAAAATATTGAATTCACTATTTTGATGGATGCATATGTTTCATGAACCCCTGAACCCAAAAATGTGTTTTGTGCGATACCATCTGTGTGTGTGTGTGTGTTTTAATCTCGGCTTATAGACAAAACCATTATGAAGATTAGGCTAAACTTTTAGTAGGGTTTCAGAGGGATTTTTGTAGTTCGATATCTAATTCTATAATCAATTACCTTAATGTATAAAAGAGAAAATATTCAATTTCTTAGTAATTGGCTCTAACGAGTTTGATTAAAATTTGTATATAGGCACTATTTAACATTAAAACCAGAATGGCGCTTTTTATTTTTCCGGAGAAAGTACTTAGAAGATACTACAAGCGGATATCTATAATTTTGATCATATCTCCGCAACTCTTTAATTTATAATAAATAGCTTATTGTTGTAAAGTTGTAGGACTCTTAAAAATTAAAAAGATTTGATTATGCTATTTTTTATAAAATCAATAGTTTCCGAGCAATAAGCTAATCAATATTTAAATGAAGGTCAGATAAATAGGGAGAATATATTATTTCATCTTGGCATTTTGGTGTGATATTATCATTTTTAAATTATGTTTTTCCCCATTAGGTACAACACGCATTCAACCCAAAGTTTATTTTTACCAGATGGGCTAGTGTGACTGGAGTAGTGGGATGTTTATACAAATAAAGAGAATGGAAATAGTTATTTAATGAACATGTGATAAGATGTTACAATTCACAATTAGTTATAAAAGGTCAAAATCGCCTGTTACAGTAAAAATAAGGTGTAAGGCAACTGCTTCTTAAAGTTGACACACAATTCATCCAAGAAAGCCTTGCAACAATAATATGTATTATCATTTGTCTACGACTGATAGTAACTTAGCAAAGTGGTATATATAGAACAGATCTATGGTAAACGACACCTAGACATCCTAGAAAGAATGGCAATCAAGATTATATAATCATTTAACATAATAATACTCAATGAAAAAATGAAGCTTAACAAAGTGGTATAGTTTTTGAAATGATGTATATAATTTAGTCTCACTTATCTTACGTTATTTTAGGTAGATATTTCCAATTTTAGGTAAAGGAACGATAAGTATGTGTGTTGCTTCAAATCTAATAATTACTAAAATAATTAAATAATTATTTATAGTAAAGAAAACCAAATTTTCTAAAATAACAAAAATAAACAAAAAAAGAATTTGGAATCCACGGTGGCGAACGTGGTTGAAATACCCATTATTAAAAATGCAATATAATTACTCTTAATAGTCACCCTTTGCTATCCCAAGTATCATGAAGTTAGTCATTTTGCAATACAGTTCTGTATAACAACAAGTCTAACTGGATTATTAGATGGGGCTTGCCATCTTAAAGAATATGTTTACTGTGAAATAAAAATTTTTGCAAGCAAATACCCATTGTAACATACATATTATATAGTTTAATTAAGTTAAATTAATGATTATCTCTCCTTAGTTGAATTACTTTTCTTCATAAATACGGTCTATTGAACAGTAGCCATGTTGAAAAAATCTCACCTATGATTATTATTTACATGTCTATTAGTCGTCAGACCAAGATTTTATTAAGTTTATTGTATTCCTGTTATGTTTTATTTATACTCAGGTAGTATCAATAAAACATAATAATTATAATAATCTTCATATTATTATTTACCCCTTCATTAGAACTGTTATTTTTATAAAATTAGCTATGGTTTTTACCCGCAACAGTGTACATATGCTTCAACAGATCAAATGTGTTCCAACTTTCCCTCCTCGCAAATGCAAGCACATTTTCTCAACATTATAAATTCCTTATTCCTAACCTAGTAGTCTATGTGAATAGCTTGAATGGGTAGTCAGAACTCAGAAACAATAAAACAAAATACAAAATTTTAAATCCTATACGTCAAATTGATTTGGTATATTTATAAACGAGTACAAATTTCATAAACACATAAATAAAACTTGAAGTTTTTATAATTTCATTAATAATTATTTACTACAGTAACATTTACTTATTTTAAATAATTAATTTAATTAATATTATTTATAATTCGGGAATTATTATATATAATTTCAAACTATTGATATTTAGTTGTCTAATGAGAAAAAAAAAGTGATAACTTTAATCCCAAAAGATTATGTGTGTGGCACGTGCACCTTCAACATTAATTAGTTTTATAATTGGTCCTTCAACTAAGATTCCGAAAGGCTTTCAACCAAGCCTTCAGGTATGCTCTGTTACAAAAAAATATAAATTTCCTTTGATATTCTGCAGATGTATCATAAATCTCTAAGCCTATCCATAAATATACTGTTAATAAGACGACCACAGTATACAATGCAACTTATGGCAGTTGGGCACCAATTTTTTAAACTTCAGATTAACTTAGACGTGAGTGTACGTCCATGTCAAGTCTAATTTAAAAGTTTTATTCTGTAGCAACTATTTTTGTTTGTATGTTTACGCTCGGGATATCAAACATGATTAGAAAGCCCTCAGATCTCCTTCCCTTTCCTTGTGAACATATAGACCTGCTCCTTAGCAACACCCCCCATTAAAACCCCACCTAACCCTCCTCCTCTTTGATAAAGCGGTATTAGTCGCTTTGTTCGATAGGCTGGGGACACGAACCACCTCTGTTTAGTTACTAGGCGACCACCACTCATTCCACCTGCCAAGCATCTCACAAGCTTTATTTCTCTCCGACTAAAAATCATCTTATTTTCCCCTTAGCTCTTTCTCTTCTCCATAAAAATTTCATATCCTTTCGCCGTGAAACAATACGTGGTTCCTTCGACCATCCATTTCCCTCCTAAATACCAACCAGCACGAAATAAAAAAGGCTTGATTGTTTCAAAATATGTTTTTAATTGGGAAGTTTTAAGTGCAATTTTTAAACTCAAAAATGTCATAAACAAATTACTTACAAACCAACTTAATCTAGTAAAGTATTTCCAATACTACTCAAACTAGTCATGACGCCTAGGTATATACTAATTTGATACAAGTTTGAGCCTATAGTAAGTAATCGCTTTTATTTTATTTTTTTGTCACCTAGTCTTACAACTCGTTTGAGTTTACTCATTTGTACTAATTGTGCTATAGGGTTGGAGTTTAGGAAGGTTTAATTCAGCTGAAGTATAATCGAATTTGCATTGAGGAGGAGTTGAGAACGATTTTAGGGAAATACTTATTTCACGCTACTGAGATTCAAACCCCTTCCTCCACGTCCTCAACAGTTAATTCCGTTAAAAAAGTGACGCCATAGACCATCTAAACACATCTTCAGGTTTTATAGTAATTAACTCTAATCTTTTATACACAGGACTATATCCCGCTAGTAAAATACTTAACAGTAGAGCTATCAATAAATACCAAAGCATACATTTATGAATCATAATATATTAGTAATTTTATTGTAATCAACTAAAGAAAAAAGTTAATATTGATTACGCCTGCCATGCGTTTGCAAACGTGATTTTAATATCTTAAAAAGGATGAGTAATTTAAGACTTATTCAAAAAAATATTTTTTTAAATAAAAGGAAATTTTAAACTTAATAAAATGTTGTAAAACGTCTTTACTAAATAATTAACTTTTCCGAAAATGTCAAATTTCTTTCTATACTTATTCTATGTAAATTAACAAAAGTAAAAATTTATTTGAGCTCAACCCCCCACCCCTATCCCTTCATCGCCCATTTTATTCGAAGGACTGCCAGGGTATCGATCACATACAATAACGCCGTCAAATTGTCCTCCTGAAAAACAGTTCTGGTTTAAAGTATTTTGATTAATATATTATGTATATATTTTAAAAACCAGTCTAGTAATAGGAATACAATTATAAACCCTGCGTTGAAATACATAGACAATATAGGTTGGCTGTATGTGCCCTTGTCGCATTTACCGCCACTTTCTAATAATACAACGGTACTGCGAGCACACAACAGGTTTTATTGGAACTGAATCTCCACTAAACATCACCGCTTGTTGCTATGGCGATAAGTCTGCACTCGCACACACACACACACACACACACACAGAAAGAGAGAGAGAGGGAGGGAGGGAGAACAAAACACACTCCAGGTAGAAGTGAGGTCTCTCAAATAAAGTGAAGAACCTCCTGCTACAGATTTCACTTTGTTCGACAGCAGGGAAAGTAACGAGGTACTGAGTTGGTCCTCGAACGTATAAACATAGCCTTTCTGTAGAATAAAATAAAGGTAGCAACGTGTGTAGGTTTATATATTTCCAAGGCTTATCAACTATTGTTTTGTTTCAAATGAAATATCCAAACTCTCCAAGCACATATTAGAAAGTTAAGGCGATTGGCCCTTTTTCATTTGGCGTGGAAATGCAAATTCAGGGGAACAAACTGTTATCTTCAAGAAATTTTATTGTTTGGCAATTTTATTTTCGGAAACAGTTTGTTCAAGAATAGAAGCATGTTGGTTAAGTTATTATTTTTATATACACACCTCCTCTATGATTTTAACAGTGATCAAATATAGATAAAATTTACATTTTTCGATAGAAAACTGCCGGCTTCATAAGAAAAAATAAGAAAATATACCAATTAATAAACATCGATACATTATCTTAGAAGGTGTGTTGAAAATATTAACATAAAAATTTCACTTGTTCTCGGGAAAACTGATATTTCCAAACATATTAGTTTTCCGCAAAACCTGTCCGGTAGCTAGCCCTATCCACAGTTTCTGTGATCCGTCTGTTCTTTCTGGCGCGGAAGGATAATTTGGTCGGTTGTAAAGACTTTAACCCTTCCACCCACCATCCCACAAAATAGGTTTTATACTTGCAATTGAAATGGCCAAGGGCCTTAAGGTGATATTGTAGGGAACGTGAAAAGAGGACAATGTTATTTCAGTTTTAATAGAAAGACAGGTTTTGACCAAACTAAATCAAATGTTTCTCCAGTAAAAATATATACTTTATTTTCCTTCATAAGGTGATATAAACAGTTGTTGAATATTTGTCATGAGCGTAGTGACATTATATTAAAAACAATTGGTTATAGCACCACGCCTTACAATTCGTTCGGGTTAAACGACATAAAAAAAAATTAATGAAGAGAAAAAGTTGTGATTAATTTTAGGACACCCTTGATATATATTTAAGAATTGATGAGGTCAACACGTGAATAAATTTAAATGATATGTTTCTACTAGAAATGTTTATTTATTTTAGCAAAAAAAAAAAATTGTGTTGGTATAATAACCGCATTAAAACTGCCATATTCTCACGTTCCCTAAGATCCCGTCCTAAGATCAGAGCCATGATTTTGATGACTCAAGGATATTCAGAAATTGAACAAAATAATAACATTAAAAATACTAAGACATAATATAATACATTGATTTTTAAAAATACCCAAAAATATAAACCAAAATTTCAAAAACTGTACATAAGTATAACGAAATCAAACAAGCCTTTTACAAAATTAAACTAAAATAGACATGTCTGCCGTGAGAAAGTTCTTGTAAATAAACTCTCACTAATCGCTAAACATGGCCATTGATTTACAAATACCTGATTCTGAAGTAATTACTATTTCTTGCCACAAAAATATTTACAAGCTATTTATAGAGTTTTAACAGAAATGTGATTTTTTCCCTATTACAAAAATGGAGAGTGTATAAGTTCATTATAAGTGTTGATTAAATTTTCAGTCAAGACATCTTAGTAGTGAGAAATCCTTTTTTTTAATATGAATAATTTTATATAGAATCGATATTATTCAAGATAATTGCCTAAAAATGAATAAAATTAATAAAATCATGAAAATTAGAAAATACCAACCCTGAGTAGTAATTACATTTAAAATACAAGTGTTTACTCTAAAAGGATATCGAAATGATTGTGTGTGTACACGAGCATTTTATTTTCTGTGACATAAAAAATATGACGTTTAGTGAAAACTTGGGCTCTGGTAATGAGTAAATACAGAGTGATAATAATATACTAAACGGCAATGAAGAAACTTTAAAAAATTGAAAATTATTTTTGCTACAAACATTAATTATATTTTACACTATATTTTTATAAGTATTTGTATGATATATAAAAAGTAACGGTTTCGGATGATATATCCTTGCGTATAAATATATAAAAATTGTTTAAAAGAATTTTAGAAATGTAAACAAAATACATTATGTAACTAAAAGTATAAAGATAGCGAGATTAATGTAATGCCATAAGAATTGAATTTTTAAGAAATATTATTGCCATTAATTCACCTATAATAGGTTTGATATTAGAGGAATATTATATGCTATATATCTGCGTGTATGAATCTTACTGTAATAGGGAATATTAACCTGTTTTTTTATAATGGTTTTGAGTGAACAGTTTTTTCTATTTTATATTATATCTACTGTACATGCTATCATATATTAAAAAATATCTTGAAATGATATTATTAACTATGATTAAATGTTGACAGGTTCAATATGTGCGTGAATTAACACGAAACATTCAGTGTGAAATGAAGTAATATATTAATAATTTTGTTTGGAATGTTTGTAGAACAATTTCCAGTAGAAATAAAGATTGGTAAGCAAGTACATCGATATTATAATAATGGTAAGAATGATGACATGTCCTTGAAGAGTATACCGATTAATATTGAATTTCGCACATCTCCGACATATAAATGTCAACAAAGTAATGACAGAAGCCAAACGAAACCAAAATAGTAAACTTTTTCCATAAAATGATTTTATTTTTCTTCATCAAGAATGAAAAAATAATACTTTAAAACTTAATATATATATATATATATTATATATTATATATATATATAATAATAAAATTTTAATTATGATGATACACAACTTTCTTAATTTGAAATAAAATTCAAGAAATATTATGTTTTTAGAAGATAATGTTTAATATTTATCATCAATCGACATCTGCCTGTTTAAGTCAACTATGAAATAATTGTGAACATTAATACACGGTGAATGAGTCACAACCTCACTAATTGATTGGGATTGAATGGGCGCACGTTTTGTAATTAATTCAAAACTACGCCCATTCCCAAAATGTCCAATTACCAAATGCATATATTTCACGTGGTTTTGACATGTGCGGTGATGTCAGAATCGCATTATCATGCATCCGAATATTAGATGAAGTTGAACCAAGAATTTTGGTACTATAATAGTATTTATCATCCCATGTGATCCATAATCAACATTTTTTTTAAAGCTATAAATGCATAAACATTTCCAATCACAAGTCACAAACACGTATCGTTTCTGCAAAAATAATATCGAAAGAAATCTAAAATAATTTGGACTACTTTAAAAATAATAAACTAAAAAATAGTAATTACAGTGAACGATGAGCCAAATCCGTGGACGCGTGAACTCCCAACGTCTAATTTTACAATGGGAGCTCGTTCTAATTATTGCTAGATGGACTTGGTATGTTTTTCCTTAAATAGCTTCACACTCTACCTACATAAAAATACAAGTAACCTGTTATAGTCAAACCTTTCCTATTTCTCTACATTATTGTAAATATGCAGATAACTTAGATGGGGAGTTATCCAAATAAAATTCTCCTTCCTCACATAGCTTGCCTTACCTGTTATATATGATTCTATGTAATACATATAAAAACTTAAACACACATGTATAGAGTCATTATTTAAAACCAGTTACTGAGAAAAATACATTTTTATAGGAATAATTAATAGGTAAACTTTACCAAAACTACGTATAATTTCGTGTCGCATAGCGAAAGTTATCCTGCCGAAAATAAACACATTTTCCAAGAATTTATGCGCTTCCGTAGACTTAGAGGGCGAATATATATCATTAGATAAACACAGCAAGAAGAGAGTTTGCTACCTAGAATTTATTATTTAAATGAAAAAAATTAGCCAGTGTCCACATTTAACATGCTTGTACTCATTTATTCCTTATTTTAAATCCACATTTATACTAAAGCTCAAATTAATGCATCAACTAACAACTTAGGTGATCAAATTGTCTAAGACAAATATACATTGACGTGGAGATCTTGGTTCAAATCCTGGGCGGTTATACTGAGGGTGTTTTATCCTAAGTTTTTATTTCACTAGAGCTCCACGATACTGTGGGAACATTAACTTTAAATTATACCTGTCATTTACAACAGATTATCATGATTAATATATATGCGTATATTACAAACGCGATAAGAAAGGCAATGAAAATAAAGTTAGTTGAATAAAGTGTTACAATATATTTATTTGAAATTGAAGACAGAACCGTTCTAAAGATATTTGTGTTAATATTTACTTATAACCATGCTACTATTATTGTTTATGAACACATCTAAAAAGTTGAGAAATTTCCACAATTAATGAACACGAAATAAAAGGTTGTTTTTTTGTTTTAAATAGAATATTCAGGCAGAATAGCCAAAAAAAGAAGAAGAAAGAATGAAACTATCACTTTAATTTTCTTCACATTCTTTGTCTAAAGTTTAAATACAACTTTTTTTATAAATATATTACGAATTCCAATTTAATTCACTCCTCAATTTCAATAAGAAAATCTATATATTCAAACTAAACTTTAAAAGTTAGCGCTTTTTTTTACTTTAATCTTTTAAAAAAGCTTTCTTGGATTTATATCAGATCATAAAAAAAGTGTTATGGCTTCCTCGTAAAACTTATTTTATAAAATATTCTTGAAACTTTAAAGATTTGACAAAGGTAAATAAATTAGCAATGGCAAGGATGTAGTTTTTCTATATTACGTAAAATATTAAATAGTTAACGAAATAAGTAGTATGATTATTTTTATATAATATCGTAAAACGTTAATTTGCTTATAATTCAAAGAATGGCCAAATAGTTTTACTATGGCAAATATTTGTATCTAGTAATAGTTATACTGTCACTATTAGTAGCGGTACCGGTAGTTAACTCAGGTTTATAAGTGCCTAATTATTATAACTAAACAAACTAAACCTCATACGACTATTAATTTAAATTAATTTTGTGGTCCTAATATTTTAAACAAATATATTCAAAATATAGTATTTTACATTTATATTCTATTTAAAGTAGCCATTAACAAAAAAAAATTTTTTTTGCTGCCTTTGTAACTAAACTAAATTATATTAAGGCCTGCACGGGCTTGCATGATACCCTCCTAAATTATAATCAAATGCCATATAAAGTAGCCTGAAAATCGAAGATTCAAGATATTTGCTCAAAAAAATCACTTCTAGTGATTATAAAATGTATACGCCATGAAAGTTATATTTTGTAAATACAGTCTTTTTGTATCACGGGCAAAAGTAGGCCTGATATATACTTACCTTTCAAATCAAACTATTTAATGTTACAAATAATAATAATAAATAATAATAATATTTAGCACCACGTCTTACTACACGTTCGGGTTATACACTTTAAGTACTAATTACGCTAATGGATTAGGAATTGGGAAGGTTGGAATTAGAGGAAGTGAACTCACATTTGCGTGGAGGGAAAGTGGAAAATCCATGTTATAAATAGATTGATAAATAAAATTCAAGTATTTTACACCATCAGATGAAATTGAATTAATTTTTCAAAAATAAAATTGTGCTTGCAAAGTTAAATCATTTGTTATATTTATGATTGTGATTATTTAATTAAAAGATAAACATTATCCATAAAATAGTTATTTATTATGCGTGAAATATTAGACCTATTATAAAGGTTAATTATGATTGAGGATTCACACTTTGTTGGAAAAAACAATATCATATCAGAAATGTGACGAAGATATCGTATGGCCCTTTCGGTGTGGGTTGAAATTTGTTCAGCTTTGTATACTCAGAGTAACATGTCTATTTGTATGAGCACATGGCGGCCACTCAAACATTAGAGTAAAATTCCAACATAATTCTCGGTTTTCCTGGCAAATAACAAATATCCCGATATTTTAAGAGCACTTCGAACTGTGAGATTTTAAACAATATATTCTGAATAAGCTTGGTTTTTCTAAAAGGCTTGTTAAACACGCCCCCTAATTTTATTACTTGAGCAAGTATTGTTATAAGTACCTTTACAACATATTTGTAGTGGTCCTCTTCGAGAAAAGTTCAAAATTTGGATACCTATAGAAGTTATTTGAATTTGTTCTCACCTAGACCATTTTAGTCACTAAGATGCCTCTAAAAGCTATTTTGAATGGTACAGACCCTGCAAATCTTTGAATTTTGTATAAACCTACAAGCTCTTTAGACTTCCTTGACATGAAATTCATACATACCAAAAATTCGCTCACTTTTCCCAAATTTTTCCTCGATGCACAAAATGCAAGCATAATTCCCTGTTATCCTGGTTTTCCCGATCGTGACCATCCCAGATAATCTTCAAACAAAACATTTATCAGGGAGATAACAACCTGATAATATTATTAATCCACACCAAATCAAAGGTTTTTGTTAATCGGGTGCTTCTAGTGTGAAATTAAAGAATCATGGTTCAACAAACATTACTGGTAATCGTGTTTTGTATTTTCAATGAACGTGAGAATTAAGTTTCAAATTAAACGCAGTTAAATTAGCATCAAAAAATAATGAAAATCCATAATGGAAACTACGCGTTGAAAACCAAACCAACCCTCCATCTCCAACAAGCACAGCTGCTCAAAATTTCAAAACAAATTTTCTTTCAAACGATTCATAGATTTAACGATAAACTAGTTCCTTAGGCCTATCGCCTCCTACTGCCAGCTAGTTATTACTATTAGCACTGCATCTTACTAACCGTTCGGGTTATACGCACTTACTCTAATATGTAATGGTAGAGTGATTGTGAGATGAAATGGAGGACCTACAGTTTAACGTGGAATCCGAACCATGGTGGAGGCCTGGCAATTCCCCACATTCACAAGTTGTGATTAATACACGTCTTTTCAGAGGTGAAGGAAGGGTTAGACAATTAGATAAACCCGTGCCAGACCGAGGATTGAATCCCGGACCCCCAGCACAGAAGTCCGACACCTTACCCCTAGACCGCCAGATTACACCAGCTAGTTATTGTTATAACATTATGTATGAAGTAACCTCACAATTGCAGCCAAACATGACTACAACAAGTAGTATTGTTAAATGCATTTAAATAGAATTTATTAAACTATTATTAACAAAGTAATTAATGTATACTAATGTTCTCATCAACGAAAAGTTTCAGTTTCAAATCATTTAATAAATATTCGACTAATTGTATTAATAGTAAAAAAAAATCCAAATTGTGTTTCTATTAATATAGTTTGGCAATGAATTGATACATGTGGGAACAATAAAAGGTAGCAATATTATGTTTTGGTGCATATTATATAACTTAATGATTTGTTTGAGTGTCCTCTCTGTTCAAGAAACGCAACCAAAATGAAGATAACCAGATGTACCTAGAAGATCACAAGCTTATATCTTTAGTTATCTCAACCCCACTACAGTGTCCACATTCTTTATTTCTTCCTCAACCTCACGAATCCATAACTCTCAAATGGCTTTTCTTTCCTTTATTTTTCATTGTCTTTAAATATGTTTATATATTTTGTTATTATTTAATGAATGCAAACATTTCTTTGTTTACTACCGCGTTTTACTTCTCTTTCATGTTACACGCAGATGTACTACTTACTCTAATATGTTAGGGATTGGTATATTTAATTTAGAGGAAGTGCACCCGC
This sequence comes from Timema cristinae, assembly GCA_039000515.1. Lineage (NCBI taxonomy): Eukaryota > Metazoa > Arthropoda > Insecta > Phasmatodea > Timematidae > Timema > Timema cristinae. The sequence continues at coordinate 45,695,593 of JBCFYV010000935.1, read as the reverse complement.
ATTTGCGTGGAGGTAGAGTGGAAAACCATTTAGGGAAAAAACTTCACTGCGCCCGACTATTATTGAGCCCAATCACCGTCCCTGTCTTCAACAGTCTAGTCCAACACGAGAGTAGCGCGTTAGATCACGTGGTCAGCGAATAGGGTTGCAAATAGCCACTTCAACGTTGGTGTGTATTTAAATCCTAAGGAACCTATTAATAATAATAATAATAATACAATTAATATAAATATTGTGAAGAACTTTAGTTATATGTGGTTGTAATAATACTTATATTAATTATATAGTTTATATTGTGAGTCAATTTTATACTATTCGTTTGGGCTACCCACAAATATACACTAGGGGGTATGGAAATAGGAGGATGAATCTATATAAAATGTTCCTCTATATGCGTAAAGGTAGATTGAGAAACTATCTAAGGAAAAACACCCCCAGTACACCAGTCTGGGATTTGAACCCCATATCTCGGTCATCTGCAATTCAGACTATGTTTGACTGACGCCTCTGAACACTTGTCCACGGCTGAGCACTGCTAAATTATTTGCTTATTTTTTTTACTACAAAATATTTACAAAACAGCAACAAACCTTTACATTGTATTAATAACATAAATTTGACATAATTATTTAGTAGTATGTTTTATAAAAAAAATATACATATAAAATAAAGCATATTTAATAATCCACAGCTCGGAATGCCAGGTCTCCGCCGTGGTTCGTATTCCACGTTAAACTGTAGGTCCTTCATTTCATCTCGCATTCACCCTTCCATTACACATTAGCGTAATGCGTATAACCCGAATGGGTAGTAAGATGTGTGATAATAATCAATCAATAATCCACAGTTCTGTATTGCTTTATTCTTGTATTACTCTTTGTCATAGTTCATACCAAAAGGGAGACATAATGGAAAATCCTGCTGTCTACATTATTTGAAGTTCAATATTTTGTTCGAAACTCAGCTATGATTGATTTTTTAACAACCAGCTTTCAAAATTTGACGCTTGACCAAATGAAACGGTTCTTACAATGGACGTGACTCCCAACAAAGCCGTGCTATTGTCCCAAAGTTAGATTCAATCTAGCGGAGTGGAGGAACAGGGTTGAAAACTCTGGAACTTGTGGTGATCCCACAAAACGTGCAAGGAGGAACAAATAAAGTATAGGGGGAGTTAACAAATAAAATAAGGCAAGGGACCACTTCTGGTTGTTGTTTGGAAAATCGTAGCGTGGCGTGTTAGGGGGAAGGGGATTCATCAACTTTCAATTATTAGCAACCTCACCCCGGGGGACGAAGAGGGAGCATAATTAACGTTTAAATATATGCAAATATGAACAAAGTTCACACATAATAGGGACGTAAACTGTATTAAAATATGGTTTGTATAATTTATATTATCTTTTGTTGTTGTACATAGTATCTTAATATCCGTCCAGGATATTATACATTTTTACAGTAATGGAGGACAAGCTTATTGATTCTATCATCTGAGAATGACATTCTTAAGAAAATCACAAACGAAGAAACAATCGAATGATTTTGCCACGTCAAGTACACAGAGAAAAAAAAATGCTTCTTTTCTTAAAATGTAGTATATAAAAATAGTAATAAATATAGTACCTAAATCCCTGTGCTTAAATAATTTATTATCTTATCATATTGTAGATTTTTTTCAACCTAGAGTGTTCAAATGTTCTCTCTTCCTTCCGTATAAGATAGCTGTTTTTCTGTCACTACTCTAAGACATTCTAGTTTTTAAGGTTTATGACTACTTACGTAATCATGTAAATATTACAATAATACTCATATCATATTAGTTTTTACACATTTAGTTTGTTTTTTCAATATCTGATTATTGATATATTGATGTCTTCAATGTTTTTATTTACTTCTTTCATTCATTCAGAATTTTTAAGTTTTTTATGAATGTAAAAAAAACTATTTTATACAATAGATTAAGGTAGAATATTTGTTTTATTTATATGACATTCAGAGTTTTTCAAAACCACTGTTTTTACTATATTATAGCTATTTTCATTTGCAAAGTGTAAGTAATATAATGTTTATACATGAAATTGTTCTTGTAAATATAAACAGTAGATTTTCTGATTTTATTTATCTCATCCAAAAGCTCTTTAACTGGATCCACAAAATACGTAATGTAGGCCTTGATGTGAATTCAGTCGGAAATTTTAGATTCCAATAAAGGTTATAAGGTTAATTGGATTTTGGGGGGGAGAGAATGTTTGGGGGATTTGTACCATTGAGTCTGAGGGGGCTGGGCACCCCTGAGAAGGAGTAAGGTAGAATTAAAGTAAATGTTCACGATTTTTTTTTTTTTAGGGAAATTGGACAACAATTTAGGAAACTACACCATAATACACCCGGCAGAATTCAAGCGCTGACCTTCCTGCTCGCAGAAAACAAGACTGAAGATGAGTGATACATTTGCTTGTGTGCTCACTGGCAAGGGATTGGTGTATTATGGGACAAAAACTTAAGAGTTTGAAGGAAGAGGTTTTGATTTTTTTCTAGTTTCTTGTAAATTGTGATAAACACAGGACGGCCATTAGGTCTGAACACGTAGGAAAAGCCCAAAAAAGCTTAACAAAGGTTTAGAGCACAATGAGTATGTAATGGAATTTAATTTACTGTTATAACATAATTTTTAATATAAATCTATATTTTATATTAAAAACACTTATAAGCACGTTTATTTTCTTATATTTGTGTATCTGTTTATTTGAATTATATATATAGATTTATGGCCACCCCGTAAATAGTTTTACTGACTTTATAACTGTGGGGAGTTATCAACAGGGAGGCTGTTCGCTCGAATTAAGAATGAATGCCATTTGTATATGAATATTTCACTTTGAAAATTAAAATTGTACATATTATCTATGGCTATCAACTTTGTCATTTTTATTGTGTTACTTTGGAAAGACCTGTCCTAATGTAATTGAACAAATAATATTATTTTAACAAAACATATTTTAATGAATAATTAATTTTAATATGAACATATGACCCATTTTTTTTAGTGAATTTTCTAACTTGTCCACAGAAATGAATTACTTTAAGCAATTTTAATTTGTGTAGTAACTCATAAAAATGAACCAAAAATTATTATTTTAGTTAAAACCCCCAATAAGTGAATTTGGATACAAGAATCCCACGTAGAAAAAAAACATTACATAAGAAAGAAGCTAAAGGAAGGGAGGATAAGGATAAATAAAAATAGAAACACACTATGGAGCTTACATTGAAACTGTATGTAACGAAACACATGTGATGACCTTAAAACATTTCAATCTAAACTATGCTAATTTTGTGCAACTTGATTTATTATGAATAATTAGCCAGAAAAATCAACCACACAAATATTATTTACATCCGTAAAATGTTTACATGCCCACGTCGGGATATTCAGTAGGACAAACATTCGCATGCAGGATTGCAGCGTATAAACAGAAATGTAATAGCGAATTTCATCCGTCCCCTTCACCCTGCTATTTTCAACCAAAATACCATCAATGTTAATAACTAGTCAACGTAGGAAAACACATTCGACAGAAGGAGAGTGGTTTCAGGGCGTAGTGTGTATGTTCTGCGCATCATAAACAGATAGAAACAAATATTTACCTTCAATAGAGAGTACTCTACCAGAAACGATGGTGACCATTTCATGGATTGGGCCTCAGGGAATATCGTTTAGACGTACTATACAATATCACGCTGAAAGTACGAGCAACATATTTACTTGTCCTCTTAGTTACTGAATATTCAACTAAAAATTATAGGCTTTAGATGATAAATCAAATATAGGCCCTACTAAGTTTACTCCTTGTAAAAAAGATTGCGAATGGCATCTAAGTGATAAGGATTTCATGTTAAAAGAAAAATAGTCTATACATTATTTAGTAGTTGAAAAATAAGTTTTCCCTTTATGAATGTAAAAATTTAATGAAATTCAAAAGTCCCTTTTAAATAGAACACAACGATAAGGTAGAATATTCACTCATTCGTACCAAGTATGAAATATTCATTCTTAAGTGAACTTGGAAGAAGGGTAATGGATGTTATTATAAATAATTAAGATCTTTTAGAAGAATATAATAAAGTAAGAGTCTGCCTGTGTGCCAAAGGTTAATGTAACTTTCATTACAGGTAGTTAAAATATTATGTCAGTAAAACAAAAATCTAAAATGTGAATTATGTTTCTTGAATTTAACAGAATACGTCCCTACATTGGCCTACAAATGCCGAAGGAAATAAAGTGTAACAGCTAAGATGGATAAATTCTCTTATATAAAGTATTATTAAAAACATTCTGATAAAGCACAAGCAATACTGCATTATTATTATATAGTTAGTTTTTTGGTATAGTTAATGACTTATAACCCCAATTAACAATAGTACTATTATTAATAAGGTACTTGTTATTCCCATAGTGTTATAGGTTATGTGGCTAAAAGATTTTGTTCAGAAAACATTTTAGTTCACTATGAATTTGGAGTATAAGAAATATAAATCGTGTATTACTCAATTTATAGTATTTATATTAAATAATATATATTTAACATAGATAAAGAAATAGACTATATTAGTGGTGTGGCGTGGAAGCTGCCAGAGCTGTTAAATGCTATTTTGAAGTACCTGTGAATTGCTACTATCATGCAGTAGCACACCGATTGGACAGGTATATAAAAAACCACTCACATTTAAGATATGAAGTGCCAGGGTATGATCGATAAAGTGAGTAGCGAGTGGGTGAGAACATATCATTATTATTATTATTAGCACCACGTCTTACTACCGTTCGGGTTGTACGCACTTACGCTAATGTGTATGGTAGGGTGATTGTGAGATGAAATGGAGTACCTACAGTTTAACGTGGAATCCGAACCACGGTGGAGGCCTGGATTCCCCACATTCACAAGATGTCTTGAGAACATATCGTAGGCACTGTTTTAACGGGTTTCGCTTAACCTTGCAATATTCCACGAAACCACTTGTATCCTAGCGCATTCTATTAGTTCTAGTACGGGAACACTGGAGGCTAGATTATTCAGGTGAACATCAGTATATTATTTAGAAACTATCCCTTATAAACAACATTCTATTATTTCTGTGGACTTCTATTAATTTATTAATCTATTAATAAAGATAATTATGTCATTTTCTTATCTTAACTGTAGTCTTAAGATTGCGCTCGGATTTCATGATTAAATATCACTTATAATTTCTCCTTGAATTTGAAGTTGATAGTTCCTTTAGTTAATCAAGATAGATAGAAACAAATAAATAAAATATTAAATAGTAGGTCTACATTATATTCATAAGTAATAACCATTGTTCAAGTGGATCAAGGTGTCAGTCTCACAATAAATGTTTAAATTGTACATATATAAATATATATTTAGTGCTGCGTTTCGCTACCATTTCGGGCTATTCGATATACTCATATATACTAACTGGGCCTAGCTAATTTGTTAAGGATGAGGAAGTATTATTTATATTAAGTGTACCCGCATTTGTGGGAGGTAGAGAAAATACCATTTAAGAAAGAAACCTCAGTACCACCGACCGGGATTGGAACACCAATCTCCTAGTCATGGGCAGTCTAATTATTGCCAGAGTGGTACTTCAGACCAGGTGGTGGCCACCAAAAGGACTGTATGTAATCAAATATGTCGTTTATAGCAAAATGCCTGTCATTGTTGAATTATTTTTCATTCAATTGGAAATAATACCACAAAACAGAGAGACGAAATATAAAGTGCCAAACCAATAGATGATCACACCTTCACCCGATTTAAAACCTAAATACCAAGACCATAAGGATCATGCCGGTTAATGCACTAACTCACTAAGAGAAATGCGAATGAACTTTTTTTTATCTTATTGCGTTTAACCTACATTTTCTAAATATAAGACTAAATTAACAGATAACTGACGAACTATACCAAGCAAGAACTACAATTTCTAAATAACTGTAATATCTTATAGATAATTATTCTCAATTACAAACTTATGAGATGATGAAAGACGGTTATTTAAGAATTGTAGTAGGTCTTCCTGTTCACTAAGTCAATCTAGTGTGCACCATATACTTCGTGTTTATATATGTGCACTTGAAAGTGCATAATGCATCCTACACAAAGCTTGTCTGATAGGTACATTGTGTGTGTGTGTGTGTGTGCGCGGCACGCACTGAAGAGAAAGAGAGAGGGCACATTTGCATGGTAATTGAAAAGTTGGTTGTGAAAGCATAGGGGTTTACACGGGCTACGACAAGGAATGTTTTGAATAGGACACGTGAAGCCCCTATTCTAGACAAGCTCTCTTCCCTTTCCACCACCCCGACAACTACAAACATGCTCCACCCTAACCTCGCCTGCAACGCTATCTAGTTATCATCATACTTCAATTGTCTACATGTGACATTGATGTCATAAGTACAGTGGCTTTTATAAAACAATTAAATGTGTATGTTAGAAATTCTTGTTTACAGTTTCCCAATATTCATAAATTATTTTCCCAGACTACTAAATTCGTAATCAAATGTAACAAAAAAAATTAATTAGCTGTAAACGCAATATTTGAATGCAAAACTCTTTGTTTGAAAATTACCAGTGTTTGAAAAGCAGCGTCTAAGCAAGTGCACTAGCCACAGAGAAACAAGAATGTTTCAAAGCTAATTCAAACAATTTAACAAATAAAACACTTTGGATAAGCTATATTATATTTAAACTACTTTATCATACTAAAAACATAAAACAGTAATCATAACGTATTAATTAATGTATTTAATCACTAAGTATTGGACATACTCTATAGCATGGTTAAAACAATTTAAATAAATATTACATCAGAATGCTCTTCGAATCTACGCAAAACTAATATAGTCTGGTTTACTGATAATGGGAAGGATGGGGTTCAAATCTCAGCAGTGCTTTCTGAAGGAGGTTTTCCTTCAATAGCTCTTCACTCTCTTAGTGAAATTACAGGTATATTATTTCTTAATTTTACATTTATAACCCTTACACGTACATTTGAACTAAATGCATGTAGCCCGAAGGGATATATGCACTGTGTAAATTGATAATAAATAAATGTTTATATTTTGGCTTGATGCTTATGTGTCCATAATTTAATTAAAATGAGGAAACATTTTACAAACCGTTGATTAGAGCTAGGAAATTCTTATACCTGTTTCTACAACAAATTTCAAGCTAAATTAACAAACATAACACTTAAACCAGTTTCCATCAAATGACTACTTGTCAAGAACAGACTTTAGTGAAAGGTTAAGTTTAGGAACGATGGAAATTACAGGTCATTGTTACTATGTATAGTACCTACAACTTCGTACTTCACTAGATTTTACAACTCCCTTTCTATTAATCTAGAGAAATACCTTGCATACCAAAAGCACTTTGGCCCCACTCCAATCATTTTTAAGCCTTTCGCAAAGGTCCCGACGAAACTTCTAAATTATACCTTCACTTGCAGATGGAAAATTAAAAGTGAAATACACACGCTTAACGTAAGTACATACAGATAAGTTATATATAATAAAACGTGTCTTAAATAAAGTTTCACAAGACCTAGGAAAAAAAACTTTGAATTTTTTATGAGTGAATTTTAGTGCTGGGGTCACGAAGCTTAGAAAAACCAATATTTGTTTATTATTGGTGAAATTTAGTGGTGTTATCACAAATCTTAAAGAAAAAATATTAATATTTTACTTATTTATATGAGTGATGGTATAATGGATCTTTAAGAACAGATTTTAGTTATATATTGGTGAATTTTAGTGCTCAATTCACTAAGCTTAGAAGAACAGATATATAAGTGAGTTATCAGATATTTTATTTCTGGTTTCGACAAAACATCTTGTGAATGTGGGGAATACCAGGCCTCCACCATAGTTCGGATTCCACGTTAAACTGTAGGTCCTACATTTCATCTCCCAATCACCCTACCATTACACATTAGCTAAGTGCGTAAACCCGAACGGGTAGTAAGACGCGGTGCTAATAGTAATAATATTTCTTGTTTCACATATTTTAGAAAGACTACGATATTAGATATTTGTCTCTTTTAAAGCTGATTCCATAGATCTTAAGATAAAGATATCAATATTTTAATAGTGATTTTTAGGGCTGGTTTCAAAGATCATCCCTACATAGATATTACATATCGATACACTTCAGTTCTGGTTTCACAACACTTAAAACGGATAGTAATATTATTTTTTAGTGATTTTAGCTATTGTTTTAGTCAGATAAAAAGAACAAAATATAAATAGCTTAAAATAATATTTACTAATTATATTTTAGAGAGAGTGTGATGGTACTATTGCCTATAAGAATAAATTGGTAAAATCTCCAGCTACGAATATTTCCTAAGGATTCCAGTACACATCGATTCCAATCAATTCCCTATGTTTTAAAATATGATACAATAAACGAGTTTTAGGTAAACACTTTAAACATTATTATTAACAATGATTACAAACAGAATAAATAGTTATTTACTAATATTTTAGAATTGTTTAAGTATTTTTGTTAGAATAAATGAATGTGAACTTTGTTTCTTCTGCAGACTATATTATCAAATGTTCATCCAAGAAAGAAATCTGTTAAATATACTTTTATTTCGCAAAATTAACCAATACACTCTGGTCAATAAATTCAAAAGACCAAGTATCGTTAATTGACTTCATCAAGTACAGTAATCTTCAATAAATATGAGTGTGATCTCCAGTACCATTTTAAAATGAAAATATAAATAAAGAGATGGTGTGCTCCACTCACGACTTATTTCAGATAAATTAGGTCGTGGATTTACTCGTTTATGAATAAAACAAGGGGGGATAAATCTTAAAACTACAAATCACATAAGAGTACATATAAATAAGTGAAACTAAATCCATCATCTTATCTAGCTCTCAAATTAGACACTTTCTATGAATTATTATTATTATTATTATTAGCACCGCGTCTTACTACCCGTTCGGGTTATACGCACTTACGCTAATGTGTAATGGAAGGGTGATTGTGAGATGAAATGAAGGACCTACAGTTTAACGTGGAATCCGAACCACGGTCGCGGCCTGGCATTCCCCTTCTATGAACTTAATTGCTATACTATACTGTGCTAAATAAAATGACATAGGAATCCATTCCATACAGCCTAAACATATTACCTCTTGGTTACCATAAAGACTTACTCGTCAACAACTCTAAGATGTAACGTGTTTTGTTTAACTAACATTTATGATAGTTCATGATTGAAATAAAGAGTTATAATTGTGTGAAATCCACTGTTGTCAATTAAATGTCTGTGTTATTGAATTTTCGCTTTCAATGTTTACTGGTATGGGAAGGTAAACTTAAAAAAACAATTAAATTAACACTGTGTCAACATAAAACAGATCCGTAAAATAAATTCAATTTCATTGTTGCTGTTGGCATCCCAACTAATTAAATATATATAAATATTTTTGAGGTCTTTCGGAACCAACAGATTTTTTTAAATCAATATTTACTATTCCAAGTTCCAAACTAAAAAAAAGATTAAAGGTTATATTAAAAATGTGTTTACGTGGTTATTTGCTTATGTTTATTTTGTTTCAAATATTCATTTCACTGTATGTTTCATATCTTATATTAGGACTCTTTTTCCTATAGATTACTGATTAAAATATAGTTATCAATAAATTTATTTATTTTAAGCTTAACATAAAATACATATAAAAATATATTTTTGTGAACATGAATAAACGTTCAAGACTGGTTTGTCAATATTGGGGATGATAAAGTTTGAAACATGACCTTGATTAATGTGTTCTCTCTCTCTCTCTCGCTTCATATTTTTTTTCCACACTTTTTCCACGTAAATGTAGTTACAATTTCACTAAACACTGCCTTTATGATTACTACCCTAATATCGTGATTAAATGAGAGTAGGCCGTATAGGTTAGAAGACTAAGTTCAATACACTCAAAAACTGATAGAATAATAATACTTGGTTTTATTTTAATGTATACTTCGTTTATTTAAACCTGCTATAGAATAGTTCCGGATGTATACTAGTTAAATATTTGCTTTCAATCAAAATATGATATAACTTATATGCAAACACATATTTAGTCTTTGAACAAAATTCCTCTCTAACTCTTTAATAAATATTAGTTCAATAAAATACTAGGAAACATTGACTTAAAGTCATTGAAATTATATCATACAACCCATATAATAATATATTTATTTTGGTTTTGGTTTTAATATAGCGGTTAACTGGGTAGAAATTTAGATAAGATTGAATTTGGTTGGAAAATCACATTTGAATATAGGTACTTGGGTCAATTCTCAAGTTGTCATATTTCAAACATATTTTATTTAATAGGCCCATAAAATTTGAATGGACAGATTAATGATAGATGTATCACTTTATTAATGGTCTAAAATATTCTTCTGCTAACTAACTTAAATATTATATATGATTAGTATGCTATTCCTGAGTCTTCCAGACTCAAAAACGAGAATCACTCGTAATGGGATCCAACAAACCTATTTGTATTTAATGAAGTTAAGTAGGCCTGATATTTTATAACTTATGATTTCTGTAAAATTAGTCCTCTTTATAATATTTTCAAAAACTTGACATTTTTTCAGTATTTTTTTTAAGGTTTGTGCCGGTAGTAAGGTTTTTAAAACTAAAAGATGTCAGTAATTACTCATGTATGGAAAACTAAGGATTCATTTATTTGACCATAACTCTTTATTTACTATATTTCTGACGTTGTATTTTGTGTTATTCTCCATTTACTGCTTCACACGTAAAGCTCCTTTATATATATTTTTTTATTTTATGCAACATCATAAATCAACGTAAAATGCGGGGTTGACATCAGCATTAGAGGATAATTTTCAACGGTTTGTAATATAATAAACTTTTTAAAGAAAATTAGACAAAACATATTTTGCCGGAGAAGTTTTGAAAGTACTATTTATTTGTAGTATTTAACGTGCACTTTCTTAACCACCTGATTATATATCAACAAAGGAGAAGTTTCTATGAACAAGAACAAAAGGGCCTACCAATTTTGCTGGGAAAGATATTTTCACATACCTTCTAGGGTTCACTTACTCTCCAAAGGAAGTAGTGCTACGGATTTTTATCACTTAAGAAAAATCCATCTAGGCCAGTTGGGTTTGAACCCATGAATATCAGGTCCTTAGGCAAGCACTTTACCCCAAGATCACCGAGGTTGATTTGAGAATAGTACAAAAATTCAGTTGGCCAAACTGATATTCTTGAACTCTTATATTAAAATATTGGTCTCAGTTAAACATCAAATCATTTTTAGGGATAGCCCCAGGATTTCTTAGAGATTTTCTCCATCAATTGGATGCGAACTTGTGGAACAGGTCAAATAATATAAACAGAGGAAATGGAGAGGGTTTCAGAAATTGGGGCCAAAGCTAATATATTTTTTCATTTATTTGAACTATTTAACTTGCATTTTCTGAATCAACTTATTATATCAGAACACAATTTATTTACTAACTTGAATTTATAAAAGAAGCAACACCCCAACCCCCCAGTCATTAATCCGTCACTTTGAAAGGAGAAACCCACATTTTCCACCTCGACAGGAATGAAACCCTAGACCTTAGCTCAGTAGACAGTCACGTTGCTGAATGAGCCAAGCCAAGGGATTCGTTAAATAAACATTCATTTCACCACATGTTAATGTCCTTTCAGATCATACGCATTTATATACTTAAAAAACTAATGTATAAGGGAAAATAAAGGTCAAACATAGTTGAAGTGTGCCAGCATTCATGTAGAAGGAGAGTGTAAAAAATTTATAAAATAACACCCTTATTACATCTAACCGGGATTTGAACCTTGTTCTGACAGTCAGTGTCAATCCAGTCTATTGCGAAAGTGACTACTTAAACCATTCAATCACCAAAAGGAGTAAATGAACTTGATTAAAATGCAATATATTTGGTATTAGGTCTAGTAGGTCAATTATATTGAGACCATAAATACACTTAGGCTTAGGGGGTGGATCCCTTATCTCAGAGCCCCTCTGCCCCCTTCCTGCCAATTTTTGACACACTTTTTATTTAACCAATTGATTTATCAACCCTATTTTATTTTAAGTGTTTAATGTGTTCCTTCAAAACAGACTGCTATCTCAGCACACGAGCTATAAACTAACCTAATGTGGAAAAGAAACAAAAAGCCTTCCCCTCCGAGTCGTTTGTTAATCAGTGTGAAAGGGGAAGTCCCAATTTCACAAATTTTACATCTCTTGACAATGCTAGGAATTGAACCTAGGACCCTTAGCTCAGTAGGCAGACAGGCTAACGACTGAGATATGGTCTCGGTACTATCTTTTATTCAATATTAAAATGAAGGTACAATAAAATATCTATTACTATACGTCATAATTATATATATTTTGTTTTTCACCTAATACAAGTCAAAGGCTAGAACGGTACTTACAGGAACTTCAGAATCCGTTGTATCTTATTCAATTTCACACCACATTGTGACTGAATAACTTCGACCTGACCAGACTTCGAATTGGCAACGCTGTCACTGTTGGTTTTGACATAGGGATGAATACATTATTTTTGTTATTAGGGTGAAAAAATTCCTACAAGCATTATTTATCGTGAAATCTAGTAGTATATAATATTTAAATATGAAAACTTTAGCTAGCAAATTTAAAAAACAAATCAAATATGGTTGAAAAATTACAACTTAATACGAGAATCAAATCCCATTCACGGCTATATCGGTACCAAGCTAACATACATATATTGTAATTTAAAAATAGCTTATTTCCCCGATATTGTTCTAATAAAAGAAATAGAATGAAACTTTTTAACTGTTATAACACATTTCCCTACGATCTAATTCAAGAACCAAAGAGTATTATATAAATTTGGTGCAGTTGAGTATTTTTACTATCCAAACATCTAAACCACATTATTTAAAGCACCTGCCCGAATTTATTAAATAATACCTCCAAGTCGTTTCTAGAGGCATTCAATATTCTTAAATTTTATTGACATAAAGTGGTAGAAGGGGTTATCCCCCTTCACATTGTTAAAATCTCAACCTGTTACTTGTTCCTAAACAACAAACTGGACCTGGATATGAAGAAGAAACTGGTGAAGTGCTATTAATATGTATGGAGCAGACACATTAACCATGAGGAGAAAAATGGACGAATAACAATTTAAGGTCCTTCAGATGTGCTGTTGGACGATAATGGAAAGAACTAAGTAAAGAGATCGGGTGACTAATGAAGACGTTCTAAGAAGAGTCGATAAAATGAGAGCCATTTTGCAGGTGAAACTAAGAATAAAGGTCAAACGGATAGCTAACGCTGAAAAGAAATGTATTAAAAAATGATGTTCTAGATGGCAACATGAACGGGAGAAGGAGACCTGAAAAAAGACAAATGTAGCCTATGGATGACCTCTAACAAGGAAAGAAGATGAATTTTCAGAATCCAAGATTAATATAGTATGTTGTTTACAGATTATAATATAGGGCTCAAATTGGACAAGGCAACGAAACTATTGAAAGGCAGAATGCCTAGTGACAATATCAATAATAAGTATAGCTCATAACATAAGATATATAGTGTGAGAACTCATTTCACTACTGTCATAAATATCGGTATCTCGACCCAGTCCTCAACTCATATAAGATACAGTCAAATTTCATTGGAAAAGCCCGCTACGAGCTATGAGTTATACAATTTACTAAATCTACTTTAACGTGTTTATAGTCAAATAATATGATTTTAAAGCAACTCTTTAATATATATAATAAAAATACCTTAAAAGTACTGCAAAGAAAATAGTAAAGTGTTTTTATATTGGCCTCAAACAAATTATCATGATCATTATCATTATTATTATCACCGCATCTTACTACCCGATCGGTTTACACAGACTTACGCTAATGTATAATGGTAGGGTGATTGTGAGATGAAATTGAGGACCTACAGTTTAACGTGGAATCCAAACCACGGTGGAGGCCTGGCATTCCACACATTCACAAGTTGTGATTAATACACGTCTTGTCAAAGGGAAAGGAAGGGTTTGGTAATCAGATATATATTTACCGGAACCGAGGATTGAACCCTGGACCCTCAGCACAGAAGTCCGACACCTTACCCTTAGACCACCAGGTCACCTACATCAAATGAATTAATAGGTCTAATGTATTTGCTTGCTAAAAGCCGCTTTTATATAAAAAGTTTGATTGTATATAAATTATTATAGTTTCATAGATATCCATATTTTAATAAAACTGAGTGAACAGTCTGTCAACGTACTGTATAATAATGTACACAAACCATACAAAAGCAACACAGAAAAACAGACTACCATTTAAAAGAGGTCAATTAGTCTGCTATCCCACATCAAAACAAGCAATCTATTTTTTTTATTTTTTTTTACATTTGCCTAGGAAATTTCGGAAATTAAAACGTAATTCTAAAAACAAACAAAACGATCTCTTTTAAAAACATGGCAGAAACAAAAACACAAATTTGAAATACAGTGAAAATTGTGTTCCAATTAGTATCTCTTTTGTGTGTTGTCGAAACAATAAAAATGCGTTCTTCTGGAAAGAATAAATTAATTAAGAATTGTTTTGCTTTGTTTCTGTCCTGCTTTGAAGGGAAAGTGAGTCTACGGAATTTTGATAAAATAGTATTCGGTGGTTATAACCTGAAAATGACGTTTATTTGTTATTATCTACACCATTACATCAGATCGTGCTGAGCGTACACAATGAAAGATATTTGGAGGGAAAAACAAAAATTAATATTTGGTATATATATATATATATATATATATATATCAAATATGGTTGAAAAATTACAACTTAATACGAGAATCAAATCCCATGCACGTCTATATCGGTACCAAGCTAACATACATATATTGTAATTATATTTATATATATTTATATATATATGTATATATGTATATATTATATATATATATATATAATATAGAGAGAGAGAGAGAGAGAGAGAGAAAGAGAGAGAGGAGATAGAGAGAGAACTTATATGTACCTTGTATGTATATATTAATAAGTACAAAAATATTTATAATAATTATGTATTAATATGAATCAGCTGGCTTAAATTTATCTCTAAATACTATATTAACATCACAAACACCCACTTTGGTGGCCGCATGGTCTAAGGCTCTACTCTTACAATTGACTAGACAGCCGATGACGGGGAGATAGTGGTTCGATCCCGATCAGCTGTACAGAGGGTGTTTTTTTCCTAAAAGGTTTACCACAAACTCTCCACTCAGGGTACACTTCATCTAAATTAAGCCTTCCTAATCCCTAGATTAAGATTAGATTAAGTAGTACATAATCGTATAGCCCGAATTTGTAGTAAGACACGGTGCTAAAATAAATCACAAACAGCTTATTCACATTCTTGTAATCTAATGTAAAGTTTAAAAAAACTCAATTTTTCAGCTTTAGCTTTCTAGGTTTTTTGGTTAACGACCTAAACCCTACCCAAAGCAGTGGTCGAGCTGTCTAAAAGGTTATGCTTATAGATATTTTTAAACTTAAATTTCATACACTCAGGTTTCTTAACGTACTTAAGTAAACAAAGTTTTATCTTATAGTTCCTTGGGTTTTAATCTACCCATACTGTTGGTCATGAGGTCTAAAGCGTTAAGTTATGAATCAGCTTACTTTTAGTGGGCGAAGTAATTGGTTTGTATAGATACCTACATAATTATCAATACATACATAACATATACATACACAAAATATGTGTCAGGTAAAATCTAATAAAGATATGACCTAACTTACTAGTGTGAATACAAAACAGCCAACTAAACAAACTAAAATTTATCTTTGTATTCAAGATTGATATTTATTATTATTTTCAATTTTTATCTGAAGTTTATCTCCTGGTATTCAAGCTAGCTAGAAAACATAGGATATCAAATAGTAAATAATAATTTAAATATGTATTTTAGTAAAAAATAAACTCCATGGCATCAACCCACAACCTACTAAATGGCTGATTTCTTTTGTAGAAGATATTGCCAACTTCGGTAGATAGAGTGTGCTATGTGGTCAGTATAAAGAGCCCTCAAGCCGTTAGTATCAGTTTTCTAGTCACTACGTTTAAATATAATCTCCTTCACATTGCATAATTTTATGATAAAAGATATTAAAGAAGTTACACTTGAATTATAGTGGAAAGACTAGGAGAAAACTATCGTGATAAACATCACACCATAAAAAAAAATTCTCCAACGGTACCCGTATAGTATTTGATCTCCAAACTATCAACGGCAACCTACTTTCATGAACAAGACCGCTTGGAAACTAGTGAGTTATTTTAGATTTTAGGTTAGAGGCTCTAGCAAACAGCCTTCAACTAAGTGTTAAAAGTTACTCTATATTTACTTCTAATAGGCCCAGTTTATAATACTCCCGATAGTTAAGTACGTAGAAAAGTTATAGACATATAGCCAAATTTTAGGAGCTTGAGCCTGTTCAGAGCATGGCCCACAGTTGTTCATTAGGATATCTGCCAACGTCTATAACCCCAAACAATAGCAAAGCAATAGTTTTAATAGGCCTTTGGGTGTCAAATCCAACTTGTCATTAAAAGTTAAGTATTGCGAAGCATTGTTTCAAAGCTAAGTGTTGTCAGTAGGTCCCGAACGCTTAAAATCAGGTATGTATGTATTGATCTTTATAAATAAAAGAGGGAACATTTTAATATTTCTCAGACATTAATACAAAGTGTTTTCAAAGTATTTATTTAATATAGGGAAAGAAATAACTATGACATTCAGAATGAGCGTGGTTAAATCATCTGGGATGGAAACATTTTAAGAGAGCGACGGAGGGAATATTTTGAGCAATTATATGTTGAAAACGTAAATATAGTAGTAGAAAATAAAGAAAATGTTATGATGAGTGAAATAACTAACGAGTATGAGGTGTTAAAGCTATCAAAGTGTTTTATAAAGACAAAGCTGTGGGCGTAGATATGATCACAAGTTAAATGCTTAAGTGTAGAGGACTGGTACTTCTTTCCAGATTGTGTGAGTTGCTCAAGGCGTGTGCTGAGATTTCTAATAGTCCTAATGAGTGGAAGAATGCTCTCTTATTATTCCTTTGTACAAAGGAAAAGGCGGTAAGAGTCAATGTAAGAATTATAGTGTAATTATTTTATTGAATATTCCAGTCAAGGTTTTTGGGAGAGTTTTAATTGAGAGGGTGGGTAAAAGAAAACAGGACCATTTTAGGGGTGTGCAATGTGGTTTTATGCCATGTAGAAGTTTAATGGACCAGATATTTGCATTGCAACAGCTGATTGAGAAATGTATGTCAGTATGGAATGCAGTTTATTGTGCATTTGTTGATATGGAGAAAGCGTACGATCAGGTGAATAGTAGTATGTTGTGGTATGTTCTTAGGGAGTCTGGTCTGGCTGCATAGTGAGGCCTAGTAAATGTAATTATGGCTGTGAACGAAGGACGTAAAGCGTGAGTTAGAGGGGATGGAGCTTTGAGCAGATGGTTTTACATTAAACAGGGTTTTAGACAAGGTTGTGTTATGTTTCCATGGTTATTTAATGTATTCAAGGATAAGTGTATGAGGGATGCTTGTGAGGTCACGGTTAGTGTACAATTGGACAATGTCCTATACGATCTTTAAATTCCTAATGGTTTAATTGGTAGACGGTCCCTTTCGAAGCAGAAAATAAAACCTAACTCATATTACGACTTTGCTTACTACACATATTTTA
Organism: Timema cristinae; assembly: GCA_039000515.1. Taxonomy (NCBI): domain Eukaryota; kingdom Metazoa; phylum Arthropoda; class Insecta; order Phasmatodea; family Timematidae; genus Timema; species Timema cristinae. The sequence goes on along the minus strand of JBCFYV010000935.1, from coordinate 45,677,730 downwards.
GATGAATCATAACTTAAGTTGATTCCTTTTAATCGGTAAATATATTTATATTTAGTTCCAGACAATATTTAGATTATATTATAAATGTTCCAAATTTCTAAAGTGCTCACATAGATGGTTATTCTTCCTCAATATCTTCATCGGCACCGACGGCGATATGTACACTATGTAAATTCACGCAGCGGATCAATTCTATGGCATTTGTGATCTACATGCATTTATAAGAGCGTGGAGGTTCAGGAAGTTCTGTTTTGTATTTACATCGCCAGAGCTAGGTATTGCTAATATTAGTATAGAGACGAAGCAGTCCAGGAAACTTGACCAGAAAATATATTCATATGTGGACGCATTCATGTGAGGGCAAGAAGTGATTGGGAAAATAAACTGTTTGTAGATAAAGTTTATAAGGAGACGTTTTCTTTCATATTCCACATGAACATTGAAATATTGTTATAAGCTTCTAAGTTATGAATTTGACAATAATGTAACTGATTAAATTGAATTTCAATTTTAATTTTGATCTTTAAATTTGTTAAGAGTTTGGAAAACTGTCTTTATGTGCTATTTACTTTTTTAAACCAATGAATACAAAACAATAATTTCAATGTCATTACATAGTAGTCTAAGTCAAGGAAAATTAGATTTCTAGCTAGTGTAGGGCAACTGATTTTTTTCTCGTAAATACTTTTATGGTTTTCAAATTTAAGACCTATTACAAACATATTAAAAGAGTATACCCTTTTAAAAAACCAAATCATCTCTAAATTTTTAATAATCATGATTTAGTATTTCTATTATTTCTAGCGTCGCATTTTAATACCCATTTGGGACATACATTTATGTAATAATTACTCTAATGGGTTAGGAATGAATAAGGTTACATTCAGAGGAAGTTTATCCTAATTTTCTGGGAGGGATAGCGAAAGATCATCAGTACACCTAACTGGGATTCGAAACAAGAACTACACGTAACTGTAAATCTAGTATACTGCTAAGAGTGAGCTACAACTTAGAGTAAAGCATGTGGCTGCCAATGCGGGTGGATAAAAATATATTTTAAATTTAATATTACGTTAGATGAACTATTAATGAATTAACTATATGCATACATTAGTTTTGATAATTAATATATATATTGTTAAATAACCAGACTCATGTTTCTTCCATGAGGCAATTACATAGAATAAATCAGAAATATTCATCGACTGTAAACTTAAATAGTTTACGATCTACCCAATATTTGTTTTAATATTTGAGATGTATAGGAAATCCCCCACTATGCACTAAAATGTCTACTTATGATTTGAATAACTTGTATTTATGAATAACACATTTGATAAAAAAAAAACCTAAGCACGTTATGAAACTACAAAAGACAAATAAATTACCAACTTCATCAAACAATAAAATAGCTTTCATAATATTCATAAATGGAAATTAAAAGTAATCCTTGTATTAAAGAAATAATATACTCGAAATAAAAAAAATCACTAAAACATAAATCAAATCAATTATACAACAAGAGCCAATTAAATTTAGAAAATATTTAACATATTATTTTATAAATAGGATCTACTGTACCCAATCTAATTACATGAAAGTTACGCTAAACAATCTAAGGGAAGTGAACAATTATTGTCAGTGCACTAGTAATCTACGAGTTCGAACCTCAGCTTAAATAAAAAGATAACCCGCTTCTGTGACTGCATGGTCTAACATGCTAATATTATTTAAGACTAGACAGTAGACTACATGGAGATCAGTGTTCGAATCCCATTCTTGGGTCCTAAAATTAGTTTTTCCAAAATGGTTATCCACTCTCCCTCTATGCAAATGCAGTTATACTTCATCTAAACATAACCTTTCTAATCTTTAAAATTATTAGCGTAATTAGTACACAGGCCTTTATACAAACGGAAATTAAGATGCAGTGTTAAAAAAAAATTAATACCGCTGACTAAATATTTATTCATTTTTATTATTTTACTATGGTAATTTAGGAATACTAGTAATTAAAATGTAATTTTAGTATTGAAATGGTTTCAAAATGTTATTTTAACGAAAAAAGAACTCTTCAACCTCATTATATTAAAATGGTATTATAATTCCTTGAATTTTAACATTCTCTAAAACAATATAGGGCTAATTAAATGACTTTGACATCATGTACAGAATATATTTGTGAAATAAATTTAATCTTTAAACAAAACTTGTTGATTACTTAATATTTCTAATTTTATGACGAAATAAAGACACTTTTTCATCTTAATCTGATTTAAAATATAATTAAAATCATTATACTCACGCACAATAGACCGAACTCTATTTTATATACTTTTAAATATTATGACTTTCCAAATGTCATAAAAAGGTTTTAATATGTAGATTTGCACAGAGTTTATAGAAAGCCTGAACTATCAAATTCTCGGGTTTAGACAAGGAAAAAAGTTTAATGGGCCTATTTCTCTCTCACTACGACAACTTGTTTCCTTTAAAATGTCCAACAAATGTCCATTCATTAAGTATAGCACTGTAATTCAAAATACGTAGGCCTAATGATGATTTTAGTAGACTCAAATAAATCCACTAATTTAAAACGTTTAAATCCACAACTATGTTTCGAGAGCAATTATATTTGCCTACATTAATCCTTAGCAATCATATTTACATATTTGCAATATTACCAACAAAATTAACAAACTAATTGAAAACCTCTAATAATTTTTAACGCATTTAATTTATAAACGGGTTCAATATTCTCAAAGCCCATTCATTAAACGATAATTTATTCATTAAAATCCTCAAAGTGGTTCAATTTTCTATGTAGGCCTAGCCACTTACTCAAAATGACAGCGCTACACTAGAAACAACATTCGCCAGTGCAATAAAACAATATTTTCCAAGCCAGTAAGCCCCACTCGCATATTTAATAATTCCCTCCGTTTTTCCTGGAATTTACCTGAGTCGCTGAGATAGAAATATTGATATAACATTTAATTTTTGGGCAAAACATTTCCATCTGCTACGAAAACTCCGCCCACTTTCAGTGTTGATTGGCTAGACACGCCCACTTTTGGTAACCGCCTACTTTGCTACGTATGGCCTCGGTTCAAACACTAGCATCAATCCTTTTGTTTTTGTTTTCTCATAGTTCCTGTGTCCTTTTCTACCCCTCTTCTATCCTCTCGTTCTATCTTTTTCTCTCCCTTTCCCCTCCTATAATTCTATCGTCGAGATTCTTCATTCTCCTGTGAACTTTCTTCACGACGAGAACTTGTTAAGAAAAAATCTAGATCAGATTCTAAAATAAAAATAAACAAAGAAAGAAGGACAGCAAAAATATCTAGCAGAAACCATTTTTAAATGTTTTTTCGAGTTGAAGGAGAGCTCAAAGTAAGAAAGACTTAATCTAAATTGCACCGAGCGAATAACATAGTTTAATTTGCTTGTCAGCCATATATATATATTCGTAGGTATATAATATATTATATACATATATATGTATATAATCTATACAGGCTACTTATATATCTACTTTGAAATGATATTTAAATTATGGGTGTTTTTTGTCTGCTTAAGGAAACACTGAAATTATTTATTGGTAGTTTGTTTAGTCAAATATCAAATTTACCAATATACCCACTCAAAAATATTATAGTGTTTTATATATATATATATATATATATATATATATAATTGATATTTGATGTAGATAAACGGATATATATATATATCCGTTTATCTACATCAAATATCAAGTAATATATTACACTATATTATATAGGCCTATATTATTATATATATATTGTAAATGTAAATGTACGAAGACTGGTAAATCTTAAAATTTGCCGGTATATCCTAGCATTATTATAGTGTTTTATTTATAATATATATATATATATATATATATATATATATATATATATTTATATATATATATTTTATATATATTTATATTTATATATATATATATATATAATATATATATATTGATGTAGATAAACGGATATATATATCCGTTTATCTACATCAAATATCAAGTAATATATATTACACTATATTATATATATTATTATATATATATATTTAAATGTAAATGTACGAAGACTGGTAAATCTTAAAATTTGCCGGTATATCCTAGTATTATTATAGTGTTTTATTTATATATATATATATATATATATATATATATATATATATATTATTATATATATTATATATATATATCCGTTTATCTACATCAAATATCAAGTAATATATATTACACATTATTATATTATATTGTAAATGTAAATGTACGAAGACTGGTAAATCTTAAAATTTGCCGGTATATCCTAGCATTTACCAATGTCTGTTTGTAAAAGTCCGAAATATCTTAGAATAAGTTTATATTTTTGAGTTTTAACTATCTCTAGATACAGGTGGGAGAGAGGATCCCCAGTGTTAGCTTTGACCAGCACTCAAAAGTAAACCAAGAACCTAGACTAACCTAACCTAGCCTAACCTAACCAAGCATAATCCATTCTTTGTCAGACGAGTGTTAGTCAAAGCTAACATTATAGATCCTCTCTCCCACCTGACTCTATAGATGGTTAAAACTCAAAATGTAAACATATTATAAGATATTTTGGACTTTTAATAACAGATATTGGTAAATTCCGTTAAAATACCGTTATATTCTAAGATGTACTGATCTTCGGACCTTTATACTAACATATAGGTATATAGGCTTATATATAAAGTATTATTTATATATTATAATACAATATTATTTTGGGAGAGGTTAAATTGGTTAAACAAAATACCTATGAAACATTTCAGTGTTTCCTCAAGCGAACAAAATAATTTAATGAGGGTGTTTGAGAAAAAAAAGGGGTGAGAAATCTAATTGGGCCTAAGAAGGATTAAGAAAGTTACATATCAACAATGTATGCTTTGCCACACATATTAAGGATAATCATATCTCTCAGGCTGTGGTGGTGTGGACATATAGCGCGTGTCGGTGATGCCTGGCATTTTTTTATAAAGTTTTAGTTGATAGGCTTGAAGATACAACGCCCATTGTTAGACGTAAATGTTGAAGGTAGGATAAAGCTAAAAAAAAAATTGATGGGGGTTGTTTGTCAGGTTAGGGTTTAATAGCGAGCTTATACTTTTTTTTAAGTTCATGAACATTTGATAATTAGCGCAAGAGCTATGGAACTATTTCACCTTTCTAACTATCTAAAATGTTTTTAAACATAATTCTAATGGATCACATTAAAAATGTAGAAATAGTACTACTAAATATTTTCAATATTAATCATAGTAATTATGTTTATATATAGGCCTACATAGCTCTATGAATATATGAATATTAGTGTGGAATATTGGATTAGTATTGGCCTACCTCTCTCTCTCTTTTATATATATATAAATAGGAGCAGATATATATTTATATAGTTGTCTATTTATATTAATATACAGTACAGTATTACAAGGCCTATATATATATAGTGTGCTTTTGTTAAGGGTACAGAGAAAGATAGGGGGAAAGGAACATTACACACATTTTTCAAAACCACAACTTTTATATCTCAAACGCCATAAGAATCCCAGAATTTTTTTAATTTTTTTTAAATTAGAATATGATGGAAGACCCACTTAACCATACTCTAAAGTGCATTAGAAAGATATCATGAATGTCTAATAGATAACAGCTTTATCTGAAATTAAGCTAAATAGGACCTTACCGCTTTTTACACTGTACCCTTCATATTAGATATATATAACATATATAAATATGTTATATATATAAATATGTTTTTCTAATATATAAATATATATATATATATTAATTTTAATTAATTTAAAATTGACCCCTGGACATGGGAATCGAACCTGGGACTATTAGTTTAGCGTGCCAATGCTATAACACTAAGATATCTGGAATTCATCCTGTGCTCAGCTGAATTTATTCTTCGCTCATAGTTTAAGGCAGAGTCTGTGATGGACGTTTAAAAATCGCCGACAATAGATGAGTTATCGATACTATCACAAGCAATCAGATACCACAGCCATCTGCAACTCGGGATGGTTGTTATATACAATACAAGATTGTGATTAAATTAAATTTCAATTAATATAGACACAAGATTTGCAAATCTTTGTAATCACGGGAATTTTGTTATGGAGGAGTCAACATTCAATCAATTAAAATTAGTTGTAAGATGACACATAGACAGAGGAATCGAACAGGGGACTTTTGTCATAGTAGGCCAGTGTTCTACCACTGAGCTATTCAAGATTCGTATATGTTTAGTTATAAAGAATGAATACATTATATAATAAATAAAGTCTTTCGGGTAGTAAGACGCGGTGCTAAATAAATAAATAAATAAATAAATAAATAAATAAATTAAGTCTTTAATATACAAGTTGAATGCGCCAGTTTTTTTTTTAGCACCACGTCTTACTACCCATTCGAGCTATAAGCCTCTGTACTATACACGCAATCACGTCAACGTCTAGGGACTAGGATTGTTGAATTTAGAGAAAGTGTACCGGCATTGGTATGGAGGGAGGTACGAAAACCATTTAATAAAAACCAGCCTCAGTACACCCGACCAGGATCAAACCCCAATATCACTATATTCGGTAGTCTAGTCTATTATACAAGTAGCGCGCTAGGCCATGCGGCCAACGAAGTGGGTGGTTAATTTACTGTCTCTTATGAAAGTTAAAATGTTTTGTATTTATTATTGCATGTAATAAACTGAATATAGGCTAGTTAAACTTCAGTTAAGACTCTCATTTATTTTACTTTAAGTGCAAGGTAGATAGATTGATAAATGTTAATAGCACGAAAAAAATTTGTACCGTAAAATTGTTGTAAAATAAAATTCTATTTTTCGTACAGTATATGTTGTAATTATATATACTACACAAACAAAACCACCATGTTGGTTTTATATATGTATTTTAAACTAAACAAAACACCATCACAGAGCCTAAAACATTTTAATTATTCCATACTGTTTTAGATCGTATAAACAAGATAAGGGTCCATGGTGTAAGCTTTAGGTGACTGTTATAAATTACATTAGCGTGACAAAGAGGGGTTGCGAGGCAACACATAACATTTTTGTATTAGTACGTCAACTTTAAGGTTATTAACAACTTATTCTATGGACACGGGATCAAAAGTTTAAAAGAAGAATATTTGGACCTTCATTAGAGAAGATAGAGCATGGGAAAATATCAGAGATTGTATAACCTTATTAAAACTTTTTCTTTAATATGTTCTCTTCCCTCGATTCCCATTCGACAAATAACTAATTTGTTCTTTATTAAATTTCTGAAATCAACCTATTTTAACATTACACTATTTACTGACTAAACTTTTATTGAACAATTTTTCTAAATACTACACAATCACTCGAGCGTATTTACATGGACTGATTAGCCAGAATAATGCAACAAATCACAAACTTTTTCGTTATTTTCATTTTGCATTTAATTTATTTAACATATCTAACATGCACTTTCTGAACCAACTGATTATAACAGCACACGAAAATTTATATAAGCGTGCGCGAAAGGGTCTACAAATTTCGCCAGGAAAGGTATTTTTACATATTTTTCAGAGGTCTTTGACATGCCACAATCGACATGGGACCAACGGATTTACTTCCTCTCCGAAGAAAGTTTTGCTACCGATTTTTATCGTTCATGAAAAATCCGTTGATCGTGGCTGGGCTTAAACACGTGGACATGTGATCTTAAGGTGACCACTTTACCTCAAGATCACCGAACCAAACAAAAACAATAATTATATTCCTCAACATCTTACAGAATCAAATTTAAGGCTCCTATGAAATGTAGTCGACCACTCCAACCACTCAATCAAATAAGCGTTTCTTCAGTCTAAAAAAAACTGTATATGTTTTGTGTGGCTCAAAGGAGGTTTGAGGGATTTAGGATTCCTGGATAAATATTAATCTGGTAGATAAATATTTATATCTTGTGGATAAGTTAAAAGTGCGTCTCATGACTGCCAGATAGCATTTATCTGCCTGATAAAATGTATTTATCCATCACATTTTTATCGGGAGGTTTAAGTATCTGATAACTTTTATCTGGAAGTTAAAATGGTTGTTGGCATAGTGACGCGTTGTTTTTAATGTTGTTCAACTTATCAAAATCTGTTTTTAAGTTAAATCTCTGTTCACGTGTTTAGTAAGCACAGGCCCGGGTTCTAACTATATAGGGTATGAATATTTAATTCACACTTTTATATAAACTGACAAGCTATTTGTAGAGTTATATTTTATAGGAACAAATTATAAAAATGTGAGTACAATAAATAAAATTTTGTAAACGTTGTACCCAGCTAATACCCACATTTTGGCAGACACCGAAATTAGTACTTGCAAGACAACTTTGCTTCTGCGCCCACGTGAACATATATAAAAGTATAGTACGTGATGCCATCTGTTTCCTCGCACTCGTTTAGCCGCCATTATTTGACTAATTTTGAGCGTTCTCACTACTCGTGCTAACTTGATGTGTTCTCGCTAGGTTGTAGTGCTATCAGAAGGGCTTATACGCATGCGAACACCAGTAAAAACAGTACCAACCTTTCGTGTTCTGAATAAAAATATATTTATCCTACAGCTATCTGGCAGATAAATTCAGTTCATAAGACGCGTAAAACATTTAAGTGGCTAATACTTTTATCTGATAGATAACATTAACCTCCTAATAGCAATAACCATCCGGTAGTCATAGGACCGGCCCTTAGAAGAGAGTTAAAACTTATATTCTAAGGGACCTAAAATAATTCCACTATGATACATTTTGACCTCTACTGGAATATAAATAGGGACATTTAAATAAATTGATAGAAGTGATAACCACTAGAATGAGGTGCTATACCAACTTTGTAGACTTATTTTGATGATTTAAAATCTGATGGATTTTCTTAAATGCATTCTTATTTCAGGTAATGTCAGGTGATGTCAATATTGACGAGTGTAACGGAAATAATAATTTTCAGCTGACTAATAATTCGTGGTTACTTGCGAACATAAATTACTAATAAGTGTGCAGAAAGGTGTTTCAATAGGCTTAAATACTCGCCTTGGTGGGCGTATAGTCTACGGCGTCACTCTCGCAGCAGACTGAAATGTCAAGGACGGGGATCTCGAGGTTAAAATGTCCATCGGATGTACTGAGAGTAAATTTTCCTCAAATGGTTTTCGACTTTTCCTCCACGCAAATGCAGGTAAACCTTCTAGAATAATAACCTTCCTCCTACCAAAACCATTAGAGTAATTAGTACATAATACGCGTAAAGCCCGTGCGGGTAGTAAAATGCGTGTTTTACTATAATAATAATAATAATAAATAATAATAATAATTATATATTATTATTATTATTATTATTATTATTATTATATTATATAGTTTTAGAAATTTGAGGAAATGGTAGGTGTTATCAATTTTGCCTGTAAACATTTTACTTTGTACATGCCGTGTACTGTAGAGTTTTCGCAGGAAGAAACTTAGCTTACAGCTAGAAAAACTACTATTTTAACGTATTCATAAGTCAAGTCATGTGATGTGATTTATAAGCTATCAGTTTATATATATATATTTAATACAAAAAAGTTAAGAATTTAGTAAAATTTTGTCTTTGTTGACTGCAATTTTTTAAAGTGTCTTATTAAATAAATTCGTATTTATATCTTCTATGGCTTGGCGGGAAGGTTAGTGTAGGCCTAAAGATTTAAGATAGAGTAGACTTAAAGTGACTGTCCCAAGAGCTTGCCGACGCCCTATTGATGATAGAACAACCCATGTACCGTGTAAATGTTGCTCGGATGTTCAAGAGGGTAGCCGTAAAATGACTGGAAAAGGCAAACATTATGTGCGTAAGGTGATTAATGGTTGGAAAAGAAGTCCGTGTTTAGAGTTAGAAGGACCACCACACGCATACAAACACTTCAACAGCCTCTCCTGGCTCGTTAGTCAACACTGCCACAACATTGCCACAATAGGAGGGAGGAATAGATCCCGGCTGGAAACTTTCAACTTTCAGTCTCACCAACAATATCCCGGGGCGTAAAAAAAGGATTGAACATGGATCTTGATCTAGACGCTTATAAAAGTGTTGAATATGAATCTTGGCTTAAGTGCTTATAAAAATGTTAAAATTATATCTTCTTTATTCTTAGTTTTATTCCTTTCTCCTTATTTGATATTAGCTTATTCTTCTATGACGGCATGTTTCGGTGTTACTCTAGATGTTACACCCTCTTCAGGTATGAAGAAAACGAATGTAAATATAATAATATTAAAAATAATAATATTTAGCACCGCGTCTTACTAACCATTCGGGTTATACGCTTTATGTACTAATTACGCTAATGGATAAGCAATTGGGAAGGTCAAATTATAGGAAGTGAACCCACATTTGCATGGAGGGAGAGTGGAAAACCATTTAGGAAAAACCACCCCAGTTCACCCGACCGTGATTTGAACCTCGATCTCCCCTCCTCAGCAGTCGAGCTCAACACGTCAAGCGCGTTAGCCAACTACGCCACCGAGGCGGGTAGTGTAAATATAAAAATATAGTGAATATAATATCACAATACAATTTTAACATTAATAAAGTTAAACATTAAGAATAGAAATAGCTTAGAGAGTATCGAAGACATTATTCAAAATATTAAATAAATAATCACTTAAATTTAACAAGCTTATAACCTTATTTATGATAAATTGATTGTTTATTTAATATTTAGTATATCTTCTATTCTCTCTAGACTATTTCCATTTATAATGTGTAACTTAGTTAACCTAACAATTTTAGTATAAAATCTCTATTCATTATATTTTTATATTTAAATTGGTTTTACTCAGACCTGAAGCTGGTGAAACATCTATAGTAACACCGAAACATGTCATAGAAGAATAAGCTAATATCAAATAAGAAGAAGGAATAAAAATAAAGAAGATGTAATTTTAAAATTTATTACTCCTTAATAAATCAAATATGAACATTATAAAAAAATATTGATTCTTATAACAATGTTCAAATATTGGTCTTGCCATCAACGTTTATAAAAAAAATGATTTGAATTGTTCTTGGATTCTTCGCCTTTAATAGTGTTAGATACAAATTTTGGTTTTAATTTTTATAAAAGTTTGTAGCTTCGTGTTAACAGAGTATATAATTCTTAGATATTTGATTTGAATCCTGGTGTGGTCTAAATAAATTATTTACGCTTTGAAAAGCAGATGAGAATGTGAGTGTTTCTTTATTCCTTAATGAGCCAAATTATCAGTTGAACATATAGCATCTATTTAAGCTATAAAAGCTACTTTTTAAATAAAACATATATTTTGCAGCATATCTGGAAAATGTAGATATTTACACTAATAAATTAGGGTGAGGAAGTTATATCTTAGAGGAAACCTGCTCTCGTTTGCCTGGAAAGAGAAAGAGAGAGAGGAGGGAACTATTTAATAGGAATAAAACCTATTTAGTACACCCAGCAAGTAGTCTCAATTTCCATGGCATCAGAAAACTAGAAGATACGTGGTTGGCACCTTATCCGGCTTGACCAACGCTGCGAGTGAGAAGGATATTCAAATGTCCTCGGACCTACATATAGTGAGTGGATTGGTTATAGAACTCTAGTGAAAACCCAACAGGACAGGATTTGGTCTCGATTTATATGAATCCCAAAATACTGTATTATTTTTGTATAAGGTTTTTTAGTTGCAATATGTAACAACTACTTACACCTTGCGTGAGTGATTAGTATTAACTTCGCTGTCTTAGGTTGAGTCTATTCAATGATTGTTTATTGATGTATCTTTAATATAAAAATGTGTGCTCTACCATCTATATGGAGTTGTAAATTTTTGAACAGATTTAAATTTATTAAAAATTGGTTCAGAAGAAATAAAATAAGAGATTTTATCTTTGGTCTGTTTGAAGCAGCTTCGAATACTTCTGATGATCTACTCGTATTATCTATCTGTGTATGTGCGTTCCTCTTTAACTCAAAATACACTAAACCTATTGTGTTTTAAACCAGTTGATAAATGTATTTTTTTATTGAATGTAGAATTATTTTTTTGTCTTATTTGATAGCCAAATCAACCACAATACAAAGAGTTATTACAAAATACATTTCAATTTAAAATATAAAGAGAAACTGTATTTTGTGTTGATTTTTTAGATTTCATATTAGAAGGCAACTTGTGTTCATTTAACATATTAAAACATAAACATAGGTAACGTTCAAAATTGTTGTACGATTTGATCTTACATTTACATAGTAAATATTAAGACCAAATAGATTAATACTTCCACTAAAATGCAATAATCAAATAAAATCTATATACATTTGTATGATAACAATGTCAATTCAAGACTGAGAAACTTTGCAAAGGAACTTAGAGAAACTGAAAATGTGCACCTTAGTCGTTTGCTTTTTTCCTATATTGAGACCCTAACACCTTGGGTCAATAATCTGCTAATACGAGTTACATAAAAATCCAGAAATATGATTCTTTGAATTATAATCATGTGAAAACTATAAGTGTGAAATTTAGGGTTTATTTATAATGAATAATTTTATGGGCCTATAACCCTCAAAAGCTTGACCAAAAACTCGGTATTTTTCTTTGTTTTATTGTTAACTAACATTAGGCACAGATTTACGTTCTGGAGGAAATATTGGGTTGTTTATCTCGGATTTGTTATATTTACCCTTACATTATATTTCAAGTTTGATGATTAGGGTGAAAGGGAATGTGAGAAAAATCCCGTGTTTTTTTGGAGGACCTACAGTTTAACGTGGAATCCGAACCATGGTGGAGGCCTGGCATTCCCCACATTCACAAGATGTTTTGTCAGAGGTGAAGGAAGGGTTTGGAAATCAGATAATTCTGTGCCGTGACCGAGGATTGAACCCCGGCCGCCAGCATAGAAGTCTGACACCTTACCCCTAGACCACCAGGTCTCTTACACTAGCTTTTAATTAAATATATATTTATTATTGACGGGAATGTACCAAGATATAATTGTGATGGTAGCAAGCAATATTAAATAAATAAATAAATTCAGGTTGTACTGGGGGAATTCATTTGACTAACGAGTGAGTATGGTTCATTTGAAAAAGTATTCACATCGCCCGTACAGAACTGTTCCCCTCATGTAATATTGGCCTGCCGACCTTTTCACCCTTGTCTTCAATATCATCAAGGTGCGTCGAATTGGTGAGGGTGATGACGGCGTTGTGGAGTGCTCTATCGTATTTATAGGGTCATCCCGTCGGGACAGAAAATGAGACAAAACAGGGTGGGATAGGAAATGAATGAATCGTAGGGGAACTAAGAGTGACAAGTCAGCCTCAATAACTTGTTTCCTTCATCATCTATTTCATACTGATAAGTCCGTGAGAGAAAGAAAGGAAGTATTCAACTAAAGGCCGAAAGAAGGGTGAAATTTGTATATATAGGTATATCGACGACCCTCTCTACCCCATTTTTTCCCTATTTCCCTTGTCCAAACACATGATGGTGATCTCCACGTGCACGAAATGTAAGGGGTAAAGTCTTGTGGTCACTTGACATATTTTAATTACATCCAAAAGCCACTCCCCCTCCCCCTTCAAGTCTCTCCCACTTACCCAGATTCTACCCCTCGACACAAGCAACCATCTCTTTCACCATCCCTCGTGTACTACCTTCACTTGTAAGGGGAAGTTTATTTAAGGGAGGAAACCCAGGCAAGGGTATAGTAGGGTTTGCCTCTATACCAGCGAGAGGATCTTGACGTTAACAAATATTGCCATTCTAGAATATTCAGTAAGAGTGTGTGTGTGTGTGTGCCATGTGTTTGGATGTGATTATAGCAGTAACACACACGTGTGTGTACAGCACATGCACAAACATACACCTAGGCTTTATACTCAATGTAAACATGTATATTTATTTAACTGCATATTTTAGCATATGGAGATAGCTTCTCTTATGTATATAAAACTTAGGTTAACTTGTACAAACACATTTTGTATGGACAAGATTTGAGTGTTTGCTTAGTCCTTTTAAAAGATAACGTATTTGTAAATTATTGTCAAAAATAGTTTGTTTATTTGTAAGCCTATATTGTGAAATAAAACAACAATTTCAAGTTTATTACTAATTTTTAATAATATTACAATACAAAATGTTCCTCGTACGGTGTCGTACAAATAATTACTTGAAGAAAATATTTAGATTTTAAATATATTCAATAGTGTTAAACCCTAAATTCAAGCTGATCAAAACTACTTTCATAAGATTGCATCAAACCTCGTCTCATTAATTCCCTAAAACTTTATCCGTTCACCAAAATCCCGGCCACTCACGAACTTTGTGTTTAACTTTGGATTAACACGTCAAAACTTAGAGTAAAAAGTATGCTCCCGACAACTTCCTTCACCCCCTTAAGTTTTATTTTATTTAAAAAAAAATGGCAGCCAACAAAGTCTTAGCGAAATCTCATCTTAAACCACAACTTAAACTAAAACTTTTAGTTTGGTGAACTCAGATTCCAGTGTCTTCCAAAACAAAAACTCTCTCTCAGACATATTCTTGAGGCTTAAAACCACACCGACCCTTTCCCCAAAGTCTCCTTAAGGAAACCTTATATGCATCGAGCTTACTTGACCGCGTCTTTTGGCCTTTAGGCTCACGGCTCTATTCAAATTTCATAAAAACTCTTCATGATTATGGCCCTTACAACTTGTCCCTTCTCCTTCTTGCACGCAGGTTAAGGAGATTGCAATAACTGCAATAATAGTTTAACCGGGCTGTTAAGAAGTGGAAAGGCGGTAGGGTTTTAGTGGCTACGAGGATTTTCGTGTAAGAGGTGAAAGGGAGTCTAGATGGAGGTTTCTAGTTAAATGGGCCTTTGCAATAATAGGATCACCCCCAAAAGGCCATTTAAGAACATTTCCCCCGAGGCGTCGTTTTAAAAAGTCGTGCGGTATACGAATAGTTCACTGGGCGCCACGTAATTATTTTATTTTTATGATTGATGAAGTTTGATAAGAATTTTTTTATTCAAACAGAACAATAAGTTAGAAAACGATTAGAGAGCTGATAAAGGATTTTTAAATATTTTCTGTTTTTTTTTAATAAAAATAGTTGCTCACTCAGTATTTGGCAATATGTGCTAATGTGGATCATATGTCTCATATTAACTTTGGATCAATTGAAAGATTTTTATCAAAAATTGGAACTAAAAATCGCAGCCTGAATACTTTCATTGTTCAAATATCATGTTACCTGTTGGCTTGTGTAATTTGTAAACTATATCAACGAATAGGTAATATAAGCGTTTATATAAATTAAAGGATATATTTTTGAAAATAATGTCTTGTTATAAATTTGGCTCTATCCCTTTTTTTTTTTTTTTTTTTTTTTTTTTCATATCGAAATGGTTGTATGAGAATTTTATGGTTTCCTGGTCCAATCCATTACAAATTCTAGAACTACAATTCGGTGTTTGGTAGTAGAACTTGTTTTCTCACGCGAAGTATTTGTCTATGTTGCGGGGGGATAGAATATTATTTTTCAGAAATACCAACTTAAAATTTTAGTTTATAGTATTATCCAGAACAATGTACGTATCTTGCAAAAATCAATAAAAAATTATATATTTATCAAATGACCACATAGCCGTCTGAAAAATGTTTCCTTAGTAACCATGTGATGCTCCATTTAGCAAGCCCCAAAAGATTTCCAAATTCCCCTTCCTCGCTTTCCCTCGTTCTTATCCCCACCACCCTTCCCTCTTTCTCCATCCAACCATCCTTGCCCTTCCTTCTAAGGCGATTGCCTTTTGAGCCCTTTAAGCTGTGAAATTAATGAAGTTTCACAAATATGTCTTACGTCGGGCCATCTCGTACACCCACCCCTTTCCCCCGCTTCAACCAACCACCTCTCACTCTGGGACACAACGTTATCTCTAGTGTTCGCACGGAACTTTATTTAACGCCACATCACATCCTAGCGAATTAGATTTTCACAAAAGTAATCCCTCCCTCTATTTCTAGAGATGGTTTTTAAAGAACAGATCGATAAAGGTTGTATTCAAAGGGACTAAATAAAAACAACAAGTCTTCCCAAAGGTTTGATCTTAACGTCTAGTCCAAAACCCAATTAAATTTACTCATTAGTATGTAATATTTATTTTGTTTTTAAGGTACACTTTTGGGCTTAAATTTATAAATCTCTAAAATAATTACGTTTACATTTAGAGCTCATATAAACTTAAGTACACTAAAGCATAGAATATGTTTGTGCCATTTCATTCAAACAAGTCTTTTATATTTATCTTTACCAAAAAAAAACACTATTATAAAATCATGGACTTTTTTTTAGCATTGCGTCTTACTCCCCGTTAAGGCTATACGTATATGTACTAGTTATGCTAATGTGTTAAGCATTAGGCAATTTGAATTTGTAGAGGAAGCGTAGCTGCATTTGCTTGGATGGGGGAATGGAAAACCATTTAGGATAAACCACCCTCAATAAATCTGACTGGAATTCGAACTCAGCTATCCCCTTCATCGGAAATGCATTCTATAGCAAAATAATGATTAGACCATGTGACCACTGAAGGAGGAATAGACTACTAACAAATATATCCTTGAGGTATGGACGTACATACAAGATAGGGGAAAATGCACCAGCCTAGTTTGTAGAAGAGACGGTGATGTATATAACATGTCAGTAGAGAACTACCACCCTATCTAATACGGATGATGTTCAGAAATCAATTGTCCCTCGTCTGAGAATAAGTCAATTGAGTGCCTGATGCCTAAGACAGCTTAACCAGAGGTGTAGATCTACATCAATGAATACAGCATTACGAGAAGTGTTTGTATTGAGAGTTTGTTTGTTTCTCTACAATTAGATACACTGAATAATTAATAATGAAAGTAGAACAACAAATAGCTTGAATGGAAATATATACTTGTTTTTATCATAATCTTCATAAGAAAATTTAAATATTAATTATGATTAGTGAGAACACAGATAAATGCATCAATTTTCTATAGTCTGTTTTTCTGTCAACTTTAAACCAGATCTGTAACCCCATCTGGGTGTATTATCCTCGTTTTACCTAAGTCGCTTACAACTTTCAATCCTCAAATATTCTAGTACATTTAGTCTCAATTATATCGTCTTCCTTCCTATTACATTAATGTAAATCCTCGGATAACACGTATGGATACAGTTGTACACTCCATTTACCCTTAAAGAAGCAGTCTTACCTTTGGGTTATACTATTATTCTATCTGATAGTCTACACAAGAGGTCTTCAACCCTTTCTAGTCGAAGAGCCAAAGTTTCAGTCTCTTGTTGGTTCGCGGGCCACAGCACTTTACCGACCATATTCGGATAAAATACGTACAATATTAATACTAAAACATTCTTAAACCCGCACTAGGGATAAGGCCTTTCTCCGACAGGTGAAATTTCAAATTCGTATTGAAGTGTGTTCTATTGTGGTTTTCTCCTATTTATAAGATTTTCCATAGTAAAAGATAACGCGATATTTCTTGTCTACTAGATTTGTCATTTGCTTTTTCAAATCACATTAGTATAAAAACCTTATACGTTTCTTAACGTAAAATACTAAAATCATTTTTAAAATAACTTAAATTACGTAAACTAAATACGTATATATTTTATAAGTTGATTATATAATAATTTTATAATTGTCATGAGCCAGCGGGCCAAAGAAAATATTATCATGGACCATGGGTTTAAGACTCCTGATCTATACCATAGTGGAATAATATTCTTCAAGGTAGGATTGTTAAATTTAAGCAAATAATGTATCAAACAGTACGGTACATTATATTCATAAAGAACAACCATTAAGTACGTATTTAAAGACGTCAGTCTTTCAATGTATGTCAACACATAAAAGAAAAAATACCACCAAGGTAGACGTTTGATTGCTTAGAATTTTAAATTTAATCTTTTGAGATGAGATATTAAGTGAAACACCGTTAGAATGGCTACCACCTTAAAATGGTCACCAGGTCGAAAATCCATGTAGCTCCATACTTTGTCCGGCCTTGGTTCAAAGCACGTTCCTACCAGATTGCACTAGAATTGCTCAAATAATTTGACAGTTAACGTGGAGCAAACATCCGAAGAGGCACAGATGACATTCCAAATGGTCTAGTTAAAAAGGACCAATATAATTTCAGTCAATTATTGGTCAAACTAATGAAGGTTACGCATATCACTGATTTTATCTATGTGTCTAGAATAGAGGTTCCTGGCCTAGGGTCCATGGATATATTTCAAGGAGGATGTGAACATGGATGGGAAAAATATTCAAGTCTTTTATTACACTTATATCTAACTGAAATTTATAATTTAATTTAATAACAAATGTAGACATAAAATCATAATAGGGTTAGAAGCTCAAATTTCCCTTTAACTGGACTATATTTTAAATGTATTGTCTTGTTATTTTATGCGTTAATATATTTTAAGTAAATATATTAGGTCTACTATTACACAGGCAATTTTTTATCTTTTAATAACCTTATTAGAATTTAATTTGTTTCCTTTGTAAACTTAGGTATTTTATGAATCTAAAAACCTTATTTTGAGAAGGGGCCCATATGCTTCACCAAACTGTTAAAGAGGCCCCTGGCTCAAAAACAGGTTAAGAATCCATGCTCCTGAAGGATGGCTAGAGTAAATATTTATGGAACTAAACCATAACTCGCCTGGAGAATGAATTATCTTCAAAATGTGGGTTCATTATCCAAATTGGAGCATGAAAATATTATTTCTAACTTAGAATGTAACTATGAAAATTTGCTATAGCTAAAATATAACAGCCATATTTTCAAATTAGCATTTTCGTCAAGATATTAATTAACATAATAAAATTAAGTTTGTGAATGTGTAAAATTAATTGTATTTTTAATGGTGGTTGGAATACAGTTATTTAGGCTTATATTTAAAAGTATGTTTGTTATTTCAAAATTCTGTGATGGGGATCTATTTTCCCATGCCAGTCCCAAGCCCGGATAAATGAGGAGGGTATATCCATGATAGGCCTGGTGGACAAAAATAAAACGCTCAAGAAACTTAAGGAACAAGGTTATTTCAAAACTATTGTCTTTTGTTTTAATGCATCCCCCATGCCGATACTTAGTTAGAAAATTATGTCTTAAATACTTAATTTTGAAATATATATTATAAATTTTTACTCCATATGCATCAAAGTTCATGTTACTTAGCCCATTAAAACCATGAAACCAGATAACTATACATATTTAAAAAAATGACTTACATTGGCATCTCATTACTCAGATGGTTGGACATTATTCATTAGGAGAATTCAGCTAGGTACTCACCTGAAAATAAAGAATAAGTATTAGTAACATTTATTAGGTGACCTGGCGGTCTAGGGGTAAGGTGTCAGACTTCTGTGCTGGCGGCCGGGGTTCAATCCTCAGTCCTGGCACAATTTATCTGATTACCAAACCCTTCCTTCACCTCTGACAAGATATCTTGTGAATGTGGGGAATGCCAGGCCTCCACGGTGGTTCGAATTCCACGTTAAACTGTAGGTCCTCCATTTCATCTCACAATCACCCTACCATTACACATTAGCGTAAGTGCGTATAACCCGAACGGGTAGTAAGACGCGGTGCAATATAATAATAATATAATAATAATAATAATAATAATAATAATAATAGTAACATTTATTTGTAAGAAACAATACTAATAAATAAATGGTTATTTTTGGAACAGTGGTACAGTAAATGGTGATCTATTCTTATAATAATTTATATATGAAAAACATAGTAATGGTTTAGTTTGGCAAACATAATAGATTTTAAAACAAACGTGGGGATTAAATAATCTTTAAGGAAGACTGAGCCTTTTTAATATAAGATAAAATACTTTAAATAATAAATAAATGAAATAATTGCTCAAATCAAACAAATGTAATGAGATTGGAGCTATATTTAAAATTTGGTCATGTGAGATTTTAGATATTATTTTGAAAATCAACATTTATAAACCTATGATTGTTACGTTAATATTAATTTAAACTATTTCATTAATGCCAGTCAATAAATTAGGTAGCAATGCGATTTTTGGCCGATACATCTCAATTATGTAAGTCAAAAACTTAAAAGCATTAAATGTGCGTTTTTACTATAAACACAATATAAAAATAGTATTCTGGTAGGAAGTATGGAATCCGACAACTACAACAGTTACAAAAAAGACTTTAGTACATCCAAGTTGTATTTAGTCACTTTGGATATATATTTATTTACACTATTATCCCGATTCCTAGCATGTAACTCGGGACCTAAATCTACATCTACATCTTGAATTAATATAACATCTTTTTGCTATGCTCTTTTTTAAATACAAGGATAAGTTTAGGATAAACTGCTAAATCCTAAAGTCCTTTTTGTCCTTCTTTCCTATACCTAACCTACTAGTTGGTCCATATTACGACCCCGGTACCCTGCCCCACTGGGTGTCCCACCACACTCTGGATATAATGGTCCCCAGATCAGTGAGAGTACCAGATAGATTTTATAGGTTTTGATATCTATAAAAACCTATAAAATAATAGTAATAATATAGTAAAATACCATCAATTTGACCTGAAATATTTGTATTTCTAAATAATTCTCCCCGCCACTATCGCACAGTATATTAATTCAGTATATATTGTTATATTTATAGTTGCACTCTCATTGATCATTTAATATTCCAACTATATTATATTTATAAAAAGAGACAAAGTATTATTTAATTGGTACAAGTCACTACTGCGGTATTCTCGCTTATAATATACTGCATTTGTTCATACTAAAGTAGGAAATTTCTTCATTTTTGTTACAAATAGTATTAACAGGCATAGTCGTTCCTATTAAAAATATGTATTAGTTCTACTCTTGAGTATTTAATATGCACTTTGTAAATCAAGGGTTGTATCAGATCATAATAGTCAAACTTCACTCAGAACACCACATATTCATAACAAAGAAGATATTTAATATTTTAATAAACTTTATAACAAAAATATATTGATGCCATCTGTTAACACAGCAAATCCCCCTCTAGACATATAATCAATCTCCCTATTAATTGGATCCGTGGATAGGAAATTGATGTATAGATTAATTTTACTGTCCCGCATCGGTGGGTATATGGACTAAACGTTAATATGCTCTATCCATGTTCTCTGGTGTTGGAAAGTTAAAGGATCGAATCTCACCAATGTTTTACTGAGAGTGTTTCAAACTGAATGTTTTCCTACTCTACCTCTACGCAAATAAAAGGACATTTTTTTCTAAATTTTATCTTCTTCACCTCTGATTCCTTATCGAATACCATTACTGATATGAATATATACATATATACGAGCGCATATACACATTATATTACATAGGCCTATATTTTATATATGAATATGAAAGGCTGTACAAATATTCAATATTTATTTAATAATTTAACCAGGCCAAGGGAAATATTAAGAATACCATAGAAGCTACTAATAAAATAATATAAATTATTGATTATAAAAAACCTAGAATTAAGCTCTCAGTAATGTTAAGCCATGGTTACGATAACTTTATTTCAAGTGTGATCATGTAAACCGTAATCAAAGCTAAACGTGACTAAGAGGAAATACCTACTTGCTTATCCAGAGCAAAGTAAAAGTTTCAAGACTGGAAGTAAACAAGTAGTGAGAGATTTTGGTGGAGAGTAGCTCCTAGACCTTCTTTTGCACCCATCTAGTGCCACTCCCCTCCCCCCCCCCCCCACAATCCCCCACCCAACATAGCTCCACCCTTCATCGTCTTAATACTTTGTGTTTGCTTAAGTTTCTTATATGTGAAACTGATCATCTACTTCTCAGGGTCTACTTAAACACGCGTTGTTACCAAATTTATGTAAGACGAGATCAGTTCTTGCCACCGGTTCTCCTTTTCCACTTGCTTTTAAAGCCCTATGGACCATAGATAATATTAACAAAATCATTCGTGTTATAGAATATTCCATCTGATTTAGTTATTTTCCACCCCTCTCAAAACCATTTTGAAAAAAAAAACTTCAGTTCGCCCGACCGAGATTCGAACCTAGATCTCCCCGTCTTCGGCAGTCTAGTCTATTGTAAGAGTAGCGCGATAGACTCCACGACCACCGAAGCTGGTTTCGATCAAGTTAAACGAAGATTTCAGATATTTTTAACAAATTATTTTAATGAATGTGTAAAGTGAGACATAATTTTATTATAAATATATTTGTAAAAACACAATCCTCACCGTATTTAACGTTTAACAAAACATGTATGAATGGTAAGAACATTTCCCACCCCTTGGAATACTTGAGTAAAATCATAACAGTCTATGAACATAAGCAAAATAAAAGATGAGTATTATTTTATTTACGTACAGCTTTGAAATGGACATCAATATTAACACAATTTAATTGTACTTGTGAAACTGTCAGACTATTAAACTTATATGGAAACAAATTAGATCGTACAAACCTAAAACTAATTAACGTCAATTCATTTATGTATAAAAGTTCAATTTGTTCATGTGGCCTGCCCTCGCCGTCAAACAAACAAACATATACCAGCAGCGTATAAATTAAATTAGAGGATGTCTGCATCAGTCGAAATACCAAAGAGGAAAAGATGTAACCATGACAACTCATAATGTACCGCTATAGCTCGGCTGCATTCACTTGTTTGGTAAATGTACTAAACAAATGAGTTGGCGGTTCAAAATAACAAAACTTTGGCGAACACCAACAGTTATTCATTACCCCGGCCCCACCCTCACTCCAGCTCTGTCGTACAAAACATTTTTACTTTCAACTCCACTCACCCTCACCATCCCTTCACCATCCCCCATTCCCCTCCAAAATTACAAAACACATAAGCTTCCATGAGGAAGTATTCACTATACTGTAATTCTAATCGGAAACAATCTACCAGAAATGTTTTCACGAAACAACGACAAACTACTTTAGCGACTTTCATAAGAAGGAAATAAACTAAAAAGTTCTCTATTATGCCGTGATGTAGGTTGTTTACATGTATTTGAAAACGATATCACAGAATAAAATGATGAAACGCCATCAATAATTAAGTACCAATTTTATCATAGCCATTATATAAACAACACACACTTGTATAAGTATAGAGATAAGTTGATTAGAATTAGATGGTGTATAGAATATAAAATTCATGAAATACATCTTTATATGTGTTATTACATTTTGGAAGCATAATCTGGCGAGTTGACTTTATATATTTGAACATTTGAATAAGTTTCAGTTGGTATTTATACACAGGGGCGTCTTTAAACATAGAATAAAAAGGATGGCGTGTTAGATGTAATATTATCATGGACAACTAGCTATATACGTACATTTCACAATATTTCACTTCATCTCAAAAAAAAAAAAAAAAGACAGGAGTCTTACAATATTAAATTCGAGGTAGAAACAAATGATATTCCTGGTATATTTCTAAACTGTGGCAAAGCATAATTTATTTAACTTGTTTGAATATAAAGACAACAATACAAATAAGACGATCTCCGAATAAACTCAACTGAATTTTACAAAAGAGATTGATTCAAAGACATAGGTATTTGCCAAGCTAGGCGTACGTTGTTTAAGCCGTAACTGTATTATTCTCTCTATATATTTAGTTATTTTTGACTAACCACAAGCTCAGCACTAGATACAACCTTAAATGACAATATTTGTTCATTAGCCGTAGGCAAGTTGGACTACAAGTTTTTACTAACGTTGAACACATCACAGGTATGGTTTTAACCAGATTTGTATACCTTTGCAAAATCCCGCACCTCACCACTGCTTCTAGACTTCAAAGACAGGAGTTGTCATCCGTGTTCCCTTTCCAAGAAAATTATTCTGTGATCACAAACGGCGCTTAAAAAAATAAAGTTTGTGTTTATTGCTTCAAGCATGCTATAGTGTAAGGGCATTGATGAGTTAATGTGTACAAAGAATATTCTTTTTAAATACGTCCTACAAAGTATGAAGCCTGGAGTAGACCCTGTGGATGCCGTAGTTGAAGAATGTGAGGCTACGATTAAAAGTAAAATTAGGACTTAAACCTCATTTCACAGTGAATTCAAAGTTAATGGAGCTACTTATTACTATTATTATTGTTTATTAATAAATCAAATTCTAAATTAATATCATTTACTAGGAAGACTAATCCTATATTATTACTTGTAAATTGGTAAATGATAACAAAGATATTTCCCTTTATAGTGATGATCTAGTTGTTGTTCTGGACAGAGAATTTAAATTTCACTGTCATGATACCCTTATAATATATCACTATTAAAACTACTTGGACTTTTTAAATGTATTACATCCTCATTAAAGAAAGTCGACTGATCTAAGCACTAATATGCTAGTTTTGCTTTGAATGCCATTACTTTAACTAGTAAATCAAATTTTGTTTTTTCCTTAATAACTTTTACACCTCTTTACTGTTGTATCCTTAGTGCAAACTCTAGATTTGCTGGATTATACTTTCATCAAAAAATAAGAGCTAAGATCAGGGAGTTATTTGAGAATTTAAAATTCATAGTTATATGTTCTGCACAATTATTTTTCTTTATAAGTTTTTATTTAAATAGTGATACTATTTATTAACTTTAATTGCTGTTCTTCTCTGTACTGATTTTTGACCTCCGTTTAGTTTTTTAATTCATTATCTTGTTGTAGTTTTATTAGGTGATGTTATTACATGTTATATTATTTTGTATTTTTTCTACACTGCCTTTTATTGGTATTGTGACTGTTGGTTAAAAATGTGATATAGTAAAGTGAAATGAATACATGAAGTGTTAAGAACCTAGAAAATGGAAGGAAGTGTTCTAGAGGTAATCCAGCCGCGAGAAATAAGACTGGGAAACAATTTAGGAAATAACCACCCTCAGTACCTGACCGAAATTAGATCCCCAATCTCCCAGTCATCAGAAGGCCAGTATAACACGAACGTCACGCCTTAAACCATTCAGCCACTGAAGTGGGTTTGAAGGTAATCGTGTATTTTCAATAAGTTTACCCAAAGGAGACCATATTTTCATCTGCAGATATTTTTAAATAAATGCAATATAGGATACTGTATTGAGCTGCTTAATATGTTTTATCAAAACTATATCAAAATACAACAAACAAATTTTTAAATATTTATCTTTTAGCTATCATATATTTTTTTCCCAGTCCGGGATATTTACATAATATTTTATCAAAAGGAATAGAGGTGAAGCTAATTTAGATTATGCGTATCCTAGTTCACGGGGAGAGGATTATTTTGAGGATGAAACTTATGTATATCTGATCGGTATTCGAACCCCAGTAAGTTTGAGTCCACAAGATTGACAACTTTACCCAAATGGTTTTTTTTATCTCTTCTTACTTAGGCCATTTTACTTTACTTTAAAAGAGTATTTTATTTAACATCAATACTAGCATTATATAGGATAGATAAACACACCTCAAAATATACGGCACACACCAGCCCCGAAGGGCTCTCAACCGCTAACAGCAAGCGACAAATATGTTAGAAAAAAATAATTAATTTTGCACCCTGATGGGCTTGTCAACTAAACTCTATAAGATAAGGATGGGACAATTTTAAATACCCACCCCATCACACATAAAAGACCTGTCTTTTCCTAAAAAAAAAGACTATACACTAAAAATCCCTTATTACCTAGGAAGGGTAGGAGTTCAGAAACCAATGAGAATTACAGGGAAGTAAATCTCATAATATATATAATAAGATATCCCAAAAAGTATCATGTTTAATTTATTGTATTTTTTTTACTATTTTAGTAATACACGTTTAATTTGTCAGAACCAGACCAATAACGTGAAAAGTGTTCGCTTGACCAATGAAGAGTTAAAAAAAGACTATGAAAGTTGTTGAATACGAACGAAAAAAAAAGCCTCCTACTACTGGCAACTCGACCTAGCGCTGCACACCTGAAACCACAAGTTCTCTCAAAACACGCTAGAGGCCTCTAGCGATCCTCGTCACAAGAGGGAGGCTCCCTTCTATTACGCAGTTCAGTAAAGTTTCATCCGACTGTTTTATCTTTGATGCTAATTAACATGATGGCTGCCGTGGGCACGGAGAGAGAGGATCGGGCAACGGGCTACACGTGGGGCTCCAGGTAGTGTTGAGGTTACGTTAAGTAATAGTTTCACTGCGTGGAAAATTTTTCTATCCTTGATTTCCATTTCCATCTCTCTCTCATGTTGTGTTATGTTTCAACCTTTTTTTTTTTTTAATGTTCAGCAAAAATTATTATTATTAGTTTTGTATGATCATTCCTAGATAAATATTATATTGTATCTATCTAACCCTTAGTTAGGGTATAATTACTTATTTCCTTTACAATCGTAATAATTGTAATTTAGCTGAAACTTTTGGTACTCCACTTTAATTACACATCCTTAAAAAGGATTTAAATAAAATTTATGCAAGTTTAAGGTGCCTTTTTTTAAAATAAAAAGTAATAAACCCAATTTTACGTTCGCACTATTGTTATGCAAGTGTTAACTCTTTAAAATTGGCCAAATACAATATCACTCTACCAAACTTCCCATTTTGAATAATAGACCAGAGTAAATGATTTCATCCAACATCTATGTTTGCTCTTTACAATAACAATATAAATTAAGAATAGAATAAATAAACACAATATCGTTTCATGGCACCAATGAGAGGAAAAAAAAAAACTTATTTTAAAATGAGATAAAGGAAAGAAACTCTACTAGTTCTTGTTCAATAATATTTTTAGAAATTAATCAAGAACAAGCAAGAAAAAAAGGCGCAGATTAATAAAAATCAAGCAATGAACCAAAGAGATTGAACACGCTCTTATAAGAGCTCTCCCAGTGGAACTACAAGTTTCTATGGAAGAAGCCCTACGCGCCCTCGCCACCTCTCTCCTCCTCCATTCCCCCGAGAAAAATATAATGCAACGTGAGAGGAGAATAAAGAGAGAAGGGGGGAGTATGTATGCGGGCGAAACAGAGTCGCTGCGGTCATAAGAGAAACCTTTAGTGGTAGGCCGAGAAGCGACCAGCTTGACCAGTTCACACACAGTCACGTGGGGAAACAGTTGGGGGGTTGGGGGGGGGATCAAATGGGGTACAGAATGAGACTTAGGATGAGGAAGGGAGAAGTAGGTGGAGGAGGGGGTATTAGGTTGGTCCTTGGATCAGAGAAACCTGTCACATGCTCGGGGTCATATAGAACAAGTTGCAGCACAGAGAGCAGTTGTAGTACAGCCCAATATTCAATGAAAGGGCCTTTTAAAGAAATAAAAACATATATTCTTTGGAGACCAGAATTCAAAAATATTGTAATATACTACTACTAGTATTTTATGGGTACTGAGATATCTATCAAAAGTGAAAGCGTGAGATAACATTCCTTGACTTTTGACAAGTGTTCAGAAAAGGCCCTTTATTTGAAAATGTGTCTCTGTATTATTACTTCTGAGCGTCAAAATAAATAACATACTACGTACACATAGAAATGTGTGATTGAATTATCGTGCCAAGCTATACACTCCGTTGAAATCTAGCTTAAGCCCGTTCCCATGCTTAGATGATTGAAAACAACCTATTTAAGGGACCCTGGGTACAGCTATGAGAAAGATATCTTCTATTAATCCTGCGCATTTCGAAGGTATAAGATAGTTTTTAAATAATTTATTGATTATGTAAATTTAAAAAATGACATTTTAAATCCCGTTAATAAAATAACTTAATCCATACAATAACAACTAAGCGAAAACTAATTCAGACCCACGATAAGCCAGAGAGTATGTTCGTGCAGGAAAAGTCTTAAAATAATTCTTGGTTTGATTTCTGTAGCTGTATAATTGATTACAAATATTTGCTTGTAAGTCTACAAGTGCTAATAATTAACTCTCATGTCTTAAGTAACTCGAAAGTTCATAATCTTCAGAATGTAAGCTCACCGCCATCCAATCCTAGAAATGGCACCCAGCTTCCTTCAAATCTATTTGAATCCTTTCATCGACGTCTTGGCATACAAAGGAGTCTTGTATCTTCAGGTTTCAGGTTTAAAAATAATAATATATACAAAATACGCTGCGTATGTATTTAAATAGTCCTGTATCGAGTTAATTTGTGGTTCAAATTGTGATAAATTATGTGCTCTAAAATATATTAGTTATTTTTCTAATATTTTAATTAAAATACAACAGAGTTATTAGTGTGGGAACTCCCTGATTAAAGTGTACCCAGAAGTAATTAGTAAACTTCATTTTAATGTCTACACTATTGTATCTATCACTATTGTATCATCTGGGATTATCACACATACCGATACCATGGAAGGTCAAACCTCTCTTTTGAATTGACTGACAGAGGGAAGGCGTTGTGTAGACACACTAATAGTGAAATAACGGGCGATTGAATCTAAGTTTTAGAATCACTTTTCAAGAGTTGACCTAAAGGTAAAAGAATATACTTTAGGAGGGCACATTCAAAATGAAGTAACTGGCTAATGGAAATACGTTGTGGTAGCACTTTTAAGAGTTGGCTGAAAGGCCACAAAGAGTAATTTGTGAGGGCACATTCAGAGTGAAGCGGTGGGCTACTGGATATACGTTGTGAGAGCAGTTTAAGACAGATTAACGTGAAACCTGATACGTTGTGAAGGTACATTACAAATAATTAGTTTTTATTTCTAAGAACGTGTACATTATCTGAAATTTCACTTTCCCTTTCTTTCGTCGTGGTGGTACAAAATCAATATAGTTCAAACTTGGTTGGATACACGTTTTATTCTTGGAGATATGCTATCGCACAATGTTGGTACGATGTGCTAAGGGGAAAACTGACACAAACGATGTATAGAAAGAGGGGAAAAAAAACTATAACTGAACAAGTCCCAGCAGTTGAAGTAGTTCCGACAGCAACCTTCTTGGCCAAGAATCTGTAAAGGTTTGTCCTCTATTAAAACTCATTTTTTTTTAATCCTATGCTAAAATAGGTTCTTAATGTATCAGCTTCCATATATTATATTTTAGTGAGTGTTCTATTTGTCTGTGAATAAGACTATAAGCTAAGCCCAACAAGTGGTTGCTTAGCACTGGAAGTACAGCGCTCAGGGCTGTGCCTGCCTACTAATATTATCGTTGCTGTTGAACATGCGCAGTTCGACAAAGATTCAACTCGCACAATAACAAGGTTGGTCGAATTATTAGTTAAACAATACATCATTCCTTTAAACTCTAGTTTGTACATTCATCAATCCATTAATTTTTCACTACTCAAACTCATATTTTAAAAACAATGCAGTTTCAATTATTTCGATATATATGTAGAATTGCGAATCTTTACTATCGGTAAGATTGACAACTTATTCTTTTTTCTCTGCTTCCTAATACTCGCCTTAGATATTCGTAAATTTATAGGTAAAAGATACATGATAATAAGAGTCAGAAAGAAAGAAAATATTAAAATTAATTTGGGAAGGAGGTATAATACTCGTAATTGAATAAAATGTTACCTACTTCAGTGGCCGCACGGTCTATGGTATCACTTTCACAATATACTGGACTGCCTATGGTGGAAATATAGGGGTTCGAATCCCAGTCGGGTGTACTGAGGGTGGTTTTCCAAAATTGTTTTCCACTCTCCCTCCCCAAAAATTAGGGTATACGTCCTCCAAATTCAACATTACTTATTTTAAACCTAGTAGCGTAATCACTATTTAGGCATATAACCAGAATAAATAGTAAGAAAAAAGAAAAAGTCACACGGCTGAAATCTAAAACCTGAGTACATGAGCGAGAATCTACAACGCTAGTCTTAAGATAGCTTTGATTTAAATTCAATATTAGCTAACTACGCTACCGAGTAGGCTAAGATTTACTTAAACTTTTAAAATATTAAATACAAGCTTAGTATTCAAACTAACATTTTTTTTTTGTGTTCCCTAAAAATAATTAAATAAGTATGATAAATTATATTAGTGAAAATAAAAATTATACTCAAGTAGATATAGACATTTAGTTGCGTTGGAGGATGTGGGACTAGGGGGGATGGTTGTATTAGTCACACGTGGAAAGAGTTTTCTGCTCCTGGAAATTTGTTAAAGTCTTCCTCCTGGGTATTTTACACACTGGCCTTGCTGTGTACTGTTGCGCAAATTGCGGATAGTTTGGGCAGATAGTAAAACCCATGGCACAAACTAATGTATGAAATAATTACTTGGTCGTGTTTGGGAGAAGTGTGCACTAAGCTCTCATCCCGATTAAAAACAATTTCCAAATATGTAATTCATATGTATCACAAATCGATAAGTGATGATTGTCCACAGAATACGCCCCAATAACTGAATCAAATTCAATTGAGTGAAATATGATATCATGGAAAGGAGAATCAAACTCAAAAAAATCCAAAAGTCCTGATTCTGAGAATTGAAAAATGATACCTGGACACGAGAATCGAACCCGATATGATATTGCTATTCCAGTGTCTAAGTGTCATTTTTTCAATTTTCAGAATATGATATCTAGATGCGAGTAATTCCTCACTAAAACAAATATTATAGTTTTGGCTATTTGATTCTCAAAAGTCCTGAGCTATATGCCTGTGCCATTGTTGTCATTTCTTAACGTAATTGATACTAGTAGCTTTAGAGGCATCCAATTTTTTTTTTTTAAATCCGGAATAAGTTACTTGAAATAGATTATACAGGCATTTAATTTCAAGAGTATTCCAAGCCAAGGACATTCCAAATAGTTTCAAGGGAAGTACAACTTTTAAATAAATGCTCATCCCTTTGTATTAGTAACTAACCATTGTTTTTAAAATGTTTAAAATAAATATCGTCATCAAAAGATATTCCACCACCAATTGTTACTTTATTATTAATTTATGAACTCCAGGTACTGTCACTTTAAGCACGGGAGATAAGTTAGTTGTGAAGTAACTTATCACAATAAACATGTATTGCGACAATATAGTTCGGTCTATAAAGCAACTTCTTTTTACTTATCTTTTTACTTATCTTTATACCCCTGGTTTGATTATCACTATGAGAAATTGGTTCTGTTCTCTTTTTATAAATATTAGTTAGCAGTATGGGCAATGCTTTATTGTCACTATCTTTGTCTACTATTTATATCGGCCATAAATTATTCCGTTAGGAATGATCATGAATTTTATTTCAACGATGTAATCAATGACAACATTCCTAGATTAATTATGTAGTGAAACTATGCTATATGATAGCTAAATCAAAGGTGCTAGTGTTTGTGTCTACAACTAAAGAGAGTGTTTTATTTTTTTTATTTTTAATTACCAGTGATTACATTTAAGCCCCTTATAAACACTATTGAAAACTCTACTTAAATTACTTATCTTGTCTAAAATTCTATTTTGAGTAATTGTATAACAATTACTTACACATATTAATACTGATAGAAACATATTCCATTTTATATATGAATTTTTGATGGGTTTATATAAAATATTTACCATATTAAATGTATTAGTTAACAGGAAGGCCACTGTTTAACTGACGCTTAATCGTAGTTTAAGGAATTAAAACACTTTTTTTGCATTATAAAAATTTACTAACTTATAAGAAGATATAAGAGTTAACCAGGGTCAATTATAATAATATGAATCCTATTGAGTAGCATAATTTTAATCTTCAGTCCAGATTTAAGTTGTTTTTATTCACAGGGTTTTAGGATCTGTTTTGGTTGTACCTTCACTTTTATACTCTAATGGAATAGGGGTGGTGAAGGTATCATCTATGTGTAAATGTACCCACATGTATGTGTAAGAAGAGCACTAAACCATTTAGGGAAAAAAACCTCAGTAACCACGACCGGTATTTGAACCCCGATCACCCTTTATTGGCTATCCAGACCATCACCAGTTTGACGCGTAGATCATGAGACCACTGGTGAGGATAAAATTATATGTGTTTTAATGTATGTTAAGGGAATTGTTTTTGCAGTTTCTTATGACACAACTTATTTTTGGTAAAAAAAAAAGTTTCGGTGAAAACATTAATTTTTTTCACATAGTGATATCAACAGTTCTAAAATATATTTCATGATTATAGTGGCAATGGATGACAAACTTTTCTAATGAAAAGAAAGAGCCGTGATTAAATTCCATGACACCCTGACAGATTTTCAACAACAGTTGCCGAGTTCGCCATAAGAAGCCAACTAAACTATGTTTCTACTAGATAATTATTTTATTTATTTTCGTTAAAATATGTTTTGATATAACTGTAAAAATCCCCTAACTTGTGTTCCCTACACTCCCATTTTTAAACATACTGATTAGATTTCTGCTAAACATAGTTAGAAATGGTTTATTTGATTGTAAAAAGCGACAACAGGTAGCTATCCAGTGTTTTGTTGGCATGTCTGTACCTTACACAACAAGTGGTCGTTGCGTGTGCTTGGAGAGCACATATTTCTACCTCCACTCCCCACTCACTCTCTCTCTCTCTATCTTTCTATCTTTCTCCTTGTAATGGTTTGTTGCTAGTGGCGCGGTGCGCGGATTGGAATATGGATTTATTTCCCTCCTCCCTTCACTAGGTCGTTGCTAGGGTCGGTCCACACAGTGGAGATCTCCATGGCAACCAGGCAACACCCTCCCCAGCGTTTGATGGAGGAGTGGTAGAGGAGACACGTGGGGAGCATGCGCACTTTCCTACTGTAGAGATCACTGTGGATGCACCTAAAGGGGAATTTACAAGGGAATAAATGATAGTATTTATAAAATGTCAAAGTAATAATTATTTATGCAAGAAGTTTAATGTAGAAACGAGAATATTTTAAGTGGAGTATGCGTATTCGCTTGGCTAAAATTCTAACATTGTATTTTAAATCATTGACATCGAGTTTTTGAAGAATTTTTGTCACTGTTCAGTAAATGTTTTATTTCCCTAAAATTAAATAGGTATAATTTTTTTTAAATAATAAATAAACTCTTGAAATAATAACTGAAAAAGCAAACAGTTTGAATGTTAAAATTTAATTTTGTTCCAACAAATGTTAAAATATGATGTATATATGTTCAAATTCAATTCATTCCCAGCTAAAAATATGTTTGTAAATTAGTTCCAAAAATATACAATTGATATTAAAAATCCTTATATTAATTGATAAGATAATACTTTGGGCAAATATAGTAAACCCAAAATTATAGCTATATGACCTACCTAACCAAAATAGCCTTCAAGTTTAAATCAATTTTGTTATTAACTATATGAATGTCCAAGAAAATCTTTGCATGAGTTGACAGGTTTTTTAAATATGTGTCTAAACTATTTTGATTCAATATATACCATTTCAAGATCAAATCCATTACAACAGTACTATTTTACGTGTCATCTTAATCACCCGTACCCATCATTGATGGCGTGGAGAATATATTTTCAAATAGTTTGGTAGGTAATTGAACAGGTACCCAACAATTTTAAATATAGAAAAATCTTCATGGCTTTAAATTAAGTAACCGGTTTATATATATTTATTTATCATGTATTAAAAATTGTCTATTTAACTCTTTTTTTAAACGGAAGGATGTGGTGTGTAAATGAAATTTAAATAGTTTATTAAGGACTTGTTTTCCAATATATTTACTTTAGTTTAAATATCCATTTAGAATTATATTGATAAACTACATTCCTAAAACTTATTGTTTATGATTTTTTTAAATGTTCCTAATTTTTAAAAATAAAGTAAAAGTAAATGTGTGTATATACTTTTGATTTAAATGTATATTGGAATAGTAGAAGAGTAATATTTTTAACACTGTTTCGTATTGGCGTTCAGGTTATAAACTTGTGTACTAATCACGCTAAAGAATTTAGGGCTTAGGAATGTTACATTTAAAGGAAGTGAATCCGCATTTGCATTGAGAGATTAGAATACTCTTTTGGAGAAACCACCTCATTACACTCAACTGAGAATTGAACCTTGATCTCTCCGTAATCAGCAGTATAGTGCACTGCAAGTGTGACGCTTTCTAGACCATGTGACCATCAAAGCGAAAATAGTTGTAATAATCTTAAAAGGCCCGTAGGTTTTTTATTCTTTTTGTGGCGTTATCAATTGTAAACAATGTTTTTATTACATATGATTATCATAAATAGTATGGTGAACCACAATAACATGTTCTTACTTTGATCTTAAAATAAACATTTACTAAAAAAAACTCGTAGGAAATGTGAAATGAAATATACTGTAATAAAAATTTTACACCAGATATCATAACTTAAGTTATATACACTATTACTTACTTACTCTATGGCATTATAAAATAGGAACGCTGTAAAAGAAAAATTGAGAAAAAAGATACATATTTGTATACCAAGAAGCATAAGAATCAAATTCATTTTCAAATACCTTAGTTAAAATATTATATATATTTGCTTATAGCTCAGAAATAATTGGTTTTATAATAATACATTTTAAATAAAAGATTTTTATCTTTAATAGTGTCACAATTTTTCAAAGTTATTTTGTATCTCAAATAGTTGCGGAGAAGTTATGAAAATTGGAAAATTGTTCCTAATATGTGAATTACTTTTAAATTCATTTCATGAGAATGATAATTATCACATTGTTCATTATGATATACAGTGATTAGACAAAAGTTATAGTCAAACTCGTTAAAATGAATTTCGAGAAAATCAATTTGTTCTCTTTTTTCCCTTAAGTTAACCACCCTTAATTTTAAAGTTAGATATCTAATTCCGAAAAACCCTTGGGAAATCCAATGAAAACACTAGAGGCCAAGTTTTAGCCCAAATGATAAAATAGCAACAGCTCTAGCTTGAGGTACAGACAGACGACATGCAAAAACATCTTTTTCGGTTTCAGGGGGTCCTGAAACGTCGACATTTATCAAAATATCGAGTTAGATTTTTTCTAAGATCACAATACTTTCTCTCCGAGGTATCGAGAGAAAGTGAAAATATATTAAATCCCTCGTTTAATAATCCCTATGTGTATGTTGTGAAAAAATCTTAAGAAATTTTTCTAATATTTTGACATGATAATAACGGTGTTTTATTTCCAGGAGTTTTTTGTTTTAAAATGCTGACAAAATAATAGCTAATTCTAAAATACATAGAATTTATCTCTTAAATTTTTGGACCATCCACTTCTACTTTCATATATTTTTATTTTATCACGGAGTCTTTCTACACCTTTAGGCTATACGCATACAGAATAATAAATGCGTCCAATACAACGTTTATTTTCTTCCTAGAGGCTATTATTATTATTTTGTTACAAAATTGATTTAAACAGGTTTACAAAATATAAAAATAAATAAATTAAAAAGTAGAAAAAAAATTGACGTGACCCTTAAATATACTATAATATCATACGAATTTCAAATCTGCAATATGTTGTAAGACACTTTGGTACCGTTAAAAGGGATACCATTATATTCACATCAGAGCATTATATAACATTTAGCAGATATACGTTTAGCCTTAGGATATCTACTTTAATATAAATTGAGGGTTAACAAATTCTTCTTCTTTTTACAAGAAAAGATGTATTGATTGTATTAAGGTTACTATGTAAGTAACGCAAGGAAAGATATGCGTTTATCCAGTTTTTATAGCAATTTTTTTTATCATTAAATCTTTTTCTTTTCAATTTAATAATTTGTTAGATTATTACCACTATGCCCATGATAGATACTAAACAATCATAAGAGCTATAACTTTATTTAATCCTTAAAAGTTTACAGAAACTACCCGCATGACTGTTCTGCAATATATATATAGCATATACAACCTATATCAGGGCGACAGCTACTAGAATGCTTCTAAAAAACGCACAATCACAAGTTTCATGACAACCCGTGCCCTGAATTTTAAACAATGAATCGATATACATGCCCTTTTTAAAGTCACGAATAATGTATTCAAGTTAAAAATGTGCTGCATATAGACTCTAGAAAAAAAATGTATAGTTATTACAGTTCTTAAAATTAACTTTATCCATTGAGCTTGTAAGCCAAAGCGTTATATTGCTTTGATTATAAACATACCTAAAGGCTAGGTTTGTAGACAATTTCTAAGTGAACGTTCCTTTAAAATAACTTAAGTAGATACTATGCCAATTAAAGAGAAGTTCCTTAAATCTCAGATCTGAAAAAAAAAATCACTACGAAACTCAAGGTAATGGTGTAGAAATGAAGAACGGTAAGGCATTGAATCAATAAATATATTTCGATCTGATGCCTTTTTGCCTGGATGAAATGTTCGTTTTAATTTCACGGATACTTTCCTCTGGGCTTACAACAAAAATAGAGGCAAGAGATAAAAACAAAAGAAATACTAGAAAAGAGATTGAAAGGTAGACATAAAGAGAAGGATTAAAGAACACAAAGAGAATGAGATGTTCAGTAAATTTGATGTGACTGAGAGAAATGCTGATGGACGTCGTAAATTGAACCGATGTTGAATTAGATTTACTTCCGCCATAGCAGGATATTTTTTATTGAAAGATAACGAATACAGGTTAAATAAAATGTTCAGATTCAACAAAAAATGTTGATATGATACTTAAATAACTGTACATGTTGACTATATATGTCAAGTGAATTTATCTGAAAAAATAAGATTTTTAAAATATACTTGATATTTTATTTATATTTTCTAGAGAAATTTTTTAAATAAATAAAAATATCTTACCTTGATTAAATAGTTTAGAATTCTTAGTCCTGTAAATTTACATTAAATAAAAATAAATATATGGCTAGTTACATATCAATACAAGTATCTTTGCTTGTCCTAAAATCTTTGAGAATATCTGGAAGAGCTTACCTCC
Organism: Timema cristinae; assembly: GCA_039000515.1. NCBI lineage: Eukaryota > Metazoa > Arthropoda > Insecta > Phasmatodea > Timematidae > Timema > Timema cristinae. Next base: position 45,640,729 of record JBCFYV010000935.1, on the reverse strand, counting down.
CTAATTGTGTGCCTTAATTTGACTCTAGATCTTGATGCTTACTCCTAACTCTCTGCATTGAGCTAGATATTTTCCACTGTAAATTTGATTTATTGTATGGTTAAGTATTATTTCAATTAATCCATTTAACTCTTAAATTAAATAGTTGTAGACCTTGTGATAAAACGTGCGACCAAAATTAAATAAAAATATTATATATAAAAAACAAATTAATATAATACACATTTATTTAATAAGGATATTATTTAAATAGAGAAATATTCAGATGCTTGTATGTTCAAATGAGATTGATCAACTATTCAATCAAAGTGGGAGTGATGAGTAGGGTTGTAACCACATTTGATTGTAAAGAGTATGTAGAAGCCACATATAAAATGATATGTTTTAAATCACCATAAGTTCACTCAGCTGAGATTCGAACCCTGACTTCATGATCAACGACAATCAGAGGGATACTAACTAGCCAACTATTTTGACTGAGGAAACGTATTTCAAAAGTTATTAGAGTTGCCACTATTAATTATTAAGTCTTGATCAAAATTGTCTAAGGTATTTTTTAATGATTAGAATAATAATAGTTCTTATAATACTCATTATAATTACAATAATAATATATACAAATAAACGTGTTTGGTATTACCCTAATTCATTTATATATTTGTTTTATTTATGCAAAACAAGTTATTTCCCACTAAGACTTAAGATATCAAAACTCTTTTATCAGGGTGTCATATTTATCCACAAACCTATAAAAGAGGTTAAATGCAGCATTAAATAAAAAAAACACGAACAAACGCAAAGTACAAAAGAACAAAGACACACACTCCAAAATATTTTTGTCTTTTGCTATCTTACCCATTTTTCCTCGAATCTAAAAAGGTGTCTTTTTTCTACGCGATTTTTTTCCCTAATTTTTTTTTTTTCATCACTAGAGATACGGCGGCGACTTTTTTAATTACGTGTTCTTCTAATGAGCAGAATTCCTCGTCTCAACCCCTTCTATCCCAGTTACACCTCCTGAAACACTTTCTCTCTCTGGACGCCACCCTTTAGTCTATCTTACCCCAACCCTCTACCCCCCTTCCCCAACCTCCTTTAACCTTCCAACCCTCTCTCAATCCTGAGTCGGGGGTGCTCGGCGTAAGATTACAAGCAGGCCTAAAACGCCACTGAAGCGAATCCGTTCTCTTGCCTTTAGGGCAAGGTAGGAAAATTGGGGAGAAGTTCTAACCCACCCCCACACTTTTAACCCTTGCAATTTGTGCACGCTTTGGAGAGAGAAATAAAACAAGATGAAAATGTATACATTCTCTCCTTTTTCAGTTACAACAATTTTATAGAGAAGTGTTTGTCGTCACTTGTATTATGAATGGTAACTTACAAGAGAATGAAAAGAAGGGATGATACGTTTGCCTTTGATGGATGATTTACATATACAATTTCATTTTTTTTTTCAAACAAAAAATATATTACAATCTGAAAGTCATGAAGACTTCTGACATTTTCTTTTTAAGGCAGAGATGATTATTTATATTCCATGTAAAAACAATTTTCTTATAAAAACAAACTCATAGAATGTTGTTGACTAAAGTTGTAAAAATGCAAATGTTAGTTTCCGTTTCAAGAAAATAAAATGAACGCACAAGCTATACAAATTAATGTATTCTCATATATTTAAAATATAAATATTCAAAGTAAATACATAAAAAAACATAATAATAGGAATCGTCGGAACTGGTTTTTAGCTGCATTACTATACTTTTAGATACATTTAAATAACTAAATCCTACAGGGTAATGTATTTATTAAAGATATAATAAATCTTATGTGAATCTATTTTTTTAGATTTTAGATTTTAAAATAATTGATAAAATCTCTTAATAAAGTATAACATTAAAATATGTGTGTGTACTTTGAGGAAAAAACATATCAAGTAAGGATACGACTTTCAAACTGACTTTAGCTATCCTGCACAACATACATATAATTATAAATTGTGTCTAGATAATATGAAGGACAACCTATACACATGAATTCAAAACTATTATAAATACCCTAACCAAAGAACGAACTTAGATTCTACAAGATATTGTAATTAATTTCTATATCTTCTGGAGAACGTTTTAAGGTATGCCTTAACACATTTGGTCATAATGTCATACTAAAAGCAGTTAGAGTGTATGTGTAAAGTTTAACGAGCTATGAATTTGTTCCACACATCACAAAAAAAAAATGTAGGCTATACTACTTTACCGAAACTCATTCATAGGCTGCATATGTTTTTAAGTATCATTTTATAACACGTGTAAAAATATAATCCTATGTTGACGTGGCCATATCATTCAAAAATACATTCAAACCAAACAACATTGACATAAAATCAATAAATTGATCACTGACTTATAAAAATTGTCCCTTCATACATGAATGTGCCTATATTAGACCATCCCTAGTCTTTATTCGCCAGTCCTCCTACCCCACCTCCGTTCATCGAATCGCCACAAAACCGGCGCATGGAACCAAGGATCTGTGTTAGTATTGGTCTAGAAGTGCTTATTGTGCGGTAAAACTTGCGCAATAGCAAATAGAGGAGGTCTTCTTGCATAATGCTGAAATAGTTCAGACAGACTTACACACACAATAAATATTTCCTCACAATGTTTGTCAAAATAAAAATACTGTGTGGGAATAAAACAATATACGATACATTTTTTGATGTTCCAAGTGTATAAAAGGTTTTTATAGTCAATAACACAATCTTGTGAATGTATAAAAATAACCTTTTTAGCAAATATATATTTATATTTGGATCTAGAGCACAAACTATAATTAATACAAAATTAAATTAATAAGGCTCAAACCAATCCAGTTCAAATATCCATAAGCATTGTCTCCCGTCCACCTCTTACGTATTAAATATATCAATAAATAACAATATCATTCAAGTGACTATAGCCAGTACTTATGACTTGTGCAATAGCAAATAGTGTACATCCGTTATATTAAGTTTTTTTTCATTTTAGTATTTAAAAAATACATCTTATAAAACGTTTATTGACTTTATAGAATTCTAGTTTGTATTTTAGCAGCGCGTCTTAATAAACATTCAGGTTATAGGCATATCCACTAATTACACTAATTTTGTTAAGGATGAGGAAGGTTGAATTTAGGGGAAGCTAACTCACTTTAGTTTTGGATTTCCCATATTCTTCCAATATGAACGCTAGAAAAAATCCATAATAGGTTGAAAGTATCCATAAAATTAATAATTCACCCAGTAATAAAATGCAATATAATTTATACACATTTGAAACAAGCTTTTTCCGAAATTTAACCGGAAATTTACATATATTTTGCTTAAGTAAAACATCTCAATACTTGGATTTTACTCAATCAAAATTGAACCTTTTAGATTTTAAAGTATAGAGTAAGTACTCGTGAAAACAGCATCGTTGATTAGGTGGCGAGGTAATGTGTGCTTCCCTGTATCAATTTCAAATGGAACAGACAGTACCGCAAAAGAAACAGTGAATTGTTTCTATTTCAAAAATTAAAGATACAATTTGGAACAATGCATAAATGACCAAGGTGACATTTTTATATGACTCATGAAATCGTTTCGATCATCATATAATTCCTGTAATTATTTTAGTATGAAATAATTTTAATTTTATAACTTTAAGTGAATAATTTAGGTTCTCGAATAGTTACTAAAGTATTTAAACATTTAAATATCAAAGAAAACGAAAAATCATTTTATTATGGTTTGAATAATCTTAGTTTCTGAAATATTGTTCATAAAATAAAATTATGGACTATCCATACATAATGTCTATATAAAATACTATTGCGTGGACATAGTTTGATTGAAATAATTTTTTGCCAGCTAAGATCATATTTAATACATTTAGTATTATATCCTATAAATTTCAATTTTGAGTTTGAGTTTGTGAGTACATTTTTTTTGAGCAGGTGATATAGAATTGTCTGATAAACTCACGGAATTAAAAATTAAGACGGTCGTAGAGACGTTCCCCAATCTCGGGACCTCCAGGTGCATATAAGATTAACCAGAGCAATGGTGGATAACTCAATTTTCTTTTTTTAATGAATTTGATTCCAACAGATAATAGTGAGTATCGTGGAATGGGTTAGTATATTTTAATAAATCGAATTGGATGACATTAATACAATTGACTGTTAATACAAATAAAAACAACATATGAAACACACACGCCGAGCATAGAATTAAGTACCCTCCTATTAAAATTAGTAAATTATTTTTAATGATCATTAATACAATCAAATATTGTACAAATAACAGTTTTTTTAAACTATTTATAGAAATATTCAGCTTAATAAAATTAAGGTTTGGTTGATATTCAATACATGACAGAGCTTGCTTGATTACTCAGCAATAATATAGGCCTAAGTGATAAGTCAATATTTCTTCCAATTATAGTATTAGTTATATCAAAATCATGATGCTGGATAATTAAATCATATAAACCCAAACAAATATAATGAATTACCATTATTAGCATCTACTAGTATACAATATATTATGTGAATAGGTTTCTACTAATCGACAAACGCTCCTCTTGATTCTTGTCTTCCGAATTTTCTTCAACAGTCTAAAAAAAAAAAAAAAAAAAAAAAAAAAAAAAAAAAAAAAAAAAAAAAAAAAGAATTGGAAGTTAACCTTTTACTTTTCACTTCGACTGAAATATTTTCACTTTTATTTTAGCAAAGTTATTTTTTTCTCATTAATCCCCATAATTATTTTATTTCTTTCTCCAGACCAAAACCCACTTCCATTCAATTGTTCTGTTGTTCCGTCCCAACCCCATAGAAACATAAAAATATTTATCAAGAATACAATGTTTAAAGCTATAAAAAATTTGCACTGACTTAAGTTGATATTTCACTTGTTGTACAAAATGATAATTTATCTTGCGTAGTTTTAGTAATATAAAATAAACTATGGTAGTGATAGGGACCTAGCTTTCGTACCAGCTATTTGATATTGATCCAAGCAAATAAAAACATTTAAACGCTTAATAATTTATTATTAATCATATTTACGAAAACACAAGACCACTTTAAAGAGTAAAAAATATTAAATAGATCCCCAGCTAGACGAAAACGCTATCTTAATTGCTGGAATATTCCATCAAATAATGATAAAAAGGTGCCAAACCTCAAGGTTTGTTATAGGCCCTTAAGTAAATAATGTAGTATTCTCTCAATAATGTTCCTAGTAATTGTGGTAAGGAGATATATTTTATATATACAAAGGAAAGAAACTGATTTCCTAATTTTGAATTAATTCCTTGACATAGGCTTAGCTTCACCAATATCAAGCTACTTCCAAATTAGAAGATTAGTTTATTTCTTTGTATATGCAATGTATATACGTTCCAGAGCTATTATAACAATGTAAGTAATGTTTATTAACTGATTTTACATTTTATTACCGAAAGTTTCGACAGAAATGGTCCTTTTCGTGATGGGGAGTGGCTATATTGAATTAATCTTGAAGATATAAGTTCCCTTGAAACTATATGCATGTACGAAATTTAGATTAAATCTATTACTAGTATGTATGTATCCTTAGGATGACCTCCTCTGCGGTATATCAGTCAGAGCGCCTGATCCACGTCCGTCCAAGGTTTGATCCCCGCCTCTTTTAGATATTTCTGTGAAGCAGTGGGTCTCTAACGGGTTCCACTTAGCTTCATGAGTACAACTGAGGAGCTACTCGAATAAAGAAGTATCGGCTGCGGTTGTAGTTGACAACCAATTGACACCCTCTTTCCGTAAATGTTGAAACTATCTTCCACAACCAATCGTGGCTGCTCGGTTGAAATAACTTGCTTGTGGGCTGGCATAACGGAGCTTTTTTTTTATGTATCCTTCACCTAACCTCATATGGACTTAAATAGCTATGTAAGAGCTTATAAGATAATATCATAGTGTAATCAGTCAAAGTAAGACTATTCCCTTTCAGGGCAAACAGAATGTACTTTCTTAAACCAAATAACCTCTCAACCCCAAACTATAAGAACTTGGATATACAATAATAATCATGAATAATCAAACTGTTTCTGTTAGTTGAATGACCCACGCCAATAAGAACGCGGACTAAAATCTATAAAGTTCATCTGGGTTTGTTTGTCGGTGATGGTTAGCCATATGGAACCCCATTCAGGTTGGATCCTAACAACTGAGCGCCAAAGGTAACCCCACTTTTTTTCTTAAAAAAAAGCTTTTTTTTGCATAATTCTATGCACTTTTTTCTTTTTAATTAAAAAGTATTGAGTAAAAACAAAAGATGCACTCTTTAATTATGCGCAACATCATATTTTATTTAAACGTTCTTTGTCTTGTATTAATGCATTGCAATAGCTATGTTATGTTAGGTTAATTTTATAAATATGAATTAATTAAGTTTCCTTTACTAATGTTTTTCCAAACAACTCCCAAAAATGAATATTTACGTAATTGAAAAATATATTATGTTGCGCTGAAAAATATGATTAGTTAAAAAAAGTTCATTTTTAGTTTTTACTCATCACTTTTTAATTTTAATTGAAGAATGTATGAAGAAATGGCGCATTTTTTTATATTCTAAAATAAGGTGCATTGCATTATACTAGAAAAAGTTAACTAAAAAGATAAAAGAAAAAAGTGTTTTTTTAACGTCCAGTTGTCCTAGCACACAGTTGTCCTGGCGCCCAGATGGTGGCGCCCAGTTGTCCTAGACCACATTCAGGTGTATCTCTCTCCTATAAAGTAGGGGTACATTTATATCTAGACCCTAAAGTATACCTTTAATATTCCTAACCCATAGTGTTAATAAATTGCGTACACTGTAAAACTATATAGCCAGTTTAAGGAAAGTTTCAGCTTTTAAGCAATGTTATTTATGTATAGTATATATTTTAATTCAATGGTACTTACACATATGTTTTTAAATAGATTAAATATAAGACCACTTAGAAGATAAAAAAAAATAGCTAACTAATTCATGATTTAAATTAATACGATTTACTAAACATATAATAATTTATGATAACTATTGAGGTGGATAAAGTATTTGAGAGATAACGCATGCATTCAGTAAATACACCAATTAACATACTATCTATCGGACATGTTAAGAAAACAAATGTTCCTAAAATACTAGAGTTGTAGAGGTTGTGGCATGAAAAAGAGAATGAGCCGTCACACAACTCCAAGATCCCTTCTTACTAAGAAAGCCATTCCTTTGGGGTTCACCTTATGTATCCACCGGAAAAAACCATCCCTTCAATTTTCTATACATATTTTTATAAGAAATGTTCAGTACTTCAGGGGTGAAAGCAAGGTAGACTACTCAAGGGCTATATGGACTTAGTAGTTTCAGTTCCGCGTGCAGACTCAAGAGTCCATAACCTTAATGGAGTTGACGCTCGCTGTAGGATCAACGGAAAACCTCCCACCCCCTTGGAGCTACCCACGCTGCCGGTCCCCACGAGGTCCCTCTTACAGCAACATCCTTTCGCCAACATGGCGGCGACGCGTCCTTCTTGCATGTCCTTCCTTCCCTTTCACATCCGTGCTGAGCTGATGAATATTATAAGCTAACCCTCTGTCCCCCTTCACTCACCAACCCTTTATCCTCAAGTTGAGATGAAAAAATATATAACACTACCCTTTTGCCTACCATCCCTATAGGACCTCGCGGATTATATAGGAACGGAGGAGTGAATTTTCTCGCCATCTACTTCAGATTTCCCTTCTTACGTAGACTGTCGTGACGCACTGTAAGCCAGTGCCTCCCTACACCCCTCCATTTCTCCTCACCATGTCCCTTCTCGTTTTTATTTGACTTACGATTGAGAATGTTTACAGTCGATTTCTAGGAAATCGATTTGGAGCCTCGTGACCTTCTTTGGTACGTTGACTGAGGAGTGGGTTGGATTTTATTCTGCGGAAGGGGAGGGGAAAGGCAAACTAGTGCTGCGTCAATACATAATTAGCATTCATTGTTTGCGCGTAAAAAAAAGTTATGAACTCGGTAGTTCAAGGTTCCACCACAGACCAGTCTTATCTTATTTTTATACATGGTGTGGTTTATCTACCTTTCTCCGAGCTAAGAAGGCCGTCTACCGAAGCGCTGAGAAGCGTTGCAAGTGTTCAGAAATTCAAAGTTTTGTCTATCACCGCGTTAAGACAGGTTATACGCCTGTTTACTAGTTACACTAATAAGCCAGGGATGAAGAATTGTTGAATTTTGAGAAATTGTACACGCATTTTCTTGGAGGGATAGGGGAAAACAATTCAATATAAACAACCATCAATACACTTGACTGGGATTCTAACCCAGATCTCCCTACCAGGGGAAGTCTAGTCTATTGCTAAAGTTACGCCTTAGACTATGTGGCTAATGAAGTGTGTAATTCAAAGTTGTTTGATAAATTGTTTATGATTTCAAAATGTTGTCCACACCAAACTATAAATTAAAGTTATCAAAAATAAACATATATTATTAAAAATTCTTAATTTCAATTTGTATCATTTAAAAATAATTATAGATATAAGTTTTCGAAAAGTATATATATATTTGCATATGGCTTAGAAGTTATTGGTTTTATAAAAATATGCTTCAAATAAAATATTTATATTATAAATAAATATACATATTTATAATAATAATTTCATATCTCAAAGAGTTACGGATATATGATAAAAAATGATAATTTACCCATCAGACCAGAGACCTTAAATTAATTTTTCTGAAAAATTGAGAGTAGCCATTTTGTTTGGAATATTTATAAATGTTTTAAAATTAAATTTAATCAAAATCGTTAGAGCCGATTTTAAGAAAATCGACATTTTCTCTGTTTGCCCGTTAGTAAACTACCCTTAATTTTAGGATTAGATATCCAATTACAAAAATACCTCGGGGCAACCATATCAAAACCCTAGATATCAGGTTTTAGCCCAATCGGTAAAATCGTGTAGACTCTAGTTGGAGGTACAGCAAACAAACAGACAGACAGACGGAAATTCAAAACTAACTTTTTCGGATTCGGGTGGTCATGAAATGTCGAGATTCATCAAAATCTCGCGAGTTCGATTTTTTTGACGATCACAATACTTTATTTACCTGTAAGATAGTTAGAAAGTAAAAATATTATAGTTAAACTATATTATTAGTAGTGGAAATATTAAAGCTAGTTTTCAATACATGAAAATATTTTCTGAGATCCCAGGAAATTCTCCGGCCCCCTTAAGACCACCGGGCCCGGGTACGATGTAACTCCTGCACCCTTCTCTAATTTGGCCTGACCATGAACATTATTTTGTAAACCAATTTTCCTCATACCTTATCCGTATTTTCCAGTAGTGTAGTAATGTGTGTACAACCTCTTAGCCATGATAATAATGCGTCTGTTAGTTTATCTAAGAAGTCCCAGGTTGTAATTCCTATATGGTCGATATATTAGCTATTTGTGAAATTGTGTATCTATCTTTCACAGTGATGAACTAAGGATATTATACCGAGCATTGTGTATATTTTAAAAGTAATTCAGTGCTTAATTCATATAAGGATATGAATTATTGATTCAAAAACTATCTCAAATGCTATATATTGACCTAATTTTGAAGAAGTTCATATGTTATTGATCAACCACATAAAATAGCTTCCAAGTATAACCATTCATAACCCTTAATACAGAACTCAAATTAAACTTTACTATTCACATCAATATTAATTATTATTATTATTATTATTATTATTATTATTATTGGCACCGCGTCTTACTAACCGTTCGGGTTATACGCCCGCTAATGTGTAATGGTAGGGTGATTGTGAGATGAAATGGAGAACCTACAGTTTAACGTGGAATCCGAACCACGGTGGAGGCCTGGCATTCCCCACATTCACAAGATGTCTTGTCAGAGGTGAAGGAAGGGTTTAGTAATCAGATAAATCTGTGCCGGGACCGAGGATTGAACCCCGGACCCCCAGCACAGAAGTCCGACACCTTACCTCTAGACCACCAGGTCACCTTCCCTTCAATAAGATTTACATGAGAGGAAAAGTTATTCCATGCATGATATATAATTTTAAGAGTAGTTTAAGTAACATGTCTAGTTGATTTATTTTCAAAAAGAATTGCCAATGAAAATAATGTATGTTAGTGAAAATGTAACCTATTTTCGAAATGTTAAAACAGTAGAATATGCACACAAAAAAAATCAAATTATATATAGTATAAAACCACAAAGAGGTGAAAATCTCGCCCGTCAAAAGATGAACCTTGCTGACGAAGGAATGAAAAATAATTATGCTATTCATCTACATCGTAGATATTTGCTTGAAAAATGATAGACTGACGAACCAGAAATTTGTGTCAGGTTTTGATATCAGATAAAAAGGAAATATCTCAAATCATTTAAGACCACACCTGGCTCCATACTCTCATCTTCTGAAAATTCCAAAAACCCATGTAGGGGTCTATTTAATTTCACTAAAATAATTCATTAGCATGATACAATATTTTTTGTTATAAATGTCAGTTAAGGCCAAGCTGTAGAAACCTTTTTTAATATATTTTAAGACCCTCTAAAGGAGTCAAGCTCTACGCGATTTATTTTAAAATATTAAGTATTATTTAAACGGTTAAATATGGTTTGGTTTAATATTTATGACAATGGGTGTGATATTTAAATGTTTCTTTAGATATAAAGTGCTGATTTTGATAGTTTTATTAAATAAAAGATCAATATGATAATGTTTGTTATTTGAAATTTACGACGTATTGATTTTCTAATAGCAGAAGTGCTCGCCGTTGCCAGGAGTAACCACGCAGTGCATTGTGTGGTACTCCCAAGCAGTGCTTTTCTTTGCTTCAAACAGACGGACAAAAATCTTTTTAATTTGTTTCTTAAGACCCAGTTTTTAATATATTTAATAAAATACAATCCAAAATTTACAATTACAGCATCAAGATGCACATTTTTTGCACAGCGACTAGTAATTTTCAAATTGCAGCCCTCTGCTTGGGGTAAATATAGCGAAATATTCATGACAGACAGAGAAAAATAAAACCTCATTTTATTAACATAGATAGAGAAGTGTCACACTAACACAGTATATTTGTCGATCATTGTGAGATGGCGTGTAAACTTATTAAATTAGGCCCACTAAGTTTACACATCTACCAGCTCAATTATATTTTGGCGTATAAGCCAATGATGCGATGATAAAAAAAAAATTAGCTAGGCCTATCCCTTAATTTTATTCATGGGATTACTTCACCCTAAGACTCGCCTCTGTGGCGTAGTTGGCTAACGAGCTTGTCGTGTTAAGCTCGACTGCTGAAGATGGGGAGATCGAGGTTCGAATCTCAGTCGGGTGAACTGGGGGTGGTTTTTCCTAAATGGTTTTCCACTCTCCCTCCACGCAAATGCGGGTTCACTTTCTTTAATTCAACCTTCCCAATTCCTAATCTATTAGTGTAATTAGTACTTAAACGTATAACCCGAACGGGTAGTAAGACGCGGTGCTAAATAATAATAATAATAATACTTCACCCCAAGAGGCATATGTCTGATCCAAACTGACGCCTAATTTTTGATAATAGAAATGTCCCTTACCCGACTTAGCTTTATCTGAGAGAATTTTAACGCTATCTCGAGTTTATTTTAATTTCACATAATACCTTCATAACACAAGATGAATACTGCTCAGCGAACATGATATTCTTGAGATGATTTAAATTAGTGTGTTGTACTATCCAAAACAATGTATCTTATAATAATAGAATTAGATTTTTAGGTAAATTCTAGCAGTTAATTGATACCAAGTGACGAAGATTATTTATTATTAAGGAGAAGACTATTTTAAAGATAAATTTCCAAACATTACTGATACATGGTTATACAAAATATTGTGCTCTTATTAAAATACATCATTTTTCTCTAAAAGTTTTGAAACTTTCAAGTGGATTATGCCAACCAATGGATCCATTCCACCTCAAATAAATCCATTTACTTGAACTCATTTTGGTACTAAATATAAAATGCCGTTTCAATTATAGTTAGACTAATTTAATATTAGTTTTAGTAATAAATTATAGGCATTTATATTTCATAATAGCCTTATATTATGTTGAGACATATTTTAAACTGTAGCGAGATTTGTGGTCACATTAAAACCCTTTCCTAACCATTATAAGAAAGGTAATGGTCAATTTATTGATAGTAGGTACAAGTTTTTTTCCATACCAATTAGAGGAATTAATTTATTAAAATTATGATTTTAAAAGTTTTTTCTGATATTAAGTTAAACTATATAGAGAATAATGATCATTGATCAATGATTATTTGGATTGTGGGTAGTAGAGGATCATTAGTTTTTGTTTCCTGAAAACGCTTTTTATACATAATACACTTATAATAAAACCAATTAGGATTCTTATAATTTGTCAGAGAAAAATATATCACACTGAAAATTTCACCAATCAACTAAATTTGTGTAATACTGGAACCGTAATTATTAAAATAAGGTTGACAAAATAATTAGCTTTATCGGTAGTTTAGTTTTCATAAATAAGTTTGATAGATGTAATATTTATGTTTGTTCAATGACATGCTTTAGCACAAGATTATCAACAGAATACTGAATGTGGTAAGGATGTGAAAGGTAACTAAGAACTTCACCAGTAACCACATGAGAAGAGGATGAAAATTCACTAAATTGGGGAAAAACAGCCTTAATGTAACCTACTAGAATCGATCACCAGCCTCCCGAGTACATGGCAGAATCATGATATGCGTGAAATACACTTACATTAAATTGAAATTAATTCTGTAAATCCATACTATATTCATAAATAATTTGTTTCCAAACGAATTCAAATAAAGCAAAGCTTTTAAAATTATATTTTAGTTTATTTATTGTAATAGGAAACACCGAGAAATATAAACTCCTCTACCAAATTATTCAAACCAAACTAGACAGTATACAACTACTTTTATTACGTCAAAATTTCAATCCATAAAGGAAAATTGGCATTTATATATTTCATCAAATAGAAGAGATTTTCGTCGTAGAAGAAATGTACTCTTGCACTTCATCCCTCAAACTCCACTTGCATCACCACCCTTTCATTATCCAGCGGCAACAATGGAACTGCCCCTACCACCAAAATCCCCTTCTCCACTAGCAGGACTACCAACCCACAGAATTTCATATCCCATCTCTGTAGCGTGCAAGCAAGCGAGCCTCCTCTGTAGTAATTGGACGTGATTACTGGAGAAGAATGGGAAGACCAGGGGAACTCATCCACCAACTTCTAGGACGTCCGGGAAACGACATTTCAGGGCGTGGGAGGAACTACCGTCTGACTCCCCCACTCTCAATCATATTCCTGAAGACGAAGAGAGCCGATGAAAGAATTAAAGGTTTTACTATAGAAAAAATATTTGGAAATTTTTAAATGTAAAGATAGATTAAGTAACATTTATTATACGTAAATTTATTATTTTAAAGGCCTGTAAAAAGATTCAATGAGGCTAACACACACACACACACACACATATATATATATATATATATATTATGTGTGTGTGTTTTCTCAGCGCCGCGTCTTACTACCCGCTCGGGATATACGCTTATTTACTAATTTCACGAATGATTTATTGATTAGGAGGGTTTAATTGAGAGGAATTACACCCGCATTTTTTGGAAGGAAAAAACCTCAGTGCACCCACCGGGGATCGGGCCTTGAATACCGGTCTTCAGCAGTCTAGTCCAACACGAGAATAGCGCGTAATACCACGTGGCCACCGAAGTGGGTGAGGAATAATTACAACACAGTTTTTGTTATTAATGTTAAAATGAAGTCTATCTAATAGAAAATATATCATAGCTAAGATCATGCTAAATTAAAACAGGTCCCTATTTGGCTATACGAACTATCATATTTATTAAATATAACAAATAATATTTGTATTGTTATACACTTTGTGAAACAATATGGTGCTTATGAATTATCTACCATATAATATGACTATCAACATACATAATATAGCTAACAACATATATCATGTGACTAATAATATATAATTATGTACATTTGATTATGTATATATAAATATATACACTTTGCTATTATGTCTTGATCCAATTTCTTAAGCAATGTATTTTGATATTAATTATAAATTATTTACGCTTTGTGGCCAGTAGGCCTATTTTTCCTAAACTAATAAACTATATAAGCTAAAAGAGAGAGTTTATAAGGTATACAATATAATGGGTAGTCCTGAATATGAGATTGATTGGTTGGTCGATCGTCAATGGAATGATCATGTAAAGATGAATATGAGGTATGTGGGATGTCAGGTTATGGAATGTATGGAAATGTCTCAGGACAAAAAAAAAGGTCAGCGTTAGTTCGATTTTGTTAAAATTGTGGGTCGGATAAACTTTCTTATTTACTTTATTACTTAATCTATGTCATTAAGAACGGGAAAGTTTATTGTAACACTTACAAAAGTATGCACCTATATGAATTAGTTATATACAGTTCACCTCATTACACCATATCTCTTAAAGGTATGCGTATTATACGAATGGGTAGTAAGACGTGGTGCTAATAGTAATAATAATAGTAATATAATAATAATAATAATTTTTAAGGTCCGTTCCAATGTTATCCTCCCAACTGCATCTAGGTATTCCCAAGGTCTCCTCCCATTGGGTTTACCGGTCAATACTCTGATCATGGTTCTATATTCTCCCATTTGTGCTGCATGTCCCACCACCCGTAATCTTCTACACTAGATTATCCCAACAGTATCTTGAGATGAAGACAGGGTATGTAACTCATCAGTATATAACCTTATCAATTAACCAGTAGCCTCATTATTCTTTGGAACAAATATCTTCCTAAACCTCTTGTTTTCAAACACCCGACATTTTTGACCTCACGTAAGGTAAGAGAGAACATTTCACAACCGGAAAAAAACCACCAATAAAATTATTGTTTTGTTAACTCTAAGTTTTACATTCTTTGAAACCAGGTTATAAATAAACAGCTTACTGAAAGAGTAATAGCATGCATTTCCCACCTGTAGTCTTTTCCCAATAAGATAAACTAATTTACTAATTATATTTTTTTAAGAAAATACTCCTTGGAGAGTTATCCCAAAGAGTTAAAGCTGGTTATAGCTGAACATTCAATCCGTAGTAATACTTATTCCATCACTATAATAATATTTTAGTTCCATTAAGAGTGTACAGTAAAATAACAAATCTCTTATTTGGAGCCCTCATATTTTCCAGAATAGCGTAGCTCACGTATATTGTGGTGGGGGTGTAGGAAACGGGAGTTAATGGCAGAGTTATTGCAGGTTTTTTTTTGTAGCGAATTTTTCTACCAGACTAAATAAGATGAATTTAATAAAGTAGAAACATAGAGTTTAATGTCCTTCATACGTCATGTCAAAATTTCTCGACTATCTGTCATGATCATAGCGGCATTTGGTGACAAACTTTTTCAAAGGAATAGAAAAAGCTGTCGTTACATTCCAGGACACCCTTGAAAGATATTACACTATTGTTGATATCACTATGCAAAGAAAATTAAAATAAATGGTTCAACTGGAGCCATATTTTATCTATTTTTGACAAAAAAAAATGTTTTGATACAAAAAATGAAAATACTGGCCATTTACTCAAGTTCCCTACATCCCCATCTTAATATAAATATGAAATGCACGTTCTTCACACGTGCGAGTCCTGACATACATGTTAGACCCTTTTGTCCCTAAATACTGCACCTACTCTCTTACCTTCAAAGGAAGGGACAAGAAAGAATAGCATAAAGGGTCAGTTAATACATGAGAAAGAAGGAGCTGGTCTATCTAGAAAGATCACAGGAGGTTGAAAAAAAAAAACTGGCGAAGAAAATGCTTTCATTCGTTTGGTCATTCACATCAAACTTTTTTTTTCCCTTACACCCGCCATTATCTCCTTTTCCTCTTTAACATCCGAACCCGCAACTCCTTCATTAAAAGATGTCAAAAGGAAATGGCGGGGCATTGAATCGGTTAAGGTCGTAAAGGTGTCTCGTTAGTAAGTGTGTGTTTCTTCCGCGAGATGTCCCCCTTGTCCACAGTACAGTCTAAAATCAACGGTCAACCAAGTTGCACGTGTCTATGTAAAATATTTTTGTTAGCTATAGATTATTTTCAGACATTATCAAGAATGTTGAGAAATGTCCTCTAGATAGGCCTAATATATACCTCTGAGATATCTTGGTTCAAGTCCCAGTGGATTCCAAATCTAGTTTCCACGAGGTATGCTAGTTTATCTTTTATCATCTTATTAAACCATAACTTAAATTATAATACACGACACTTATAAAGTTACTATTTATTCTTATATCCCCTACAATCTAATGTCTTTCTGACGGTTTATTTTGTATATTTACCTACGCTTTGTGTTTATCATATTTTTAGGTAGGCTACTTCGTCATCTACTCATTCGGGTTGGACGGAAATATAATAATTGCGCTAATGCACTAGGAATTAGAAAGATAAAATTAAGTCAAAGTGTATCCGAATTTTCGTGGAGAGTGAAAAACCATTTAGGAAAAAAAAAACAGTACACCCGATTGGGATCGAGCCCCAATCTCCCTTTCATCCACATTCCAGTGTATTGCGAGATTAACACCTTAGCTCGTGAGACCACCAAACAGGGTGTTTGTTTTTTAAAAGTAAGACCTGACATAGTATGTGCTTTAAGGGGGCATTTTTTTTGTATAATTACTTCCTTCGCACTTCCGTCATCTTCACATGATGAGGGCTGTATTTATTTTGTACAGGCCTACTCTTTAATTAAATCGAAAGACCGCCTAACCACTTTACTTTAAAAGTAACTCCATTTACCCTGAGAGATGACAGTTTTATCTTGAAGGATTACACTATGCCCCTATCGTATAAGATAGAACACAATGTAAACCGTCAGCAAAAGCTTGTTACCTTTAAGGGGGTGTATGCTACACTAAATTTCTCGGTCAAAATTAAAAGGTTGACTTTGAATAATGGTTAGTTTATAAAACTTAAAAAGTAATCTACAGATAAAATTAACATTATTTCTGCTATATATCAAACATAAATTAATTTTAAATCATAAAGTCAGTTTTTTGTCCTGAATTTTAAAATGTATTTTATGTCAAAATAAATATTTTCAATATAACTTATATATGCATACACAAATACTCATGAATTAAAAATAGATATAAGAAATATTTACCAGTGCACGTAAGTCAATAGATTAAGCCTACTATTAAAAATAACGAGAAAATACGTTCTTAATAGAAAATAATTTGATAAATAACTCTCATTATAAATTAATTTGAAACGATATTGTTCAATTTATTGGCCATCGCCCTGAATCTAAATTAAACGTCAGTCTGAATAAAGGAAACAATCTACTACGATTGAAACTAGTCGTCGACGCGACATTGCTTATAGTGAGTGATCTTTGTGTGTGTGCTCTTATGTATGGATGTGCCCATGCATGTCTATCGCTGATTGGTCGGTGGGATTTGTCGCGATCCACCAGAGATTTAAAGCCCTCCGTCGTTCCCAATGTTCAGAAAGCTTTTGAAGCTTTTGCCTCGAGACAAAAGGGATCTTTTCCCTAGGACCATCCCAAAGCCCTTTCATGTCCGATCTGTTCTTCCAATCCGCTTACACAACTATTCCCCCCCCCTTCCCCCCGTTCTCATTTTTTAGAGAGGAATGGGTAGTAGTGTAGTTGTGAGGGAGAGAGAAAGAAAGGATTTTGGTTGGTTCCCATTATAGGAGAGGGGAAGATTGTGGAGGGATGAGGTTTGAGAGCGGATATTTTTGGAAATCAGAAAAAAATGGGAGAGGGGTTATTTTACAGGGGAGAAAAAGGAATGAGTTGATTGGTTCATTATTGAATTGCAAGTCGGTTCCTACCTCCTACCCACCCTCTTGTCACCCTTTCCATACCACAAGCCAAGCGCTATCCCTAAACACCCCCCCAATCTTCCCTTTTTTTTCCCTATGCGCGATATTGAGAAAAACTTCTACCGCATCCAATTATAAGGTATGGTGGGCTTTGTAGGGCCAAATTCATGCTAAAAAAATAATAAAACTTTTCTTGTATGGGAGGTTGTAAGTAAAAAAAAAGCTCATATATCAACGATACGTTCATTTAAAATATATCATATATAGCAAATTAATGTTCGTTTGTAAAAAAAACTGTATCTAAAATATAAGAAATTTTTAAATGTTTTTTTTAATTTAAATATATATATATATACCCACAAGGTGGAGTAAAAAGCAATTATAGCTTATTTTAGTGGGTTTCAATTTAATAATGAAACGATTTATATATTGAATTTGCAATTTTGTATTTTGTAAGGATACCCTCAATAATTTATGCTCACATTATATATATATATACATACACAGATAGTTGTATCAGTTGGAATGAGAATATTTTTATGTTAGCCCAAATTATTGGGTATATCCTTGCAAAATAAAAAGTTGCAAATTCAATACTTAAATTGTTTCAATATTAAATTGAAACCCACTAAAATGAGCTATAATTTTTTTTTTTCGGCTCGTTTTAGTACCGGTTCAAGTTAATTGAAAAACTCTGATTACAATTATGAAAACAAATTTAAAACTTACGTAACTTATTTAAATATAACTTTTAGACTATGTATGACAGCGCTTCAATAAATAAGGTAACAAGACATGTAGACTTAATTATTTAAACACGCTTACTTCTTATATGGTGTTAGTAACTCGAAAGTTCATTGCTGCTGTTACAAAAGTACGCCACCTATCCCTATCTTGAGCCAGATCTATCCAGTCCATGTGCTGGGGTCCGGGGTTCAATCCTCGACCTAGGCACAAATTTATCTGATTACCAAACCCTTCCTTCACCTCTGACAAGACATCTTGTGAATGTGAGGAATGCCAGGCCTCCACCGTGGTTCGGATTCCCCGTTAAATTATAGGTCCTCCATTTCATCTCATAGTCACCCTACCATTACACATTAGCGTAAGTGCGTATAACCCGAACGGGTAGTAAGACGCGGTGCTAATAATAATATCCACTCCACCTCAATACACCCTTTTCATATCTTGAGATAGTACTATCCATTCCACTTCATTAAGCCCATATTCCTATCTTAAGCTAGCTCTATCCAATCCATCTTACCATACCCTGTATATTTAAAGCCCTTTCTAACGTTATCCTTCCTTCTGCTTCTAAGTCTTCCCAAATGTATCTTCCCATTGGGTTTGCCAATCAATGCCATGACCACGGTTATATTTTCTTCCAATTCAGTTGCATGTCCCTTCTACTGTAATCAGCAATACTTGATTATCATAACAATATCTTGTAATGAGCACAGGATATGTAATTCTTAGCTATGTAACTTATATCATTCGCCAGTATCTTAATTCATGTTTTAACAAAATATCCTCTTAAACATCTTGTTTACAAACACCCTAAAACATTTTTCGGCATGTAAGGTAAAAGATTACACTCATAGAAAACAACCGGTTAAACTATGGTTTTGTATATTCTGAGTTACATTCCTTAAACGCAGGCAAGGTGTCGAAAAATTTACTGTCCGAGTAATAGCGTACATTTCCAGGCTGTATTCTCTTCTTTTCCACTAATATATTTATTGCTATTTAAAATATTTAAACACTATATTATATCATCTAAAATATATACTTCTTGTTTATTACATTATAATATGAAATGGAAGACCATGAAACATCATATTGAAATTAATAGGAAAATGTAGGTATTATTTATACACATTTTAGACAACATTGAGATGTTAAATTAAAACTGTATACACCATGAATGTAGTGATAAGGATATTAAACTAAGTTAATATATGTATCAATTACTAAAGGCCTATTAATATATATATATATATATATATATATATATAAAAGATGGTATTCTTCATCCGACGGTTAGTGGTCAGAACACAACTGTTTCAAGTACATTTAAAAAAGTTATAAGTAATAAATGTTTAGAAAAAATATGTGCTTAAGCAAACATGTATTAAATATGAATGATGTCAAAGTACTCAAAGTACTCAAATTAATGGATCTTTCTAGTTAGATATATCAATTAAAAGTTATTTAAGCTTAAATATTGTATCAACAATATTTATAGCACTAAACCATCAAAAATATTTTTTTAAGTAAAATTTGTAGCCGTCACACATTTTTTTGGAAAAGTAGAAAAAATATATCAAAATACTGATTTATAAATGGACACGTTATAGCCTACATCAAAGATAAAACAGTTTATTTCTGAAATGTTATTATTTTCAGCCGTCAAAAAGAAAATAAGATAAATTGTACACCTTCTACATTTTCCTCGTATCGCTTAAAATATAATTTAGTACATAAAATGGACGCTAGGATCACCAGTGAAAGTAGCATCACTTATTCCATCTATCGGAGCGTCGCTGAAACTCTTTAACGACGCTTTAGTTCTTAGCGTCGCTGCTAGATGGCAGTAACTAGCAGCGCCAACTGGGTAATCGATGATTACGACCCAAATGTTTACGAATACGTTGTTAGCAAGAGCTTTCAAACATGATATTTAAACACATGATTTTTAATTTGAGAAACATTAAGTTGTTAAGGGGTCTATATAAATATGTTTTAAAATATTAAAAAAAACGAAATATATTGTGTTCATATTATCGATACTGTTCTAGATATGAAGAATTTGATTTATGAGTTTGTCGGTAGATGGCTCTGGATGCATTCACGAATATTTATGTCCATGTGTAGGCCTAATTTTGGCCAAACTTACACTCCGCTTTGAAACTATTTGTACTCATTGACAAATATAAATAAAAAATGTACTATAAATATATTAAAATAACTTAGGTCCATGTGCCCACATACGTTATTGAAAGATAATTAATTTAATCTACTCTCTAAATAATCAAGTGTTATAACTAAGAGGTAACCTAATAAATATGTTTAATTGGTTCCCTTCACACCAACATATATGTTGTGGAAATTAAATGCCAAGATTAAATGGTGTGAAATTTATTATAGTTTATAAATACAAATACACTAACGGAAATGATCTATATTATATTCTCAAAGCTGTAATAATATGTGAACTATTTTGGAACCTTATTTACGTAAGTTATTATCATGGAGTTGGTTCAAATAACATTCCGCACCACTTGATTCAGAAATTTCTCATGTTTCAAAAATAAACTAACTTAATATGTAATCGTTATATTATTAGTAGGTAAAAAGAGGGGGTAAGTAAGCTAGCTTAGCATTAATTACTATGAAAATCCAGAGTGCATTTTTTTTATCTTTGTTAAGTGTAATGTCATACTCGATTGGATAGTGTAATTTAAGAGTTAATGGCAAAGACAGTCGTAGCTTTATAATATTTTTATAATTTATTTAGTAACGCAATTTATTGCCCGTTAACTAGCATTTATTGTATAATTCTATTACATGGACACGGGAATCAAAGGGTTTAATTTAATCAATTGAAGCTTTATTTATTCACCAAAAGAGAGAATGAGATATGTCACTGACAAATAA
Source organism: Timema cristinae (assembly GCA_039000515.1). Classification (NCBI taxonomy): domain Eukaryota; kingdom Metazoa; phylum Arthropoda; class Insecta; order Phasmatodea; family Timematidae; genus Timema; species Timema cristinae. The sequence goes on along the minus strand of JBCFYV010000935.1, from coordinate 45,619,069 downwards.
ACCACCCCATTTAACCATGTAAGGAATTAATTTAAAGTCAATCAAAAAGGAAAGCTGCCGCATCAACTTGGACGGAGTTTTATAAATACATAATTTTAGTTTTAGATTATAATGTTAGTTTTTATGAATATAGGAGGGACTAATAATTAAAAAATACTATGATGTTAGCCGAATTGATAACGGTGTTGTTTCCACAAAGGGGCATGGTCTTTTTACATCCATTTAAAAAAATATATATTCAACGCTGGCTGTGGGGTTTAACTTTCCAACGTTGAATAAACCACCCGTGTGACCGAGTAGTTAGAAAAATTGAGTAAAGTTATAAAGTACTTGACTTCAACTTTTAAGTGATGATGAATAATAATATTTATGGTTGAAGAATGAACAAAATACAATGAAATATTCAAAATTATTTATTAGTTTTATCATTTTCTAAAAATAAATGAAAAATCAAATTAAATTGGAAAAATAACTATATTAACCAAAAAATAAGTTTTTTTTTTGCACCGCGTCCTACTACCTGTCCGGACAGTCAGCATATTTTCGAAAGTAGGTCAGGGATGAGGAAGATAAAATTATAATCTCTAGTTGCCTATTGATAGTCATTACTTTCTCGCAACCCGTTGGAGATGATATTTATTATGAACGTTAAAAATACAAGATTTTGATCAATGTTGAAGTTTCATGACCCCCTGAACATGAAAAAGGGTTTAGAAATATAATCCATGTGTCTAATTTTAGGGACGAAACACTTCTGCTGATCGGGCTGAAACTAGGGATCTAGTTTTTTTTTATAAGGTTCCCGAAAGTTGCTTTAAGAATTATGGATCCTCCCATAAAATTAATAGTACAGTAGTTTACTGTGAAAAGAGTAAAAAAAGAAATGTGTTCTAAGATTTTGATAAAAGTGTATATAACTTATGGTTTTATACACACACACACACACACACACACACACACACACACACGTTACTGAAAATGTTTAAACTCCAGTAAATGTGTGCATTGCACCTAGGTAATGTATACATTGCCGAGCTGTTTTAGGCATTGTCTAGTGTGACAATTTAAAAAAAAATTCATACATCGCTTAGGTAGTGTGAACTTTGCCAAAACAGCTGTAGGCAAAGTATTAGTTGATATTACATTCTTTTATTTCTTTTGATATTCATATCGATGCTTGCCAGTTAAATAAAAATTCAAAACCATAAAAATAAATAAAAAAGGATACAAATAAATTAAAAAAGAAAGTTCTATTTTCAAAGTTCATATAAATTGGCAACAGTATTGAAACCTATAAGATTTTGTCTCTCTTTTGATTTCTTTCTTTCTAGACATTAAACACAGATAACATGAAAAATAACAAGACATTAGATAAATAATACAGAGTGCAGCTTCACAAAATTATTATAGGAAACATTAACAAATATAAAAATCAATATTAAGAAATAATATATAAAAAGTTACGTTTTCAAATTCTGTTCATTTGTTGTAAAATGTGAGTTGCTGTAGCATCTCGAATTACAAAGGGTGTTCTTCACATATAAGCATTTTTGATTCTGCCACTTTACTTTGCACATGCATCTCACTAACCACTGACCATTTTCAGTTGACAGCAATGATGCAATTTTTCCGATAGTCGTCTTTTGGAATAACTGCTACACCCAGGAAGATTTTCTGACACACAGTAATTTATGATCTCACATAAAGTTGTCTTAGAATCCCTCTTTCATTTCCTAATAGTTGGTAAAACCCATGTTATTTTGTGAGCACTGCTAAAATATTTCGTGCGTCACCACGTTGTTTATCAACAACTAAGACCCTAACAGTAGCTCCTAGAGAGGTTGGCAGACATTTTCGTCTGAATCTTTTTTCATTTCCTTCGTTTGCCTGTTTAAACTTTCTTTAGATTCTCAGAAATAGGCTCTTTTTAATTATAGCATAAGGGGCAAAGACTGAAAATGAACTACTATATTACAGGTAAGCAACTGCCCTACATTTTCTGTTATTTAAACCACAGACCAAATGTATATCGCTAGTATAATCCTGACACTTGTTTTATCCAGATGTTTCTTATGAACAAACGCAGCTTGCAGCTTTAGGCCTATTTTTAATATAGCATTTTCATTCTGCCTTGCATCATCTTCTTCTGCTTTGTCATAAACAATTAAAATTTGATCTTCAGTAGCGCTAGCATTATTTTCTATACTCTTTTAAAACATTCTCTAGCTTCCTCACAGTTTAAATATCTTGGATCAAATCTTGAGGTAGAGAAGAGGGGGTAAACCACACTGGTACATACAAGTTGATTCAAAAGGTTAAGCCAAAACCTAAGGAGCATAGAACTCAGCGAGAACAACTTTCGAATAGGAATCCACGAAGCTAGTAGGAGAAGAGAAAAGTATGCTTAATTCGGTGTAATGGTATCAAACCTTTCCACCTTCAATAGCCTCGCCTGACTTAAGATGACTTTGAAGAACATGGACTCCTATTCGAAAGTTGTTATACTTGGATACCACTATACACTCCTTAAGTTTTGGCCAAAACTGTTGAATCAAGTGGTGACCTGGTGGTATAGAGGTAAGGTATCAGACTTCTGTGCTGGGGTACGGGGTTCAATCTTCGGTACCGGCACAGATTTATCTGATTGCCAAATCCTTCATTCACCTCTGACAAGAAGTGTATTAATCATAACTTGTGATAGGTATGAGTAAAGTAGAATTTCAGAGGAATTGTACCCGCATTCCCAGTAGGGGTATCGTGGTAAACCAATGAGGGAAAAATACACATGGTAAACTTAACTGGGATTTTAAACGAGACCTCCCGTTGACGATTACCAATTATAACTCGAGAGTGATGCGTCATCAGACCATGCTTTCACCAATGTGGGACACATAGGTATAAATTATACCTAATAAGCTCTGACGTGAGACAAATATCAACTTTTCTGCCATCGTCAATCAGTCCATAATGATCCTGATGCTTCTGACCACGCGATAATTGTTGCGATTTTTGTTCATCATCTTAGACCCAAGAAAGATCTCTATAATATTGATGGTACGGTTGAGGCTGATGATACAGTTGTATCCAGGATCCACGAAACCAGAGATTGTTGTGGATTATGATGTCGGGAAAAAAAAATTATATTAGGACATTGTGCTAAGTTACCATGGCAACTACACAGCAATGAGCCAAGGAAAACCTGTTGCTGCACACACACCCTCAATGGAACAACAACATATGATCATGTGGCATAGGAAAATGTATTTATATTGTTAATGTTAATGGCGCCATTGTAGTCTGGGCTATCAATAAATATGAGCTTCGAATCACACGAAATCTGGCCTACTCACCCTATACTAAAATACTAAATGCAATTTAAAAAATATTTGTTGCTATAACACGTAAGCCCATTCCCCTCGGACAACACCTAGCTAAATTAAGTCAGAAGTCACAATGTAGTGCAGCGTTTTATATTATGTTTAAAAAAACAGTGAAATTGAAATCTGTGAAACCGTTTTAACCATTCTTATTTTTAAAAATACAACATTTTAACAAATAAATTGATTAAAAAAAAAAAAATTATCCCAAATACGATATTATCAAATGTAAAATGCAGAAACTCGTAATTTAATGCTATTTATGGTCCAACCGTAATTTTTATTTAATATCTCCGTTGATCAGCTGCAAGATGATCTCTTAAACTACTTTTTTTTACATGGCTTCTTACTATGGTTTTGGTCCATCCGCATTTAACCACACAAGTGGGGTAATCATGATAAAAGTATAGTGCTGAGGTCATGTGCATGCTCTTGTGTGGAGAGAGAGAGAGATTGGTGTATTATTTAGGAAAAACAAACCTCAGCCCACCCAACCAAGATCAAAACCCTTGCCTTTCCATATCTCTAACTATCCCACTTATTGTAAAAGTGCTACTTTAAACCATTTACTTACCAACGCGTTCTTTTTTATCGCAGCTCTTGGGCTATACACATATACATTAATTAAGATAGCGTGTTAGGGATGAGGAAGGTTGAACCTAGCGGAAGTGTAGCCTCATTTGACCAGTGGGAGAGTGTAAAACCATCTACAAAATTCCTCAGTATACCAGATCGGGATTTAACCCCAATCTTCCCATCATCGGCAGTCTGGTATTTTATGAGAGTGGTGCCTAAAGGTGGCTTTATACTGAGGCAAAAGTGGCAACCTAGTTGTCTGCAGCAATTAAAGGTTGATTGAAAATCTGGTTCTTCCGGAGCAAACTGCCAGCAGTAATCGTTTCAGAGTGATGCCAACCCATTTACACCTAATGCGACAGGTTGCTTAATTTTTTTGAGTCAGATTGAGCAGAGATGTTGGTACAGAATAAAGTACATTGGTATATAGTACACTGACTCATTCCACACAGCTGATCCTAGCTTATTTTTCTGTATTTGTGGAAAGTTTTCACTTTGGCTTTGACTCCCTTAGCTGAGCAATCAAATTTAACAGTTCTATCCACCATATATTAACCTTTTTTCCTATTATTTTTGTAGTTAGGGTTTAGAAAATTCCACAAGATACGTTCAACGCACTATTCGCCGCATGTGACTACACAAATGAACCCATCTGCGATGGGAAGGTATGTGGCTTAGAGGAACTACCAGATTAGTACCGCAAGCCACATGCGATGGTGCTGCCACCTTCAGAGAGTGAGTAACTTGCAGCATGCAATCACACCCCAACCCAGGAAGGAACATTTCCTTAAGCAACCATTCTTGAGTATTGACAACAAGAACATTGACATACAAGTTAAATGAATATCCCTTGATGTTTGGTCCGCACTTATAAGAGACTTGGTGAAAGAAATGTAGCATTTACATGACTCATGGGAAAGTGTTGTTCAAGAGGCAAAGTTAGTTGCTGAAGCAGTTACTACATGAAATCCTTCACCAAAAAGGTATTCATAAGATAGATTTCGGCACTTAAATAGGTCCAATTAAACTTCTGAACGCAATTTAGACCGAAACTTCATGGCATATGTGCCAACATCTGACTCGTCATTAAACATTTATGTATGGTACAAGTTACTGTTCCTTCAACTGAAATATCTTTCAGCAGACTGGCAAAATCATTGAAAACATGGAAAAGAACAACCTGTTTAAAGTGACTTAATTATCTAGTGATTTTGTGCATCAAAAATTAGTTAGCTAAACAACTTGAGTTTACTTAAGTTATTGAAAAATTTGCGTTGACAAAAGCTAGAAAATATAGCTTACTTTGAGATAATTTTTGATATTATTGTAGGTTTTTATTATGTAAATCCATATAGTTTTTTTATACATAAATGTAAATAATACTTGTGTGTCATCATTTAAACTGACTTATTTTATCCTAAATCCTGTAGAGCATCACGCTGCCCATAACCTTATCAGTAGGTAGATGGGTCAGCTTCATGACGTGGAGGTCATGAGCACACCTTCCTTATACACCTAGACGGATGTCAATCTCCAACATACTCAAATCAGTTTTCGCATGGTTTAACACATTGCTATCATGAATTACTAGTGATCGAGACGTTGGGGCTAGATTAACATTCAGGTGTACTGAAGTTGTGTTGTCCTAAATAATTTTCCATTTTCCTGCCTCATAATTTAGGATAAATTTCATCTGAAAGTATAAATTACTCATTCCCGGGCTCATACTCCATCCTGAGATATATTTTAGGGACTGTAGGGTACTTTCAGGCAAAAAAAGGATAAAAAAAGGGGCGTCATATAAAAAATGGAAACAAAAAATATTTTTAAAAATCATGTTAACATAAGCCGTTAAGATCAAACCAAAAAATTTCTGTTAGCACTTAAAGATCTATTTTTAGCTTGTAATTTAACTTTAACTCCAATTTAAATATGATTTAATGTTTTAGCCATATTAAATTACAAAAATATGTTTTTTTTAATTGATTTATTTAATTTTATAGTCAAAATACATAAATATATTGAGTACTCATACATCCCTAATAGCTATTTATTTTTAATATGTATTTCTTAAAATTATACACGTCACATTTAACTATTGGCTATCATCTACACATCACATTTAACTTAAGCTAACAGTTAATTAAATCAGAAAGAAGAATAAAATTAAAAAGAAAGAAAAGTAAAGTAATTAAAAACATTTTTTTTTATTTTCACTACTTACCTTTCATTCTCAGCAGATCTCTCAAAAAATGGAAGTTATTAAAGAAGATGCTTTTATTTATAATGTCTTTGCTTGTATAGATATTTATTTATTGGTCTTGTTCCCTCGATTTTTAAATCTTTATATCCCTGCAACAGCCCATGAGCTACCTGCAGCTCTTCAAAGCTTTTTATTTTCGGCGCAGATATAATATGTGATGATGTTTGCTCATCAAGTTTGTCAGCTGCACTCTTTTTCTGAACTTCTCTTCTTAGCAAACTTTGTCTTCTATCATTAAAAGACTTAATTTCTTTACTTTCTACTCTTAAGGTTTCTTTTTTTGCCCCTTCTCTTTCTATTTACTCATCTTCTTTAAGTCGCTTTTCTCCCAACTTGGTTTCCTCTAAGTACTGATGATACTTACTTCTTGCATTTCTTCCATAGGCAATGAGCTCTTTTATGATTTGGACATAGGCAGGTTTATTGCCATAGAACCTCAAAGCGTCTAAACACTCAATTGTACATTCAAAGCTCTTTCTTTCATAGCAGCTGTGTTTTGTTTGATCACATGTCCAGATGTTGAAAATCCTCTCTCAACATCAGAATTACCATGTGGCAATGAAAGACAGGCTTCAACTACTTTTGTTACTTCCTTGTATGTCGTGGCATTCATTAAATTATTTACTTCAAAAACTTATTTCAAAAATGTTTCAAGTTAATCATCAATTCCTATGAGTGATCAAGTTAATCATCAATTCCTATGAGTGATCAACTTAATCATAATTCCTATTAGTGTTTCTGTGTATATCTTCTTCCATTCATCGATCAAGCAGTTTGTGTGGACATCAAAAGGTATAATCCTCGAAATTTTCAGAAGTTTTGCTTCACTGCTGGTAGCTTGAGAGTTTTCTGATTTAATAAAAGTAATATCATGAAGGATATAGTCTCTTTTTATGTTTCATTTCTTCTGGAGGTATTTCCCAGTTATAATGAAGTGTTTCTGAACTTTTGACTTGAAGTTAAGGGCTTTCAATCCTTTAAATTTTTTTTTTAGATCACTCTGGACTTCCTGACTTATATAAATGTTGTGAAGGTTTTTTAAAGAAAGGAAAAGTCCCAATTTGTCTCAGATTTGCAAACTATATTACTAAATTCCCTCAAAAGTGCGTCCAATTGCTTGTACAACACATGAATCTTGGGAGTTTCTTTTAGAAAAATGAGAAAGAACTCTGATAACATATTAGCACTTGATATGAAGAATTTCACCTTTCATCAAAAGATTTTTAAGTACAAAGAAATTATTTTCTAGAACTGGTTTTTCATTATTGATTTCTTTTGCAGTGATAAAAATTCTAGAAAATATTTTGTTACAAAAGGCCATTGCTCCAGGAGTCGAACAGTTGATGGTCCTAGTGTCAACCACCTTGAGGATACATGTTTGATAAAAACTTTGGAAGGAAGTTGAAGAGCATGTTGAATACTCATTCCTGAAGTATTCTATACTTGCTGTGAAATCACGAAAAAAATGTTAAACCAATACAACAAGTTCAGACAAAGATTCCACAAATTCATCCAGGCCCTTTAGTTTTCAAAGACATCAGGTAAGAATTTCTTCAACTTGCCTAAAAATTTATAATGAAAATCATACAGATGTACATTAATTGTCCATAAACATTTTGTTTACTCATTTTTAGGGACTTAAGGGACCTAGAGTTTAAAAAATGTGACTTTTAAGGACTTTATTTTAGTTTGGAGACTTTTAGAGACTTTAGGGTCCGAGTATGAACCTAGCATTCCTATCCTATTAAAAGAATTATTATGTGTGTACAAGCTGACTAAGAATAAGAGGCGGTATAAAAAAACAACCTAACTCCAACTCTCTGATAACGACAATCCATTATAAATAAAACCATAATAAACTACTCGGCCACCACTGAGTGGGCGGGTTCAGTCGCCATGTTTTAGAAACTTGATAGTCTTGCCTTGTAGACCAGGTGGACAGTTCTCATGAAGCGGTCGAACTTGACTGTTTTCTTGGAAGAATCAATAGCTTAATTGCAGGGGGAAGGGAAAGTGGTACTATATTTTGTTCGGTTTATGATCGGTTAGATTATTCCTTGGGTGGGAAAAGAATGAACACGGTCAAAACGAAGACTTGGTTATTGGGTGTAAGGATTGACCTTATGAATTTCTTACTGAGAATTTCCTGTCAAATAAAGTTCGCTCTGCTAACGTTCACCTTCTGTAATCGTATTAGGTACTTTTACATATTTTCTTATACTAGTATAAGTGCTAAGGTTTAGGGAATGGGTTGGTAATTAGACAAAATTCACTCTCATTGAGGGATAACATGTTGGGAGCTATGGCTAGCGTACCAATTCTAGATTCGAACCCAAACCCTAAGTCAATGGTAACCTTGAGCAATGCGTGTGACATCTTTAGACCACGTTCCTATCGGCTAAGGATGATTTTTGTTTGTCAAAAAAACAATATATTCCTATGGTATTTTGGACATTAAAATAAATTATTATTAAAAATGGTTTTATGGTGTTTTGGAATATAGAATAAAAATGCATTTTACTGCATGTTATGAATTTTGAGATTGAATTATTACATACACGCGTCAGGAGTCACGTGGTATAAGATGCAAATATTACAAGATACTGTAATGTTGGTGATGGGGAGATGAAGGCTCGAATCTCGGGTGGGTGAACTGAGGATGACTTTCAACTTGGGATTTATAGCTGATGTTTTCATATTTCCTCTTCACGCTAAAATGGGAGTAGGTCAACTCAAATAACTTCCTTAGCCTTATCCAATAAATAATAAATTAGTTAAACGAAATACTCCCCCCCCCCTCCCCAAAAGAAGTGTAATATTATCTCCATATAGTCGTCAAAATGTAGGTGCACTATCAGATATTAATATAGGATAACTAATATAGTAGAAAACCACAAGGAAGATACCCTCAAATCGGGGGAGCATGGGCTATTTTGTCAACCACTTATGGTATGGTTTGCCAATGATGAGGAGGTAGAGGCTTAAATCCTGGGTGGGTGTACTAATGATAGTTTCTCCTAGGTGTTTTCATACTTTTCCACAGTGTAAATATGGGTCCTCTAATATGCATCTTCCTCATTCATCCCCAGTAATTTAATTGTGCAGATAGCCCGGATCAGGAAAAAATAAGAACTAAAAAAAAAAAAATAGCATACTTGTTACATATGTCAGTGGAACTTTTCCCTCAAATTATGGACTAAGTCTGGGCCCATATTTTAATGTATGACTAATAGTACATTGTGAATAGCGCATATTTTACAGTGTGGAATTTATAGTAAATGTACGTGGACGTTATTACTAAAGTATTGCTCAATAAGATTAAGTTTTGTTCCTATAAGCTAACCTAGCCACTTTACTCTAATTAAATTAATTTTAATTAGTTGATCATAGGAAAATAAAGTTATTTAAATTGTATATTAAGAGAAAAAATTAACTTTATGTTGGACTGTACTATTAAATCAAATTTGATTTTTATTTGACTGATTTTATTACTATCATGAAATTTAGGGTAGGTCTCTCTTCTCAATAACTGAATAAAACTTATAATATGAGCCTTTTATTAATTACAAGCATATTTTTCGAATTGTTAACAAAGTAAAAACTTTAAATAGACTTTACATGACAGTTCGAACATGACCAGAAAATTATTTCCTTCTGCTGTATATTTGCATTTAATGAGCTAAAGCTTATTCTCGAATTCTAATTGGCTGATAGCATCAATTCCAAAGGCTTTCTATGTTCAAGTTCATGTACAGCCCATATCACATTCACAAAGGTTTAATTATATAGAGAAAAAAACATTCTTTGTGTTCTATTCAATAATCACTACCTATTTATAAACGCTATAGTTGAAAATAATATGTTTCAACTGTTTGTGCACTACTTGCTATTAGTTATCCATGCATATAAAACTAGAATTACTATAGCTCTATAAGAGTATTCGGATGAATTGTTCTTTATATCCGTTTGGGTGGAAATACAACCCTCAGCGTGTAAACGACCAGCAAAATTAATATTATTATTATTATTATTATTATTATTATTATTTTTATTATATTTATTATTTATTATATTATTATTATTATTATTATTTTATTATTATTATTATTTTATTATTATTATTATATTATTATTATTATTATTATATATTTTATTATATTATTATTATTATTATTATTATATTATATTATATATTATTATTATTATTATTAGCACCGCGTCTTACTACCTGTTCGGGCTGTACGCACTTACGCTAATGTGTAATGGTAGGGTGATTGTGAGATGAAATGAAGGACCTACAGTTTAACGTGGAATCCGAACCACGGTGGAGGGCTGGTATTCCCCACATTCACAAGAAGTCTTGTCAGAGGTGAAGGAAGGGTTTGGCAATCAGATAAATCTTTGCCGGGGCCGAGGATCGAACCCCGGTCGCCAGCATAGAAGTCTGACATCTTACCCCTAGACCACCAGGTCACCTACCAGCAAAATTAATACAGCTACTGTTATTAGAACTACATAAAAACCAGGATCAAACAATTCAATTCCTCGAATAATTATTCCAAAATTAATGAAGGCCTGCTTCAGATAAGCCTGAGATATTTATTTAGTTATTTTGTTTTACATTTAAAAGTCACTTTAATTTGCTTACATCTCTATAGGGGATGCAATATCAGAATTAAATCATGTGAGAATAGGCTGCTACCTAAAACTAAATCTATCAAAACTCTAATTCTTCATTTTAAACAAATGTATTGGAAAACCTTTAAATTCCCAGTAATGTTAAATCCCAGTAGAGACAGTGAATACTTGTGTGAAAAGTGCTAGTAATGGCAAACATTACTCAACAGTGCCACGTCATATATTTTTAACACCCTACTTCATCACATAACCATTTTTTATTTTATTTTTTGTACGCCCTTCCTATTCATACCCTGAAAGTTGAACAATGAAATTGATTGACCTATTTGCTAATCTGCTCACACCTCATTTACCGCACAGAGCTTCGGCCCGCTTCGTTTACTGTCGAAACGCTACTGCAAGTTATTACCAAGCACCGTAAGGTCGAGAATCCCATGATGAAACGTCATCGATAGACCTCTATGAGTGCACCCCAAGGGCATTGTGCTAAAAGTTCACTTGAATTTAAAAAAAAAAAAAAAATCGGCCGAGTTGCATTTTAACCAATTATTTGGATGTGTTTATAAAATTCGACCGTGTCCTGTTCATTGAAGAGTGTAAAACACAGTTTATCAGTATAGTGCTGTCACATTACCCAATGTACCATGCAGCATTACGTTTCAAACGAATAATTAGTCACTGCTTTGAATTAATAATACAGATTATTCTAGCCTGTATACTGAAATTATACAAAATAACTCAACTGTATCTCGGAATTATCGCAATGGAAACAATACACGTTAGGCCCTTCACAAACATTTGGAAAACTCGCATTCATTTAGGCATGAGTACTATTTTTACAAAACATATTTGTACTAATACAATTATAGTTTGATAAAAAAAAGGTGTTATGTTACGTAGCCCCCTCCCTCTTTAAATATGTGTAGTTAATACGTGTATTTATCTAAATAAAAAGCGCATTTCATTCTTCTAACATTCTCTTAGTGAAGATTAGAAACAATTTAATAAATATATAAATATAGGCCCTAAATTATTGGAAATGCTTACGGATAACTTGTAATTTAACCCATTTATCTACAATATTTTACAGTCTAATAGTTGTAAATTTTGCACAGTGAAGGTTCGTGACCTATAAGGTAGGCGAGATGGCTGGGTGGGGATCTGGTTGCACCTAGAACTCATTACATTATATTTCATTTTCATTTTATTTATTTGAGATATTTAGCGTGGACTTTCTGAACCAACTTATTATATCAGCACACGACTTATAAACTAACTTAAATCTAAAACAGGCACAACACATAGCCCCTAGATGTTAATTCATTACTCTGAAAAGGTACACCCAACTTTCACCAATGATACATTTTTGGCCATCCCAAGAATCGAAACCTGGGACCCTTGGCTCAATAGACAGAAACGCTACTAACTGAGCTAAGGTGTTGGCCTTATTACTAAAGCTATCAATTCTTAGATACGGTTAAGTGCGTGGGTATAAGAAGAGAAGGTAAAGTAAAATATGTTAACAAATTACTTGAGTTCACCTTAACATTATTTCTACTATCTTCTTGATAAAAAATGAAAATAAAATCCAAACAAATAATGGAAGTTGGAAATGAAAATCATTCAATAAAATGAATGGATGGATAAAAATTTCAAAGAAAGATGAAGTATTAGTAAAGGCTTTTATTATAATAAAGAAGGTTCGGGTAGGAGTACTTACCTAAAGTAAAAACGGCCATAGCTTTACAATGTTATTTTAAATTTTAAAAATAATATGTAAGCAGTTACTCCAATATATCAGCTCCTTTTAAATGCAAACACTGTTTGGCTAAAGTTCTTAAAATAGGTAGAAATTATTTTTAGTACAAAACTGTATTCTGCGTGCTCTTGAACGTCTAGGCGGGCAAGAGTACAAACTGCGTCGACCATGTGTCCACCACTCTTGACATTAACAGTGGTCACATATGTAAGGCCCACATTTTCTCATTCTCAGACTCACTATTTAGCTATCATCTTACCGGCACAAATTTTCCTTTCATCTTATCCTCCCTTTTTCTCTTTATTTCCTCTCGCATATGTTTCTTTTCTTCAATCTCTCTCTCTCTAGAGCTTTGCAACTTTTCTTAACTAGAGTTAATGAAACTATTTCTGATTTTTGTGATTTCTTTCCTCACCCACCTCCCTATTGAGGTTCAGTTTGGTATAAATTAGAGCTCAAAGATCGGCGTGTGGCGTTGCTGAATGAGTGAACATGTAAAAGTACTTGGTTGGCTATGCAAGACTAATCCAGCTTCTTTATTAGCTTGAGAAGGGCAGCATGCTAGAAACTGCGCAGAATCATCTGCTTCAGAGCTGAAATGATCCCCTAATATTGTGGTGACAGAGCAGATACTTGTTGGTGAATCTTGTTTATTACCATAAAACAACAAGTTGTGCCAAATTGGTCATACGCGTTAGAATTTAATCTCGTGCCCCTTCAGCGGGGAGGGGGAGGGGAGCATCTATGACTTGGGATCATTGATTATCACTGACCACTGCCATCTTGCTCGTGGAAAGTGACCAGAGACGGGGAAAACCGTTATAGACCCAATATTTTTGATATAAATAAGGATTTTGGAAGAATTGCAATGCCAAGAATAGCAATTGCATTTAGTCGTTTAAGAATACTCAAATAATGGGGGTAAGAGTTCGCACGAATTCTTACCCGATACCGTACTGATGACTCTTACCCGACATTGTAAGTTTTCTTTAAAATGCTGGTAGATGCCATAACATTTCACTTTAGAAGAAAATGTTGCAAGGGTTGCAAGATACAACCATAAAAAAAAGTTGTTGCGCTACTGTAGAAAGTTTTACTCCTTGTAGCGTTCACTAATTCCTTAAGTTTTAAAGCCAAAATATTACATAAAAAGTATAAAAAATTGTTTCTTAGCTATACAAATTTCAGATCACGAGTAAAACTGTTTACCTAACTTTCACTATAACCACACATAGTTTTCCGCCAAGTCTTATCAACTTTGTAGAAATGGCACTGCCTAATCTTAGACGATGCGTATTCTTGTCCGAACCTCCTTTATTAAAGTATTAACATATTTTTCTCACATCACACAGAACGTTATTTGAGAAGAGATCTGGATTAGATGTTATTTATTTATATTAAATTATTCGATAGTATTTCAGGTGTTATTTCCCCTCTGGATATATTAATTCAATTGAAAGCATTAAACTTATAATATCAAGATTGCTCTCGTTCCATTTAAATAATTGGATTTTCTTAGATAAATACAACTAAACATTTTTCAAAACTGAACATTTTCCAACTTTATTAAGATGTGTATTTTTAGGTGGCTGTCATCAATACGCACAGCCGACAAGCACCACTTTCACTACGAACAAATATTAAATTATAATTTAATTATAAACAGAAACTGTATCGCTGCTGTGGTGTAATTTACAGGACATAATTTAAATAGTAACTTTTAAGCTAATATTATTATTGTTTTGATTTTTATAAATTGTGTTCCTACTAACATGAAATTTAGCATGATCGCATTTAGGGTGAGATAGTTTATAGTGTATATCAAAAATACCTTGATTTTCTTATGAGTAAATATTTGGAGCACATTCAAAAAATACAAAATAATTAATAGCTGCAAAAGATACGATCTGACGTATAAATTCAGTAAAGTTTAACATAATGCATTTTTATAGCAATCATATTGTGTCTATTTGAAAGAAATTGGCGTGTACTTTATTGTATGTCGAATGTCTATAGTTTATAATAAATACACATCATACATACATACATACATACATACATACATACATACATACATATACATACATACATACATACATACATACATACAATACATACATACATACATACATACATACATACATACATACTACATATACATACATACATACATACATAATACATACATACATACATACATACATACATACATACATACATACATACATACATACATACATACATACATACATACATACATACATACATCATACATACATACATACATACATACATACATACATACATACATACATACATACATATACATACATACATACATACATACATACATACATACATACATACATACATACATACATACATACATACATACATACATACATAGCTTATCAATACACATAATCCTTCACCTGTTCCTACACTTTTCCATTTATTTAATCTGAAGATCATTTCCTGATCTGTCCTTATCAAAAACTATCACCTTAGTTTTGGAGGCATTTATACGAGGATCTATTCTGCCTGTCACCACATTCAAACAATTTAATGAATTTCGCAAATCACCTCATTCTCAGCAATTAATAGTGCATCATCTGCATATAGCAACACAATCACATTCACAGTGTCAATGTATTTACAACCACGTCATCATAAGTACGCTTTTACAATCATCCATATATACATTAAAAAGTCATAGGAGACAATACATAAACTTTCTAACAATGTTCAATGTCAAACCATTCTCTCAAAGCTCCATCCCCCATAACGCATGCTTTACTTCGTCATACACCGCCATAATTTCAATTACTAGCTTTGCATCACTCCATACTATCTCAGAACATTCCATAACATATTCCTAATCACCCGATCGTCCGCTTTCTCCAAATCAATTAATGCACACTAAACTCTCTTCATTACTATCATATATTTCTCAATCAATTGTTGCAATTTAAATAGC
Source organism: Timema cristinae (assembly GCA_039000515.1). Classification (NCBI taxonomy): domain Eukaryota; kingdom Metazoa; phylum Arthropoda; class Insecta; order Phasmatodea; family Timematidae; genus Timema; species Timema cristinae. Next base: position 45,603,479 of record JBCFYV010000935.1, on the reverse strand, counting down.
TGGTTCATTAAACTTCTACCTGGCATAAAACCACATAGCACACAACAAAACTAGTCCGCAGTTTTCTTTTACCCACCCTCTCATTAAAACTAGACCAAAAATTGTATATGTAAAACTCCACAAATTAAATACCCTATAATTTTTACATTTACTCTTTGTGACTTTGCCTTTGTACAAAGAAACAATTAGAGCATTCTTCCAGTCATTAGGAACCTTCAAAATCCCAGCACATGCCTTTAACAACTCGCATAATCTGGCAAGTAGTGCCATGCCCCCACGCTTAAGTATTTGACTTGTGATTTCATCTACACTTGCAGCTTTGCCGTTGTTTGATACTTTCATAGCTTTTATTTTAACACCTCAGCCTTGTTCATTAATTCACTCATCATAACATTTCCCTATTTTCTGTTACTTTATCAAGGCTTTCCCATACAGTTGCTAAAATCACCTCCTGCATCGCTCTCTAATACTGTTTACATCCCAGTTCATTTCACCACGTTCATTCTGAAAGCCATAGTTCTCTCCTTGCACTCCTAGTTTCGTTATATGTACCCACTTCCAGAACAGCTTATTTCCTTCAAAATCCTTCTGTATTCTTTCTTTTAATTTCATTTGATCTTTACTCTCCTATACTACTTTATTTGCATTCATTTTTTTCTTGTATATGTCCCAAACATCTTACGTCATGTTTCATTCTTCACAGAAATCCTTGTTTGTATGCTTTTATCCTTTAATTCGCAGTTTCTTTAACATGTTCATCCTACCATGCATCTATGATTAAGTTTCCCAACACAACAGTCCAAACACAACTTTCACGCAAACAACTACAGCCTCTCTTATACTGTTCCAATCACCTTTTAAATCATTAGCAAATTTCTCGACACTCCATCCATGCTCTTGTAAATTTAACTTTTTGTCCAGAAATCTTTCATGATGTTCTTTTAATATAATATTTTGTTACTTTATAGAAATTTAATAAGCATTGAGAACTCCCCTTAAATAATTAAGAAAAATTAAAATTAGTAGATTATATATGAAACTAATAAAAAAAATTGCTTGACACAAAAATTATTTACATATTATTTTATAGATTCCAGCAAATATAAATGCACACACACATACACACATCACCACATACACACATCCGCACACACATAACATATGCATACATACATACATATCATACATACATACATACATACATACATATACATACATACATATGCATACATACATACATAATGCATACATACATACATATGCATACATACATACATATCATACATACATAGGCCTACATACATATACATACATACATACATACATACATAAACATACATACATACATACATTACATACATACATACATACATACATACATACATTATTTATCCAAGAGTTAAAATAACTTTACCAATTAAAAGTACACTCAAATAAATAGTAATTATTCTCATACATAATTTATTCTATTGATAGCGTCATCTTTCGATTTGTAGCGAAAAAAAACTGAAAAGATCGAAGAGAAGATATTTAATTGTTAATATTGTTCGTCTCTTTATTCTACTGTGTATAATATGTTCTTTCAATCGTAAAATGCTGTAACCGTTATCATAATATAATAGCTTAGCTACTTAATCCAATCATTTATGAATTTATCTTAAGATAAATTGTCTTCTTATTTAATAGAAAATGTTTAAAAAAAAACTAAGTTAAATCCCAATCATTTTATATAAAGAGAAATAATACTTAAACGAGAAAGAGTACGGTGAAGAAAGCGACGGACGAGAAAGTGTTGGAGTAAATAAAACAACTAAAGAATCCTGTTAGAAGAGAGTATGTTATTACGAGGAGCGCCGGTAGCACTAATGGTTGCAGTTTGGGTACACCACCAGTGGACGGAATGCCTAGGAATGGTAGAAAGAGAGAGAGAGACTATACCAAGGTAATGAAATTAAAGAAAAAGACGAGAGTGAACGGGAAACATGCGGGAGCTAGACGTGCAAACCGCCCTTGGGTATAGCCTACGTTGTTCGTAACAGGAGACTGTTAAATAGGTTCATAACCCGACGAAATGGTCGTACTTGGCGTCTATTAACGGTCGCATAGCGAAGAAATGCAGTTATATTTTCTTCTTCATCATAAGACACTAAATTTAATGGTGCACTATTGAGCTAGAGATAAGGTCCTGGTGAATTCTAATGGGAATATGTTTTGAAATACATATCTTGAAATAGTCAACCCATGCACGATATAGCAATTCTATTATAATGGTTGACGGTTAAAAAGCTGGATTTACTTAATTAATGTAACATGATAAGATTATTTGAAGAAATTCTAATTTAATATAAGTTGATTAAATATTAATGATTTTTAGATATTTAGAAATATTAATAGCTAAGGTAAAATTATAAACTATTTATATATATTTTAAATATGCGACATTTTAAGACAAGAATTATTGTAGGTCTTTGAAGCCCAAAAATATTTAAATTTGTTAAAAGGAATATTATATTATAATAATAATAATATTATATAATAATTTATAAATGATTAGTTTAGGATCGCGTTTTACTATACATCAAGGCTATACGCTTTTGTTACAATTAAGATAATGGGTAAATGATTAGGAAGGCTACATTTAGAGGAAAAGTACCCACATTTGCGTGGAGAAAGAGATAAACCGTTTTAGGGCCAACAGTACACCCGACTAGGATCGAACCACAATCTTCCAGTCATCTCCAGTCAAGTCTATTGCGAGATTGACGCCATCAAAGCAGGTAATAGGGAGTAAAACTTTTGTGCGTTCCATCGGAGAGACATTGGAGCACCACTACATTCCCCAAACAGGAGAACTTACTCCATAAAGAGGTTACAGCTAAAAAAGTATATATTTATTAAATAAGTATCTCTGTGATTATAAGAATGACTAAATCTTATAAAACATAAATATTTTCTAGAGAAACTAGCCCTGGAAAAAAGCCGGCCCAAGCAAAACATATGTTAGGTAGTCAGTTAACACAAAAGTTAAGCACATTGAGAACTTCTGACAAGCCCTAGAGGATTGCTAACCAAATTACGGTGTTGATTGAAAATGTGGAAAGTGGGGTTGGGGCTCTCCCAACCACACTCAATACAGCTCAAGAGGGTGGGGATGGGGTGGGTGGAAGTAGGGAATCGAAATAGCTTTAACGATCTGCGCGGGGTGGGAAGGGGGGGGGTTGGTAAGCTCGAAGGCTGCTGGCTGGGGAGGACCGTGAGGAAAGGGAGTCTGGAGGGCGCGGGGTTGGATTGATGGTTGATTGAAAGTACTCACACTTTCAAAATGAAGAGGATACTTGGAAAACCACTAATTTCATGAGAAAAATACTGTGGAGCACATCTTGATCGACTGATATCCCTATGAGGATCCCACTATGTGCGTAAATTAAAGACAAAACTAGGCTGGCCTTCACACACATAAGTTAAAAGAATTAATTATAAACATCTTGTGTATGAAAAAAATCAAATATTTATTTAAGACACAAACTAAGTATATTTATTTACTTTAATTTAAAATTAGTTTAAAATGTCAATGATTTTATAATAATATATTCTATATATATATATATATACAATACCTGAATTTAACTGGTTCAGTGGCCGCATGGTCTAAGGCACTACTCTCGTGTTGTACTAGACTGGCGATGACGGGAAGTTCTAGGTTCGAAACTTGGTCGGGTGTATTAAGGGTGGTTTTAGCAAAATTGTTTCCCACTCTCTTTTGTCTCCAACCAACACTTCCTCAATATAACCTTTCTTGTCCCTCAAACTATAAGCGTATTCAGTCATAAGTGTATAACCTGAACGGTTATTAAGACGCGTGATAAGGAAAAAAATCTAAACTTGTCTGCATTTATTTATTTTATTTTTACTTTCCACTCATATATTTGTAAATTTTTCACAACTACCAAAAAAATTAAATTTATAACTAGCCTACGTGTACGAATTATTTTTTCAATATAATGGTTCTATGGCTTTTCGAAATAGATTCCATAACAGTCTGGATGCTTTTTCATAAATATGTAAATAAAAATGGATGGAAAAATAAAAATGTATAAAAATACTTGCTATAACTGAACAAATAAATTTTCAGCTCATTTTGATAAACTATAGGGCCTAATGTATAATTTACACTTTACTGGAAATCTATACTTTTCTTTTAAAACAAAAGTTGGTAGATATAACAAATATAGCTAAATCCGTACCAAGATAAAAAATGATCTTTTTAAAATTAATATAAAGGAAATCTAAAATATTCAAAAATAAAAGTATAAATTGATTAAAGTTAGTTCAATATAAAATCAAAGCCATTAATAGTTTTTTTAGACGTAAAAATACAAATAAAAGTCTATAAAATAACATATTAATATTTAAATAGAAAACTTCCCTCAATATATATTTACTTATGTCTTTAAGTTGTATTTAGATAAATGACTCAAGAATACATTATTTTTTTGAACTTTTCAGACTTTAAACTGAGAAGTGAGCTATTTTTTTGTTTCGGTAAGTGCAAGACTAGTGAGTTAGTTGAAACAAAAGGTTTTTTTTTTAAATTCTAGCCCAGACTGTACTGGTGGTAGTGTCGAATCAAGGCAAGGTACCATTGTAATGGGGAGATTGATTGAGCTTGATTTGAGTTGGTTGGGGGGAAAAAACCTCACGGTTGAAAAGAGGAAAATGGAAAAAAAAGATGAAACGAAAATAGTTTTCAGTGGATTAATGTGATGAGTGAAATTCTAAGCCATAAAATGGGCATCAAATCAAAGTTGAGATATTAATTATGTGTGGTTTTTATCAACTTAAAATTATTGAAATAATACCTTTCACAAACATGAAAATTTTTATTAATTTCGAACGGTTTAAAAATTAATATATATATATAATTAAGTAAGCTTATTAACTTTTAGTAACTGTTATTTACCGTTCCAAGATATAAATAACCCCCTTAATATATTTTATTGGAAATACTTTAGGTTTATATTTGTGATAGTTTATACAATATTAAATTATACTTATTATTATTAGCACCGTGTCTTACTACCCGTTCGGGTAATATGCACTTACGCTAATATGTAATGGTAGGTTGATTGTGAGATGAAATGGAGGACCTACAGTTTAACGTGGAATCCGAACTACGGTGGAGGCCTGGCATTCTCACATTCACAAGTTGTGGTTGATACACGTCTTGTCAGAGGTGAAGGAAAGGTTTGGCAATCAGATAAATCTGTGCCGGGACGGAGGATTGAACCCCGGACCCGGCATAGAAGTCCGACACCTTACCCCTAGACCACCAGGTCACCCAATATTAAAGGAAGCATTAATTTATCCAAGCTTATACATTTCAAGGCACGTTAATTTACATATATAAAACATTGTAATTTAATTTAATAAACTCAATTCAATGACTTTTATCTGGTTTCAAAGATTGGCTAGGCTATCACTATACACATTTAGGTATACACTGTAAAATATGTTATTCAATAAATTATATACATATATATATTTTTGTTTGATAAATCCTTTTTGTTAATTTAATCACATTACTTGACAATGTTTAATGGACATGATATTTTTTAAATATTTAATAGCATATACATCTTAATTGAAAGCGGGTTCCGTTTATTAATATGTGTCCAATATTTTAGGTTGACGTAACCTTAAAATGTATGTATGTATATTAATTATCATTATTTAGTCATAAATTCAGTTCATAAAATACGTCCCAATAACTTCAATTACTTCACGCTTGCACCCTCCATCAATTTCTCCCCCTCCTCAGAAAACTACCTTCCAGCTGATCCACATACCCACTCCTTCCAGGTCATATATCTCTATCAATTTCCACACTCCCCTCGACAAGATCCTACATGCCTTCCCACAGGTTTCTTTAACGACAAAATCTTCATCTTGCACTAGATTCAGACCACTTGGGTACCTATCCCACCCCCCTTTTACCCCTTTTCTATTGCTAAACATCATCTATTCCAAACCACTTAAACTTCTCCCGGAACCAACGTATTTCATGGCGACTGCCACTACTCGTTTCAAGGAATATATTCCTAAATACTTTTCTCTTCCTCTTACTCTCCTTCAGCACTAAGCTGGTATCCGGATTATCGACTGACAGAAAGGACAAAACGAAGAGGAATAAAGCCCAATACAACGAAGACTTCCCCTTTACATAGAAATATTTTGCAAGACCAAGGACTATTGGGGATGTAGCGACACGAGAAAAGATAAGGGTTTTTTGCAGTTTTGATTGACTGTACAACTGATTTTTGTTCAAAATAAATTAAATATTTCTTCTTCGTAGAAAAATTGAGTATAATTGTCTTCACACGGTTATACCAACTGTTGGGAATATACGTTGAGGGTGTCTTGGAATTGAATGAAAATCTTTTCTTTTCATTTGAAAAGTTTGTCATCTAATGGCCCTATGCTCAAATGTTCAACCACTGTTGATATCACCACGTGAAGAAAATAAACTCTCTCTTTGTCGTGAAGAACATATTTTATTTGGATATAAAAAAAAGCAAGCACGCTGATCTTTTCTCACCCTCCCTACATCTCCACCTTAACGATCAGTCCTCAGAGACCACAAACAAACATTATCTGACCGAGCAAGTTACACTTTATCTTGTAGTTTTACGTCAGATAATATGATTTGCAGCGTCACTCTTGATATTATCAATACGTACGAATTAACACTAATCATATAAAAAATTGTTACCACTGATGACCACAGGACGTATGGTTGTATTTTTTAAATGTTTCTTCTTTTACAACACCATAGCTCAGTCGGTAGCATATATGCCTTCTGAGCTAAGGGTCATAGGTTCGATTACCAGCATGGCCAAAAAATTTATCATTGGTGAAATGTGGGTTTACGCTTCCACACTGATGAATTAAGGTTGGGGACTGGATGTTGTGCCTATCCTAGACATAAGCTAGATTGTAATGCATATGAAGCTACGACAAGTCTAGCAAGCGGGTAGAGGAAAATATATGGTTTGAATACAAAACTGACCCAGGTCACAGACTGAAAACAGTAATGGATGTAAAAAAGTTTCTTCTTACATCTACCATACTAACAGATCAATTACCTATTAAAAATTACGTTTCTCTAATCAAACGCAAATGAAACACACATCTTCCAAAATTCATCGATACAATAGCCTACTTTATTAATTCTTTGTACAGATCAGAAGATAAAAGTAAGGACGCGTAAAGTATAATACTAAATAAGGGCTATTTTATTTACAATATAGGCACCTTTATAAGGTAGAAAAAAACCACCCCTTCGTTTCTGGGCACTGTGCTCGGTAACGATGGTGTAGACCACCGTTATGTTCGCAAGCTTCTAGCCTACTCTAGTATAAACAAAGCACCATTATAGCAGGGAGGCCGAGGGGAGGGGAGGGGGGAAATAATAGGTGGCATTGCGGTAACGCATTCCGTTTCCCAATGCCCTTGTTCTTTAAGGGTTCTCTGGGGTTATTCTAGAGAGACTTGCCCATTCACCGGATAGCCCACCAGTGTGCCATCGCATGAAGAAGGAGGTGAAGGGGGGGGGATGGAAAGGGGGCTTTGCTACCCATTTATTTGTTTGTTTGTTGCGAAATAAAAGTAAAAGAACAGGTGTAGACTCACCTTATTTTGTTTTGTTTAACGAGAGCAAAAGCCAGAGAAGCAGAGCAACGTTACTTTGAAGCGATACAAGTTTAATCAAATGTTTCTCCTACTCTTGTTAAGAATTATTGTAGGCGTAAAAATAAATTAGATCAAACATCAGGAAGTATTGTGAGTGGTACAATCATTATTATAAAATCGGTACCAATACTACTATATTTTAAAGTGATTACTTCAGTTCTATTTATTTGACGTGTAAAAGTAGTTTTGAGTAGTTAGTAATATTGCTAGAAACTGATTTTTAACTATTAATCTAACTATAGTCCACATCGAGGGTTGGCAAACTTTTTGGGACCTAGAGTCTAATTACAGACCTATCATAGGTCCTGTGAGAACACTTTTGTTTCTTTACTATAAACTTGGTTTTTAAAAATTCGTCTATTCCTCTTATATTCCTAAAATTAATTATTTCCTCAATACTTATGTCCCCTCATATCTAACAAGAAAATATTGAATGAATAAATTGTGAGTTTTCAAATTCAACTACGAATTGTTCTTATAGAGTTATAACAACTTTAAAATATCTATAACTATTACGAAACATAATAAATGTGAAGATAGCTGAGCACTGGATTCTTGCCAGAGGCAGGGTGTTTCCAGTTCAACATAATTTTGGATTGTGATGATTTTCATTTCTAATGTAGAAGAATTTAGATGATGAAAGACAGGGTTTCCTGAGGTTTATATTCGACAGTGCAAGGATAAGATTATACTAAAATAAATCTTTAAGCTAGTTCTAGTTTTTCAAAGATAGCAAATCTTCATGTTAACTCGGATCTCAGATTATTTATTTATATTATTTGTATTGATGGCTGCCGTTTTTCTAATCAAAATTATTACCACCCTTTCAAAGGAAGGGCTGTGTTTAAAATCACTTTTAATAATAAAATAAAATTATAAAATCAGTTCCACAAAATGTATTTTTACGGAAAATGGTTGAACTGCAGAAATTATGTTTTTTTATATCTTAAATCTGAATGTTCAAATTTAGTCCAATCAAACGATTGTATCTAGAAGAAATGCAAAGTACAGTATATTATCAATCACAGACCCTCTAATGTTGGGTCGTATTCATTAATTTTTAGAAAATCTTTTATTTGAGGAATCATCAACAAACTTCATTTTTAAAAGCAAGGTGTTGAAAAGATCCTTAAAACAACCTTAATGACATTCTCCATATTTAACGATCTAGTTTTCCTACACAATCGACTGAAAATTGCCGTGTGATCGATTCCTGGTCTAGATTATTCAAATTCTAAAGGTAGACAATGTTATCTTAAGCTTATCAAAGATAACGTGTTTTATATATTATTAAAAAGATTTTTGGAAATTTTAAAAACCCTATTATAAATAGTTTGTAAATTGTTTTGATATAAATTAAAATATATATTTTATTTTTGACCAACGCGGTGAGTCAAATTGATACTCATACTTAATCTGACTCAGGATTTAGTTGTTTGGCACCTAGCCTGCCTGATATGGGCGACTAAGAATATTTCTTACTCATCGTAGTTTACCTTCATTTCCTTAGACAAACACAAATGCTGAATTCGCATAAATTTTATCATCTATTTATCGTTCCTTTAGGCTAGACAGTCTTACATACTTATTACCCACCTAGTGGCGTAGTTGGCTAGAGCACTAGTTTCGTGTTGAGCTAGACTGCCAAGGATGGGGAGATCGAGGTTTGAGTCTCGCTCGGGTGAACCGGGTGTTGATTTTACTAAATGGTTTTCCTTTCTCCCTCCGTGAAAATGCGGGTTCACTTCCACTATATTCAATCTTCCCAATTCCTAATCCAATATCTAATTAATACTTAAGCGTATAACCATAATGTGTAGTAAGACGCGGAGCTAAGTATGATTAGTATTAATACTTACATACTTAAAGCCAACTTAATTTAAAATATTTTGCTCACAATTCAAGATGCCAATGACAAATATGCAAGTACTGCTGAGAAAAACATCTGATAAAAGTATATACTTTTTTTATTGAGGTTTTAAAGTGCATTTTCTGAACCAACGATTATAACGGCACAAGACTTATAAACTAACTTAAATCTAGAACCGACAAACATCCAGCCGTTAATTCATCAATGTGAAAGGGGAAATCCACATTTAATCAATTTTAAATTTTTCAGTTGTTCAGGAAATAAACCAGGGACCATTATCTAAGTAAGCAGACTCACTACCGACTGATATAAGGTGTTCGACGTCATAACTATTAAATAAATATATTTATTGTGGCCAAAATAAATTTCTGCTATTAAGGCCACAAAATTATTAACTTTAAAGGGGGCTTCCTTCATTCCTAGTCTTAAACAAACGTAGCAAACTAAATGATAGTTATATTCCACATCTCCTCTTAACCCAAGTCCTTGTTCGATAAGTTTAAAGAACCTTTTATTTAAAAAACGGAAGGAAACTCCAAATCTCTTGGAGCCGAGAACAATGAATGACATGTTTTTTGGCGGTCACGATTGCGTCTTAAGGGAGGCATTGTTGCTATTGTTCATGTTTGTTTCTTAACGACAGAGCTCCCCATGCTCGTCTACAACGATAAGCCCCTACCCTTAAATCTTTTAACTAGCATTTGAATGAAAGAATGTCATATAGTTTTAAAAATAAAAAAGTATGATTATTTTTACTTCCATACTTTAATATACACTAATGTGAAAACTTACAATAGTTGATAAAGAATAACTGTGTTAATTAATAATAGCTATTACAGCATTTTTCCGGTGATATATTGCATAAAAAAATTCAAAAATAAAAATATAAAACCGATTTAAAAGGAAGCCCGTATAGCAGGCGTGTTCAACTCATTAGACCTCATGGGGCACATTGAACTTGGAAAATAATGAGGGGGTTGCATTTCAGAATCACTATTGTACAATCTTGAATGTAAAAAAAAAAAATCTCAATTTTAAAATCTTTATTATAACAAAAATAAAATTATGATTGTAAAATAAATAGTCCTATATTTATTTACAAAAAATGTTAAACTTCATTTTTGCATAAAGTGTGGAGTGGCTTTACATCACTTATTGAACTCACGTTAAAAATAGATAAATGCGTAGCGGTAAATGTGATGGCTCAGGTGTTTGTTCCTTTTCATGAGCGAAAACACACTTGTGTACTTACAAATATTGCACATATTTGGTACGCAAATCTAACCATTTATGGGAATCAATCTTTGGTGAGTAAAGAGTAAAATTTAATTCACCAACCCCACTTGATAGATATCACAAAATAAAAACAAATCCCCATAAGTAATAATATAAGTAATAGTATAAGTAATAGTATAAGTAGTAAGTAGTAATAATATAATAGTATTCCCGCGACATTCATAAAAATATGAATAAGACCAAATTGTTTGTTAGTTCATCTGAAGGTCTGCGCGGCACACAGAATCATAAACCTGTCCACACGTGGCCCGCGGGATGCAAATTTGACATACCTGCCGTAGAATAAGTTAGTAACCATACGTCAAGTCATATGAACTGCAGCTGTCACTTTTATAGATATTATCAAAATCCCTAAAATAACACTAATGATATATTAAGATTTTTTTTCAATGTTGGCAAAAAAAAAATTGGGTTTTCTAAAACAGGATTTCTATGAAAATCAGGGTTATACTTCTACCACTCACTCTCAAAGTCCCAAATTGAATTTTCTGTCAGAGTCTAAAAAGCACACCAAGAGCACGGAACACTGCAAGAAATAGGTTGCTATTTTTGTTTTATATTAAGATTAAGGCTACCCGCTATAATGCACTCTCGTGGGTCTAAGTCAGGAACACTGTCCAATAACTTACCATATCATTTTTAAATATAGATGAAAGGGTTTCTTTTTATCCCGATAAGTGAACGCTGGGTTACAACAATTACGACTTATAACATGTTTGTGGTAGATATCTTGTCTAGTATTATCTTCACCAAAAATTTTAAGTGCTTTTTTACACGGCTTTTAAATTATACGTAGGGGCAATATAAAAGCTAATATCTAAGAAATTAGGAAAGTTTAGTTTAGAAGGAGTGTACCCGCGTTTATAATAAGTAAGTATGGGACACCCTTTGAATAAAACTAACTGGATTATACCCAACTGAGATTTTAAACACAATCTTTCCCTCATTAGAAGTCAATGCTATTGCAAGAGTGACACCTAATTATACTTTTATACCACAGAAGTGGATATTGTCATTCTTAAAATTTTCCATACAACCGTGATTGCTGGCTGAGAGTTTTCATTTTTCAAGTATTATATTATATTTACGCTAGCGACTCTTTCAAACAAATTGAATTATATTGAAAATGTGTGACAAGTTTAAAAAATATAGATGTTATTTTCTTCAACTTCGTTTCCACGAGAATTGACAGAAATTAAACACAAGACATTTATATTATCTAATAAAATATAAAAATATTTCCTTTCTAATCTAAGGTATATTCCATCACTCTTAAACCTGTTTGGATACAAAAGCTATTAAGTTCTACACACTAAAAGCAAATGTTTCATTGCAAACTCTGACCTTATTTTTTTTTCTTTTGTATTTGTACAACCTGTCGCCTACAATATAACCTTCATTAAAACTTTCCAAGAATATGTGCTTACTCAAGTAACCTAAGATAATTATAGATAATTTGATTCAGTTGTAATGATACCAATTTGGACCTCTCTCATATATTAATGCACTATTACAACTTATTTTTTCTTTCAAAATCAACTCCGTAGTAATAAAAAAAATCATGTGACGCTAGCTCCCTCTATCCAATAGGAAGCTAGCCTTCACAATATATGTAACCAGGACTATTTCTATTAGTTGGTTTTGACACTGGCGACAAGGGGGGTACAAGAGGCAAGAGGTAGGTCATATATAAGCTGCTTGTGCCTATGAATCAATTACAGTGAACACCATCACACAAGAACTTTGTAATCAAATACAGTAATATTCAGTGCCGGTAAAATATATAGTTGTAATATAACAAATAAATCATCTGTAATACAACTAAACTGTGTCGTATAAAATTATATCTTCCAGTGCCAAAGATAAAATCACTTTAATAAATCGTATGCAACATTAAAGGAGTTATTTATTCAATTAAAATATCAGATCGTAAAACCGTATCATAATAATTGGCTCTCGATCACGGGGCAATAAATACCAATTATTTTATAATACAAATCAAGTACGCAATTATATAACCAAAATACCTTACCACTTTAATAAGTGTTTGATCATGGGGCAATTATCAGCTAATTTAACGGTATCACTTTAATCGCCACAAATCGCTGATGCGTAAAGTTCTAATTGGCACCCAACGCGAACCGATTAATTCATAACGTTTTAATTTTTGCCCAACGTGGGACGATTAATTCATAACGTCATACAATAATAGAGTGAGAATATTGTAATAAATACATTTTAATATATATTTAGTATATGATTAAAGTATTTTTAAATGGTTTTACTGAATACAAAATAAATTAATGGTTATAATACTGTCACTAATTAAAACTGGGCCATTTGGTTAGGCATTTAAAAGCTACTGGAATTCGGTAAATTATGTCTACATCATCATTTCAAAATCAATCGTATTGTTTTGATTTACATAAGGCCTGCCTATTTAAGAATGTTTCAAATATAATAATAAATCCTTCTGCTCATAATTTTGAATATTTCATAAAAATATTTTTAATTTTGACAACTTTATTATTATCACTATCATGGATAACAATTATTTTAATTATTTTGCTATGCATCCTGTTTAATTTTCCAATTCTTTTAATTTCCCAAATTTTTAGATTTTATTTAAGGAAGGCCATACCAAGAAATATATATAGGGGGATTTTTTTTCCCTCGAATAAGAAATGTAAGTAAAATTTTAACCTTAAATTTATTTTGAAGATTTTTTTAAAATTATGATTAGGGTTATAGGTACTATTAATTTTATTATCTAATTCCATGGACTACTAACCTAGCAATCAGGAATAATACAAAATTAAATTATTAATAATGATTTCGGAGGGGTTTAAGCACCTAAAAATGTCACATACCCTTGGGTGCGGCCCTGGATTTAAGAGTTTAGTAGTTTATTTTAAAAGAATAGCACTAGGTCTTACGTGTATCATTTATTTTTAAAAACATAAATAAAAACATATTTATTAATTGTCTAGAAAAAAAATTGACATAAATGGTAGAAATAAAATTAGTACTTTACTTTAGCCTGAACATTGCGATTATATACTACAATATAAGCTAAGTATTTTTTTAAAGGTGTATCATGTAGTACAACGTATTTCACTCATTAATTCTTCAAGCATTACGTTTCCATTATCGTTACCAAATAGATTCATGTATCAACAATAGCCTTCCTTTCTGAACGTTGGAAACAGTGACGCGTCACGCAAAGAACAACAATGGGAAACCCCCGGGAGTAACGATGGTTGCGTGCGGCTGGTTACGATTACCACAACAATACCTCCAACCGCGCAGTGAAAAGGGATAGGGCGAGAGAGAGAGGAAGAAAGTGAGAGTTCTCCCGCTCTCCCCCAAGACGTTGTGGAAACTGAAAGTAAATGGTACTCCCACTGTAGGTACAGTCCCGTTCCTAGGATAGCTTCACGGTTCACCCGTAATGGTCCTTTCTGTGTCGGTCATTTTAGATGTTCAAGACTGTACCGTATATAAACACATATATACGCTACTGCTGCTACAAGAACAAACAATTGGCTGAGCTTATCTTAGGAAACATATCAGCTTTCCCTACAGAGTTCTGCAATGGCTGTCTTGCACAATGGAAACAACTTTCAAGGTTTAGAACGAATCAACAAAGTAGATACGATACGTGTTCTTGCCTTTTGCCTCAGGATCATTATAGCGATGGTTTTGGTAAAGCGGGTCTGATGGTCCACGCCCTTCCCCAAGAGTTAGTTGTATGGCTATTATACCGAGAATAGACCTCGTGATGTGTCTAAAAGTGCACGGTATAGAGTTCTCTAGTGGTCAGAAATCCTGACTACAGATCCAAAGGTCCCAGGTTCAATCTATGGCACTTGTAGAATTTTCTGTGGCACAGTGGTTCTGGAACGGGATAGAACTCAGTCTCGGGAGGAAAAATTTAATTGCTACTTGAATAAAGAAGTGGCTGCTTCGGTCAAGAAAACTGAGATTAAAGGCTGGAGGGCTCATTGTGCTGACCACATGAGACCCTCTATCTGAAAATGTTGGAACTCTCCAGAGAGACATAAGGTGGCCGCTTGATAGGTATAGATCGCTTTATGGTTGACGCCATGGAGTATAATAGAGTATGGGATGATAAAGATAGAAATTATAGGAAATGTACAAACGTTTGCGTGGAGTAAGAGTGGCTTTCCATTCTGGAAAAAACCTCACAATTGGCCCAACCATCCGGATACTCTTAAACAAAGCTAAGCGTGTTTTACGTTTAGTCCAAGTAGACCTACTCGTCAGTGCAGGAGTGTTACAATAGTTCCCCCAGTACTTCATTAGAACGTATTCTTGAAATTCATATGAATCACGTTCTTTCCCCGAGGTTAAGTCAGTAAAGGCTTTAAATACATATAAGAGTACTAATAAAATAATCACCCGCACAGATGTTTAGGTCTGGTTTTCTGGTGACTGAGGAATCAAGGCTCAATTTCCGGGTGGGTGTATCATGGGTTTTTTTCATCAATAGTTTCACATTCTCACTTTCTCCATACAAATATTTTTATACATTTCTTCCAAATACTACTATTCTTATATCTATCACATTTTTGTAATCAATATAATATATTATTTGTATCGCCCGAACGGGTGCTGAGACACGGCGGTAATTAAAATCACTGATATATTGCACTAGTTTCGTGGGTCTAGGGCAATGTGTGTTGTCTTTTGTTTGTTACTGAGTGAATCGTGAGCTGGCATAACTTTCTAATATAAATTGTTGGTTAAGTAATCAAATATAAATGGTACGGTGCATCTAACCAACTCTCTCTCTCTCTCTCATATTTTTAATATAGAGATCATTACTAAAACCTCACAAGATTTGTGAAACAAAATAATAAAATTTGTTACAGACACATTCCACCCAAGAATATATATGAAACATAATATATTTTTACAAAAACATTGAGAAAATAAGAACAACTTTGTCCACCGAAGACCAACATAATCAATTTCAACAACCTCAATAAATATATAAAGGCCATCTATATACTAATAGTTCAGAATCGCTTGGCCTAGAAAATATGTGGTTTAAGTTATAGATATTTATTTTTAATAGTACTACAATCTAAAATAGTTGCAGGGATACTATTGAAATTGAAGATTTCTGTTATATAAAATACCCTAAATGTAATTTTCATGATTGGCATTTAGTTTTTAATGTTTAACAATGCCTAGATACAACGTTTATTCAAAATCTTTAAAGTGTATTCCAAGAAAATTGATTTTTTTTTTCGATTTATTTTTCCTTTCCATAAATTTCCCTTAGTTTTAGGGTTAGACATCTCTCTCCAAAATTACTTTGGGGAACCTTATAAAATCCCTAGATACCAAGTTTTACCCCAGTCGGCACAAAGATTTCGGCTCTAAGCCAAGATACGGACTCATAGACATAAAAACGGTATCATGAAAACCATTTCTTTTTGTTTCAAGATTTCATGAAATTTAAAATTCTATCTAAATCTGGAGTTGAATTTTTTTTGACAATCAGAATACTTCTCCCTCCTACAGGTCAAGAAAACGTAAAATAATATTCTATAATATAAAAATAATCATAACATATTTTGTCCTAGTCCCCAAAAAATTTAAAGGTTTATCCAGATAGCTTCACTCTCAGAAATAATTCACTTACCTACTCAACAAAAGTTGATAGCCAATAGTTATACATATTTTTTCTATCAATCACCTAATATGTCGGCACATTTTAAAGATTCCCCTTTAGTAACGGTATAAAACTCTCAGATTTGTTTAAATCGTCCAACTACATAGCTCGCTCTTGTTCTCAGTGCTGGCCACCATATGGAGGAGGCAATAGGGGAGGACTGAAGGAGTGGACCAGATGTGTTATCATTTTTCGGGTCGCCGTCTCCGCTACTCCACGCGTTATATAAAGAAGACACATGGGATTTCGACGCCATTAGCTTTGGGCGTCGTCCACGAAGCGTCGCTAGAATCACTCTTATATATAAATTCATGCCATACCATGTTTCTCTGTCCCTTCCCTTCTACAACCCAACTGAAACATATGAAGGAAGAAATGGTACATGCTTGGAAACACTAGATAATATTGTAACATGAAGAATAACAACGTATTTTTGTTTATACTTTTACAGGTTTTTAGAGCTGCTATATTTGGTTACTGTATACATGTAAAATAAATATAGCTTCGTTCCATTTATCTCTGTCCCACTTATTGTTTTATGTGTGTGTGTATATATAATATATATATATACTTATTGTATGTATATATATATATATATACTTATTGTATATATATATATATATATATATATATATATATATATATATACTTATTGTTTTATGTGTGTGTGTGTATATATATATATATATGCTTTAGCTTAGTTACGTTATAACATTCGGTTATATTGGCATTAAAAAGATACACACATTCATGAAAGTACGTAAAATTGAATGGTAATTTTAGAATATCTATATCTTACAATTTTCATGGAGCTTATTCTAATAACTTCTTAAGTATCATTTATCGTTTCTAAAACCTGCCTTGGTGGCATAGTTTGTTAAGGGAATGCCAGGCTTCCACCGTGGTTTGGATTCCACGTTAAGCTGTAGGTCCTCCATTTTATCTCACAATCACCCTACCATTGCACATTAGCGTAAATGCGTGTAACCCGAATGGGTAGTAAGATGCGGTGCTAATAATAATAATAATAATAATAATAATAATAATAATAATAATAGTTAACACGCTGGTCCCGTGTTGAGCTAGATGGCCAAGAATGGGGAGATCGAGGTTCGAATCTCAGTCGGTGAATTAGGGGTAGTTTATCTTAAATATTTTTCCACTCTTCATCCACACAAATGTGGGTTCACTTCCTCTAAATTCAACCTTCCCAATTTCTAACCTATTAGTGTAAGTAGTAAAGCGTATAACCTGAATAGTCAGTGAGACGTGGTACTATAATTTAAACTCTTCTAAATATTTCCATGTAGTAGACCTTCCTAAATAATGAATCATGGATATTATGCTTAACAATCCTTTAAGATTACAATAACATAAAACTGTTTTATCAAAACTTTCATAAAAACAATTTTTTTACATTTTTTTGGTTGTGTAACTCTAGAGTCAAGGTTAGTATTAGCAACCAATTAGTTAGCTTAAGATATTAGGTTGGATATAATGGGCTTTAATTAAATTTAAAAGCATTTTATTTAAATAGTTGCTGCATTAAACGCCCTTTTGAAGAAGGAACATATTTGATCTGTTTGGGTTTGGACCAGACCACATACTTTATCCTGCTATTAAAAACAAATATTATTTGTGGGTTTCTTTCACCTTAATATGTATATTTTAAATTTATTTATTTAAGAAATACTGACGGTCACATAAAGTCTGTCACTTAAGATTCGGATGGACATCTCGAGGTTTGGCAAATCTCTACTCCAAGTAGTACCATGTGCTAACACCACACCGGAGCTGCGCTGCTGTAGCTAGGGCAGTAACAACACCAACCCCTCTCCTCCCTCTAATACTCTCCCTACCCCTTTCGGAGTGTCATTACTCCCGGCCGCCACCAACCCCCCTAATCCTTTCAATTTTGTTGCTTACTACAAAACCAAAGAAAAGCTATCATGATGATGCTCTCTAAGGCAGCGGTGTGTAAGCTACGGCCCACGGGCCGCTTGAGGGCCGCACGCAATTGTAAAATTGTTGTGATTTTACTAACAAAAATGTCAAATTAAATAGATAATCAGTGCATGTTTTTAGACATTTGAACAAGTGAGAAAGCTCGATTATAATGTTCCATGTGTAAGAGCAAATCAAATGAGTTCCAGTTTGATTTAATCAATCTTTAAGCAGACTTTAAGAAAATGAAACTAACTGAATTGTATGCATCACTTGTAGAGAAAAGTTTGGTAATTTGAAAACGTTTGCCAGAAAGATGTTTGTGTTATTTGCTTCTACCTATATTTGTGAAAAGACTTTCTCATGCATGAACATTAACAAAGCAAAGAACAGGTCTCTCTTAACATACTCAAATCTACAAAGTGTTTCGCGATTTAGGACGAACAAGCTGAATCCTGACTTCGACAAACTTGTGCAGGATTTTGGACAGTTGCATAAATTCCATTAACGATGGCAATTTGAGTAGTTATTAATCAACATTTGGTAGGCTAAGTATCAACATGAGTACATAACATATTTAGTTTTATTTGTTATGACATTAGATTTTATTTGCTACTTTTTTTTTGTATCGAAGCTATATGGTTATATGACTAATATATGCAATTTTCCGTGATAATAAAGTTCATTATTTAGTTAATTTAGACGTTTGTTACATGCGGCCAGCTAGAGACCTCACATATGTCCATGTGGTTCTCGGGGATAAAATTTGCCCACCTCTGCTCTAAGGAGTAGTGTGGAGTTTCGAGCCGCAATCTCGGTGTTTTATTAGAATGTCGGTGACCTGGTGGTCTAGGGGTAAGGTGTCAGACTTCTATGCTGGCGGCCGGGGTTCAATCCTCGGTCCCGGCAAAGATTTATCTGATTACCAAACCCTTCCTTCACCTCTGACAAGACATCTTGTGAATGTGAGGAATGCCAGGTCTCCACCGTGGTTCGGATTCCACGTTAAACTGTAGGTCCTCCATTTCATCTCATAATCACCCTACCATTACACATTAGCGTAAGTGCGTATAACCCGAACGGGTAGTAAGACGTGGTGCTAATAATAATAATAATAATAATAATATTAGAATGTCGTCCCAAGTCAAAGGACAAGGGCTCCAATTCCTAAGTACAATTTTTTCGAGTTACCCAAGGGAATCATTATTTACAATAAATGGTGACATTTTTATTTAGTTTATATATTACCCACTGTATATCATTATCATTATTAGCACCATGTCTTACTACCCATTCGGGCTATACGCACTAACGCTAAAGTCACGATATTATCATAGTAATAACAATAATTTAAATGGGAAGTTGCGTGTGTATCCCTAGTTTAGCCAGTATCAAATTAAAGTTCGTATACTCGAACATATTTTAGAATTGAAACTATACGTTAAATAATCACTTTTAGTATTTGTAGATCTTAAAAGAGGGAGGAGGGGGGAATTTTGAAACTGTAAAATGGACTACTTCAAATATATATTTTGTAAAAAGAATAAGCAATAATCTGACAATACTTTAGCTACTTTTCATTCAAACTGTTTCAAAAACATGAAATAAAACCGACAGTTCAAAACAATAGGGTTATTATTTAGCACCGCGTCTTATTACCCGTTCGGTTTATACGCTTGAAGTACTAATTACGCTAATGGATTGGGAATTGTGAAGGTTGAATTAGAGGAAGGGAAACCCACATTTGCGTGGAGGGAGAGTGGAAAACCATTTTGGAAAAGCCACCCTCAGTTCACCCGACTGAGATTCGAACCTCAATCTCCCCGTCCTTGGCGGCCGAGCTCAACACGACTAGCGCGTTAGCCAACTACGCCACCGAGGCGGGTATACTGTTATTTAATACTAGATTAAGTAATCTAACTTTAAAAAAAAATAGCATTCATCTTGGATAAGTTTAAAATGAACATACTGAAACATTGTTTATAGACTAAAAAAAACATTACTATTTTAAACAAACATATTTTTTCTTCAGATTCCATAGTAAAAACATAATTTGTTTGTTACTTCTCTCCTCTACTGGTAAATTCTCAGCCTGTGATTAAATGAGCAATGATGGAGGAAAGAATAGAAGGTACCAAAGACCCTGGCAAAAGTTGTTTAAATAATGAAGCAATAGTTGGCATTATAGTAACATATTTCAACTATACTTTATTGTTAGAAAACTTACCATAGAATATTTAAAATAACTATTATTATTATTATTATTATTATTATTATGATGTTTTAACTACGTGTCGACCCATAATAGACCTTTTACGTAAAAACACTATAATTAAAGTAACTCAAAACTAATTATATGAAATAAAATAAAAAGACAGTAAATGCAAGTTCATTGAGAGGGCATGGCTTGGTGAGAGTGAAGGAGAAATAAGGGATGATAAATTAAATGAAGTGTGAAAAAATTAATCATGAAAGTCATATCCTCCAAAGAAGGAACGTAGACCCCCTCCACCCACACCAGCGATCAAGGTTATGAAGTTCTTAGGGGAGAGTAAGGGGTGGGGACGTACACTCACTGGCATACTTGTTTTGTTCTCCTTTGGGGACCATGTACATTTATACACTAATACATTAAACAAGTTGTCCTATACAGAGGCCTATTATATAAAATTCAGTGACATAGTCTAAGGATAATGTCTGATAGAGAATGTTATATCAATTGTTTATGCATTCAGGAAATGGCCGTTTGTTTGCGTGGACCAGAGTCCTTATTTAACTCACTTCCCCACTATCTAGAAGGTTGAATTTGGTACACAGCTTCCAATAGTGGGACATTTTAATTTATTAAATCTTGACATTTCATAAATAAAGCTTTTAACAACAACAAAAAATTCTTTGTCTCTTCGTCTAGTCTCTCCTTTACACCCCCTCCATCACCATAGTGTCAAGTTACTAGTCTAATGCATTATAATTTGACTGTCTTGTATGTAGAAAATCCTCTTACTTGTCAGAGCAAAATGCTTAATTTTGAACTATCATTTGAGGGCCCTGGTAACCCAAATTTTAAACTTTTTCTAAATATTTCCATGTGGGAGACCTTTTCCCAAATAATGAATTCAAAGGATATTATGCTTAAAAATACCTTTTAAAATTTTTACCCAAATTTTAAAAAAAAAAATGTTTTTTCCCAAAACTTTTTATAAAAACAAAATTTTTTTCATTTTTTTTTGGGTTTTTGTAACTCAGAAGTAAGGTTAGTATTTTGCCCAACCCAAATTTTGGGTTTGCTTAAAATATTTTTTTTTGGATTTTTAATTTGGGTTTAATTAAATTTTTTAAAAGGCTTTTTTTTTTTAAAAATTGTTTGCTGCATTAAACGCCCCTTTTTAAGAAGGAACATTTTTGATTGTTTGGGTTTGGCCAGACCACATTACCCTTTTTTCCTTTTTCCCATTAAAAACAAATATTTTGTGGGTTTTTTTTTTTTAAACCCCCCCTTTTAAAATGGGGATTTTTAAATTTATTTTTTTTAAAGAAATACTGACGGTTCCCCATAATTTTTTCCCGTCACTTAAGATTCGGGTGGACATCTCGGGGTTTGGCCAAAATCTTTTACTTCAAGTTGTACCATGTGCTTGGGAAAACCCCAAACCGGAGCTGCGCTGCTGTAGCCTAGGGCCCGTAAAAACACCAAACCCCCCTTTTCCCTCCCTTAAATAAATCTTCCTACCCCTTTCGGGAGTGGTTTTTTTATCCCGCCCGGGCCCCCAAAAAACCCCCTAATCCTTTTTAATTTTGTTGCTTACTACAAAACCCAAAAAAAAAGCATTCCCCTTTAAATGCTCTCTAAAGGGGAAGGGTTTTTTTTGTTAAAAAGCTTTAAAGGCCCCTGGGGCCGGTGGGGCCGCACCCCAAATTTTTTTAAAAATTTTGTTGTTGATTTTTCTAACAAAAAATTGGGCAAATTAAATTTGATAATCAGTGCATGTTTTTTAAAAAATTTTTAACATTGGGAAAGCTCGATTAAATGTTTCCTTTTGTAAGAGGGAAATCAATTGAGTTCCGTTTTTATTTTTAAACCCAAAACTTTTAACCAGGGTTTAAAAAATGAAAAATAAAAATGAATTTAAAGCAAACACTTTTTTAGGAACAAGCTGAATCCTGACTTCGACAAACTTGTGCAGGATTTTGGACAGTTGCATAAAATTCCATTATACGATGGCAATTTTAGTAGTATTAATCAACATTTGGTAGGCTAAGTATCAACATGTACATAACATATTTAAGTTTTATTTGTTATGACATTAGATTTTATTTGTACTTTTTTTTTGTATCGAAGCTAAAATGGTTATAGACTAATATATGCAATTTTCCGTGATAATAAAGTTCATATTGTAGTTAAATTTAGACGTTTGTTACATGCGGCCAGCTAGAGACCCTCACATATGTCAATGTGGTTCTCGGGATAAAATTTGCCCACCTCTGCCTCTAAGGAGTAGTGTGGGAGTTTCGAGCCGCAATCTCGGTGTTTTATTAGAATGTCGGTGACCTGGTGGTCTAGGGGTAAGGTGTCAGACTTCTATGCTGGCGGCCGGGGTTCAATCCTCGTCCCGGCAAAGATTTATCTGATTACCAAACCCTTCCTTCACCTCTGACAAGACATCTTGTGAATGTGAGGAATGCCAGGTCTCCACCGTGGTTCGGATTCCACGTTAAACTGTAGGTCCTCCATTTCATCTCATAATCACCCTACCATTACACATTAGCGTAAGTGCGTATAACCCGAACGGGTAGTAAGACGTGGTGCTAATAATAATAATAATAATAATAATATTAGAATGTCGTCCCAAGTCAAAGGACAAGGGCTCCAATTCCTAAGTACAATTTTTTCGAGTTACCCAAGGGAATCATTATTTACAATAAATGGTGACATTTTTTATTTAGTTTATATATTACCCACTGTATATCATTATCATTATTAGCACCATGTCTTACTACCCATTCGGGCTATACGCAAATAACGCTAAAGTCACGATATTATCATAGTAATAACAATAATTTAAATGGGAAGTTGCGTGTGTATCCCTAGTTTAGCCAGTATCAAATTAAAGTTCGTATACTCGAACATATTTTAGAATTGAAACTATACGTTAAATAATCACTTTTAGTATTTGTAGATCTTAAAAGAGGGAGGAGGGGGGAATTTTGAAACTGTAAAATGGACTACTTCAAATATATATTTTGTAAAAAGAATAAGCAATAATCTGACAATACTTTAGCTACTTTTCATTCAAACTGTTTCAAAAACATGAAATAAAACCGACAGTTCAAAACAATAGGGTTATTATTTAGCACCGCGTCTTATTACCCGTTCGGTTTATACGCTTGAAGTACTAATTACGCTAATGGATTGGGAATTGTGAAGGTTGAATTAGAGGAAGGGAAACCCACATTTGCGTGGAGGGAGAGTGGAAAACCATTTTGGAAAAGCCACCCTCAGTTCACCCGACTGAGATTCGAACCTCAATCTCCCCGTCCTTGGCGGCCGAGCTCAACACGACTAGCGCGTTAGCCAACTACGCCACCGAGGCGGGTATACTGTTATTTAATACTAGATTAAGTAATCTAACTTTAAAAAAAAATAGCATTCATCTTGGATAAGTTTAAATGAACATACTGAAACATTGTTGTTATTAGACTAAAAAAAACATTACTATTTTAAACAAACATATTTTTTCTTCAGATTCCATAGTAAAAACATAATTTGTTTGTTACTTCTCTCCTCTACTGGTAAATTCTCAGCCTGTGATTAAATGAGCAATGATGGAGGAAAGAATAGAAGGTACCAAAGACCCTGGCAAAAGTTGTTTAAATAATGAAGCAATAGTTGGCATTATAGTAACATATTTCAACTATACTTTATTGTTAGAAAACTTACCATAGAATATTTTAAAATAACTATTATTATTATTATTATTATTTTTATTATGATGTTTTAACTACGTGTCGACCCATAATAGACCTTTTACGTAAAAACACTATAATTAAAGTAACTCAAAACTAATTATATGAAATAAAATAAAAAGACAGTAAATGCAAGTTCATTGAGAGAGGGCATGGCTTGTGAGAGTGAAGGAGAAATAAGGGATGATAAATTAAATGAAGTGTGAAAAAATTAATCATGAAAGTCATATCCTCCAAAGAAGGAACGTAGACCCCTCCACCCACACCAGCGATCAAGGTTATGAAGTTCTTAGGGGAGAGTAAGGGTGGGGACGTACACTCACTGGCATACTTGTTTTTGTTCTCCTTTGGGGACCATGTACATTTATACACTAATACATTAAACAAGTTGTCCTATACAGAGGCCTATTATATAAAATTCAGTGACATAGTCTAAGGATAATGTCTGATAGAGAATGTTATATCAATTGTTTATGCATTCAGGAAATGGCCGTTTGTTTGCGTGGACCAGAGTCCTTATTTAACTCACTTCCCCACTATCTAGAAGGTTGAATTTGGTACACAGCTTCCAATAGTGGGACATTTTAATTTATTAAATCTTGACATTTCATAAATAAAGCTTTTAACAACAACAAAAAATTCTTTGTCTCTTCGTCTAGTCTCTCCTTTACACCCCCTCCATCACCATAGTGTCAAGTTACTAGTCTAATGCATTATAATTTGACTGTCTTGTATGTAGAAAATCCTCTTACTTGTCAGAGCAAAATGCTTAATTTTGAACTATCATTTTGTATTTAAAGTTTTATTTATTTTTAAATAAAATTATATATCTTGTATTAAAGTAGATATTAAATTGCATTTTTTTAGTGCAATCTTTCATATTCCGTTTACAAGTTAAATTGAATGAAAAAAACGTATGTTATTGTTAGGTTTTTTTTTTCGTGGGGTACAGTAGACAAAATCAACCTCATATTAAAGTAGATATCCATCCGAATCTTAAATAAACATAACTTGTTAAATTTAGTGTCATTATAGCAATAGCTTAAAATGTTAACAAAAGTAACCTACACACTTTTGTTATCATGTGAGCTACTAAATACTTATTGGGACTATGTTTTAAAATAAATGGGCAAATGCAAGCAAACATTATTGCTGTAATGTCAGTAAACTCCGGCACAAATGTTGAAAATAACATCCACCTCCGCACCCTATTCGTAATCACATCCAAGAAATTCACATGATATTCGGGGATGTATTTAGATTTAATGACAAAATAACCCTAAAACTAATTTATTACATACTATTTTATATAATTAACCTATTCCATATAATAATGTTTGTATAATTTTAGTCGATTAACCGAACGTGTTGGGCATATTGGAAATAATATTGTTAGATTTGTTGTCTTTTTTTTTTGTCAAACATTTATAATTAAAATACAATATCCTTTATAAATGACCCACAAACTATTATTTATATCTTCCGTTTTGGTTACCAAGGTAGTTGAGAGGAAGTGATCCTGCATTAGCGCATAGAGAGGATGGCAAACCATTGATAAATCACATGTTATTATTATTATTATTATTATTATTTAGCACCGCGTCTTACTACCCGTTCGGGTTATACGCTTTAAGTACTAATTACGCTAATGGATTAGGAATTGGGAAGGTTGAATTAAGGGAAGTGAGCCCGCATTTGCGTGGAGGGAGAGTGGAAAACCATTTAGGAACCCCCCCCCCCCCAGTTCACCCAACCGAGATTCGAACCTCGATCTCCCCGTCCTCAGCAGTTAAGCTCTACACGACTAGCGCGGTAGCCAACTACGCCACCGAGGCGGGTAATCACATGTGATAAGCCCCTCTAATTCACCTGGACGAGATTCGAACCTCGACCTCACCGACAACAGCGATAGAGTGCAATGCTATACTAGCATATTAGTCTACTCAACCACTGGTGCGTGTAATATATATGTTACAAACACCAACACTAAACAAAAAAGTAACAAAATAGGTATTGTTTTTTAACTCGCTTTTTGCTTTGGTAGTGTTTCTCAAAGTGTTTTAATATTTTTTAGTTGGTTTCCTGCTGTGTAACACAAATTTTCTGTTTCCATTGCGGGAGTATCGCCTAGAATATTTTTCTTGGCTAAAAAACATAATTTCTCTACAAAAAGTTTGTATCTAATCAAAGAAACACTGTAGATTGTTACACAAATTATTGATAAGGTAAACATAATCAAGCCTACTCTATAAATAAACTTTTAACATAGATCATGCAAATACATCAAAAGGAACCTTTACAAAAACTGAGGTTTGGAGATAATAGTAGTAACAAGGTGACAGACAGTTAATGTCCAGACCAGGGTTTTACCTGAAGGAGAAATAAATGTTGGAAGGGAAGGGGGAGAAGCATGGCTTACAGAAAAAAAAAGATGAAAAGATAGTTGATGCCAAAGAGGGGTTAGGGAGGTGAGGGAGAGGCGCTTCCGAGGACAGAGCATTCTACCAGGCAGCTACTGAACTTTTTCAACAGTTCAGACATGATTTAATTTAAAAATATCAAATTTTCTGCCCGTTATTGTATTGTAAATATGTGTCGTGTATGATCGAACATTATCTTATTCTCTATAATAATATGATAACTTCAAAACTATATTCTTGTATTTCATGTTTTATTTTATTTAAATTTAATTGAAATTACGTCTTATTGTAAAAATGTAAATATTAACTTGTAACTTTTTTTATTAATATAGTTCATTTTAAATTTACAAGTTTAATGCAATGCAAAAAACCGTATGTTGTTACTATGCATATTTTTTAAGCAATAGCCGGCACAACTTTATCGTTCTTATATAGTAGGTGTCCATCCGAATCTTAATAAGGTGATACTTTTCTCCCAAAAAATATATACAAGATTTAGATTTAATCTAAATACTATGTCAAAAGTAAGATGGTATAAAGTCCCAGATGAAACCTATAATTAATTCTTAAATAATTACAGTTTATTACATATTTTATTCCAACGTTTAAATTTTAAAGTAAATACATATTTTTTTTTAAATAGAAGACATAATATGTATTACAACTTTTCCTATGGGGGATCACTCATTTTATCGAGGAGGATGTTACAGTCAATAAAATAAATGCCTAGTAAGAAAGGAATCTCTCCAAATCATTAACTTGCAGTGAAGAGAAGGGTTGAAAGTATCCAGTAAATGGCTCTGGGACGGTTTAAAATGCACCCTAACGCTCCAACCATCCCCACCCTCAACCCCCTCCGTGACCTCTCAAACAAACGTTGATGACCTCTTCAGGACACTAAAAGAGAAACGACCGTCCTTTGTTTTCACAAAGTTCGAGATTGGCCTTTTCTCTTTTGGAGTCATATAAACTTCAGGAAACGAAGGCGATAAGAACAGGATGAAGGAAATATCAGCCATTAGAGAGAGAGAGATAAATTGTTATCAGTGCGTGCCTTAACCATTTCAAATAAGCTATTTTATCTATTTATTAATATTTGGTTTTCAAAAAGTAATATGAGCCTTAATAATTACTCTCAATTAATAGTAATTGTAGTTTTGTTGCTAATACTTAGATTCCATTGTTTTTTTTTAAATATATTTTAATTCCCTACCTGACTTAGCTTTATCTGCAATTTTTCCTCAAAATATCATAATAGAAAAAACTTCAAAATATTTAAGTTTAGGCTAGACTGGCTTAAAATAATTATTAATTAATTATTAATAATTTTTCTACTTTACCAAACTAGCCATGACCAATGTAATAACAATATGACCAATACTTCTGGACATACAGGCAAAAGGGTATAAGTCTCATCTAGTTTCTTGATGGAACAAAGGCTGGTACTCCAATTCTGGAAAATTAGAGGAAGTTTTCTCTTTTCTGACAACTTTAATGTAGTATATTCATGATGAATAGTAAGATTCGGTATACGACAAACAAAAACATAAGAAAATAATCAATTTTAATTCAAAGTTTTGTTCAATTAAGTTAAATTAAGTGTGTTGTATCCCGAAAAAAAGAATCATATGTAGCGCAAGGCTTGTATTAAACAAAAGTTGACCTATGTAAATTAAATTAAATACAAAGAAGACAAACATGTTTTAAAATTAGCTTAGGTATTATTAATTTCAAATTACTTTTTTCGATTCTTGAAATTTGTCCATGTTTTTAAGTGATTTATAAATGCTCAATTCATGTTTTCAAACCTCTATCAGATGCTTAAGGATGGATTTTTTGTTTACGTTTTCCCATACAGTAGCTAGGTGAATTCTTTTAGTACGATTGTTTCAAATTCACTCTGGTTAAATTGTAATCTCAAATTGGTTAGTGCTCGCTATGTTTACCATATATTTCTAAATATAATAAGATGAAGAACAATTTTTAAAGGTTCAATATCAAGCATAATCATGTTTTACTGGAATAAAATATCTCAAAGAGATGCGATCCGTAATAACTCTTTACTATAAAATAGAGTGTATGTCCTTTAAATCCTAAATTTCATCGATCCAATTTAGGAGACATTATCTTATTCCCTTTGAACAAATGGATAAATAGTTCAGTCATTGTTTTAACGACATTAGGAGAATGGTGGGAATAAATCACTTTCAGTCTATCCAATATATCGGCCGCGAAGTCTATTAGTGAAAGAGGTGGGGAGGGGGGGAAACCATTGAGAAAACTTCTTAAGGGGGGCAGAAGTAAAGGGGAAGAGAGAAATGAATTGATGCTCTCTAATGGATCGAAACCCCATTATAAGTCAGTTCTCGAAGGTAAAAAATTATACAGATAAAATAAAATAAAATGAAAGAATACCATATCTTCGTTTTAAGATTATTGTTTGTATACCAACTAATTATCCTTTGTAATATAATATTAATATAATTTATAATATTGTCAATGCGTTTTATTTACTTAAATTTAGATTTAGTAACTACATATGTGTGGGGAAATGTTTTGTAGATTATATATAAAACCATAACTATTACATTTTTTTTAGTTATTCTAAAGTGCACTTTCTAAACCAACTGATTAGATCAGTACACGAAAATCTCTATGGGCGAGAGTTAAAGGGCCTACCAATTGTACCAGTAAAGGTATTTTCACTTACCTTCCAGGGTTTTCATATATGCCACAATCGTCATAGGACCGATAGCTTTACTCCCCCCCCCCCCTCACCACCAAGAAAGCTGTGCCAGAGTTTTTATTGCTTAAGAAATATCCATCGACCCCAGATGATTTTGAGCCCACATCATGTCCTTAGGCGGGCACTTTACCCCGACATCATCTAACATTTCTATTAAATTTAGGGGAAAGTTAACGAACGCAAAAATATATATTTTATACGTAGAGATAGAGTTTTAGATCATCTAAGGTGTGTACAAATAGAGTGAAACTTCGCTTATTCGGCTCTCATTGATTAGGATTTCTTGTGTATTCAAAATGTAATTTCACATTAAGTGCTCGCATTTTGATTGTTTTATATGATTGATTATTATCACCGCGTCTTACTACCCGTTCGGGTTAAATGCACTTACGCTAATGTGTACCGATAGGGTGATTGTGAGATTAAATGGATGACCTACAGTTTAACGTGGGATCCGAACCACGGTAGAGGCCTGGCATTCCCCATATTCACAAGATGTCTTGTCAGAGGTGAAGGAAGGGTTTAGCAATCAGATAAATCTGTGTTGGGACCGAGGATTGAACTTCAGACCCCAGGACAGATGTCCGACACCTTACCTCTAGACCGCTAGGTCACCCAATTGTTTTATAATTTTTCATTATAAAAATGAATGGCGGATCGTAGTAGTATTGTTTAAATGCATTGTATCCTATAACTTTAGGATTATTAAGATTTTCACTATCCGGATGAAACCCGGTCCCGGTTAGGCCGAGGTTATACTGTACTTATTTTCTTGGAAAACAGAATATGTATTGAAATATTATAAAGGCTTAGACCTAGTACTAAGCTTTAATATTGAATTTTATATCCATTATTTAATAGTTCCTACCAGTAGGAATATGCAAAAATAAAATTTAATAAGAGTTAAATTAACGTAAAAACCAAAAAAGTGCACGGAAAATCTCAAGCCTGGCACTTTTGGATAAAATATAAAATAGTACTAAATGTTAAGATTACATTTCCTTGCACCCAATGTAATCTTTACTTTACAATGTTTTACTAGCCGTCCGGCTTGTTACTCAAGTTGAATACTGATAAGTAAGATATAATGTAAAAGGAATACATCTGAATTTGCGTAGAGGAAGTTTGGGAAATACATTTAGATAAGACCCCTTCAATACTCTCCCTACCAAAACTCAAACCCAGACTTCCTCGTAAATATAACATCAGAATAGACTAATCAAACATTTCGTTACATTTCACACAGACATGGGTTGGTATATAAAATACTACAATTTATTCCATGATAATATTAGTTTAGAAAGGACTTTGGGAGGGTGAAGGGATAAATCAACCAAACCTGCGTTCTAGGGTGTGATAAGCAGGTGAAAATCTAGCCTACACTCTCTTAAAACATTTTAGTTGCATTGTTCTTAAAAAAGTTTTGAATTTATTTATTTTTAAACTAAAATATCGGAATACATTTTCGACAGAGAAAGAGTATAAAGCTATAGCATATATAGAATTTGAAATATTACTTTATTTATATTACTATAATTACTTATACTATAATCATCAAATCACCCACCAATGTCAAAGTATGTTAGCTTAGTTAACTAATTGATCTCTCAGGACATGGAACGTACCACGTGCTTGTATTAGAAATACTTTATACCATTGGTACATGGGGTGCATTTACAATCGCAAGCTTACCCTAAATATTTATGAAACCTCTTTGTAGGAATCGATTAGCACTATATGGAAGTTATTCCGGGCGATAATTACAGCCCCATCCCCCATCCCCCTCGTGATCTCTCATCAGATGACTGGCGTATATAGAATATTTGCAAGAGGGGGTTTTAAAACCAGTGAGCAAGAGACCAATAAAGAAATTCCGATATTTCTACCCCCCCCCCCCCTCCCCATTCCAACCGAGCTTGTTTTACGGTCCTGAGGCTCATTATGAATTTGGTGGCGACTCTGGAATATTGGTCAGTACAGGCTTCTCTGTGATTAATCTACTCCCGGCGGAGGATTGCGTGCTATGCGCAACAGTTAACGACTACACTGCATTACATACGTGTGAGGAAAATAACAGTTTCATTTTTAATTATAGATTAACTATTTGGTTCCTTTAGTATAGAGTGTGAAATGAGTTAACCTCTTTCCTTGTAAAATATAAAGGTAGACCGGTGTTACAGCAAGATTTTAGCTAAGAAGAGAAAAAAAAATACATTTCTGTTTATTAAATAAGTTTACTTTATACAGAGTTTTAAAGTCATATTTTATATATTTTTTTTCTTAGCACGTCTCACTACCCATTTGGGCTGTACGATAATTAACCAATAGCCTAATTCAGTGGTCGTTTGGTCTAAGTGTCACACCCATGTAAAACTGGCCTGCTGATGACTGAGAGATTGGTGCTCGAATTCCAGTTGGGTCAGCTGAGGGACTTTTTCACTCTCCTTCCACGCAAATGTGGATAGATTACCTCTAAAATCTTCCTTCCTCCTCCCTACCCTTTAGATTAATTTATATATATATGTATAACTTGAAAATACAGTAAAACGTGGTGAAAAAAACAAACAAAACACTATTTTCTCGAATGTGTTAGGGATACGGAAGGTTGTATTAAGAGAAAATGTACCAACATGTGTATGTAGGAAAAGATAAAAACCATTAATGAAAAATCATCCTCAGTATAACTGACCTGAGATTTGAAAGCTGATCTAACAGTCATCTTCATTCGGACAATTGCGAAATTGATACTTAAAACAATTCGATCAATGAAGCGGATAAGATTGATTAAATTGTGCGGTATCTTTTAATTGTCTTTCTTATAGGGTGTATTTTGTAATCAATTCTTAAAATTTTGATCTTGATAATATCAACTTAACTATTATTTTAAACCGTCAATTCACTAGAACGATACTAATATCTAAATATAGTGACAATATTCTCTATAAAATATAAAATATATCAATAACCTTTTTAGAGTTTACACCAGATGTTATATTAATTTGTCAGTATGAATATACTATTTGAAGTTTGTGTGCATTAAATTAAGATTCTTAACCTTCATAAATATTCTATCAGTGTCAATCAATGTGAGGTTAATGTTTTTATGGTTTGCAAGTTATCTTTAAAGAATTATTCATTAAATTATATACAAATATACAAATAAAATAATTATTTTCACTAAGTGCTAAAACACATTCTCTTTATCAAACTATCCCAGTAGATTTAACAATCGACAAAAACAAAAAAGCCGAAAGTAAGAAAGGAAACGATTAAGATTATTTAGAATGTAAAAAATTGTATCTTTTATACCAAATATATAGACTATATTTCTGCTATTCAATAAATAAAGTATTCAGCATTATAAATATATAGTTCATACATCACCAAAGTTTAAAGATTTACTCACGTTTTTTAAAGACCATTTAGTAATGTTATCACCTCAACTTTATTTTGAAAATCCATTTTATTTTCTCCGAAACAGATGTAAGACTCTAAGATTATTTCTTTTATATTTAGGTTTCAAAAGTAAACTCAGGTAAATGATCAGATTTAAGTATGATTACGTCCTACATGAACACAATAGAAACGATAATATGTCGAATCTACTCAAACAAATGTCTTGATGACGTTATTTATTCAAAACTTTTTACAGTAGGCAAATATTAACTACCATCACCTCAGTGTGGAAATGCTTATAAAGTTTCATTATAATTTTCTTAGATAAGAAGTTTCTAATCTATATTAAATGACATAGTACAATTCCCAAAGTTGTTCGCTATTCTCCATTATATGAATCAACAAAGATCATTTTCTCGAAATTGGACATACTTATTTTATTGAATGCAACAAATGCTAACCCGCATTGGTGGGCACGTGGTCTAAATATAATTCTCGTCTGGTCAGGTTTGCCTGTGACGTAGAGGTCCGGGCTAGAATTCCGACCTAATGTGCTGAAGGTGGTAATTTCTAAATGGTTTATCACTCTCCCTTAAGAAAAACGTGGACACATTTAATCCAAAGTCTACCTTTGTCTCTTCCACTAACATAATTAAATACGTACAAGCCGGATGGTTGGTAATAAAAGAGAAAAGTAGAGATCCAATCAGAAAACACCACCCTCAGATCATGCGACCGGGCTTGAAACCCTGACCTCCTCGTCATTATTAAAACAGATCAGATGAAGGGGAAGACCCAAATTGATGTGGGTAGGTTTATATTACAGTACAAAGTAAATATATTTAACTCAATCAAAATTAAATCTAATCCGATATTTTATTTAATCATCCACAGATTACGACCCCTCCATTATCCAAAAATATGTTAACTAGTCCATCACCAAGTAGCAAGTCAATTGTGAATTAATAATTATTTGCAGTTGCCCTGATGGATTAGTGTGTGTTCAAATAAATGGTCTTTAGCAACCTCTAAATCTTCTTTTAGGACGTGACAAAAGCTTCTAAGTAATGTCACGTTCGTCTAATTCATGAATATTTCCCTCCTCCTTTTGTTTAGTAAGATTACTTAATAGCCCCCTTATACCCTTTTGTAGTACGCAAGAGTGCAGCTCACCGTACTTGCCAGTCCTTCTCATAATGGCCTTTTAGGAAGCATTGGTGAAGTTTTAGACAAAAGTTTTAATAGTTCAGTTCTACCTTACAGATAAACGAAAATATTACTCGTGCTAAAATTAGCTATATTTTCAAAGGGAGAGGCAAGAGATTTCTTTGTGTTTAATGTCTTTAATAAACGCTACTGGATTATTATTATAATCATTTTCCATTTTCATCGGGGGTTGGGGGGGTTGGGAGGGGTTATCGCATTTGAGCTTTGCATTAATCCAGCTGTTGGATCCAATTAGGTTCCTATATTTAATTGGTAGTTAATATTTTAAAATTATTGTTTCACCACAAAAATTATTTATAATTCGTGAACAATAATAGCTATTACGTAATTAATGTTGGCATTTTAAAATTGTGTTTTTGATTACAGTTGTTTTAATTTGTCATCTCCTTGGTCCCGGCACAGATTTATCTGATTGCTAAACCCTTCCCTCACCTCTGACAAGACATCTTGTTATGTGGGGAATGCCAGGCCTCCACCGTGGTTCGGATTCCACGTTAAACTGTAGGTCCTTCATTTCATCTCACATCACCCTACCATTACACATTAGCGTAAGTGCGTATAACCCGAATGGTTAGTAAGACGCGGTGCTAATATAATATAATAATAATAATAATAATAATAATATAATAATCATAATAATATAATCATAATATATAATAATTTGTCATCGCCTATTTGGGTACATGTTTATATGTTAAGTTTATCTAATTCAGGGGTCTGCAACCTTTTGGGACCCTGATCGACTTTTACATTTACCAATGATTGGTCCCATAATCACCCTTCCTTTTCCCACTCTAATTCTTAATTCTTTTTTCCTTTATATTTTGAATGTATTCCTTAAATTCAATATTTCCTATCTCTGCCTTTTTAGAAAATAGATACAATGTACACTTAGTTTACAATGAAAGGTAAAAGTCTTACCTTAACAGATTACACTATGAGTCTATCTTATAAACGATTCCATAGTGGAATAGTTCAGGGCAAGCTTGCCTTTTCATGATGATGTAGTTTTCTTTCTTGATCGACTAAAATTTGCAGCATGATCGACCTTTTGGCGACCCCTGGTCTATTGAGTTTCAGAGGAGTAAGGTTGAATTCATGATAAGTGTATCCGCTTTTGTGTGTGAACATAGCTTATTTTATTTTTTATGAAAAATATCTCAGTGTAACTGACAGGGATCAAAACCCTGATATCCTCGTTATTGAAAGTCCATTTTTTTGCAATATAAAAATGCCATATACCAATAGAACATAAAAAAATGTTGGTTAAATGTTAACACAATTATTTTAATGTAAAGATATTATTTTATTAGTTTAAGTTTCGATATTGTTGTAATACTAATATAGTTATTATATTTTAGTAGATTACTAATATTAGATTATCATATGATACATCTTTAAGTTTTTATCATATTTTATGTTAATATGCAACTCTATCATAATACATTCATCACACTAAATTTATTACAAATCCGGAGAACACCAAAATTGTAATAAAATGTAAAAGATTCCCAACATAATTTCTAAGTGTTATTTTAGATATATTAATTTTAACCAAGCTAACACGTATTCATAAGCATAGGGAGACTTTTCTCATATTTGACTTTATTTTTAATATACAAATACATTTTAAATTTATTCTATTTTTTCAGCATTCCAATATCTACTAACTCTCTATAGAACCAACTCTAAGTATTTTTAATGATGGGACTAAATAGCCTAGTTATTATAGCTAACTACGTTATAACCTTATCTCGAACCATGTCCAGTATAATATTTTAAATTTATAAATAATATAATTTATAATTATTATTAAAAAATTCTCCCATTTTGTTGAATCTATTTTAGTGTAATTTTAATGGCTATTAATATACACTAAATTATTTAAATATATATTATTTAAAGTATCCATTTCAAGATAATATAGGTAATATAGTCTGGCTCAAGAGGGAGTGAAAATGTAAAAGGAAAAACAATGTGTTTGGTTGTGTCTGAACTGCAGCCAATCATATATTCAAGACTGTAAAGCAATACGTCAATACTATCAATATTCTTTTACATGTATTGTTCCCAGAAATTATGTTATATAATACGTTTATTTCTATCTTGCTCTAATTCAAGTTGTAAAATACAATTTAATTGTTATCTTAGAGTGTCCTGTTGTACGATTATTATATTTTAAGGTGATAGGCTTAAATTTAATATAATGAGTGTTGTCTTCAGGATAACTTGTATTTGGTTTAAGTTATGTTTTAAAAATAAGGCACAAAAAAAATATTGCAATTTATATAGTTTGTATTTCACGTCCATTAGGCCCTTGTATGATATTTCTTCTAGTTTCCATCGTGTTCTCTCTTCTCTAAGTGTGTATATATCTTGAATACGTTACTCCATAATACATACATCAAGTAGATCTGAAGGGATTGAATGAGACCAGGGGAAGGGGTAACAGAGATAGCATGGGGTAAGCTCGGACAAAGCCAGGCCGGGTTAATTAACCAAGACTGTCTTATCACACAGCTCACAGAGCGAGCCACCAAACTTACTCGCTCCCCCTCCTTCCCTCACTTCTTCCTCTCTGGGGGAGATATACGTAGAGGCCGCGGATAGGCAATGTTGCTTGCTCGTCACCATCACATGTCCAGAGTAGCGTGTGGTGAGGCATCGTGTGTGTTTGTGTGTGTATGTGTGATCTTGATAGCTCACATGTATAAAAATAATACGTGAGGTGATTATCTGAATTCAAGGCCTAGAACTTTGCTCACGTTTTTCTTACATATTTTTATTTTAAATTCGTTTAAGAAAATATTGCACTATGGTAAAGTGTGCAGCTGCATGCTATCGAAAGAAGATATACACTGAATATTTTACCTTGCTTAATTTATCAACTACATATAAACATTCATGGCCAGTTTCATAGTCAGATCTAGTACACCTCACGACTGCAGTGAATATTTGTAAGCTTCTTGTATTAATGGATAAACTAGTAAACTTTGAGATTTAAAACACATTAGTCGGAACCGTAATAAAAACTCACTGAAAATTAAGTGAGGGTTCTAAAATTAAGAGAGACGACCGTAGATATAATATTTCAATCTTATAAAAATGTATTTTGAAACAATTATATATCCTATTACATGACGTTGACCTGTCAGATAATTAGTAATATCTCCTATCCGCCTTTATCCGTTTAATAAGCTCCATGTATTTAAATTGGCTCCACTTTCCAGGAGAAACATCAGTTGGCTCGCACGAGACTCTGATGAAAAATGGAGTATATTTGAGGCAATTAAGACCGTTCATTACAGCACGGTATTATATGAATCTCAGAGGGAGGTTGTACTCTAATTAAGGGGCGTTACCCAAAGAGAACGAGTGTGAACATAAAAACGGAACATTATCTATTTAAAAGCTTATGTATAATATATTAATAAGAATCAAATACTACATTTTTCTAATCACAAACTCAGACCCTAATCATAAACTTTCTTCGGCTTTGGTCTCGTATACTGCAAGAGTAGTGCCTTAGACCATGCAGCCACTGAAGAGGGTCACTGACAAACGCTATTTCATTTATCATATCTGTTACGTCATAAAAACAAAGAATCACTTTTGAGTGAATTAATTATTATATTAATACAATTTTGTCCTTTCTTAGTGATTTCTTTATTTTTCTAACTACACAAGAGTATAAATTACTTCAAACAATTGCTTAGAATTGTGATTTAAGTCAAGGCCTTCATAGTTATATTCGAGATTATATTTTGAGATTTTTACGGACCTTGAATCAATTTATTACCATAGAATTTAAGGGATTTAATAAATTGAGGATTAGATTGTCCTGTATCTATATATAACATAGGGATGTGACAGAATTGATATCACGTTGGGCACCATTTTATCTTGTTTACAAACACACTTATTATATAAATAAAATAGAATATATATTTGTCTGTTTGTGTGTATGTGTGTCGACACTAGAACTCAAAATGTTTGTGTAGGTGAGGCTAAATGACGGAGACACAAATAGCGTAGAGATTGGAAAAGGAGTGAGGAAGGGATGCTCTTTGACCTCCAGTATTTTCAACTTGTAAACTTGGCTAGTCATGGAAGCCTTGAAGTGGCGTGGCAATTCCAAGATAGGAGGACGCGTCATCAATACAATAAAATATGCAGATGATTTATCATTGCTGGTCAAAATTAAACACGAGTTGCAATAAATAATAGGCCAGCTAGTGGAAATAGGGAGAAGATATGGCATGGAGATCAACATTGAGAAATCAAAATTGATGGTTATTTCAAAAAAAAGGGGAGCAGCTAAAATTAAAACTGTAAACCAGGAGTTGAAAAACATAGAGCAGTTCAAGTTCCTGGGCAGTCTGCTGATAAAGGATGCCGACTGCACCAAGGATTTTAGGTCAAGTATCGTCATGGCCAAGGAAGCTTTCGTCAGGAAAAACTACCTGCCAACCACCAAGTTATGTTTTCGACTGAGGAATAAGCTATTGAAATGCTACATTTGGAGCATCGCACTGTATGGAGCAGAACCTTTGGCTATTCTAGGAAGATGTTAAATAAATACTTGAAAAGATTTGAAATCTGGGGCTGGAGAAGACTTGAGAAAATCAGATGGGCAAACAGGGTTACAAATGAAGATGTCCTGAGAATAGTGGGTGAGAAGAGAACCATTTGAATGTGATTATACGGTGCCATTAAAACTGGATCGGACACATATTTAGGAGTAAATATCTTCTGCACAACGTCATTGAAGGTCGAGGGAAATATTATATTAGAAGAAAGGAAGATTCAAATTTTGGATGACTTGAAGGAAGTGGGAAGATTCTGGGAGCTTAAAGAGGAGGCAAAGGACAGGGTATATTGGGGATCTAAGTTGATCTAAGCTCACTGGCAAGAGGAATTGGCATGTCCTAAGACAGAACACCTAATAATTATAATAATTACAATAATAAATATAAGTATGAAAACCTAAACAGTTGCTAACTGGTCTTTTGTTTTTAAATATCTAACTTGAGAATAATTATTTTTAGCGTTTACACATATCAATAACCTAAAACTTCAACTCACGGGATGGTATATCCTAGAATTCCAAAACCAAGAAAATTAGAAAGATTAAATTTGGCTTTGATCCTCTTACTTAGGCTAATCACAGGTTGGGAAATGTGTGTTTTTTATTATTTTAATTTGTATATATATATATATATATATATATATATATATATATATAAAGAGAGAGAGAGAGAGAGAGACAAAGTCACATTTTACCCTCTGTCAGCCAGTGCAGTTAGTACCAAAAACCAAACACCTAGAACAATAACACTTTGAATAATCATTTTGGTAACTTGAGGGTGTGTCAGTAGTATTATTTCTCCTCCTGTATATATTGTGAGTCTGACGCCTTAGATTCCTTGACCACAGTTTGAGTAGCTCTAAAACTAAGAGAAACAAGATCTTAAATTTAGTATGGACTTACACGCTTAAGAAAATCTTAGGTCGTGCACCTCAGGCGTATTGTATTTACTTTTATATGTATATTTTTAGATAAACGCTTTAAATGAAATTACCGCTGTGTTGATAGCTCTAATATAATAGTACATAGAAAGTTAAATCTTGTGAATATGCACACTGGTAGTTTTTAGTTAAGGCTGTACTGCCAATTACAGTAATATTGAGGATAGAAATTAAAGTCCCGGTCAGTTATACTGTGGATGGTTTTTAACAAAATGGTTTTATAATCTCTCTTTACGTAAATCAGGGTACTTTTCCTATAATTTATCATTCATCGTCATCTCTAAAAAAATTAGTGTGATTAGGTCATATGTGTAGAGTTGGAACGATTAGTGACAGAAAGAAGTTTTCTATTGATATTAATCATTAAATATCACAGACTTCACATAGGCAACGCTAGTCAAAAGAAAAAACTTACATCACGTAAAGATTGGATTTGGAAACAATTTAATTGTTTGTCTATACAGAACTATCATGCTTAAATAAACTTAAGTGTCAACAAAATTATAATCACAGTACAAGATCATATCCTTGAATCTTAATAGAGTAATACAAATTGATTTGCGCAGTATAATTGTAAACTGTGATGGATATTTTGGGGATCATTAATATAATCAATTTTCTTTCTCTAAAAAGGTTAATTCAAAGCCATACTTGTGGGTAATTATTGTGTGTCATTGATTTTAAACTTGAAATAATGTATGGCTCTAGAATAAAATTGGTTAGGCCACACACCCACACACACAGTCCTACTATATATAATTGTTTCGTACCACCCCTTCAGGATTTATACATTTAATAACACTAATGGTGTCAGGGAGGAAGGAAAGTTAATCGTAGATAAAATGTATCCATATTAGAGTAGTACGGACAGAGAAAATCAGCTAGAAAACACCACTTTCAGTATACCCAAGTGGGATTTGAACCTCTATATCCCAGTCGTCAGCCAACCAGAATAGATGATCACGATAGTTAGTACACTTTCTCATCTATGTGGCTTTCAGATAATATTATTACACGTGTTTTTACTTGATGTGATATTTTACGTTCAATTTACAAATACAAAGAGTAAATTTTGTTATTAGACATTCAGCTCCTAAATTCATTATAATATTCATTAATTTGACAACAGAACAGAATTGGATCTAATCTTAGATTTATCAGCCCAACCCGTGATAGATTCAGAGCCAGCAAGGCTTGGGGTCAAGTAATCTAACCGCATGGCCATGGGTGTGGGCAGTTATTATTCTATGGCGTAAGAACTTAATTGCCTCATTTAAAAAAATATGCCACCTAACTCTATGTTTAGTTTCTAACCAGTCGTACCTAATATGTGTTATCCTGGTAGGGGTTCCCCGAGATTTTACCAAATATTTTAAGCTTTCCTTCAAACAAATTGGCTAAAGAGTAAATTGAGAAAAACCTACACGATGTGACAATATCATTCTCAAGAATCAGGACTCATACTTACAGTGATGTAAATATTTGTTTCCTCTCCCTTGTGTTCACTGGATTATTAACGCGTTAAAAAAAACGCCTCGTCGTATATACCGGGGAACTCCACGCCTTAATCCCCGTTCATTATCGGTGGAAGCCAGACCAGGGTCGTAAATGAAGCGCAGTGGAAAGGTTCTCTGTTGCAATTAAGGTGGGTCTTGTCTAACTCCCGGGGATCAGACCAGGAAACCACCGCACTTCATCAGGAGGATATATCCCTAGCGAGGCCTTCAAGGAGTCAACTCTGGAAGATATGCGATGCGGTTATACAGTGATACCTACATCCAAGACTTCCTCCCGTGGCGATGGATTCAGTGGTGGCTCACGAGAATATTTCAGGCGAGCGAAATAAATCTTACATTCTACTATACTTCGAGAAGGATGAGCTCACTTTGCTATTAAAGTGTATTTTAAGGTCAAAGGTGCTTTGATAAACGTTAATGTTAGTCGTTAATCCTAATGACTTAGGAACTATACCGTATCAGCTAATATTGTCAGCAATAAATCTAAAATAAGCTATTTCCCAAACCCATATATGACATTTCCACTCAAGAGATTTATGTTTTATTTTTAAAGAGGTCACATATCATCCCCAAAAAATACAATTTTAAGTTTATATTCTTTAGACACATTAACATAGTTAGGTTCTGTCCACAATCATCCGAGATAATGCTCGAAGCAAGCTAGGTCTTATTTGATCCGTCCCAGATTCAAGCTCATGTTTCTCGTATATTTTGTTCACAAGTTTTTAGGCAACATATATTTTTAAAAACACTTAGTTCCTGTTATTCTCAGATAGTAAAACCAATAAACATAATTAAAAAAGCTCAAATTTATTGAAAAACCGTTTTTATGGGTAAAATAATATATGATCAATCGTCGTCGAGGTAGCATATCTCGCACGATCTCTATATATGGTTTTCTCTCTATTTTACCACCCATCCCTCCAAGTTAGTATTTGATCAGGACTTTAAAATACATCCTGTACCTAAATTATGTCCATAAAAAACAGTCATCTGAAACCTTTTCTCACTGATAAGTGACCTTATTCCCTTAATGAGCCTAGGACTTGTCTGTGCCCTAGGCCACAGATAAATAATGTACCTAGACACTCAACCTCCAGGTTAAAATGGTCGAGCTCATTTTGGCAGTTGGAGTATTTCAGCACTAGGATCGCTGTGGTCAGTCCTATCATCACCCAGTGGTGACACTAGCGAAGCCCAGTGTTGAAGGACTCAAGCTGGCAAAAGGAGCCCAGTGAGATCCCCTTAAGATTGAGAGTCTGTTTCTTACGGGTCTGTGCCCTAAGCTAAAAAAAAAATACAAGTGAAAAATTTGAGGCATCAGCTTCCATGGTTATACTTATAGATATGTGTGTATATTCTTAAGTTAAATTAGTCTGTAGGCCGGATGCTGATATAATCGGTTGGTTCAGTATGCTTACCTTAAATAGCCCACATATAAAAGTATTAAATGTTCCTTCCGCATGTAGGAATAAATATTTGAGGGTTAAGACAATTATAAAACTTGACACCTTTTCAGTCCCGCATAGTCTAAGGCT
The DNA here is from genome assembly GCA_039000515.1 of Timema cristinae. Taxonomy (NCBI): domain Eukaryota; kingdom Metazoa; phylum Arthropoda; class Insecta; order Phasmatodea; family Timematidae; genus Timema; species Timema cristinae. The sequence goes on along the minus strand of JBCFYV010000935.1, from coordinate 45,560,579 downwards.
CATTCACTCTCGCAATAGACTAGACTGCCAATTATGTGTTAGATTGAGGTTGAATCCCAGCTGGGTGTACTGGTGGTGGTTTTTTTTAAATGTTTTCAACTCTTCCACCACGCAAATGAGAGTAAGTTTCCTCTAAAATTAAACTTTACTCATCCCTAACAAATTAGAGTAATTTAGTACATAGGCGTATAACCTTAACAGGTAATGATGTTAAAACATAATTGGGCTTGATAATTAGAGTTAACTGAAAACACCATATTTTTATTTTCTCTCGAACCCTCGGAGAGATAAATATTGTGATGGTAAAAACAAAACTTAATATAAATTTTGATAAATGTTTACGTTTAATGGCACCGCGAAACCGAAAATGTAGTTTTCGCGATGACGTCGGTCTGTATTTATTTATCTCGACCTAGAGCGAAACTATTTTTACGATGTCTAAAACTTTGTATCTAGGGCTATGATAAGATCTATCCGAGGAGATTTTAAAATTATATATCTAACCTTAAAACAAAGAATACTTTAATCAAGGTTAAAAAGGGGAAAAATAATCGATTTTCTCGAAATAAGCGCTGACAGTTTTGATTACATTTTGTATCCAATGTTAACAACACTAACAAAATGGCAAATCTTATTTTTCTATGAAAATGACAGGGGACATTCGATAAGTAGCAATTTCCCATTTTTATTATATCTCCACCACTATTTAAGATACGAAATAACTTATCATTGTAACGTTGTATTACTACAATAACATAAAATTATTGTATTTAAAATATATTTTTACTAAACCAAAATCTTCTGATGCTATATAGAAATAAATATATATATATATATCAATTGATTTTTTTATCTTTATTCCTGTTATCTCAATGTTTCTGTGACAGTGTACTGTAGATCTATCTTATTTCATGTATGTTCTTTGGTAGAGTGTATCTGCAGCACTGTTTATTATGTCATTTCACAAATCATACCAAATGATTCTATATTAACATAAAAGAGAAAGTCTGAGCGATACTTATGAACTTTTTTTAAATCTGTTAAAAAATATAAAGGCTTACCAAAGCATTAATGATCCCACTGACAAATTTAATTCCCCCCTCCCCCTCTTTGAATAAACAGCAATTACGCCTGAAGGGATAGGATACATCAATTGTATTATCCACGATATCTACTAATGGTTTCTCTATAAACTCCCAAACCACTTCCGATTCGGATCCGCTAACACTCCCTTTCCCACCCTAGAGTACTCATATACGTAAGTAGAAAATAAAACCTACACAGACACACTGCGTTGTTGATTTATATAGGGATAAGGAGGGGCAGTGGGAGGGGGAATAAGTTGTGTTTTGTTGTTTTTGCAGAATAGCAAGTCCCCCATGTAAAACAGATCGGGCAAGAAAAACTTAGAAACAAAAGCACAGCGGATGTAACAGGAAATAAATACGAACGCTACGGAAAGAAAAATTGTGTAGCTTAATTTTTTGTAGGCCATGTCTGTACTCTTGTTGGCTAACTCAAAATGGAGCCTTTACTTTAATAATTTAGGTCCGAGCGTCCTTCATCCTTGACATGCGACATACATGATCAGTCTAAATATAACTCTGAGATGTAAAAACAGTCCTACACTCATTCGTGTATCATGTGCTCTTATTTTCTTAAAAGATATTTTATTTCCAAATTACAGCTACCAGTTTAAAGCATTACTCTCGTGTTAGACTTGCCTACTAACGACGAGGAAATCGGGGTTCAAATCTCGGTTGGGTCTACTGAAGGCGTTTTTTTCTTGGTGGTTTCCCACTCTGCTTCCACGAAAATGCGGCTAGCTAAAATACTTCCATCCTAATCGCTACCCTACTAGAGTAGTTATCATATACACGGACGACCTGAAAAGGTAGAAAATAAGACGTGCTGAAAAATATTAACTATACAGCTAAATGCGTTATTTAATAGTTATATGAATGAGGTTGTTTTGTGAACGTATAAGTATAACATATAAGTATAACGTATAAAATAATTATCGTGGTATTTTAAGAGAGTTCTTGAGTTGTAAATTTGCACAGAAAATATTCAAAACTGTGTGACTTGGATCAACAAGAAACTTACTTGACTTAAAGACATTTTTCTCCTGTATGCTAGTTGTATTAAAGAACTTCTTTAGATAAATTCTCGATCCCTTAACGCACTGAATTGTCATGCTCTATTGCCACATATCCGCGCAAGTGGATGTGAGGCCCAATACGTCAGTCTCGTCTTTCTAGTTTGCCTGTGATGGGGAGGTAATGTTTCTAATTTCAACAGTATGTACAGGAGCTAATTTCCCAAATAGTTGCCCACTCTTGTTACAAATAAATGCGGCTGCACTTGCTTTAAATTATTCCTTCCTCATTACATCTTATTGGTGGGAATAAGCGTTTAGTCTTAAAATTAAGCTAAAAATCTGAGGGCTGGTTGTATTTAACCTAAAATTGAATCAAGACTCTAAGGGAGGATAATTGTGTTGGTCCCAAAATTGAAATTATAAAAGTGTGAAGTATGCATATACAATTTAATTCGAATTTAATTTTGTATGTAGACACGTCTAGAAATAATATTTACCACTATGTGATACTTCATGATGAATGTATTAATGCAGATTCGAACAATTGCTCTAAATGTAAGCATAATGTTAATCCGTAAGAATTATTTCATATATGATCTCGAATAGTAAGCATTCTGTTTCCTTACGAACATGTTCCTAACTCCAACTAATATTTAAAATTTAAATTTTTGCCATGATAACTCATTTTGACATTTTCTTAGTTTCAAACTCCCATATCCAGTACAATAATAAATGGCTTGTTTTCACATTCACATCCTGTGATTATTTTTTTTCTTGGTGGAAAATAGAAAATTACTTCATCCCTTACTATGTTTTTTGTAGTATCAGTGGTATGACATGGCCTGTTGTTTAACTGTTCCTGTGAATAGGTTCTCATCCATTAGTTAACAGTGGTACTTAATCTTTTTATTGGTCACGAACCACTTAGATAACCTGACACAGGGCATAAAAATGCACGTAAATACACTCATAGACAATTTCACATAATATTAACTTTATTGCTGATAAAATGTATTATATTCGCACGGGTGCAATACATACATATTATATAAATAATTACAAATATTAAATTACAATTTTTCCCTTACCTTCAAAATCTAAGATTTTCTGTACTTATTGCCATCAAAATAAATAAAAAATAGATATAAAGATTTTTAATATATATAAGTTTATAATCGAACGATGTTCCTACCTTTCTATGTTAATGCAAAAACGAATGATTACTTACTGAAGAAAAGTGAGATAAATCAAAATTGTGTAACTAAATGTTAATCTTTAATTATTTTCAAAAGTTTAAGTCAATGAGAAGGATTTTTTTTAGTAAGAAGTTGAAATTGTGGGGTAGCTTTTAACCAAGCAACGCGCATACTATATTTGACAATACATCTATTTTTTGTTTATTTTGATGGCAACAAGTACTGAAAGTCCTAAATATTGAAGGCACAGTAAAAACTGTAAAATTAATACAGGATTTAGGTTGTGATTACTTATTTTTTAAGCTCAGATCCCTTGAAGCCAATGCATGGACCCCACTTTAAGAACCCCTGGAATAGTAGAACACTCATTGGTCATCTATTGATGAAAATATATTCCCCCAGTAAGGTATCTAGAGCAGACACTATGTATGATTGGTTAAAGGGGATCGAATTAGGTATAACATAAATGATACAGTTTTAACAAGATCGTATTACCCTGGCAACAACTGCACGGTATGATCCTGATTTTCTAGTATATTCGCAATAATGTATCATTTAAAATAATAGTCTCACTCAATAATGAATGCACCCGAATGATATTTAAGGTTATGTCCACCATATAAGGTTCTATAAATTTACTCAGTTTTATTTATTTATTTATTTCTATTTTTCCTTAAAGACCTTCACATTTTGGACATGTTATTGATTGTACTCCAAAAACCGAAAATAAACCATCAGAATCCCGAGAAAAGTATATGCAATTGACTGAATATTAACCATAAGTTAAGCCCTTCATAATAAATTCAATAAATATTTTATAATACTAGTAATAATGACGTGTTAATTTCTTGCCCCAAGGACCTCATTGTGTCAACGGGCCTATAAACACCAATAATAATGTTAACTTCCTTTTTAAAGAAAATTATATATATATATATATTATATATATATATATTATATATATTATTATATATAGCCGTTAATTAGTGTCTGGCATCATATAATGGGGATAAGAGGATGATTTAATATTTTCGGCTGTCTATCTAGTTTCTTTCAAATCTATAAAAATAAGTTTAAATTAATCGTGAAATGGAATAAATCCATACTTTTGAAAGCAATTATGAAAAAGTTGATTGGGGTGGTTTTATCATGGTTAGCGTCTTAATACCTCTTTCGGTGCTTATATTAAAGACACTTAATGAGAAGGAATTATGCTAATCAAATTCCCAAGCAATCCTTCGAGAGATAATAGGGAAATTACATTATAAAATTAATCATATTCATTGCCTTAAGCTTTAATTCGAACCCAAAACTCTAATAAAAAATTCATGCACTACAGCCTAGTGCTATCCCACTTACAGAAGCATTAATAAAAGTTTGTCTTTTAAAGGAAAGTACTAATTTGTTTTTAACTATTCTCCGTTTATTAAGCTGTATGAAATGATAATTCATCGACGAAATAATTTATAATTTTTTAAGCGCATTTATTCTTAAAATAGCTCAAAAGTTTATATTCAATCGATATCGCCTGGAAATAAATTAAAAATTTATAATACACAATTTCCATGAAGTTGAGTATTAAATATGTATTGTTTTCATTTTTAAGTTAACTTAACGTTTTTTACATGTTTAATGGTACAATGCTGCTAAGTTTTCTATAAGAAATGTGGTTAAATCAAACTTGAAATCAAACTCATTTTCATCGTGATTAATACTATTTTTTCGCAGGCAAAAATCAATGTTTTTAATTTTTCAGTGATAAGAATGTTTTACTATTGTAATATAAACAGTTAGAATCAAAAGAAAAAAATGTTTGAATTTAATGACGATCTATAATCTTCTTATTAATAATTGGTTCTTAATAATTCTTAATTTTTCCAAGTGGTTCAAATATCAAAAGAAGATTATTTTAATAGATTCATATTTAGTAACTGTATTATTACTATACTAGCTTCATATTTAATAACTGTATTATATAACTAAACCTAAAAAAATCCTCTTAAATAATGTTTTATTTCATTCTGGATACTGTAAAAATCTAGTATATTTTAATATATTCTTTCTCGCCCTGGAAAACATTACGTCTACTACATGCATAGTATTATAAATCACTGATGCTGAAAATACGTACCCTTGTACCCCCTCAAAAACCCAAAGAACTCCTCAACCACCCTTCTATGGTCTTTATCGTAATTCATTAATCTTGATTCTGTCTCAGACATAACCGGCTTGCAACAAAATAATTTGTTACACTTTAGTATGAAAAACTTGGAGCAAAGTCTTAAGATAGGAGGGTGGGTAAAGAAAATTAAGGGCAGTGTTTTTGCAGTTTTTATAGCAAACATTGATTTGGACAAAATAAATAAAATATTGATCCAGTATAAACATTGAGTTAAATTTTACTCACGTGGTGTTAAGAATTTTTAATGAGCAAAGATCCACTCCACGATAATATTTTTAAATGAACAAAAACAGATGTAATTAAATTCCAGGACATCCTTAACAGAATAATATCACCATGTGAAGTAAATTAAACTATGTTTATACTGAAGAATTTTAAATTTATTTACACCAAAAAAAATTCATATAAAACCTTCAAAATTACTGCCCAATACTCGCATCCCTTACACTCCCACCTTAAAATATACTAAACAGTCTCTCACACACACCCCTTTCAAAGAAAAAAAAATTGAGTTCGTGCAAGTTGCGTTGACGCATTTCGACTGCAATGCATTCTAATTATATTATTCACTCTTCTTAGTACATCACATTCACTCATGAGTGAGAACGTAGTGATGCGTGTCTGCATCCACTAACGCGTATCGCGACGAGTGTCGACACTGAACGATAGAAAGCGTGAGTATTAAAATAAACATACTATTTGTTCTACTTTTAAACCATTTTAACCCTTTGTATGGATATTTTATAGTTTTAAATCCCCAATTATTAATGTTGAGGATAGTTCACAATATTTTTATTGCTCTATACGGATAGTATTGGGTATATTTTCTCTACAATTATATCTTCAGCACCACTTACATATTAGTATGGGTTAATATATGGATAGCATGGTTTGTGGTCGTATGAGGTTTGGTACAACCCCTCCCACCCGACAAGCAACCCATGTGGACCAATTTATCAGGACGTTTGGCACATCTGCACCTCTGAAAACAACCAATTTGGACCAATCTGTCAATATGTTTGGCACATCTTCCCCCACTCCTCCCCACCATGAAAAGCAAACCATTTGGAACAATTTATAAGGACGTTTGGCACATCTGCCCCTCTGAAAACAACCCATTTGGAACAATCTTTCAAGACGTTTGGCACATCTTCCCCCTCTCCTCCCCACCACGAAAATCAACCCATTTGGCCCAATATTTCAGGTCGTTTGGCGCAGTATTATTAAGTAAATGGGAGGTATATTGGACCAACCGGAATAGAATGTAAGGTTTAAGAATAATTCATACTAACGTAACCATCGAACGAATCCCTTAGATTTTTGCAGCTCTAACCTACCCATGACCTAATCAAATCTACCCATAAATAATTATTTCCACTAATTGCATCCTCGTTTAGTTAACGGAGGACAGTAGAAAATAAAAGAAGCACATCTTGGTCATAAAGCTGCTTCATTTTTTATATTTGCACCGTATCAGATTTGCACCTTTAAACTTGTCGCACGCCTGATCGGAACAGAATGCAGGTCCTGGAGTGTTCACCGTCTTTTGTCAGAATATTTATATATCGTCAGTTTAGAGGTAAAGCTCACTAAGTAGCATTTTCAATGTTTGATGATATGCTAAGTCAATGATGACTTTTACTTGGCAAAGAATCTTTCAATATTGTATTTGATTTCTTATTTAAAAAGAATAGATGACTCTCTTCTTATAGATCTTGAAATTTTAAAATATACAAACATATAAACTTATTTCAAGCAAAAATGCGCTAATGAGTTTTACCTCTAAACTGACGATATGTAACTGCCAGATCAAATTTTAAAAAATGATTGGAAAGTTGTTTTATCATCGTGTCTTAGTACATGTTCAGGTTATACGCCTATATGATTAGTTTGTGGGGCCGGGATGAAGGAAGGAAGCATTTTAGAGGTAGTCTAATCACATTTGCGTAAAAGGAGAGTGAGAAACCTTTTTTTAAAAAAACGCTCATTAGACACAACCGGAATTCGAATCCCAATCTCCCTGACATCAGTACGACAGTCGAACACGCCTCGCTTCTATAGCAAGCCGCTAGTTAAGACGTCAGATTTCGCAGTTTAGGAGTTTCAAAATTAGGTCTTTTGAGAGATTGTTCGCGAGAACCGAGCAATCTGTTAGTGACTCGCAACCAGCACGTTCTAAACCAGGGTGTCGTAGGGTGGGTCAAAATCTACTATTTATGTATCACAAAAGAAGGGTAAGCGATCTATTCGGAACAAAATATTGGGCATAATATGTAATTTTTAAACTACCCGCATTGATGGACACGTGGATACCAGGTTCATCTAGTTTGATATGTCAGTAATAGGTGTACTAATGGCATTTTCCCTATATAATTTCTCATTCTTCCTTCAAACGAATGCAGGTTCATAACTATCAATTCTAGCTTATTAGTGTAATTCAAATGAGATTGTGTATAGCTAAGACGGAATAAAATGGATCCAAGTTAAGATCCAGCCAGCTATATTTCTTAACCAGTGAAACTTGCTTCTGACAACTAACGGGCTATTTCTCATACCTCCCCCTTATTCTATCCCCCAACCTTGTTCCTTCTACGACGGTCCACTTGACAACAGATGACAGATACGTCCTGCAGTACTACCAACTGTCTCCCTCTTCCATTTTTGGACAAGAAACTAGACATGAGTCAGAGGCTTGCCAGCCTTTACAAACAATAGCCACACACTTGGGCCTGCCATGAGCAACTTGACAAGTATAAATTGTCCTAATAGGTTTTGTTCAAACGCTCTCTGGGGTTCTTGACATGTAGAATCTTTGTGTGAGGGATCTAAAAAAACTGAAGTAAAGGATGACGTTAGATGGAGCGTGTGTGACCGAATAGACCAGTTATTTAATAGTCAATGCTCCAGAATATCTTAAAAAGTGATTGAAATGCTAATTATGACAAAATACGTAGGTTTATTTCTAGCTATATTTATGACTAAATCCCCAAAAATTTATTTGTATTTTTTTCACAGAATTTTACTACCCGTCAATCTGGGAGAACTGGGGGTGGTTTTATAATATACTCTCCATTCTTATTCTGATACACTCTTTCTAAATTGTTATCCTTATCACTCTATTTTAAACTATTTTTAATTTTGAAAATAGTTATAATAATGTTCAGAGTTGATAACTTTATTTTATCTGTGCACTCAAATAGGTAATCCACATATTTCAACTATATGGTTAGCAATAGGAAATTTTGAATTTAGAGGAAATGTGTACACAATTGCATGAATGAGGGGTGTGTGAACATAATGGATAAACACCCTCAGTTCACTTATTTGGGATTCAAATCCCGATCTATTCAGTCAATGGTAATCCAGTCTATTGAAAGAGTGGCACCTTAGACTATGTGTACACCGAGGTGTGATGTACGCATATGAATTATGCTAGTGGGGTATAGATGAAAAAGGTTTTAATGATTAGGAAAGTACCCACATATTCTTGTGTTTTCATTTTATTAATTTGACATGTTTAATGTTCAAATTCGGGACCAACTTATTATATAATAACAGGACTTGTAGAATAACTTGAACCTAGAACAAACACAACACCTAGACCCTGGCCGTTAATTCATCGCTGTGAAAGGTAGATACACATTTCACTAATAAACTTTTTCGACCATATTATGAATTGAACCCAGGACCCTTAACTCAGTAGACAAAATGCTACCATCTGAGATAAGATGTCTGGCCTATGAGTGTAAAAGTGGATACACAATTTTGGATTAAGTAACCTTAGAATCCTGTCTTCGTCATCACCAATAAAGCAGATTATATGATTCTGATAGTCCACAAGCTATAAGGTATATCTTATTAAATTTCAACAAAGTAATTTTTAAATAACTATACTCTTTTAGGTATATTTTTAAACAGGAAGTATTACCCCAAATTAGTATGTAAGCACTTGGAAACGGAATTATAGTGATCTAAAAACCACGTTTACTCCACCTGACCTAGCCGGGAGACCAACTAGAGTCTCTCATAGGTAATGGCATTGTTTGAACCACACCGCCAAGGTTGTCTTTCCCTACCCACGTCTAATATAAAAATGATACACAGTTAGTTAATACTACCAGCTTTCAAATTTGTACAAATATTATTTTATTATTAAAAAAAGAATTAACTATATTATTCTTAACGGGGGAGTATGTTTACTATTTAAATGTGATGATGGAAATATAATAGTTAAATACTATGTATTTGCTTCATTTTTTTTTAGCTTGGCTAATACGGATGAGACAAAGTTACCCTATTGTATCATGGGACACAGAACATACATATATATATAATGTTCTAAGTTAGGGCCTATAACTGTTATTAGTAATAAGTTTGTTGGCAATAGGATACAATCTATTTATCTATCTATTTATACATTTAACACCCATTGAAATAATTAAAGTAGGGTGAAGTAACAAGGTAATTAATACTAATTAGTGATGATATAATTATGTACAAAGTTATAGACCAGATTAGATGATTTAATTTTTTGTTAACCTTTTTATTCATGTATATTTAAATTATTTAGGTCGGCTTTATAATTTTATATATGATCTGTGATATACTAAATAAAGATATGTGACTTTTTGTAGACGTACCCAAACATTCCTTATTTCTTTTAAAGCAACGAACATGCTCAAGTCTATTCATATATATTTTTAAATCACTAAATATAGCATTTACCTGGTGAGTAGACCAATATACTTATTTTTACATGAACGTAAATATTTCGGAACTGAAGCATAAATTAATTTAAAGGTGGAAAAATAACCTGTAATCTTAAGTGGTATGCTGGCTCTCCTTACCTTGTGTGAGCTAAGTTGAGGTATTCTACTTACCTGCAACAAAAGAAAATGAATAAACTTTCATAAGTTTATACTTAAGAGGTGTGACAGTGTTTGCACATTGAGTAAATAAAATACAAATTACATACATCTAAAATCATCAAATAAAACCTCCTAATTGTAAAGTGTTTAAAGTTTGTTTAATTTAATTACATATTTTTAGGATTAGGATCTAATTTTCATAATATAATTAAAATATTATTATTATATTGATTTTAGGTTTGTCAGATCACGCCAATAATTAATATTTGTATATACAAATATATTTAAAATGTACATTCGTGAATACGTCAATTAATTTCGATAATTCAATCAAAATAGTCTGCATATTACGTGACGAAATACGCTCTTTAAAGAAAGTTGAGTCTATATAAAACATTATAAAGAAAATGTAAAAAAAATACACCCACTTTATGGATAACACTAATAATATTGCCAAACACAAAATGGGCAGCTATGGCTAATGTTTCACCCGGTAAAAAAAGGTATTTCAAGAGCTTTAAAAGTTCATCTAAAAATATGAAGTTACTGTTATAACACTAGGCACATAGAATCCATCATATAGCAAGACAAAATTATCACATATTCTATTACCAACATATAAAAGGTTTTCATAGATAATAGGTTAGGTCTACATTGTCATTGGTCAAAGAGCTACTACACTGCATATCCATCTTCCGTAGAGCGTTCAATATCGCCCAACTAACAAATAAACACACACACAGGCCTTACACAGAGAGAGAGAGAGAGAGAGAGAGAGCATATACGTATACCATATCAATCTCGCCACGTCTTCATCTGTCTTTGTCCGTTCTCTTTGTTTCTCTCTTGTTCCTTCCTATTGCCACACTTCACCAATGTTATGGCCGTCAACTCTCCCCCAACCTTTCCTGCACTGGCCTAGCACATCTCATGGTTCTGTAAGCTGGCGGTTTACAGGATACAAGGTTTCGTGCCTTCCGACGTCCAGATATACCCTCCCCCTTCCCCTACAGCCGCTCGTGGTCCATTTCGAATGTTGCAGGGTCAAGTGTGGAAAAATGTGGATAACCCCTCCCTCATCACCTCCCTTTATGGTAGGTGCAATGTCCTCCAAATTTATATGATATACAGGTTGTACCATAACATGTGGGACTCATCTCAACGTTGGACGGGGGGGACACAAAATAAATTATATTATTATTATTATTATTATTATTAGCACCGCGTCTTACTACCCGTTCGGGTTATACCACTTACGCTAATGTGTAATGGTAGGGTGATTATGAGATGAAATGAAGGACCTACAGTTATTATTATTACCATCGCTTCTTACTACCCGTTCGGGTTATACGCACTTACGATAATGTGTAATTGTAGGGTGATTGTGAGATGAAATGGAGGACCTACAGTTTAACGTGGAATCGAACCACGGTGGAGGCCTGGCACTCCCCACATTCACAAGATGTCTTGTCAGAGGTGAAGGAAGGGTTTGGTAATCAGATCAATCTGTGCCGGGATCGAGGATTGAACCCCGGCCGCCAGCACATAAGTCTGACACCTTACCCCTAGACCACCAGGTCACCAAAAATAAATTAAATTATAAAAAAACATATTTGACCTTGTTTACTAGTTACAGCAAAGCGATTCTACTAAACTGTTTATATATCATACGCACTATTTCTTAACCTTTTAACTATAGTCCAATGGAGTTATGGTAGCTGACAGCTAGCAGAAGATGTAAACGCTGTTAAAATAAATACATATTTAAAATCAAATTGTTTGTTTTGAAAGTCTTGACTGCTAAAAGTACAACAAATCAACATAAAATGGTCTTTCAGATCATATGGTTTTATGAATGGAGACACGAGAGTAGATTTTGTAATTTTTATCAACCCTCAGTTACCACACTCTTATGGCGAATGGATTATAGTTATGTTCTATGGGTTCTTCCTGATTATTCCAAAAACTCTGTATTTCTTAAAGCGTGCGGTATTCTACGACACCACGACTACAGGCTTGAATTCAGGTAGAAGATGGCCATTTTGTGTACTTTCTATAGTGTTCATTTAATTTATTTATCTAGAACCACGTTTTACTACCCGTTCAGGTTATACGCCTTCATAATGTTAGGAAGTTCCACATTACTGGAATACAAATATAGCTACAGCTCGGAAACATTTTTATATTAAACTATTTACTAATTTTGTGTCTCATATCCACCGCTGAAGTGGGTCCCACGTGTGACAGAACACCTGTATGTGGTGGATTTATGCTGCCAATATGGTTGTTGCAAGGGACAAGAGTGTGACCTGAAGGTGTCAGTACAGTGGTGCACACAAAAAAGGGAATTAGAGCATAGTCCCCTAATAAAACAGAAAACAATTTCAATAAGATCCTAAATTATAATCAGTATAGCTAGAATATAGAGCATTGAATTATTATTAGCACCACGTCTTACTATTCGTTTGAGTTAAACACACTTAAGGTTATTGTGTAATGGTAGGGTGATTATGAGGTGAAATTGAGGACCTACAGTTCAACGTGGGATCCGAACCACGGTGGAGGCCTGGAATTCACACATTCACAAGTTGTGATTAACACACGTCTTGTCAGAGATGAAGGAAGGGTTTGGCAATCAGATATATCTGTGCCGGGATCGAGGATTGAACCCCGGACCTGCAGCACAGAAGTCTGACACCTTAATACTAGACCGTCAGATCACCCTAGAGCACTGCAGATTTGTAGAATGAATAAAATATATTTAAGAACAAATTTATATTCAAATAAATACACGATTATACATATTTAAATGGTCTCCAAAATCGCCAATTATAAAATACAAAGAAAATAATAGCGTTGATATCGTGTATGTAGGTCCACTTGCATTAATAGAATCGCTGCCCTCAGCTACCTTGAAAAAAAAAAGCTTCCAAGGCAGTGGTTTGTAGCCTGAGGGTCACGACACAATTCGGGGTCATGGCATGTTTTAGGTGGGGTTGCAATGTTTGTCGAGGCTATAGTTTTATGTTTGAATTTTAAATGATTATAATGGTTATAAGAAGGTGCTAAATTCAAGTAGAAATGTTGGTGGTAAAAATGATCAAACAAACTGTACAATTATAACTTTTTAGGTTCCGTTTGGTTTGTTGGTCTAATAGTCCACGGCCCAGTTGTAAGAAAATCAACGCCACTTCACTTCTCACTCATATTTCACTTTTACTCATGTTCGATCTTGCATACGGCCTTGGGTTTGCTGTTCGAGAGTATCATGTTTTGTCAAGTGGTGTTATCATAGCTTCCAAAATACTCTCTGGGCTCCTTGATTCTATGTGAGACATTTTAGTCTGAACAACTATTACTTGTACTACTACTAATAATAATAATAATATTTGAAACTACTTTGAGGTTTTGTTACATTTAAATCTAGTGTTATTTAAAATAAAAAATACAAACTATAATAAAATGATGTGATATAGGGGATACCTAAGATTTGCCCACCTTTCAAATGATGTTATAGGTTGCGCATACGGTTGTGGAATATAAATATCCCGATGAATTCTATTATCCAGCCAAAAAATGTACATTTCAACTATTATTAATTTTAATTCTATATAAAAAAAGAAACATTGTTTATAGTTTTAAACAATGTTAATTTGCTGCGAACAATATATTTTATATTTTTTGACAACATTAAATAATAACTTAATTTTTATCTAAGTATATTTAAATATTAAGGTTTAGTATGCTATATCTGCACGTAACAATAAGTATTTCAGAATCTTTATGGTTTTAGAATCACGTCTTATTTTTCCTTATGGTTATACGCATTTGTACGCATTATTCTAATGTTCTTGGAATTAGTAAGGGTGTATCTGGAATAAAGAAAACCCTCATTTACGTAGAGGAAGATTGTAAAACTATTATTATTAGCACCGCGTCTTACTACCCTTTCGGGTTAAACGCACTTACGCTAATATGTAATGGTAGGGTGATTGTGAGGTGAAATTGAGGACCTACAGTTTAACGTGGGATCCGAACCACGGTGGAAGCCTGGCATTCCTCACATTCACAAGTTGTGATTAACACACGTCTTGTCAGAGGTGAAGAAAGGCTTTGGTAATCAGATAAATCTGTGCCGGGACCAAGGATTGAACCTCGGATTCCAGCACAGAAGTCCGACACCTTACCCCTAGAACACCAGGTCACCCTAAGATTGTAAAACCATTTAGGTAAAGCCATCTCCAGTACATCTCGTCAAAGGTAGTCCAATATATAGCGAGAATGATGCCTCAGACTATGCGGCCACATAATCGTATCAGTAGATTGTTTCAACGTGTGATTATTCACATTTATGGGGTGTGATTCCTTTAAAACTACTCTATCAGACTCTATCACTTATATTAAAGCGTCAATGACCTTGGGGTTAGTTAAGATTTTTTTAATTACAAAAATAAATATTTTATTTAATGGAAGGCTTAAGCCAAGCTTTAAAAGTAGTTAATTCCTTATGACTTATATAATCCCCAGCTTCAACCCAAACTTGTAAATACACGAGCACAGTTGAAATATGCCCACGTGTGCATCTGAGAAGGAAAATCCATAAACAGCCGTGTCAGATATTCTCCTTGCTATCTCTGTGTCTACATGAGCAGGTATGTGTTTGTGACATAGAGAAACAATGAAACCCTCTTCCCAAACCCCTCGCCATCCACCACTCCTACTGAGGAGAAGCGAAGCATGATGGGAAACGTAATGCCAAGGCTGACAACCTCTAAAACATAGTAGAGTGTGAGTTGGCAGTTCTGTGCCATTTTGTAAAGATGATACCAATGTCTGAATAGACTCTTCATAACTAGGTTCTTACAAGACGCTGAAAGGAAGACTTGAAACGGTTTAAGACGTCGTTTTTTGAAAAATGGCTTTGTAAAAATACCTAATTGTATGTTGAGATCTATTCTTTCTGATAGCTTAGAGTTAAATTATTTTTTGGATCAATACTTAAAATGTGGAGGAGAATTAAAGATTTTAAATTATCAAAGTTATATACGAACCATTTAAACACAAATTAATACATAATTTATGTACTCATTGAGCTAAAAATGATATCAAGTTAGTATTTTGTGAAACAGTGATAAAAGATAATTGGGACATTGTGAGCTAATGCTTTTACTTTTTCTTTAAAGAGAAATATAGTAATTGTAAACATTGTCAACCTTCATACTATCTCTAATTACTTAATTTACAAAACTGGGTAGTCAAAAATTAAATTCTTAGGTACATCAATAGAAAATTTAAACTGGAGAACTTGAGTTTATTGGTGGAAGACAATTAAATATATTTATGCTTGTCCTTAGAGCACATAAATTTTATTTTCTAAGTATAAATAGGAATGACAAATTACTAGCAATTTGAGAATTTTCTTTAAGTTTATTTTCTCTCTAGTAGCACATTTTATTCGTATGTAAATAAAGTTGTAAAAGTCTTAAACCTTTTGGCATTTGATCAAATACTTGAAGGGAAAGAAAAAAATTGCATCTAAGATCGATAGACTAAAATAAAGAATACCGTACATGACAAACTTGAAATATTAAGTCATTTGATTTTTAGAGGAAAATTGAATTTGATACTTCTGTACTATATACTTTTAACTTTATAGGGGTCAAACCCAGTTAATAGTTAACGATGATAGCAGTTTTTATTGAGCAATGTTGTAGACATGTTTCTAGTTGAAAAATGTATAGTGTAAGAGTCCGTAAATAAAGTTTTGAAGTTAATTTCGATTAAGCTACTCCCTACATGATTATTACAGTTAATAGCACGTCAAGAAATAATCACATATAAAATGTTTAGTTAACGATCCTAACAACTTTAATCATAAATCAAACACTAATTTGAGTAAATATATAGTTATGACAAATACATTTATTGGTTACATTAACATAATATGTTACGTTACTTTCTAGTATCATTAAGAACTAACAACGTTGACAATTTTTATTACTATTTTCAAAGATAATGAATACATAAATAGCATCAATTAATGCATTTCTGAATCAAAGTAAAACCATCAAAACTTCAATATTTCACTGCCACTCTACATCTTTCTTGGAAGATATATTATATCAGTAATTTATGTTTTTGCTTATCATTATACTATAGTTCGATAGGTATACAGCATATTTTAACATTTATTTTATAAAAAATAGCACACCTTTTCAAACAACAATTTTATTGTGAACTAGATAGCTGTTGCCCGCGGCTTTTCTCGCGTGGAAGTTGATTATATACAAATACGAAAATATACATATGTATTTACAGATTAATTTAAAATATTACGTTACGTTGATGACCATAACTTGACCTCAGATCAAAAGTAATGCAAGTCCGATACAAACTTTCACCCCCTTTTTCATCCCTTATTAAATAAAATTTCCAAAATTCCTGAAACACATATTTATTTGTTTTACGTCAATAACCGAAATAAAAAAATTTGTTTATGTAACTTTCAAAATGACGGACTTTCATACATATTATCATTCATATTATCATCCCCTATTTTGACCCCTTTGGGGTGGAATTTTCTAAAATCCTTTCTTAGTGGGTGCCTACATAACAAAATGAATATACAGTCCGAATTTCATGCTTGTAGCCTTGATAGTTTGCGCCCGGCGATGATGAATCAGTCAGTCAGTCAGTCAGTCAGGACATGTTATTTTATAAGTATAGATCATAGGTTTCAACTAACTATTTTTAAAATAAACACATTCGCACCATAAAGATGTGTGGCTCTCTACTCTGAACCAAATGTTTAACAGGATGCCGTTTGCTTATATTCATTTCCTGAATGTTTTTTGGTTCCCTAATTTTATCCATATATTTACTAAGATGTATTTTGATTCTACACTTTGGTTCAGATATCTAACAGAATGTATTTTAACTCTACACTGTGAATCAAAAATGTATCGGCTAATGGTTATAGACTTTTTCAAATCAATTATTGAATAATAATTTTCCGCAATGATATTAAGTTATATTATTTGGAAACGTGTAAATTTATGCTAATTATAGTATCACTTTTTAGATATGCTTGGTATAATCATCGCCCTGATATTTTTGATTAAGTCAAATAAGGAAACATGAAAACTTTACGTTTGATACAACTGTTTTTTAGTTAACTACAAACAGTACTTTATTGATTAAATCCAATTAAGGCCCTTCAACTAATTTCATGGAACAATCTTTACTCAAATAACATTCAACATTTAATTTTATGAAAATTAAAATTGTGTGTTTCAATAAAAGCCAATATTCCGTCAAATGTAAATTATTTATTGAGCCAATAACTGCCCTATATGGTTAACAGAACGAATCCAAACATACATATTTCACAAATACGTATTATTTCAGTTTACATTTAAAATAAGAAGGGGGTACCCTAGACATGGGGTGGCTTTTCTGACCTATCATCCACAGGGATGGTTTGTAAGTAATTTATTGATAATAGTTCCGATTTATGAAAAATACTATTGTTTCTTATATAAAGATGCTTTTGTCGATTTGTAGGCAAGGTATTAAGTAGAATTTGTATCTCAAAACCCACAAAACATACACAAACACCCCTATCCCTTGGAACTACAGTAAAAAAGCGGGCAAGAATATTAGAAATAAGATAGTAAATATTTATTATAATCTTAGAGGAACCACGATGTGCATAAAGCCAACCCTCTTCTTCGATATCAGCTGAAACCAATACGCCTCTCATTACCCCCTTTCAACAAACATCGTCCTACCAGCCTGGAGGATGGGGAATATATAAAATATTTACCCTTCATCCCTGATCCCCTTCACACTCCGAACCAGGGATCTCCCTGAATGACGTCATAGCCCCGAGGCCCAGCGCGACTATTTCACGTATGAAGGCGCACAGAAGCCATTATCAGTTGAGAGAGACTTATCCTCATCCTACCATACTCTCCATCACCCACCACCATTCCTTCTTCAGGGACTGGGGCCTTGTGTCCCAGGCTAACGTCATTTACCCCAGGTCAAGCAAGCTATCATCCCCTGATCAACGGGACGTGAATGATCGGATGACACAAGCGTGACCAACTCAAAGGCTCGTTAACTTGAATCAGATTTTGAAATCACCCGTGTCGGTAAGCACGCGGCCAAAGCATCCGTCTAGTACTGTCTGGCTGGGCGAATGGTGGAAAGGTTGGGAGACTTGAATATCGGACAGATAAAGATATATTTTTACTAAATAATTTCCTCATCTACCTCAACGCCAATGCAGTTACCTATTGATATCTCCTTGAGTTATCTCACTATATTATTGTGTGTGGTTGGTTAAATTTAGAATGAGGGTAAAAAAAACTATACTAGTACAAGCTCTGCAAAGCTGGTTTAACTTGGTAACAACCACGATCAACACTGGATATTAATTTTCACTTTCCTATATGCTAATTAATCCCTTGGGATTAAGTTTAGATTTTTTACGTTTGATGTAACAGTGAAGTAGTTGCACTAAAACAACTATTGATTTTTAGTTATTCGTGAAGACAAATACCTTTTTAACAGCACGCTGCGTGTGCTCAGGACTGGAATGATAATAATCTAATAAACATGTCAGCTATATATCAAGATTAATTATTATTAGAGTTAAATGTTATTTTGTCTTACCAAAGAGTATTTTGTTTAAGTGTGTAGTGTTTTAAAGTAAATAGAAATGTAAACTCAGGACATAAACCAACTAAGTAAACTATGACAAATTTTAAACAAATTAAGTTTAATCTAACGTTTGAATACAAATACATCTAATCTGGCTTATTGTAATTAATTATATGTTGTTGTTTTTCTTTAATAGTGAAAAAATACACCTAAACTGGATTTTAGCCCAGACTTCGACGCTCACAGTTAAGTTCGCTTGAGCAGTTATAACCCTTTAAAAGACTTTCCTAGGCTCCTATATTAGGGTACCTAATATACTACTATTACCAATTGTCTCATAAAATTGACAGTCTAGGATTAGTCAAAACCATAAACATCGAGTTTGTAACTTATGTTATTCCATATCAATAGTTTAGTGGTATAGGAGATCGACCAAATGAATAGGAAATACTCGTTTATTCCCTTGATAGCTCCACACCATGTCTTTTCTACCCCTTAAAACTGCCCCCATTTAATTACCCAATAGAGATAGGTAGAGTTTGAAAGTAAATAAGCCCGATTTTTGTGGAGGGAGATTGGGATATTATTAGGAGGAAAAAAAAAACCCTCAGCATACCCTTCAGAGATTCAAATTTCTAACTTACCATCCCGGGAAACCAGAATATTGACTTTAATTACATGAGCCCATTGATGTGTTTCTAAAATAATTGTGTTTGTATGTACAAATGTATTTATAAATTGGTTCTAGTATCTAAACACACGTTGGTTACCTGTTCCTAATGTTTGGGTATTTAGTACCGAGTTAAATAAAGCAAACTTATCTGACCCTAGTTTATCACCGTTTTACTAAAATACAAGCTAAATGTGCTAAAAATGTTATTATATGAAAATATTATTACTAGACTATAAAAACTACCCAAAAAAATGTGTATACGAATACCAACGTTAAGTTACAGTTTAAAATATAGAAGTTCAGGAGAAGGTGTAATCATATTTTATAAATAATGCAAATACAAATTCAATAAGCTTTCACCAAAAAAAGGGACATTAATTATACAAACATTTCAAGGAATAAAAGGCACTAATAATAAATTAAATAGGATTAACATCCCACCAGTGGATATGGTTGGTCTCATATATTTCGCTTTATGTTTCTGGTTCGGAATGCTTGCCAAAACGGAAACCCACTCTACCTCTTTGTCTCACTAGGGGGGATTTAGGAAAGGGGGGGGGAGATTAAAAAAAAAAAAGAAACATGAACTTACAATACAAGACAATGGAAGACGTAGCTACGCAATTGTTGCGCAGAAAATAGCAACAGGCGATGTTTTGGGAAGCGAGGTAGCGAAATTCATACTTCGTCAAATAAAATGTAATCTTATTTATTTTTAAGCTTATTTTAAAATTGTGTTGTATTTTTAGTTTTGTTTTTGTTTGTTTTTTACTGAACCAATTAAAGATCCAGTGTTGTGCTCCAATGTGTTAATAGCACATTAACATAAGGTATAGAGTTTATTTATATTTTGAGCCAATCGAATCTCGGCTTAAGAAGAAACCTCTACCATCCAATTTGTACCCATCACCCCTAGCCCCTTCTTTCTCCGCGGCTAAATATCGCTCCTTTTTCCGTCGTCGGTCAAAACTACCACCTCACTCAGCGCGCACCTACAGGATCTGACACTGCTCACACTGTTAAGGAAGACATCCCCCTATAGCAGTGGTTCTCAATCTTGTTTGGTTCGTGGAATACTTATTCTTTGTCACAGCACACTGAATGTGCTGATGAAGTTGATAACACTACAGGAGACTCGGACGTGCACATGATCAGAAATACTTCTCTAAGTTGAACAGGAAATATTCATTTGTTAGTCCTCTTTTCTACCATAAATTGAAACTATTAAGTAAGCTTTTGATAGTACGGTGACGATATCTTGTGCAAACAAAATACATGTTGACTAATATTTTTTTTAATTAGGGTGTGTCAACAAGAATATTATAAGCTAGAGGTAACATCATAACATGACTTAAATATATATTTAACTATTTTACCACTTGAAAGTTTTATATAATATGTAATTGGTTTCTCACTACGCTTAGAAAAGAAGTGTAAGTGTCGTCAAAAAAATTGAAAATAAGAATTTGATAATGTCGAAATTTCTGAATCAAATCATTACATTACGCCAAAACCCTTTCACAAATCGGGCTGAAATTTGGTTCAAAGTGTTTTCATAGGGCTCCCAGATATCTTTATTGTTTCTTTATATCAGTTATCCCCTAAAATTAAAGGCACTTAACATTGGGTAGTAAAATAAACTACATATTTTATCTAAATCAGGTGACCTGGTGGTCTAGGGGTAAGGTGTTGGACTTCTGTGCTGGGGTCCAGGGTTCAATCCTCGTCCCGGCACAAATTTATTCGATTACCAAACCATTACTTCACCTCTGACAAGACATCTTGTGAATGTGGGGAATGCCAGGCCTCCACCGTGGTTCGGATTCCACGTTAAACTGTAGGTCCTCCATTTGATCTCTCAATCACCCTACCATTACACATTAGCGTAAGTGCGTATAACCCTAACGGGTAGTAAGACGCGGTGCTAATAATAATACTCTAAATCACCATTATTGGATTTGATTAAAATTTGTATCCGTTTACTGATTTACATCACCCACAAAATGGTATATTCTATTATTCCGGTAACATGACTGAGAGGGGAGTTACCACAAGCGGATGTCTACAATTTTAATATATTATATATGCATGTATCAGAAAATCTTTGAGACAAGAAAAAAAAATTATGATTGAAAACATTTAGAACTACTAAAGATACAAATATTTTAGCTGAAATAATGTGTAATTAAATCAATAGTTTCTAGGCTAAAAGCAAATATATTTTTAAAATGAAGATATAAGAAAGGGGGAGCAACAAATTGACATAGTTAATACACCCCAGATAGCCAAAAAAGTTTTAAAGTTAGAAACTCCAAAACAGGGTGCAGGCTAATAGTTATGGGCTAACAATATTAATAGAACAATCTTTATGTGATAGTGACTATTACTTAATTTATGCACTTTGATGACGTGTGATCCTGATTTTTTTCTATTTGTTTCCATTGTGTTTTGTAATATTTGTTGCCATTTATATATATATATGGTGTCATCCATCTCTTTATGTAAGAAGATACTATTTAAAAAATATAAAAGAAAAAGGGATTACAAAACAATTTATGGCAATAAATAAATTAAATTTTTCAAAACCGTACCCAGCACTATATATATATATATATATATATATATATAAATGGCAACAAATATTACAAAACACAATGGAAACAAATAGAAAAAAATCAGGATCACACGTCATCAAAGTGCATAAATTAAGTAATAGTCACTATCACATAAAGATTGTTCTATTAATATTGTTAGCCCATAACTATTAGCCTGCACCCTGTTTTGGAGTTTCTAACTTTAAAACTTTTTTGGCTATCTGGGGTGTATTAACTATGTCAATTTGTTGCTCCCCCTTTCTTATATCTTATATCTTATATATATATATATATATATATATATAGTGCTGGGTACGGTTTTGAAAAATTTAATTTATTTATTGCCATAAATTGTTTTGTAATCCCTTTTTCTTTTATATTTTTTAAATAGTATCTTCTTACATAAAGAGATGGATGACACCATAAAATTTCAACGCTATTAGCAAATTACTATATGTTTAGGTAAAATAGCGAGAATATCAGTGCGGGAGGTTGTACAGTATTTAAAATATATATAAATCACGTCTTAATATTCAAACCGGGATAGTCGGATTTAACCACACACGGTTGGGAATAGAAAGGAGGATTTTAAAAGAAATGCACCCATATTTTGAAGAAGAAAGTGTAGTAATTCATTTAGGACGGTTAGGAGGACGTATTGCCAGCCGGTTCTTTTAACTCCGATCCACCCGTCACTTGCAAACCCAACAATACCGGTTTAACATTTAGTCTAAGTGCACAGAGATATGTGTTGTATAAATATTAATATGGTATCATATAAAACACATCAAGTAATAATAAAATTAATTGATTAATATTAAAAATAATTTTTATTTTGTTCAAACATCCTGAACAACCATAATTGTATATTTTTATAATTCAATATTTTATATTTGATATTATATATACGGGTGTACCTTCACATTGTTTCTCAATTGGTGCAACCACAGCTGCGACTAAGCTCGTATCGCACCAAATCTACATGACTCTCACGTCTTGACGACTTTATTCAATACCAGCTCAATACTGTTCACTAATTCACGACATTAAACATTCATCCCATGTTTGCCAGAAAAAAATAAAATAGCTCAGTCCACAAACACAACGTTAAAACAGAACAAGAATATATTATTTTCTCTTCTCTTATAATTTTCACATTGAAAAGGGTAAAAGGAAACACCAGCTTAGATCGTAACCAAAAAAAATATATATTGCTTATACTCGTAGAGAAGAAGCAAACGGTAGTATAAATGATTTCATACGAGGATACTTATACCTCCATATCGCTTCATATGATTGCTTAGAGTCTTGTATAAGAGAAGAAACACCCTTGGAAAGAAGTAAGAAGAAAATGAAAAATTCACTGCAGTAACATTATATCCCAATTTCCCCCTACCCCTTTTATTTTTTTTAAGAGGAGGGATGAAAAGAAAGAGAAGTCTCTTTCATCTCTCTCCCATACATACGCTAAAAACGCTTTACGCGATCATGTTTCTCAAAATGGTCGATGTCTTCGTCTGTTCTTCTTTCATCTTCATTTCCATTCATGAGGACGCAATTCTGGATCCTTTGTAAACTGTTTGAGAGGAGATATTGCTAGGGCTCCCGTTGAGCTAACCATCTGACTATTCAACGTCTCGTCTTTGCTAGCTACTTTCAGAACATAGCGCGCTCGTGCTGTGGGTATCTTTATCTGTTATACACAGTCTTAGGACTCAGCTGTTTCTCAAAGTGTTTCTCTTCTCTCTGTTTAGTTTTGGAAGGAAGGGAGGAGTAAGTTTGTCGAGCTTTAGTCTTAGAATTGTTTCAATGAATGACACTGCCTAAGCCTTACTGTTGTAGCCTATTTGCTATTTGGTTGATTTTAAATAGGATAGCTGATTGAAACCTTCCTGATTTATCTTTTATTCTTTAAAGTTGAAATTCCTATGGTCTGAGGAGTCACTCTCGCAATATAACGAACTGTTGATGACGTGGAGATTATGGATAGAATCTCGGTCGATAATTAGGGTGTGTTTATTAAATGACTGTCCATTCTCCTTCCACGAAAATAAGGGTTCATTTCCTCTAAATGAAACTTTCTTCTTCCCTAATACATTAGCGTGGTCAATACATATGCATATAACATGAATCGGTAGTAACACTTAGTACTATTAAAAAAAATTAAACCTTGCATAGACTACTTAAATTAATCTTTAGTAGGGATATTTTATATTTTATTTTTTCATTATCATAATCTAATTAAATGTGTTTTACTGTATTTGACTTGATTTTATATCTTAGACTCTAAAATATATTGTTAACATTTTGAAAAATAAACCTCTAAAAATACTATAAGCCTAAATGTGTCCTTCAGGACATCATTAAAACCTATATAAATAACTTTAATTAGAACTACACCACCGTTTTGGAATAAAATGATAGAAAATATGTGGTACGACACAGTCGTACCAAATTTCTTGTTTTAAATTTCTGTTTTAAAACTTGGACAAATAATTAAAAAATATATATTATTTGTAAGCTACCCATAAATAAATTAAATTTGTAAAAATTAAAAATTCTTAATTATAGGGGAAAAATTTTACCCGACATCCACCTGAAATTAATCTTAAAGGCTATTTTCAAACTATTAAAAAATTTCTTGGATTTTTCCCGATAAAACTAACTTAAAATTGACTTTTTATAGAAAAATAAATGAGTCCTATTAATTATTATCATGCAAGATAACCTCCAAATACAGAAGGTTAACAAAACTGCTTAGGATACTTTCAAATACTCATTAAGAAAATCAGTAACATAATAAACTACCCTTAAAGATTTTTTAAAAAGAAATCATAATTATTTATAATTAAAAAACTTAAGATTTATCCATTTTGAAGCAAATTGCTAGAAATATTTCTTAAAATATTCAATATTTAGATATCAGTTATCAATACATTACTTTTAAACGATCCTACCCGCAAAAAATAGCTATACAGTTTTGTTTGTTATGACAAACGTTTCTATATTAAGGTTTTAAACAAAATCATTAGAACGGTTTTCAAACTAATTTAAATTTTTAAAAATCGGTGATCAGTATATTATGCATTAAATATTTTTTAGTAAAAAATAAGTATATAGTGTTGTTTATCAAGTAAAACACTACCTAGATGTAAATTTTAAACAAAATCTTCTAAGAAATTAAAAAAATTTTGGAATTATATAAAATCATTACTCAGTAAACTACCTTTTATTTTTGGTCTAGCCTCAAAATAAAATAAAATAAACTTCTTTGGGTATTTCCTAATACATTCTAAACTCATTTTCAGGTTAAGCTGACAAGCTGTGATTAATGAAGACTGTCATTTGTACTAGCCCGATCAAAAAATTAACCAGCCACTTGGTTCTACATATCAAGAACATTTGTCTCATCACATCCTAATAATAATAATAATAAAAATTAACTATTCAGGTTAATAAATTCATATGCCAATAGCCATAACAGCTTTACATTAAACAGAAATATTTAATTTGAAATACTCAAAATTTATATTGGATAATTATATCTATTTATTATAAAACAGGAAAGTATAATGCTTTCATTGTTTTTATTAATATTTGGAAGAAACATCTAATAAGAAATTTTAAAATTTAAAGTATTTAATATATAATAATTTTAGAATAAAAGAATTATTAGAATAAACATGAATTCTTGGTAAATATATATAACAACAAATAAATAAAAATACTGTAAAAATAAAATATTTTTAATCAAAGTAATTTATGGCAATTTAAATGAGAGCGGATAAAAGCAAGGGTTTTTAGGATGGCTAGTAGCAGTGATACTCTCGTAAGAACTATATTGTGCTAGTTGACCTGTTGGTCTAGGAGTAAGGTGTTGGACTTCTGTTCTGGGGTCCGGGGTTCAATCCTCTGTCCTGGCACAGATTTATCTTATTACCAGACCCTTCCTTCACCTCTGACAAGACATCTTGTGAATGTGGGGAATGCCAGGGCTCCACCGTGGTTCGGATTCCTCGTTAAACTGTAGATCCTCCATTTAATCTCACAATCACCCTACCATTACACATTAGCGTAAGTGCGTATAACCCGAACGGGTAGTAAGACGTGGTGATAATAATAATATATTGTGCTATGCTTCGCCAACTTATCCACTGAGCCTGCAAATGATTATAGATATAAGGTTTTAAAAAATATCCATAAAAACGTTCAGATATCTGGCCGAGTAGCCCCGGACAGACAGAATTGTAAAATTCACTTTGTTTTTGTTCGGATTCACATAAAACATAAAGATTCATCATAATCCTGAACTAAAAAATTTGTCACGGTTTCAGTACTTTCTCTTGATACGAAAAAGTTAAAGTATGAAAAGTCAATAACAGATCCAAATATTTATAAATTAAATATTATGCCGTATCATCGTCTGGTACTGTTTTCAGAAGAGTGGGCCATTATTTAAGCCATAGGTTGCAAGAAATATAATCATTTAGAGTAAAATAAAATAAAATAGACCTGTAACATTTCATCCTGGCAGCTAGTAACTGTCAGGACAGATTATATTTTAGATCATAGTTCTATATTTGATGTGACCCCACTCATAAACTTTATAATATAACATATAACTGGATCGTAACGTGAATAGTCTTACGTGATCGTTGAGAGCTTTAAATAATTAATAGATTGTTTTAAAAATAGTAAGTACTTATCTGTCAATTTTTAAATACCTGCATCGTTAGCATGAGGACGTGGGGGGGGGGGGGGGGAATTCTAAATTCCTTTCTCAGTCACCGTTATAATCTACTTTAATGGGGACACTAAAATAAACAGATGTTTTAATTTTAAAAAACATTTATAGTCTGAGTTGCAGCAATGCATAAATGATAAAGTTAGCTTTTAATATGATTTATATAATTAATTCCGTTATAATATTAGTCGAGTTTATCATTTGGTAGAAGATAATTTATAATTATCTTGCTTATAATGAGATTATATTTGTTTTGTTTCCCAAAATCTGAACATATTTTATAAACTAGATAAACATAGATCACTAACATACAATAACAACAAATAACAGTACATCTAAAATGGTAAAAGAGAAAACCTGGCATCGATCAAGTTTCCCCCAAAAATACTCGTCCATAGAAATGTTAACGTCGACCATATCACAGTAGTTTTCTACGGAATAAATATTTTTTATGGCACACATGACAATGTTTTGTTTGCAAACGTTCAAAGCTAATTACTGATATTTACTGATATTTTATACTATTAATAACCTTGCAATTTAAATACTAAAGAAAATTGGCACTAGAAATGTAAACGCTGTTTACTCTCAGAGGCTAGTAGCGTTGACGCACTACACCAAAGTGTTGATTATATATAAGGGGCCGTAGAGCAATCCGCTAATTCAAAACAGTCGCCTTGTAAAGGATGTGTACGTAATATTTGGGTTACTGTGTAGCGATAAATACTTACTATATTAACTAAATCCTCTAAGTACATATGGTCATCACACCGGTAACCTGATTGTTAATTGTGATTTCATATCAGAATAGAAAGGGGGAGAGGGTTCCTGTAAGAGACCCAGGTGTGATTCAAGCCATCCCCGCAATGCGAGCCAGCGACGGCCATTACGGCTTGTAAACAACCCGCACTGTTATGCTAATTGTCCCCGGGCGACAGTAAACAATCCGTGCGTGCGCCCATCCAACCCACACAAGCATCCAGCACAAACCACCCTCAATCCTGTGTTCGCAGCCCAGGTGACCCCAATTTAGGAAACAATAGCAGGGAATCACCTAACTCTATCTGATAGAATGCAAGTGGTTAGGACTCAACAGTAATATGAGCCCAGTCGTTAGTTATTTTAGCCTCTTTGAGTGTGAGTGTGCGTGCGTGGTGTGCGTGCTGTCATGGCCAAATTGATTTTAAGATCTAGATCATCAATCGGTAATTAAAGCCAGTCTCAAATAGTTATTTTATTTCCCTTTGCATAGAATAAAGTCCGATATGCCTCAGAAAATTTTGTTGAGTTAATAGATTTATAAAATATTTGAAATTATTGTTTTTTTAAATTTATTATGACAGTTTATATAATAAAATAGTGGAAATTCAGAATGATTTTACAATGACAATAGAGTAGTATCTGTCTACGAAGTATTGCGAACGTTCTCATTGTTTGAAAATATATGAATCTAGGTCCACTCCATCTACCAAGAAATGTAGAAGTTTTACCTTGGAAAACTACTCTATGACCCTTATCTTGTAAGATGCACCATAGTACAACTAAGAAAAGGTAAGCTTGCTACCTTTAAAAGAAAATTGAGGGATTTATCGGAAAAATTACAAGCCCACCATATGGGCTATACTATATTTAGTAAAGGTCGGACAGTATATTTTCAAGATAGGCAGTGTGTACTATTACATATTTACAAACATAAATAAAATATAAATAAAATTGGTAAACACAGTAGAATATAAATTATAATGTTTAGTATAGAGTGGTATTTGGATATTGAAAATATTCCATAGTATAATAGTGATGAAACAACTGGGTATGCTCTAGCAATCAAGATGGTCTGTGAGGAAAGGAGATGTAATAACTTCAGAAATATAATTTTAAGACAGAAAAACTTTATTTTACAAAATACTTTAAGAGATATCTTTGTTAAATATTTGGTTAATTTTCTACACGTGGCTATCTCAACAGTTTTTGAATATTTGTCGAGTGCATAGTTACTTACATTTAACAGAAACTTTATAGATTAAGACCAAATTTCCTGTTAAAATACCACAATGACCATGACAAATATTTAAGAATGGCTTTGGCTAACCAAACATTGAATATAATTTATCTAGTGAAGCAGCATTTTTTTCATTTTAGCCGAAAAAGTTTTTTTGGCAAAAAAAACTGTAAAAAGTATTGATCTTTACTCGCGTTCCCTTCCAAATCACTTTAAAAAATATCAAATCCTTATATCAGTGAGTTGCTCTCCTTGAAAACCATGATAAGGCACGAATTTCCACGAATTATTCCTACTTCTTTTTCAAAATTTCAATTTGTCTAGAAAACAAGGTAGATAAATCCAGTCCCATTTTCATATTGACTAATGACAAGAAGTAAAAGACTTGCGTCTCAATTTGAATAGAGGGAAGAAGAGAGACAAATGAAAAGAGAGAAATAAATAGTAGGTGATGCACGAAGCAAGAATTGATGTGAGGGTTTCACTAGAGATTGATCATGTGGAACAGTCGACAAGACAAATCTCAGGAGAAAATAAGGGGGTAATGAGCACGGTGGAAAAAAGATTGAAGGGCGAGAGAAAGAGGGAGATTGGAAGAAAAGAGAGATATGGTATAAAGTAAAGGATAGAGAGTTTTTGGTGGGGAGGTGATTGATTGAAAGGATTCCCTGGGAAGTCAGGGAAAATGAGGAACACAGTGGCATGAGACTCGTAGTGGGGAGAGACGTGAAGGTTTTACTAGTGGCGGTCGTAGAATGTATTTCAAGGGGAGATTTAGTCCAAAATATATAAATAAATTCAACATACTTAGATTATAAGTTTAATTTTTTTTTTCAGATATATTTACATGACTTGATTGATTTTTCTATATATATATATAGAGTGATAGTAAAACTTGGTGGTATATATATCACCAAGTCTTACTACCAATATCACTACCACTAATATTATTAATAGTTAATAATTGTATCATTGTCAATGTATTAGTGGAAATATGTTACAGTGAATTTACCACTTATATCACGAATGTAAATTCCTCAAACACTATCAAACATATTTCAAATAACTACATTCCAACTTGCACACTTTGTGCAACATATTATTGGTAGTATATCTACGAGAATATTACTATCCTGAACTAAACAACTAATGCATGAGAGGTATTTCCACCATCTATACCATATTAAAGCTAAGCGAGTACCAGACATGCCATAATGTTCGAAATGGTTTGAAGCATTGGATTAGTTAGCTAGACGGTTTAGTAATAAAATATAACTAACTTAATTCAAACTGTTCATCAATTTATAAAAAAAAAATATAATCATGACCAGATTTAAGTTGGGGATGAAGGAACGGAAGTTAAGGTCTGTATTTTTAGATTATTATTATTACTATTAGCACCGCGTCTTACTACCCGTTCGGGTTATACGCACTTACGCTAATGTGTAATGTTAGGGTGATTGGAGATGAAATGAAGGACCTACAGTTTAACGTGGAATCCGAACCACGGTGGCGGCCTGGCATTTCCCACATTCACAAGATGTCTTGTCAGAGGTGTAGGAAGGGTTTGGTAATCAGATAAATCTGTGCCAGGACCGAGGATTGAACCCCGGCCGCCAGCACAGAAGTCTGACACCTTACCCCTAGACCGCCAGGTCACCCTGTATTCTTAGAGTTGTAGTAAAAATATTTATTTTTCAACAGAATTAATAGAATATCTATATTAATTTGCTAAACATAGATCATTATGTTTAGCAAATAAAATAAAATATATTCACCACAAGACTCACTAAAGAAACATTTTATTTTGACATGAGGCATTTTATTTGCTATAAAAACCTATCAATAAGCTCAAGTTACATGATACCTTAAATCTGAGAGATTGTCACTTTCTTAATGTGGGAATGTATGGTATGCGAGAAAAGATTGGTGTTATTGTATTTCTTATTGAAACCTTTTTTTTTGCCAAAATAAATAAAATATTGCTTCAGTACAAAAATTGAGTTTAATTTCTTCATACCCGCTTCGGTGGCCGTGTGGTCTAACGCGCTACTATTGATGTAGACTAGACTGCCAATGACGAGGAAATCGAGGTTTAAATCTCGGCTGGCTTTTACTGACGGATGTTTTTCCAAAATGGTTTTCCACTCTCCCTCCACGCAAATGCTGGCACACTTCCTTATCCATAAAACCATTAGCGTAATCAGTACATAAGCGTACAACACGAACGGGTATTAAAACGCGGTGTTAAATAAAATCTAATGATGTTGAATCTACAGGTTTTGAGTATTGTTCATTGACATAGTGGCATTAGACGATAAGTTTTTAAATTAAGAAAAAAGTTGTCACTAGATTCCAGGACACCCTCAACAGATATTCAAGAACTTTTGATGCCACTATGTGAATAAAATTAAACTATGTTTTTACTGGAGTTATAGTTTATTTATTTTGTCCAACCAAATGTTTTGATATAAAAACTTTAAAAACACTAACCTCTCCTTATGTCCACTACATCCCCATTTTAAAGTTCAAATACATACTCGTTAAAAACAGATTCAATTTAAACCGTTTCAAAAGTGAATGAATGGAAAGGAGAACTGGTTGGTATAGGTGGGGGGAGTAAGGAGGGCTGGACTTAAAAGTTATAAGGTCCTAATGACAAAAGATTGTACGTTGACAAATTTTATGGCATGATATAGAGTTGTTTGGTGCCAAAAAAAATATTTAGCCTTACTGATATTAAGAAAAACACTGAATTATTATGCATATCAATGATTTGATTAACTGTGGACTAAATTCATGGGACTTCTTTTAATCTTCAAACGCGCACTTAAATTTTCAACTCAAGTATAATAAATTAATATTTGTACCGTGCTTCTGAAGCTGCTAATAAAAAAGTGTTGTCAAACAAATGTCAACTTAATTATTTCAGTCACAAAATATTTATTAAACACAACAAATAGCTTGCCAAGAAAATAAAATTAATTAGCTACATTTTATTTTTGTTTATTAAATACATGTCTATATATGTAATGTTGAGGCAATTAAAAGTAATTCAGTACTTTAGTTTTAAAACAATAAAGAGATGGACTTAAAAAGATAAATGGATACAACCAAGTATATGGCTATGCAGAAACAAAGTATTCCAAAGAAATTTAATTATATAAATTAACATCATGAGTTTTAAAGAAGTTCACAAAATTTAATACTTTATAACAGCTATCCTAACAAATATGAATTAGATTAATGAAGAGTTAAAAAAATATCATAGATGGATGCATATATTAGAATGGTTTTAGTAGCTACCAGATATTGTTTATAATAACAATATTAATTATTATCAGTATTATCATTATTATTATTAATTAGCACCATGTTCTACTAGCTTTTCAGGCTTACACATATGTGGACGTCATTAAGAGGATAGTGTTAAGATGGATTCGAAGGTTGTCAGGTGTTGGGTAAGGGATTGGATGGAGATGTATAAAATAGGTTTGAATGACATTATTATGTTATGAAGGCCATGCATTTTCGAGCCCTTTAGGGCCAGATCGTTAAAATATTGGTTATAGCTTTGTTAAACATTTGGGTTACATATACAAATTTAATATTCATATTTTTAATAAAACTGTTTTTAGAGGTGTATATAATAGAAAATTAAGAATTATTATACAGTTAAATGTGTGAGGAGTCTAATATAAAAAACCGATTGAAGCATATTTATTATAATTTCCCAATATTTTGACGTTCTTTTATCATTATGAACACAAAATATCAAAGTGGAGCAGCCAGATTTTGATTTTACAAATCACTAAAAGTTATTTCAATAGTGTTAATTGTTATAAAAAAAACTCTGTACATCATCAACATTTTCTCAACTGCTTCTTTGGTCTAATTGTCTAAGGCCTCATTCTTTCAATAGACTGGGCTGCCAATAACGGGGATTGGTGCTTGAATCCAGGTGACGTAAATAAAGGATGTTTTTATTTCTTAAATTATTTCTCACTCATCCTCCATGACATACACATCTACATTCCTCATTCCTAATCCATGAAGGTAATTCTTATAACAACCTGAACGATATAGTGAAATGTGGTGATAAAAACTAATGCTAATGCTAATATGTTAAAACGTTATCAACACTGACTGCCAAGTTATATCTTGTATTCACCAAACCTTTCTTCCTACTCGAATCCCACAATAGAAATTGTGTGGGTCTTTATGTACACTAACTTCGTTTGCCCTGAGAGGTAACAGACTTACCCTTCAAGTTTCCATAACTACTTATAATAGTCTTAGCTTAGTTCGTCAAGAAAAGACTGCTAGCTTTCAGCGTAAAAGAGTATACACTCCACCTATTCTCAAAGATAGTAGCTTACCATCACAGATTACAATAACTTCCAATACACACATTCGTTTAGTACAGCTTTATTATTTTAGTACCCGCCTCGGTGGCGTAGTTGGCTAACGCGCTTGTCATGTTGAGCTCGACTGCTGAGGACGGGGAGATCGAGGTTCGAATCTCGGTCGGGTGAACTGGGGTGGTTTTTCCTAAATGGTTTTCCACTCTCCCTCCGCGCAAATGCGGGTTCACTACCTCTAATTCAACCTTCCAATTCCTAATCCATTAGCTTAATTAGTACTTAAAGCGTATAACCCGAACGGGTAGTAAGACGTGGTGCTAAATATATATTATTATTTTAGTAATCTGCATCAGAAGCGACATATCTTATACAATACTATCATATTTAGTCTGTGTATTGGATACCATCACATCTTTTAATTAATTATAGCTTTCATAAGTCTCTTACACAAGCCACCTATTAATTTTTAAATAATAATTCTGACATATAGGTCCCAATGTATTACTTTTAAAAGCATATAAGTTAAATTGGGATCGTATTAAATTTTTGTTGTTAAATTTTACTGAATAAAGAAATAGTATAGTGTATTAAAAATAGGTATAAAAGAAAATTGATTCAAATGAAGAAAGCAAGTTTTCAATTCACACACCTACTTATGAAAATATATATACATGAAAACAGCAAACATTCCGAACAATTCTACTTGACCGAGAAAAACACGTTAACATTTTATGCAACTGCCATTAGACTGAGAATACAATTAATATTTTACACAACTGTGACGAGACGATAATAACACATTTCGTATTTTAAGTTCACGTGGAGGAAAATCTTGCTTTTAAAGAAAACCTGTCATTAAACGATCCACCATATATCCTAATATTTGTTCCATCACAACTCTTTATAAGTGAATCATAATTTTACAGTACAATGTAACTTTTCAAAGAGGAAAGATTATTATAAAAGTATAAAATTATAAAGAATACTAGCGCAGACACAGAGAATATATGATACCAAATACTTGGGATAGTAACATAGCCAATGATTTATGAAGACATAAAAAGTTAAGTCAAGAAATTCAGTATGAAAAAATAATTCATGGTCAAGTGTATCCCCACAAGTTTGGTTGTAGATACAAAAAAAAAATCAGCACTGCGTCTTACTACCTGTTCAGGTTATACGCCTATGTATTAATTAAACTAATAAACTAGAGGTATTGGAAAGTATTCATTTTGAGGAAGTTTACTCGCAGTTGCGTGGCTGTAGAGTGGAAAACGATTCAGGACAAACCCCTATCAGTGCCACAACTGGGATACAAACTCGATCTCCAATCTTCAGCAGTCTAGTCCATCGTAAAAAGTAGAGCCTTGGGCCATGTGGCTGCTGAGACGTATTGTAGATAGTTTGATATTGCAATGTCACTCACTATTGTTGTTTCAGAGCCTTCCACTGCCTCCCCGACAAGAGTTTGGTGAGATGCCCGCTTCATAAAACACAGCTGACGTTGGTAACCCCGCGTGGAATACTGTGCGACCTGCACCCCCTTCTTCCAGCTCCCCCACCCCCAATCAACACTTCCCTCTAAACAAGCCACCACCGAAAAACTACGGGTAAACACCCTGCCAAATTCATAACGTCAACTTTTCTCCCGCCCCCTAGGTCATTTTTACAACAGCTTCATTTTTATGTTGTCACAGGAGATAAAACAAAATGGTGGAGAGGGAGGAAAGAGACGAGCTCGTAAACAAAAAACAATCTTATGGGATAATTTTTATATTAAAAAAGTTTTCCTCTCCATATACGTATGCTATTTTTAAGTATACATTTCTTTATAGAGTTTGTTTATTAAAAATAGTGAAAACCATTATATTATATTAAAACACTTATTGATTAAGTTAATAAAAATTGCTAAAAATAACAAAAAATACTTTATTTTTTTAATTGATTTTTTCAAACAGAGTTTTTGATTAGCAGACCTCTATGCTAAGATAGCTGAGCGTGTTTTTAAGCAAACCTAAATTTTTCAACAATAATGAAAGTTCTATTTCAGTAAGTTAATTTAAATCTTTTCAATGGGACTCCTAAATTAGAGGAAATATTTTTTTATGAAATATTATATGATAAATTTCTAGAACAATCGATAAAACAAATGTTAATGATACATTTATAGACCAGTTTTTTCCAAACAATCAGCTATAAATTCTCACATGACTTACACACTAACCTAATCTAGGATGACACCTCCAAAACTTTGCAGCTAACGCTGGTATAGGCATCTAAATGTATGAATACAATGTGCTTGTACGAACTAATTAACACATAGCCTGTACTATTTTAAGAACCAGCGGAAATAGAACGAAAATCCTTGAAATCTGTACTCGGGCTTCCACCTAACTATCTTATTGTTGGGAAAAGACTGCAAGAATAAAACATAAAACATATCTATACGTAATTTCCTAGTAAATGGGTCTTTACATATCCTAGCCGCTAATGACCTACAAGCTTAAACTCTTCCCCCTTGGAATATAGACCACGAGACAGAATATAATGGAGCCATATTTTCGACATTTATTCAATAAAATATTATTAATTTAGATTACTCCTACTTGTGCACTCTTAACGTAATTACTGACAGAAATTTATATTTTTTTACGAACAAAGCCCGACCTTGCATTGGTTTAAATTGTTTCCCGCGGAAATACGGGTTCATTTCATCAGAATTTTACCTTTTTAATCACTAATACATTAGTGTAAGTATGTGAACTGCCTGGATGGGTTATGCTATATATATACACACACACGCCGCGCGCGCGCGTACACAAACTAAACAGTCAAACATGTGAATGTCAAAGAATTAATCTTCAAAATTCCTTTCCTTGTTTTAGGTTATTTACTCAACCCCCAAGTCTTATACGATCTCCCTATAGTAGAGAACAGAAGCAAAAGAAAAAAAACAAGAAGATTAGGGGTCTAAGAAAGAAGAAAGAATGAAGTGAGCAAGGAAACCGACTCTGGCGATGCGACAAGGCACAGTATGGAGGAGTTTTTGAGGTCCCAGGAGAAATTTCAACTTGCATAATATGAAAACCAGGACTTCCACCCCTCACTCCTTTTCTTACTCTCCCGCCAAGCGTCCCTTTTCCCTCCCCTTAGAAAGCAGGCAACCGCCGTAAGGCTATACGGAAGAGGGTGAGCGAGGAGTTCCATGAGTTGGGGGATGGATGGGATGGAGTAGTTGTTGTAGTAGTAGTAGTAGTAGTAGTAGAATAGTTAGGTAGAATTTTTGAGATGTGGTTTCGACAACAAATCTGACAGTATATAAGAAAGACTACAGACAAGGAATGAACATCGTAGCAAGGAAAGAAAAATGTATTTTTAATGGAAAGAGATATGGTAGAACACAAATTATATTTCGTTTTGTAAACTAATCATCATTTGGAGTCAATTTAAATTGGATACAGTAAAAAAATTGTCTCATTCTTCAAAGGTACTCATACATTAAAATATGTTTAGTTTTGTTCTCTATAATTTTGTTATTGTACATCTATCGGTAGGTAGGTTAGCATAAAATATTATTGAGTATTTGAGTAAAAATATGAATTTCCTTTACTATATTTAACCGGTTTATCAAAATCACATATTAAAAAAGGACGCCCATTCATTAATGCTCACATAGTTTAAATAGTAGTTCTCGTTATAGGCTGGATTATAGGTGATCGAGAGATTGAGGTTCGAATGCAGGATGCGTGTAATGAGGATGGCTTTACTAGAGGTTCTTTAACCTCTACCTTCAAGAAAATTCCTCCTAATCAGAGCACTAGAGCAAATTATAAAACGTAAACAGTTCAGGACAGACAAATAGAGTTCTGACCAATTGTAGGACATTCTACTCGAGGGGGTCTAAAAACTAATCCTTTGGACATATTCAGTGATGTTAAGCTAAATAAATCAATACAGATATTTAGTGCTATTGGGAACAACACAGTTTTTATAAAATGATACTTTTAATAAATAAATGAATATTTTTACAAATAGGTTTTTAAGGCTGTATTTATAGAGTGTAGTGAGTGTTTGTGGTAAATTCTAGCTACATCTCTGGTAGTAGTAAATACAAGTAGACCGTTTTTCAGGAAATTGTGCCACCAACAGACCCGTGCTCACAACATGAAATATTGAAACTGGTGTTCTCACGCTAGACCATGTCTAAGAGTCCTGTTTGTACCCCTTCCACTCTTCCCCTCTCTCAAAAATTAAATGTTGGTTGGGATATTTTCCAGGAAAAATCTTTTACTCCAGCTACCATAAATTTATTGGCAATAAAACGGACGGTTTAGTGCATCATACCAAACAATAAATATTATTTATTATTTGTCTCAAGTGTGCACGCAGAAACTTTCATACGTGCCAGAAAAATTATTAACTTGCATTTTTTTTTTTTAGATTTGTTTAAATATTTATTTTTCATATGACCGTCGATAAAAATGTTAATTTTCCATTTTTAATTTTTTTTTTTCAAAATTGTATTGTGTTAATATTAGCACAGTTTAGTTGAAATGTTTATACTAAACTATGTATTAATAAAGTTGTACAAAATTGAACTAGTGAACGCTTTATATTTACCAAAAAGTAACATAAGTAAAAATATTTAGATCAAAGATTCATACAAACTGATTTAGGCTCTCAGTGTATAATATATA
Source organism: Timema cristinae (assembly GCA_039000515.1). NCBI lineage: Eukaryota > Metazoa > Arthropoda > Insecta > Phasmatodea > Timematidae > Timema > Timema cristinae. Next base: position 45,522,494 of record JBCFYV010000935.1, on the reverse strand, counting down.
TATATAAGACTATAAGGATCTTGATATATTATTTACAATTAATTATGTATAATAGCACCATACATATTCATAAAAAATATACAAAATAACTATACCTCGACTATAATATCAATACGGGGATGGAAATGAAAAATATCTCATATATTTGGTTCAGGTGTAAAAGCACAATTTTCTTATTTAAAATATAAAATACTAAAGGTATTATACATTGAAATATCTCCATGGGGCGGCAAAATAAAGTGTTTATTTTCCTTATTTTTACTATAAATATTCCTTTAAATTAAATATATGTATTTTTAAATACTCTCAACTTGTGTTTATATAGGAAAGGGTGAGGGGAAAAAAGGGTTGACGTGGTTTCTCTCTCATAAATACACTCGTGGAGCAATTTATAATATTTAAAATAAATTTATATTTTTGAATTTGAAATAGTTGTCAAAATACAATGAATACTACTGGTTGAACATTATACCTGGAAGATAATAAATATGAGTTTCAATGTTATCAAAAATGCAATAAAACATAATGCCCTATTTTGAAGCAATATTTATTTTATAAAAAAGAGGCCAAATACTATAGCTCAAAAGTGTTTCATGTATAAACTGTATTATTTAGTGGCTGGTACTTGCACAAGTTATCTCAAAATATATACTCACTTTCGTGTGACGGGGATAGCTTGGTTTGAACCTCATCTGGGTGCACTGGGAGTAGTTTACCATTTAATAGTTGTCAAATCTCCAGGACAAATTTGGGTGAATTTTCTCCAATATGATTTTTCCAATAATTTTCCCTTCGAAGTAATTAGCAACCTTACTCTCGAGAAGAATAAATTATATTTTTCTTTTTGATAATTTTTAAAACTATATACTACCAACAAACACTACATTCGGTTTTAGAAATGATAAAATATAAATAGGACATACCGCTTGGTTATATCCGGTAAAAGTAAATCATTAATAGCTAATTGCTATAAATATTTAAAGAAAACTATCCAGACATATCATACTAAATGTTTCTTAAATCAAAATAATAAAAATAAAATATCGCATAAAATTAATACAAACTGCATTGCAGACGCAATTAAAGTGGCGTACTTGCAAACATTTGGCGGATGAACGGAAACAAAATATCTATTCAAAGCTTGCAAGTGGTACAAACCTAACATTAACCAAATATACGCTGTATAATGGTTTACCATTTTGTATAATTAGATATTTCTTAATTTATTCTTACTTTTTCTGCATTGTAATTTGTTTTGTTGCTTAAAAACTCATATTTAGAAAACAGACGCTACACCCATACACAATTCTGGTTATATAATGCATAAGTATCATTGATTATAATAGGACTATTTATTTTAAAGCTAACATTAAATATTTGTATTTAATATAAATTACCCACCATTATAACATAAAGTAGCAATTAGGTTAAATATAAATGGGCAAAGCAATAGTAACTTAATATATTTCAAGCTTGATAGAAATATTAGTAGAATTATCCTATATTAATAAAATAAAGAGTGGTTTTGTCAAGTCGAGAATTGCACAATGTCTAACGCAAGCAGAAGACTCAAATTTTAACATTAGAAGCCCCTGTGCACAAATATATACACCTTGGAGCTGAAAAAAAGTGTTTTATAGTTTTTATATTCTAAAAACTGTGTCGGAGAAAAATGAGATTTACATGAAATAATGCGCGGCCAATTAATTTTGTGGTGACCACCAGTCAAAGCCGGGTAATTCTGCTAGCTGTAAATAAATGTACAATTGAAAAGAATAGAAAAACTTACACTGACCTTGACAGTTTGGCAAAGAGATTGTTTATTTTACAGTTTTGGATTAGTAAACACTTCAATAAGAAGGTCTTAACTTATCTGTGTACGTATTTCACCTATGGAAATCTTCAAAAGAAAATAACGTAAGAAATTGCCGCTCTCTCTCTCTCTCTCTTTGTCATATAGTGCCAACATCGCAAAACCAAAAGTTAAACCAATATCTACTCCCCCTCCTTCCATTCCATCTTTTTCTTTCTTTTTTTTTTTTCTATTCTCTCCAATCTCCCCAAAGTTGCCCTGACATCCTTCACCAGAAACTCCAGTCAAGCTATAGAATGCTTTACATACATTTCGCTGACCAATTGACCACACGTAAACAAACGTCCGCTCACTGGTTCATCCGTCCGTCTGTCTGCTCACGCCACACGCACGCAGGCACACACACACACACAAATGACTCAAGGCTGCACCCTAGCGAGCACAGTACCGTATTCAGGTCACGTAATCAGGTGGTTACCCACATCGCATTGAGTGAGCAGCTTCAACACATCTCTCACTCCACACCCCAAAATCTCCACCAAAACCTTCCCCCTAACCACCCACACCATAACCCCACCAGCGTACATCTCTTTTCAAATCATCACCCGTCCTTCAATCTAAAAAAAAAAAAAAAACCTTTTCAAAACTCATCCCTAAGACTTACACAAGCACATACGCACGCACACACATACACTCACCCCTTTTTTTTCTTGGACCTGAATGGTGGCGCCTCATTAAAATGAGAGTCAGGCTCTTGATATGACTGAGGCTCTGAATCCCACGGTATTGGTCTATGATTGTGAAGCGTGACTGACGCTCTGAATCTACACTATGAGTCTATGACGGTGAAGCGTGTCAGTCATTATGTATGAGAGATGAAGGGTTTCGTTCGTTCTCTATATTGATTGCTCGTTTCTTTTCGGAGTTTGGGCCTTCCTTTCTGTTTACTTTATGTATTATTCCTTACCCATTGGTCTGGCCCTGATATTGGTACGGTATTCTAGAACAGAACTAGTACGGATGGCGTTGTTGTTCGTGCAAACAGAAACTTGAATCAAAACAATATACGTTTCAATTCTGACCAGACTTGGATCAATCAATTATTCATGAAGGACAATCTCTGTGTATATTAAAAAGTGTAAACTCGTTGGCAAGATGTATCAAAGGTGTCTGTAAATATATCGTAGAGTGAAAAAGGTAGGTGAGAGTATTATTAATTAAAATAATTATTCTTACAATTATTTTTATGCTCTAAAAAAATCGAACTAATTTAATTGCAATAATAAGTAAACCTGAAATCAAACCCATTAATATACTTTTATATTATTTTGAAATTTTAAGCAAATGTTATAAATTAAGGCGTATGGAATACATCCTTTTTAGTCTATATGTTTAACACCACGGTTGTACACGAATAAATTAAGGGGAAGAGAAGAAAGACGTCCAATTTATCCTGAGAGGAGATTTAAAACCCTTGGTGATTATAAAATAATAGAAGTGGATCAACTCACTGAAAGAGGATAGATTGGACAGTGCTTCCACAATTCTATTAATACAAAACTCCCTATGTTTTGCAGATTTTATAATTTTCATTTTTATTGATATTAAGAGAAAAATATTAATTAACGGAATTTATTTAAATTTTCATAAATGTGACCCAGTGTAGAACAGGAATATTTGTACTTCGTGGGGGAAATTTATTCAGGTGTTTTACAAATTGCTATTTCAGGAAGGAATGAAATATAAATGGTACGGCACATCTAACAGACTTTCTCCTGCCTTTATCTTAAAATGGAAATTTACTAAAAACTCGTAAGATTTGTGAAACAAAATAATAGGTCTATAAATCGTTGTAGAAACATTTCATAAACTATAATGAATAAAATAATATACATGTTTACTTACTTATTACATGTCACTAGGAACTAGGTGCACTGTTAAATAAAAATTGGGAAATGGTCCACTAAAGAGCATAAGAATCAAGTTCAATTTCAAAGACCTGAATTAAGAAGTCTATATATTTGCTTATAGTTCAGAAACTATTGGTTTAAAATATATATATTTCATATAAAGATTTTTATCTTTAATAGTAATACAACCTTACAATAATAAGATATTTCGTATCTAGAATATTTGCGAAAAAAATATGAAAATTGGAAAATCTCCCTTATGTAAAATACCCTCAAAGTCATTTGAATGAGAAAATGAGAATTTCAATTGTGTTTATTATGATACATAGTGTCTATAAAATTTAAGAAAAATCGCTAGAAAAAATTTCGAGAAAATATTTTTTTTCTCTTTTTGCCCTTCAGTAAACTACCCTTAATTTGAGGTTTAGATATCTAATTCCATAAATTCCTTGGGGCACGAGGTATAAATAGCTGAATAGATAGACAGATGGCGATTTTTTTTTTGTCTCGAGTTCGAATATTTTGACAATCATTCTATTGGCTCTCCAGGGTGTCGAGAGAAGTAAAAAGGGGGAAACGTGTAAACTATTATCATACATTCATCTTACTTGGGTCATTTCACACGCTCTTTAATGCAAATATCTACTATCATTTAAAGTTTGCAGTTAAATGTTATGATTTTACAAATGTCCTAGTTTTTATCTAGATCTACATTGATATTTCCTGTTTTAACAGCTCCTTCAGTTTTCTGGGAGCATGGTAACCTTGTTAGATAAGATATTCAACGATACCTGGCTCTCACATTTTAATTATATTGTATATTCTTAGTATTAGGCCTATTGGTTTTCAACTTATACGTTCTACAGCAAAGTGGTCAACGGCCTGATATTAGGGGTGGGGGTGGTTTGGATGAAATTAATCCTCACTAACTTAGAGGGAGGAAGGAAATATCTCTGTGAGAATCACACGTAGATAACTGTCTAGATACATCTGGCTGGGCTTTGAACCACAACCGCCCCTTTAACGGTGACCAATTTCAATGCTAGTCTAATTCCTGAGCCTGATAGGCCACCACTAAAAATTAATGGAAGTATTTGAAAGAGAGTGGAATATACTCATTTTACATTACAAAAATAACCCGCCCCGTTGGCGTAGTTAGCTAATACGCTAGTTTAGTTTCATGTTGAGCTAGACTGCCGCAGATGGGGAGATCGATGTTCAAATCTCACTCAGGTGAACTGGGGGTGGCTTTCACTATTTGATTTGCCACTTTACCTCCACGCAAATGCGTGTTTACTTCTTCTATATTCAACCTTTATAATTTCTAGCCCCATTAGTATGAAAGCGTATAGCCTGAACGGGTACTAAGATGCTGCGCTAAGTATCATTATAAAAAATATAAATTTAAAGATTATTTTGGCATGAGAACGCACTTTTAATACCATCAATTTCTATTTTATTTTGTCAACTATGCATAAATACGAATATCGAATATTTAATTTATCCTGTTAGTTGGTTGTGTTAAAATCGCTTAAACTAACTTCCCTTAGCACACCTGTCAGTATCAGATTTAAAAATCTGTCAATCAGGTCATTTGATTGATCAGTTATAAATTATTAGCTCAATGAGATATTGTTCTAGATCTAGGATCTAGACAGAGTCTCGGATCTAAGGTCAAGTCAAGTCAAGGTTGAAATCTCAGATACTAATCACACCCCCAGGGTCAAACCAAGGTTACAAATCTTTGGTCAAGTTGCAGTCCATGGCCTAGGTTAAATATAGGACTCAAAATCGGGCAAGCCCGAACTGCACCAGTAGTTAAGGGATTAAAAAATGTTCACTTAACTCGGACCCGAATTGCGCCAAGTCTAATTCAGGTAGATGAGAGGGACGAAATAAACCAACACCAACGCAAACAAGCTCTTCCCACGTCTTATCTTCCCTTCCTTAGATAAAGAAATGTAAAAATGACATAAGAGCCCCCAGCAAGCTTTTCTGACATAAGTCCTTCCAGTATTAACAAATTATCTCGGCAAAGGTAACTGTCCTGATGTGTAATTGTTTTATTTTTGTTCGGGTTTTGTGTGGACTGTGATATTAGTGATAATTAGTGATATTGAAAACATTCATAGTGAAAGAGGGAAAGATTTGATTGTCTATAATAATTATATGTATCGACAGGTGAATCAATTGAATTTGACGAAGGAAGATAGGTGGAGATGCACTAAAAAGGACTGTATTTGATGGCGGATATATTTCCTCGCGGATTGGAAGACCAACACAACCACGAACCACTACTAGATCAAGAGTTGAACAGAAAATCCATCAGCAACGCAGTTAAGAAGAAAGATTAAGGTGATTGAAGTAAGGTCTTCAAAGTTGATTCACAAAGAAGTACATACAGAAAAAAAAACTATGAAAACATTGACCCGCAAGGACATGAAGTGTTTTAGGTATAACAATAACTGCCAAATTTGCTAAATCTTCCGACGAAATTCAATTTTACTTAGATTAAATTGAACTAAATACTTTCTAGAAGAAAACATTTTGTTGAAAAACAAAAAAAGAGAAGAAGGTTGTGATATTTTCTTGTGACTCGAATCTTGAGTGTTTGTGTAAGAATTAAATTGTATTAATGGATGGAACCTTTAAATACGCACCGAAACATTTTCTTCAGCTTTTTACTATACACGAGTATTTCAAAGGGTCATACATACCTCTAGTCTTTTGCCTACTTAAAAGAAAAAAAACCCATAGCTTCATTGATACCATGGGAATCCTAAAGGACGAGCGCGAGAAGATACAGTTTCACCTTCAACCTTTTATTATTATATATTATTATTATTATTATTATTAGCAGCAGCAGCAGCAGCAGCACCGAGTCTTACTACCGTTCGGGTTGTACGCACTTAGGCTAATGTGTAATGGTAGGGTGAGTGTGAGATGAAAATGGAGGACCTACAGTTTAACGTCGAATCTGAACCACGGCGGAGGCTTGGCATTCTACACATTCATTCAACCGTTATACATTGTGATAGACTTCGAGCAAGCGCTCCACGGGTGCGTCGTGTCAACATTTCCGCAAACCAAGATAGTAAGCTGTCAATCTCATTTAGTGCAAGCATGGTAAGCGAAACAATTTAATTTTACAACTTTACATAAATACTGTTATAATTTTTGATTTGATAGTTGATTATTATAATTTTCACTGTTGATTTTTTTTTTTGCACTGTGTTTTACTACCTGTTTGAGTTATACTTTTATGAGCTAATTATAATAGTGGGCTTTGGGATGAGATAGGTTTAATTTAGAGAAAGTGAATCCAAATTTGCCTGGGGAGAGTGGAAAACCATTTCGGAAAAAAACTTCAGTTCACTCGACCAGGATTCGATCCTCAACTTCCAATCATCAGCTTAAGTAATTTTGTTCAAAATGTATAGCTGGGGAGTTTTTAAAATTATGAATAGGACTGTATAATTGATATTCAGGAAAAAAATTGAATTATAGCAGTTTACTAATGTAATTTTAAAAAATCCGAAATTTCTCAAAAATATCTTTAACAATTTTGATTAAAACATACATCTTGGTGGTATTTAAGATGACAATTAATACTGTATACATGTTTTTTGGGGCAAAGTCCTTTTAAGGGTAGTTTACTGATGACTAGTTTTCAAAAATCAAAAATTCAAAATATTTTGAAATTATTTTAACGATTGTGTTAATAGATAGATTAAGCTCTGTGAAGTTTGTGCCCCTCCAAAAATCCTTTGTACGATTTTTTTATGTTTGACTTAGTTTTCATTTTATTTTTGTTAGTTTTATATAATAATTTAGCTTACATTTAGCTATTATTGACAATGTTTTTAAAATGGAAGTTATACTGTGATTTTATAATGTTTGATTTTGTTTTATATGGTTAAATATAGTTAATCAAATAATATTTTTGGACTTGTGTCCCTCTTACCGTCCACCATAGCATTAACATATGTTTATGTTCACAGTTGGCGCAATTCGAGTCCGGTCTTGGGTAGGGGGGTATTGGCGTGATTCGGGTCCAATCTGGGGAGGGCACTTTTAAGCTCTTGGCGCAATTCGGTCAAGCCCTACAAATCTATTGTCATTAAACTAGTGGGAAAACTTCAGGGATAGTTTTAGGCTCTACTTTGAGTTCTAGTAGTAAAATAAAATTAAGTGGCCGTATTAAACACAAATTCAACCCAAATATCTAGGTTCAGTGAACCTGATTCAGGATATAGTTAGTTAAATGTTTCTACTGAGCCGATATTTTATTAATGTATGCCGAATGAAGTTTTTTTTCATTAAAACTGCAACTCGCGTTCACTTACATCTTACCTAAAGTTATTTAAGTGGTAAATTCCTAAGTTTGGATCTGAAAGGAGTATTCTATGAAATGAAAAAAAACAACGCAATAACATACACTTAACTAAAATCTTAAGAATCTTGTTCGTTAGAATAATTATTATCGCTACTTTGAATGTTTTTTTTAACCACGTGAACGCCAGTACTCACTCATTCCGAAAATTCCCCCACAATTTTCATAGCTGTAAATCCCCTGCACATCTTAAAGCTTTGGAAAAGGATTATTGTGTCTCGTGAGACTATATAGCACCTCGTGTTAAAAGTAGATAGGAAGGAAACTCGTTCATCCTCCCCTTTCCCCCTTCGTGAAGCTAGAAACCAAATCTTATTACGTCACGACAATCTGGTTAGAACAGATAAGAGACCGTGGGGTGGGGCTAGGTGGGCAAGTGGGATGGGTTGGTAGTTTGAGAGGGGGGAGTGGTATTTCTCCCGTTGTGGGGATGGAAACGATGATTTGTGGCCTCTTCACAAGATGACGAAACCAGTCCAGTCCGTAACCACTGCTCTCCAATTTCCTATCCCCACTCACCCCTAAAACCAACGCCGTCATCAGCTTCCATGCCAAACACTTGCCTCCATATTCAAACCCAAAATTACCGACTCCTGACACCACTTCAATAGCCCGGTTATATTCTTATCATTCTCATGAGCCGCTTTAGTAAAATAAGAAAAGGAAAATAAGAAAAATATTCCAATACCCTTTATCCCAAATTCAAAACTTTTTTTCTTTTCATAAAATGTGGATCAACATTTTTTTTTTTTTTTTCGTGATGAATAGGGCGAGTTCTCTACGATATAGTGGCTAGCTAGTTCAATGAAAGATGTGAGGCAGTATGAAAAAAGAAGTATATTTTTAAAAAAAATTAAGGGGTGAGTAGTTAAAAAAAATCCATGAAGGAAGCCCTTAATTAAGAAAACCTCTGAGGGTGGAAAGAGAAAGATTAAAGAAATGAAAAGAACTCTAAGGAAAGATGATGCAGCAAAACTAAAACGTAGGCGAATGCAAAAGAAGAGATTAAGCAATGAGGGTGATGAATGAGATTTTATCATTAGACAGAAAGGAGAAGGAAAGAAGAAGTACTAAGGAAGAAAAATGTAAAAAAGAAGAAATAATAGAGGAAAAAAAAGAGTATTTTTCTACAAATGGTAAAAAAGGAAAGGAAAAAGTTTAAAAAGTGTGTCAACTTTTATAGAAAAACAAAATTACTTTGGACTCTCTCCAATCTTTAATTAAAATAAGGGAAACTTTATATCAAGATCATCTAATGATGGACACGCAGCTGGTCTAGAAATTACCACTTGTAACTCTACTGATAGGCCCAGGAGTTGAGTTTCCTGTACAAGTAGCTATTGATATTAACACCGGGGGGTTGGAGAGGGTGGTTCTAAGGCGGAGGTAAGTGCACAAGTTTACACGCACAAGAAAAGTTTTAAAAACTACACGAACGAAAATACATCTAAAATAGCACTTCCTGCGTCACACGATGGAGATATCTTTATAAATTTATATATTTAAATCAAAAGTTACAAATATACCATATTTATGGCTAAATTTCACAAAATATCACTTTTAATTAGATTAAGATGCAACCTTATATTCACTATTGTTTATTTAGCAAAGTAAACACGATTTAAACAATAATAATTTCAACTCCGTTATTTTTAGATAGATAAATTTTGATTTAAATTGAGGATTTAAATCTCAGTCAACTTGCCGGAGTTGACGTGATACAATTGTTTTTATCATTTTAAATTGATCTTAAGTGTAACTTCAAAGTTGTAAGCCTACGTGTAAATAAGATACAAACTTTCATCATTTTAGTAATTTTATTTTAATAATTTAATAACATAAAGTTGGCAATCAAACAAAATACCTATTTGTAACAGGGTTTGAGCGATGATAACTTAATAAAACTGGTCAGTACTTTGTGGGATAAAAATATAAATTAGTGGCTAGAATGACTGCTTTTATTTTGTCTTTTCTTTTCTTGGTTGGAGTAGAGCGCTGCTTTTACACAGTACATCCATGCCATACTTTTATCCCCTTCCGTGGAAATTGAGAATCTCATAAGACCACACAAAGTCGTTACGGGTATAAAAACAAAATAAGGACGGGGATTAGAAATATATATTTTGACCAAATGACTACCGCTTTCTTCTCTAGTTCGCACACAATACCATTCTATTAGCAGAGAAGATAACCTGTAGCCAGTAAAATAAAGTCTTTTGGGAGAAATTAATGTGGAGTTGAAACAAAAATTATGATAACTACAATCACGACAGTATTAAAAATAAGCTATTTAAGTATATTTTTTAACATAAAAGCTTCTTTGTATTTCAAATAGGTGAATTTATCAGTAAAACTGGAACTAATAACGGAAAATTTTGTTTTTTCCGTACCCTAATGCTATTCTGTGATGTCAATGAATGAAGTTACTATGAGTTTATATTACTATGAGTTTATAAAAGATAGCACGATTATTCGCATGGAGATGTAATTTGTATATATAAATAATTAAAATAGTCATCTTCAATTAAATCTATTTCTTAAGTCAAAGCTAAATATGCTGGCCGCTTGACATACCCAGCTGGTTGTATACAAAATCAAGAGTTAGTCTGTTGTTTACCCAGAAATAAATACATATATGTGAAGAAGTAACATATTTACTTCTCATTTACTTTTTTAAAGCTATATATGTATTGCCTCTGACTCACAAAGTTGTATACCTTCTAGTACACAGAGCTTTAATGATGCATGTGTTTTTCTTCCCATACACAAAGGTTTAACAACAAACATGTATGCCCTATTGCCCTCTGATACACATATTTAAACAAGTTTACCTGCTTTTTGTGCTCTTTAAACTGGCGAAATGTATACTTAAAACTGATCTTTTTATTCGAACACTCATTTGTTCCTCTTTATAGTATATTATAGATCTGCATACCTTGTTTATACACTGAGAAAAACACCTATAATATATTATTTTTCTTTCCATACCAAGGACTTTACTTATTTAAGAGAAATTCGTTTGATATTTCTGTTAATGACTCTGCAGATTAATCACAAGACAAACTGAAATAAGGACTTTATTAAATTGAAAAATACTCTCAGTGATAAAAAAAAATCTCTAGAACTGTTTCAATTTACGTTACATTTATTGTACTGATGTAGCTGTTTTAAAAGATAAGCTTAAAGGAAGTGAGAGAGAATAGTAGAAAAAATAAAAAACTAGAAGAGATGAAGAAAGGAGAGAAATGAAAGGTTTGACAGAGAAATATAAGTAGTGTTTCTTCATGTGCATTTGGACAATTTCCAGAAAGGCAGCTGCACAACTGTGGGAACAATCCTTGCTCTCTCCCCTTTCCACCACCCAGCCCCCCAACGTTATGAAATACAACTAAACTGACATTTAAGAGCCTCACAGTGAGGACAAATGAACCATCACTTCTCAAACTAGCGTAGATTTGTTGCAGCTCCTCTCTCTCTCTCTTTATCTCTCTCTCTGTTCTTTCTACGCCGTACTGGACCAGATATTTGAAAATAAAACAAAACAACCTTGAGGCCTTTCTTTGTATTACAGGGCAAAGAAAAATAAGGAAACTTCAAGATTTAGTAAAAAGATAAACTATTCTTAAGTTATAATGTCCATTCAAGTATAACTTGTACAATATTGGGCCCTAACAATTTAACGATTAGTAACTTAAAAATTAACATATTAATTGAAAACTAAATATTACTAGCTAAATAAATGTAAACTATTATATACTTAAACTTATAACTTATAACTTATACTTATAACCATTATATACTTTTTTTTCACTTTTTGTAAATAATGTCGCTCAGGTGAGCTCCACCGGACGTCAGGCAAACCGCAACCTAATTATATCGTTTAATTGTTTCCGCTAGAAGACCTGGTGGTCTGGGAGTAAGGTGTCGGACTTCTGCGTTGGGGTCCCGGGGTTCAATCCTTGGTCCCGCCACAGATTTATTTGATTCACAAACCCTTCATTCACCTCTGACAAGATTCATATTAATCACAGCTTGTGAATGTGTGGGATGCCAGGACTCCACCGTGGTTCGGATCGCACGTTAAATTGTAGGTCCCCCATTTCATCTCACGATCACCCTACCATTACACATTAACGTAAGTGCGTATAACCCTAATGGGTAGTAAGACGCGGTGCTAATAATAATAATATTTCCACCCCAACCTGTATTTATATTATACGTTAGTAGATGATTAATCTTTATTCAAACCACTTTTTAAAAATAAATTACCTACACCCTGGGCACATGGTCCGAATATCAATCTTAGTTAGTATTTTTGGATGGTGTGGGGTTCAGGTTTCGAAACTAGGCCAAGTGTACTTTCTTAAATTGTTTTTCCTTCTTACTCCATACAAATGTGGGTACATTCAAACCATATTTTCTCGTGCTCATCCCTATACCACTAGCATTGTTATTAATGTATGTGTACAGCCTGAACGAGTCCTAAGACGTGGTAGACAAAAATAGTGTATGCAATATTATTATGAGTGATTACATTTTAAAGTGTTGGGTAAAACGTTAAGATCTATTAGGCACCTATAAAAATAATATTAAATTTAAATACGTATAAAACAGATATAGATATATATGTATACAATATATATAAAATAAACATATATACAAAATATATTTTATAATTATTATTTTTACATGGGTATCTTAAGGTGGGAATATTAAACATATAGTACAAAAAATATTTTATAATTATTATTTTTACCTAGGTATTTTAAGGTGGGCGTATAAGGAAGGGGAGTTGTGTCCACAGATCTTGAGTATACGTCATAAATATAACGGTATTAGACTAAAAACATTTTAAATGGAGAGAAAAAGTGGTCAATAAATTCCAGGATACATTTAAGGATGTTCAATAAACTGTTGACATAACTATTTAACTGTGTAGTGAAAATTAAACAATTTTTTCTACAAGAGAAATATTTTATTTATTTTGTCCCAAAAATATTTTGCTATAAAAACTGCAAAAACAATGGCTTTCCTCACACCCAGCCCTCCCCCCTGCCCCCATCCCACCCTAAATAACATGTTTTCAATAGATTTTTGATTACGTTACATAATAGAGACACACATTATTTGGTAGTGTTCAGATTTTACAAAATAATATTTAACAGCACTACATGGTAATGGTTTATTCTTTTATCTTTAGGGGCATTTTTAAATTGTTTTATTATTATTATTATTATTATTATCATTAGCACCGCGTCTTACTACCCGTTCGGGTTATACGCACTTACGCTAATGTGTAATGGTAGGGTGATTGTGAGATGAAATGAAGGACCTACAGTTTAACGTGGAATCCGAACCAAGGTGGCGGCATGGCATTCCCCACATTAACAAGATGTCTTGTCAGAGGTGAAGGAAGAGCTTGGTTTACATTGTTTTAATTATTATAGTATCGTATCGTATACACCGATTTTCTCAGTAAATTTTTTTACTAACTGAGTTAAATAGGTTCTAACTATTATTTTGTGTTATTAAATTCGATTAACTCCTGTAGTTTTCTAGCTGCTATTTACGTTCACTACCAAAGCCCCTTATTTGTATGCAATGTATTAGCTTAGTTGTAATAAATTTTGCATAACCTGTAAGATTCAGGCGCTCGCTAAAAATCAAAACTTAGATACAGACAGACAGATGTATTAACTACGATAGGAGGGCAATATATAATGTATGTGTATCATGGTTCGTATCACCCTACCATCTGAGGATAGTGAAATTCGCCTTAATGGGGCCCAACCTCAGGAATGCATTCCTCCATATGCCAGGAGAACAGAGGTAATAAGATAAGGTCGATAAGGTTTATAAGATCTAGAGCATTAGCCACCCATTATATATATATATATATATATATATATATATATATATATATAATATATATTATGTAATATATTTATAATTTCACCGCGTCATATTAACCTTTCAGGTAATACGCCTAATTTAATAACGCTAGTATTGTAGTAATAAATAAGGTAGAAACCCGCTTCGGTGACCACATGGTCTAAGGAGCTACTCTCGTAATAGGCTATATTTTAGATGATTGGGAGATCATAGTTCGATCCTGGTAAGTGTATTGATAGTGGTTTTTCCTGGGAAGTTTTACACTCTCTCTCTCCGCAAAACTTCTGGTACATTTCCTCTAAACTCAACCTTTCTCATCCCTAAACCATTAACGTAATTATTAAATAAGCGTATAACCCAAACGAGTAATAAGATGCAGTGCTAAAATAATAATAATAATAATAATAATAATAATAATAAGGTAGAATTTAAAGAATTGAGAAATTATCTGTTTCTTTTTTGTTTTAGCACCATGTCTTACTACCCGTTTGGGGTTACACGCTTATGTACTAATTACGATAGTGGTTAAAAGGATCGTTAAGGTTATATTTAAAGGAAGTGTACTCGAATTTGCGTGGAGGGAAAGTAGAAAACTATTTTGGAAAAACCACCCTCAGTACACCCGACCGAGGTTTGAACCTTGATATCATCAACAGTTTAGTCTAGTGCAAGAGTAGCATGTTAGACTACGTGGCCACCGAGACTGGTGATGTAATATTGAATGTTTCATTAAATTATACATAATATAGTCATGATTGTTAAGCCGTGTAGTCATATTGTCAAAATTAGCACTGATAATTGTTAGCTATGCGTTAATGATCATAGATGCACACACACTTATATTTAGGATATTATAATATAGGGTAGAAAGTAACAACTAATACATTTATGAATCAAATAGCCATAGCTATTATTTATGCCTTTTAATGAGGATTACTCCATCTAGATATCATATTCTGAAAATTGAAAAATGATACCTGGACACGGGAATCTAACCCGGGTTCGATTCCCGTGTTGAGGTGTCATTTTTCAATTTTCAGAATATAATACATTTATATTTAGGATATTATATAATAGGTAATACTGTAACAAATCCATTTATATGCAGTATATTATAAGATAGTAAAGGAAGTAGTAACTATAGAGATAACTATAAGACATTAATAAAATACAAATTTCATTCTAAGGAACAAGTTTTGATTTGGATCAGCTATATTAAACTTTAACTTATCATAGCATATTTTTATAGTGTAGGAATAGTGTATTACGTGAATAATACTAACCACTATTCTAAAATTCCAAGGATGATATGAATATTTTATTTAACACTGTGATATGTATTTACCACACGTAAAATAAATATCCAAGCTAACAAATATTAAATTCCCAAAATTATCTCTGAGATATGTTTAATGTGATAAAACATTTGTAGATATAGTACACTAAATACCGAAATTATCTTGTAAATCAGACTAAATTAAAAATCTCACCTGATTTTCTTAGGAGAGCAACACGTTCTGGACAGTTTATATAAGTAAGTTACTAAATACTATTAATAATAGTAGTAAAAGTATTTTGACTATAGCATAATATGTTTAGAGATCAATACTATATTGGATATGATGGGTAGGTAAGGTGGATGGCTGGGGAAAAGGGTTGATATAATTCTTTATTTTGGTTGTTGACACATCTTACTTTGGAATATAAGGTTGTAGATATATTTAAAACTGCCTTTTTTTTCGCTATTCAAACTTTCTATTGGTTTTCGTAGATTAATTTAAAATTCCGCCTTTTTTCCATGTTTCTTTAAGTTTTAAAAGGGAACCGTAATAAAACTCAAAAGTTGACATATGTTTTATATTAAACATTTTTTAGGATATTTACGAGCTTTGTTACTATATTTTGGAAGGTCACTTATTTAATTAAATGTATGTATATTCAAATTATATATAAATATACATATTTCAATGTAACATCTAAAGAATATAATCTAAAATAAACATGTTGTATATATATTTATATATATATATATCCTGTTTGCGTAACCATGGGCTTATAAAATCAAACTAAATTTGCGATGACTAAGTGCTAGGAGATCTCTATAAATGATGTTCATGTATAGACTGTTCCTATTACTTAGAACATACAATTTATGAAGCAAGGGCTTAGTGTGCGAGTATGTTGTTAATTTATAAGTCCTGTGTAAATATAATCCTGCACAGTATGTATCAAAATAAAATAAGTATATTTGATTTAAAAAAATATAAAGCAGGATATCTTCGCCAAAGTCAAAGGGCATACATCCTGTAATTTATATACATTTCGTAAATACGTAGGGAGATTAAACTTCATCCTTTATCATAAATCGTATTAGTTATTTGCTCTGTGTACCCCCTGGGACTAGCATTCTAATTATAAACATACGAACAACTAAATCTGTTCGGATACTATTTTTAATACCTTATCGACACGGAAAATGGAAACCGATTCTATTTTAATCGTCTAATAATTAGAGATTAATTTTGTGGCATTGCGCGAGACACAAATTACATTTATTAAATGTTTTGAAGATATAATTACTCAGCGCTATTGAAGCTATATAAATTAATACCATAATTAATCAGTTGTATTGTTTAAATTATATTTATATCGAATGATGTTGTGAAAGAATCAAGTATTTGTTAGTAGAGTAAATAGAATTTTATTGTTATGATAATAAGTATTTCAAATAATTAATTATTTAAGCTATAAGTTAATGCTATTTATTTGAGAGTTTTTAAGTAAAATTACAAAGAATCTAAAACTAAAAACATATGCTTCCATATTTAATTTCCTTATAAATTTCCAATTTCTTAAAGCCAAGTTCCCCCCAAATGTAAAGTGGATATTAACTATCAATATACTGGTTTATTTTTATACTGACAAATTGTTAAATGCATATTTTAATTTTAAAGTGACACTTAGAACTAAATACTAGTTATATCTATCTTAAATGAATCTAATTTCAAAAACTTTTCAAGAAATCTTCTCAATCACATCAATTCCCATTGAAATGCAGCATGCAGCTGTAACGTTTTTACTATTAAGAGTATCTTCTTTCTTGACACTAGTTTTTTACCATCACACATTCCAACGTTTCCCACCTATCATATAACATATAACATCCACATCTAGATCCAACATATTTTGTATTTTACTGATAGAATCATTCCAGAAACTGTGCCAAGCTAATGGATATTAGCTCACACAATCATGTAACTTTTTCACCTCTCAAGAGATCGTCTATGTTTCATCAACTACCCTACTGATTGATCTCCCCTTGACCTAAATTTTTATGTGAGTGTGTTTCGATGTCATCGGCTATAAACTTAATTTCGTTCAAATGCAGTAATCAAACATATCAAGAAATTGTAGTGTTGGGGCTTCACGCGTTTCGTATTGCCTCTTTTTCTCTGTTCTTACTGCGCGTGCGCTTACCCCCCTTGATGACCGCTTTGGGCTGCACTGTTGCTCTAAGACATGATTGGTTAGCACCGGTTCTCCCCATACAATTTTCTTCTCAGTTTGGAAGTTGTTTTAATATACCACTCGAGCAGAATAAGATACAGAACTTGTAATAATTTACGACTGATCGCGTCTCTAACTGTACCTTATCTACTGTAGCAGTTAATATGAGTAGGTCCTGGCCGGAATGGAATCCGGTGGAGTCAACTCAGGAGCTACCTGTAGGTAGCTTTCCACCTCACCTGGATCACCAACATCACCATAGTCTATCGCTGGTCCACTAGAAGTGCACCGCCTGCTCTACCACTGGGGTTACAATAACGCTGCGCTGTCACAGCTGATTTCTACGATTGAGTTGGGTTTCGCGCGGACTGTTTGCTAGTCGGACTGGCTAATTCCCGTCTACGTACGGTTTCTACTGTTGCTCGCCGAGTTGTGTATCATTTGCTACGTAATTGTAAAAGCATAGCGACGAGTAATGTGAAGATTAAACATCGGCTCAACTTATTTTGAAGTCATGAAGAGCTCGTTTCTTTCTAAGTCAATACCCTGGTAGATCGATGTATATAAGTATTGAACTAATTAGGCTGATATTACAAGAGTTGGCACAAGAGTCAAGTAGGACATGATAGTTCAATGAGCAGATATAGGTTCTTGTCGATATGTACTAGTGCTGTTTATTGTGCTAAGCGGCTTATCCGCACGAGTTAGAATTATGTTTATACACAGCCATCACTATGGATATGTGGCTAATTAACGTTAGATTGGTTGCAAGGCAATGTTGTTTGAATAGCCAAGAAGGGAACGTCTTGAGTCACTAGTGGGGAGTCTTAGATGTGTTTTGATGACCTAATTAGGTTTCTTGGCCCTGGCTAAGTATTTAGTATTGTGTTATTATGGGATCCTGTATTTTACTTATTATTGGCTCTGCCCTCAGCCCTTGTATCGTCATTGCTAGTTTATTGGCAGCCCTATAGACGGCCTCCTTATATCGTACACTCGTTGTACTTGGAATAGTTGGGTATACCTTGTAGACAAGTTTTGTCCGTGAGTGTGGCCACTATAGCTCTAAGCTGTAGCTATTTTGCTCTAACTGGGGCAAATTATCCCCGTATAAGAGGACTAGGTTAGCGCCTCCTCATTGTGACTATGATGTTAACTCAATATTAGTTGCCATAGATAGGCATCTAGAAATTAATCAATTAAATGCTAGAATTATCTAGGCTTCTTAAAAATCTGAGTGAGCACAAGCTGATTGGTTAATGGTCATGTTCTTTGGGGTATAGACATTAAACCGAGCGATCTCTTTCTTGAGGTCAGTTCAAGGGATTTCTTAAAATGTTTATAATTATTGATCTGCCAATGTTCACTTTGTGGGCGAGTTGTAAGGATCGTCTTCTCTGGAGCCTTAATATTGATCCCAAACAATAATTTGATTTAGTTAACAACTATTGGTTCATTTTCCTGTACTCACGAGGCTCATTATACTGAACGTTTTGTTTTCAGTTTCTTATCTATTTATTTATCTACTTGTTCTGATTTTACACTCTACAATCATATTATATTTATTACAGAAGACAACGCAAGCCAAATGAACTATCCTTAATGTCATATTCTGTACTCTGTTATATGTCTCATGAATAAAACTCTGTATTATTTGTATTTCTTTCTTTATATGTGTGTTACCTTCTCTAAACATTTAGGGAGGATACAAAACGATAAATAGATTAATTCAAGAATAACCTAAGAATACTTAAATCTCTTATAGCTCCAAAGCGAGCATGTCTTATTGCTGATATAATGAAATGGTTTGTTCGAGCAAGAAACATTTTGAGCACGTGTACTAAAGATAAGTCACCTATATTACCTTACAATTTGTTTTTGATACGAGGTATTAACTTGCACTTTATGAGTTGAATGATCATAGCACACGACTTATCAATTAATTAAATACAGAATATACACACCACCTAGTCCCCAGAAAACCCCCCTTTCACAAATGTTACATTTTCCGGTCAGGACAGGGATCGAGCCCGGAGACTTATCTAAGTATTCAGTCACATTACCAACCAAGATAAAGGGTCGGACATAAAAATAACTAGCACTTATCAAACTAGGCCATGAATATCTGCATCAGTGGGCGTGTGGACAAAGTAGTCAAGCTCATTTAGTCTGATTTACCAATAGCAGGATGATAAGAGTTAGAATTCCGTTCAGGTGCAACGGAGCTGATATTTCATAAATGTTTGCACTAAAACGTTGATAATTTACTCCAATTCAAAGATTCTCCAAATTTATGTCCCTGCAGCACATTACAGTCAAAATTTATTTTGTAGCTCCAAAAATGCTTTGTGTGCGTGAGTCCTACTTATCGATACTTTCCGCACTAGGATTTAAAGCTTTGAGGAATTTTCTTTTCTTATATTTTATTAATTTATTTAATTTTAATCATGAATATCTTTCTAAAAGAATTTTAGTGAGAAAAATGGAATTGTTTGATTTCTTAAATCTTTTTAATTTCTTATTTAGTAGAAGACAGCTGTAGAAGTCTGCTTGCGTAATCAAATGTTGCAAATCTTGTTTAGGTTAAGGTGTATAGAAGTCCTAGCCTAACAAATAATCTAAAGGCTCTGGGAGCCCATGTAGGGTTTTAGGAGAGCCCCAGAGCTTTTATGTGGATACATTTAGAAACGATACTCCTAATTTTAGCTTCCTTACTTTTACCCCTAATAATTTACATAAGCAGATATTCCGCATAGTTAGGAGAACTAGTCTCAGAGAACCCTATGTCACGTTACACTAAACACATGTTGATACGACTCTAACGCGGGAAAGTAGTTGTGCCACTATAGTATTCTTCATAAGATACACGTGTACGTTTCTTTGTAGTGGCCGATGAAAGCCAAGAATCATCTCGGTACCATACGAGAGAACCTCTTGTCCCCAGACGCCAGGATGACGGAAACCGCAGAGTCAGCAACAAAGTATGTCTGCAGAACCCCAGACGAGCCATAAAACCGAAGGAGGACACTGCTCGTAAAAACCAACGCACCCATATCCACCCACCCACACAAACAAACATACACACACACGCGCTAAAACCTTGCGAGCTCTACATCATTGCCACGTTTTCGGTAGTGGCCCACGTTGTTGCCACTCACCTCATGGTTTGTGTCAAGAGTTGTTATTTTTTACAACTGCTGAGGTAAGTGAGAAAAGACTGAAGAGAATTTTACTAAAGTTAGATAATTTTCTAATTGCTTGTCTGCTGTGACCAAAGTTTTTCTTACATTTTATTCCAAGACTCAAACTTTTGTTTACTTACTAAAATAAATATGATACAAACTCTAAAATCTGTCCCGCTTACCTATCTTAAGAACTTAAATTAAAGTATCATGTTACTATTAAGTGTAGAAAGTTGCAATTATTATAGTAAAGAAAAAAATACCTCTACCAATTAACAAAGGTCTAGTGGATGAAATACCTAGCTTATATTCAAATTATCTAATGATAAAATCAGTACGTATTTTAGTATTCATTTTTAAATAACACCTCTAAATTCAACGTTTTTAGTAAAAAGAGTGACGTCATGGTCACATATATGTCTGGAACCCAAAAAATAGATGGTTGTCAGCCCCCCCCCCCCTTCCCCTCAACCTCGTTGCTACATTTCCTATACCTCCAACGGGTAGCTGCGTGAGTAAGGACATTGTGGACAAAATGTTTCCAAATAAAATTTAAAGTCAATTTTAGAGAGATAACTTACAGTAAACGCTTCAACGAGCCACTAGTATAAAAAAAATGACTGTTTCTCAAGAATTGTATTTATATTCTTATTTTAATTTTGTTTTGACAGTTCGTCACCTGCAATTTACATAGGCCAACATTGATAAAAATGTGTATGATAGTTTTAGAAATAAAAACATGCTTGTACTCGTGAGGACATTTGGAATATTCAGAATTAATATTAAAATCCGGCAAAGATTTATATGATTACCAAACCCTCCCTTCACCTCTGACAAGACATCTTGTGAATGTGGGGAATGCCAGGCCTTCACCGTGGTTCGGATTCCACGTTAAACTGTAGGTCCTCCATTTCATCTCACAATCACCCTACCATTACACATTAGCGTAAGTGCGTATAACCCGAATGGGTAGTAAGACGCGGTGCTAATAATAATAATATTAAAATTATAGAGAATATAATGAATTAAATTAAGTCCTTATTTGAGATTGTCCATTTAAGAAACAAGGTTAGTCAAAAACTGTGGAACCATTACTTGTTTCACACTGAACAAACAGCCATTCAAGAGAAAATTTGGTAATTGCATGCATTTTATTCTATAGTAAAAAGTGTAATAAAATATATATTTTAGTTAGAGTATATCACATTCTATATTAAGTTCCAAAATAATTGTTCCTTTTTCTTTGAGAGCAAAATTTTTAAAAATAAAGTGATTCATTAAATTTTTATAATTCCTATATTTATTAAATGTTTGAGTTAGAAAGGTTTATCTTTATTTTTATTTTTAATATCATACCCTTGCATCAAAGCTACCCCTTTCTTCTCACAATTTCTCTCTTTTACAACCCTCCAAACACGAAGTTTCATTCTGGTTGCTTCCGTGAGCTTAATGTCTTTAAGATGACCAACAAACCGCATTGCCGTATAATTCGAGAACTTCCGTACCCGCGTGGACGTTCTCATTCTTTTGTTTTCATATTTCAAATCATAGAAGAGGAGGAGCTGTAGTGAAGGAGTTATGGTGGAGAGGGGGAAGATATACATTTCTTCTTTGTTCAGATAGCTCAGCCTCACATTTCAGCCTACTGTTCGCCTCTTGATACAGAGGATCCATCTGGTGGCGGAGTCGGGAAATGCAAGCAGGAAACCCTTCCTTGTCCACACACATTCACCCTCAACTCTGTACGGTCCAAAACACAGTTTTACCACCATCCCCTTCCTCTATTCTCAGCCCCTCAACCGAACATCATCCCTTCCCTTGACAAAGTGACAACCTAGGTTGCACGTGTCACAAGGGAAAATTATGTTGGGAAGGTTGGTAATAGGTAGTTCCGACACTCTTCCAAACCATTGGTACTAATGTTGTTTATCAACTGCGTTAGGAACTTTAATCTTTACGAAATATTCCCTTTTCTATCTTTCATTTTTCGAATAAATTTTCAAATTTACGGTAAAACTTTTTCATATGATGGTTGACAATCATAGATCATGCGGACGCTGAAGCAGGTGCTAAGGCGTCACTCTCGCAATATACTGGACTGTTGATGACAGGGATTTCGGAGTTCTTATCACTGTTGGCTGTAGTGAGGGTGGATTTTCCTAAATGATTTTGCACTATCTCTTCCTCATCCCTGACACATTAGCAATTAGTACATAGGCGTATAACCCAACTGGTGTTAAGACGCAGTGTTAAAAATAACAATCATAGCAGATGTAAAATGAATATACTATTTTACTTGGACTTTGCTGTGGTCAATGTCTTAAAAGACTTTGAGCATAAGACAATGAGTATCCATCTCTGTTCGAATCTGGGGTAGTAACATCGTGGCCACGTGTTTGTGGATAAAAGTGTGGCACTAGCGATTTGGGGCTTACCACAGAAGATATAGAAGACATTCTTGTTATCAACGTGTATGTAAAAACGCTAATATATACTTGGCTCTTACAAATAAATGTAATTTATAATGTTTTGAAATTTGGACTACACTAAACCTTGGTTTCTTTTCTTACTGGGGATCCACCTATAATGTTTACAAACCATCTTATTTATAATGATCAATTATAGAGGAAGGTGTATGGACATTAGTTTATTTAAGATTAAAAGTAATCTCATTTCATTATGAACTAGCATGTAAATAAATACTTTCTTCTGAGGACATAAACTATGTCTAGAGAAAGCTATGAATGGAAAAGAGATGAAACTATTTTATATATTTATATTCTAAAAACTCTTTATTAAACTTAATACTTCAATTATTTGAGTCTACACCTGTATAGTAGTCACTTTGATACTTAACAGATGATATTTAATTCTCTTTAACATTAAACTAACTATGTATGAGTCTCTTTGAAACTATATCAATTCATTTGATAGCTAAAAAACTAAATATCAATCACTTCGTCCCTAAGCGTACAAAACAAGACTCCCTTTGATATTACAAATAATATAACAGTTTTTTTGATACTAATCTAGTAATAAAACAATTTTTGCCTCAATAAACAGTTTTACCAAAATTTACCGTTCCAAAGAAAACATCTCTTAACACTTTTAATGATCCACTTAATATTTAGAATATTCAAATGCTATTAAAAAAGTAACTTGGATTATAGTTTTAACAAAAATTTAAGCTCTCGGTATAGCATTGAGCTTGTAAATCTAACGTATTGACATTATTTTAGAAACATTAATAATTTAGCTACCACTTTACCTGTGACCCAGTTTGTTTTTGTATTGTTAATTTATATCTGGTATTTATAGAATTTGACCTATGATAGGTGCATGATTAAAGATATTAATAAAATGAGCCTAAAAGTAATTTTAATACAATAGCTGGATTTATATAATCTCATTAGTGACGTGAAAATTCGCTCATCACAAACTCTCTGTGAAATCCAACCAACAAACATGGTCATTATAAATCTCAATATCCGTAAACTACGTGACTGATTCAATTACATGTGAATTAATAATTTTTTAATTTGGGCATGTTCATCACATGAATTAACAACATTATATTTTACAGTCCTATTTTGATTTTGATTAATAACACAATATTCTGACAATAACTTTACTGTTCTCGCCAAAATATGATTTCTAATGATGCAGAATAAATGCAATAGATGAGTATATCCCTAATATATATATGTATTATATACATATATATTATAAATGAGCAAGAATACATATTTATAGTAAAAATTTACTTAACAACTTTAAGGTATATAAATCTAGTTTGAATTTAGAACTCCCCAATTGACTTGGATGGGCTTATTTCAATCCCCGTTCACTACATTTTCAAACCTCCACCATCTTAGCAAATAATGTAGATTCCTGTTTTTGTTAAACTGGTATCACGTCCAACTAGTGTCTAGTGTTTCAGGATTGACTCCAAAGATGACCAAGAAAGCTATCAGTGAGGATATTGAGGATTCCTATTTCAAGCTAGAGACGGCTTTATAACTGTTCTAGAATATGCATATTGTAAATCTCATCTGATTTAACCAATGGGTTAAGAAGTTTACTTTAAATAATTCAAATAGTAATACAATTCTCTAACACAGTTTATTCCATCCGAACCTGTATACGTTTACTGTTAACTACGACGATCCAATTACTGCACGGTGCATTGTTGTATACAGGATAATTATGACTAATGAATACATATTGCACATGGTTTACTGTACGGATTGCATAATATACAGAACAACACACAAATAAAATTAAACATGAACAGTAGAGCTTCTTTACTCTATATGTGCGCACAAGCACATACAACAGCTAGAACATCCCCTGATGATGGCTTGCAAGGGGTGGAAGGTATGACTTTAAAACACAATACCTTAGTTATTTCTACTTAAGTTATTTGAAAAACCTTTACTAGAAGGGGAAGGTGGGACTGTTCACACACCCCTCAGAACAACGGCATTCTTGACAATGTAAAATAATATGAATCAACTAGTGTTTAAAAAAAATTACACAGTTTAGAAATTTTTATACATAAATGCGCGTCTACAGAAGTGTCCATTTCCGTCAGTGAGAAATCCCGTTATTGGGAAGATATTTCAATTAAAGAGCCAATATTATTTTGGTCAGTGATATTTAAACTATCCGTTATAAAGAATAATCGTTATTCAGAAGTGTCCGTTAAGCTAGATTTTACTGTTTGTATACATTTGTAAACATCCGCATAGTGGAATCAATGTAAGATAGTAAAATAAAGTTAATAATAGTAAGATCATTCTTTTTTATTCCCACCTTTGTGAGATATTTCACCGAAATTCGGTCTCCCGTGTGGTTTTGACATTTTAAGACTCCACTCTGACAAGTCTCATCACATGACGAGGTGGAAGGTGGGGAAACTTGTCAAAACAGCAGCAAATAATGAAAACTCTGCGGATGTACTCTTTTCCCGGTAAGGAGAACGAATTTTCTCTCTTCTAGTTCAAACGAACGCATCGTCAACTTCTTTCCACTTCTTGAATTTTCAACATTGATGATATAAAAAAAAGAGAGCGTAGGTCGGAAAAAAAAGAATCACGGTCCAACTCCTTCCTATAGATAGATACCAACACCAACCCTCCAACCCTCTTGAAACTCTTTCATCTTATCGCACGCAAAGTCATTTTCTTCTCCTTCCTGTTCTTATTCCACACGCAAAAAAAAAACCTTTTTTTTAAAACAGAAAATTCTCATATTCTACGGTTTTCTTGTGTGTGTGTGTGTGTGTTTTTTTTCAATCCCCTTGTTCTTTCATTTGTTTTATTCTTCACTTTCCTCCCCTTCTCATCTTTTCTCTCCACTATCTTCAACAAGCACACGCAAGTCTTCTGCCTCTGTCAATATCGACATCAGAAAAGCAGGAAAGAACCTTCTTTTCTGGAAAGTTGGAGGGTAAAAATAAAGGGGGAACATCTCGGTAAGACGAGTGCTAAACAATATAACCTGCTCACACTGCACATGTTGACAACTCAGAGGGCAATGTGTTCTTGGTAAGGAATAAGCTGATAGTTTCTTCATGATTATGTATCCAACCTTGAAAATTACCACACTAGAAATATATTTCACCTGCCTTATAACATTTGATAACTAAAGCATAAATTCATTAAAATAACATAAGCTAATAGAGTTATGTTTTGAAAAAAAATCATAAACAATAGATTAAAACAAAAAATGGTGGGGGTAGTTATCTAAGGATTAAAGATCATGAGTCAAAAGTTTAATATACACACACACACACATTTTTCGAAATAATCACTTTTTAATTTTCTTATACTTGTTTCTATCTAATAACGTTTTAATTTTCGATTAAATAGCTAAGATATTGTATATGTTAAAAACGGTTAAAGTCACATATATATCATATTCATAAAGTTGAAAAATACACCATACATGGGAATCGAGCCCAGGGTCATTTAGGTCTCCACTCATATTTAAAGGCAGAGTCTGAGATGGACATGAAATCACTGGCTACAAACGTGTTATCAATAAAGATTACAAGCTATTAATTAACGCAGAAACCACCGACTCGGTAGTTGGATTTTTGCTTCGAATAGTATAATTATAATTTGTACGAATGTGCATATCAATTTAGATTGAAAAGTTAAGCTATTATATTTGTAAGTTGCAGTTATAGTCGAAAATATGAAATTTTAGAAATTTTTGCTTATGTGAAGTACCCTCAAAGTCATTTATTTGCTATGCTAAACTGTGCCTAGAAAGCAAATTAGATCAAAATCCTTAAAGGGGATTTCGAGGAAAATCAATTTTATCTCTTTTGGACCTTTAGTACACAAGTCTTAGTTTTAGAGTTAGGTATATAATTTCAAAAATTCCCTGGAAGATCTTTATGAAAACTCTAGATACCAAGTTCTAGTCCAATCGGTAAAATGAATTATTTCAGCTTCAAGCCGAGAAACAAACAGTCGGTCTCGTGAAAATTACTATTTTGGTTTCCAAGGGTCATGAAAAGTTGACGTTTATCAAATGCTTGAATTCGATTTTTTTTAACGTTAGAAATACTTATCTCTTAGAGAGGTCAATACAATGTAAAAAGAAGAGTTGAGCACACTCAGATTGCATGAAGTCCGTACTCGAACTTCTCAATATATTGATTTTATTGCCACCACACCATTCATTGACCATAAAATCAGGCTTAAAACAAATTTTCAAATTTTAGAAAATATCTAATGTCTACAAGCATGCTTAATCACATATGCCAAATTTACAATGTCGATATTGTTTTTGGAGCTACCAATTTGGTGGCAAAGCAGTATAAGATGTTTTTTGGGCTTTGTGTTTATTATTTAATATTAATACAGTTATCTAACCCTCAGGTTTATATGGGTTTGGTTTTACTTTAGTGTTTAAATGTTTTATTATTTTATCAAGAATAAACACAAACAGTACCAATGAAAGGTTTCTTGTTCAAAATTTACATTATTAAGATACAAAATATTGATTTTATTTTCATCGTTATATGTTAAATTATATTCTAAAGCTATCGATGACTATAATTGACAGAAGTCATCTCATTATCTTAATATTTATTTAATTGTAAGATGTAATCAATAAAAATGTAAAAGGTTACCAATGAAGTTTTTATCTTACAAATAAATGCCTTGTTTTCATTATGTTATCACGAATACAAAAAATATTTTTAAAGTATGATTACTCTATCCATATTAATTTTTTTCTTTGGATTTCAAGCTGAAATATATCCTAATTTCTCTTTGTATTTGAAGTTGATAAAATTATTTTCTTGGTAGTCGAATTATACCAAGAACAATAATTAATTAACAATATATTAATATAGGATAACCGCTCTTCATATTGTTTAAAACGTATCACAGTAGATATCAAACGTAATAAAAATACACTCTAGCTGCACATAATTCCCTAAATACGTATTCCAAATTTTAATAAATTTTTGATTTTTGTGTTTTAAGCTCTAGAGACACAAAAAACAAAATATTACTTTTTTTAGGGCACAATATGATAACGATCAAAAAGTTAAGATAGTTAATAGTTTTGAGTATGCCGAGCTAATGCATAGGAAAAGGATATATTTACTTGAACATTTGAATGTGTGTGCACTGTTGGAAAACATTTAAAACATATCAATCATTTTTAATATCATAACTACTTTAATATCATAAACGTTTGCATCTTAGATAAATCATTAGCGGGTCTACTTACTGAGCAAGATTCCCAATTAATTTCATGGCAAAGCAGAAAAAACTTATTTTTGATAATGTATAGGTTCTCTAATAACAGTAAGACTGGGTGCTGTGTCTGAAAGCTATGTACGCATTTAATTTGACTAAGAAAGAACACAACGAATATGTTAATTAGGGTGGGAAAATTCAAGTTACATTCAGATCTATCACTGTTAACATAAATTGCAAAGTAATATTCATACAATAAATTAAACTATTTATTTTTTCTAGCCCATACCATTAATTCATTGTTCGGTTGTTTTAATAGAATAGGGCGAATATACATTAAATGTGATAAGAGTTTAATTAAGTTAAACATTAAAAATAATAAAACAACGAAAACATAATTAGCTAACACTAATAACTTTTGTTTTTGTGTAGGCTTACTCTTACTTAGGATGGTGGTAGAACTAACTCAGCACTAATTATTATTATTATTATTAGCACCGCGTCTTACTACCCGTTCGGGTTATACGCACTTACGCTAATGTGTAATGGTAGGGTGATTGTGAGATGAAATGAAGGACCTACAGTTTAACGTGGAATCCGAACCACGGTGGAGGCCTGGCATTCCCCACATTCACAAGATGTCTTGTCAGAGGTGAAGAAGAGCTTGGTAATCAGATAAATCTGTGCCGGGACCGAGGTTTGAACCTCAGCACTAACGTTCTTGATTCAGACCTGAAATATCAAAGTTAGAGAGCTTTAAACTCATACTTGTGTAATGAAATAGATTTGCATAATGTGATTTTCTATTTTCACTCTAGTTGAATACTAGTACAACTTCTTTTAATTGCCTACTCCATCTACTCCCCCTTTATAAAATTGTTGATAAACCTTCGAGATAAATTCTTCAAATAAAAAAGTTAATTTATAACCATTAGGAGTTAATTAAAATTTACAACTATTTAAGTTAAGCAGCAGGATATTTAGTATAAGTTTAGAGTAAATGTATTCCAAATTAAGGGCTATAGGGGACAGGAAACACTAAGGTACCCTCCCCTTACCCCCACTCAATAATATTATCCTCGTAGAGCCACAAATAGTATTATATTTGATCTATTTGGTCAGATAGGGATATGTACGAATACAATATTTATAGAATAGTATTATCGCTTGTGTTTCCATTATCAAACATTTCAACGCCAAACCAAAACCAAGATTAATAATACTAATCAATTGAAGTGACATTTCGAATATGTCAGACAGAACACATCCCAGCAATAATGAAAGAACTAAAAAAAAGTGATATCGGAAACGAGACAAGGGGAGGTCTAAACCTGATGACATAAATTGGGTGGTCACTGCTGTATGCCATGAAATCAATCGCAACTGTGTTTTAATTAAACTTACCCCACAAACGTTCAGTCTTCCTATACCCACATATACAATATATAACCAGGTAAGACTACAATACTTGAGTATGTTGGAAATATGAACCGATCCGATCTATTGGGTGCGTGTAATAAGTTTAACTAATATAGACGGGTTTTCCATAATAGGAGGTCGGGATTCGAATCCTACACGGGCATAGTAAATATTGTTATTCCACAAAAGGTTTTCCACTCTCCCTCCACACAAATTCGGGTTCATGTAATCTCTAGTCTTAGCTTCCTCATTTCTATAATTGTAATCTAGTGTAACGCGGGTTTCCAAGACAAGAAATACCACTCAGCGCAAAAATTAAAGTATCGTCACCTTGGTGAAAAATATTTTCATTTTTCATATTATATTTTGACGTTTTGTTTACCAAAGTGATGTTAACACTTAATTTTACTATTGTTGGTATATAGTTACTTATAGTTCCATTATTATAATGCGTTATAGAAATATCTAAGGGCCCATATGTCCCCATGTCCCCGGATTTGGGGTGTGATGTTCTTAAAGTTTTAAAGAAAGTTATGTGGGTTAGGTAAGAATAAAATATCTTAATTGATTATTAAGTATAAAGTACATATAATATAATTTATTATTTAAAGAAGGAATATTAGGTTTTTCAAATATTCCTTCCACAAAGTTCGTCAAATCAAATTCTTTTGTAGCTGCTGACTACAAAGTATTTATTGTTGGGGAGTAAACTGACAAATAAATAGATGATTTTATTTAAGTGTGTTAAAATGTATCATGAAGTAACTAAAATTTATTACTTCTATTTTGATTCGTAGTAGCCTTACACTCACTGAAAAAATGTATATCAATAATATTAAATCTACTTTTATCCAATCCCTTATCCTCCCGCTTTTCGACTATTGTGATGTAGTGTTATGAGTGACCTGAGAGCTGACCTTGCGGCAAGACTACAAAGACTCCAAAAACACATGTGTTAGATTTATATTCGACCTCCGATCACGTGATCATATTTCCCCATACTATAAGAGACTGACTTGGCTACGACTTAAACAAAGACGAACTCTATACTCTATGACCATCATAAAGAAACTATTGACTTCCAACTCCCCCAATACCTTTCTTCACGTATTCGCTCACTCAACTCTAATAATAATTTCAACACTCGATCAAAGAGATCTCAACTTTATTCATTCCTCTCCGTAATTCCAATCATTACTCAAATTCTATCACAGTTTCAGCTTCTCGTTCATGAAATACCCTAGCCAACGATGTTAAATATTAGAATCGAATTGTTTCAAGCGAAAAGTCGCAAATAATTTGCGTGTGGAAGCTCATTCGTGAGATTAAGGAGTGTTAGACGTAATCACATCTTATTTTGTGTGTGTATGCGCTTGCGTTCTCATATTAAGTAATCCTTGTGTATTTTAGCTCATAATTTTTATACATTTTTTGGTGTTTTTATATATATTATTTTGTTAAACATCATTTTAATTTTATTGGTTAAGTGTAAGTAAAGGCGGTAGCCTTAACCTCACCATTGAAGTCTTATTATTATTATATTATTATTATTATTATTATTATTATTATTATTATTATAGTAACGTCTTGGACATAAGTATTACAATTCTAAACACCTGTAGTTAACATGACGGATTTTAAATTGAGATATCATACAAGGACCAATCCTTTTACAATTCTCCACAGGGGAAAGGATATACCTTAGAACTCTCAGCGAACTTAAGGATTCGTATATATATTTTAGATGTTACACTAAATCATGCTGGGGAAAGGAGAAAAATAATTAGTGTGAACAAAACTCTAGTGGAGTTTCACGGTGATTCAGGGTTTCCATTAAGTGGGTAGAATGAATTTCTTAATCTAAGAAACTAAAAAAAAAAGACTGAAAAAGTTTTGAAGAAAGACAGTGATATGAGGTAAAGAGGGAGGCGGAGGTAGATAGTTTGAGCTAGAGTGGAAAGGACTAGATGACAATGACTAGTTCAATAGCGTCATGTCGGCCAACAATCAAACAAAAGGAGAGTCCGGTGGATGGCACTGCCAATAAAACACGATTAACGGCCCTTCTCGTGCTGAACCTCGCAGACAAAAACCCACCGAAGGGGAGTGGAAAGGCAAAGAATCTTCCTACATTTCTTCTTTTCATTATACTTTCCTCTACACACGGTACCTCATCTTTAGCATGCTTTTATCTAAGACTTTAAATTATTCTAAAAAGTATAAATACAAAGAAAAAAATACTAGATTTAAATAAAATACACTTCATACGAGTTAATAAAAGAAATCTCTTAATATCCATTCTCATGTTATCTACGTGAGATAAGATTAAGGTGGTAGTGTAGGTGTACTTAGCTAAGGGCCGTATGTTAATAATCTTTATATAACTTTTGTGATCTAAAGTATAAAATGATGTTCTTATAGAAACATAGAGCTTAGTTTTATTCACATGATGATGTCAAAAAATTTTGAATATCTGTTGATGAGGTCCTGAAATTTAAGAAGTTTCTCATTTAATGCCGATATACTAATGACAGATATTCAACAACTGTTGACGCCACAAGGTAAAGATAATTAAACTCTGTTTCTACTAAGGCAATATTTTATTAATTTTGTCAAAAAAAAGTTGTTATAAAAACTGCAAGTGCAAGTTTTATTGGTTTATTTAATATTCAACCATGGTTTTGTTAAAAAATACTTAAATAATGATATGGGCATCACTATATAGGAAAGTAACGTAAGCTATGATTTACATCATTGGATAAGTTCTGTGTTTTAATGGGTCTATAAGTGTTTCCATATTTAGATGAATCTATCTCTTAAAACCCAATCATAATTCTATCAATTCACTATAAGAAGAAAAATTGATTTTCAAAATGGTTTTGTGAAGTAAAAATTAAAATTATTGATTTAAAGTTAATGAATAGTATTGAATAAAAAGTTAACCTTGAATTGTTTACTTTATACGCTCTATGCGTATAGCCCAAACGAATAGTACTAGGGGGAAGTGAAAAAGTTAGTAAACACAAGTTTTGTGACAATGTATTGCCAAAATAGGGCTAGAACCCAAGGCTGATTTTGTTTCAATTTTATTTTCGCCTATTTGTTAAAAAAATTTACCGTATGCGATTGGTTTTCATACGAATTAAACAAAAATTGTATTTCCATGACTTTTTAGAGAGAAAGGAAGTTTTGGGACCAACAAATTGAATCTAGTTCAAGATTTTGGTGGATGTAGAAGTATCATGAACCCATGGACACGAAAAGGTGGTTTTCACAATCCCGCTCTATGTGTGTCTTTATCTCGGCCTGGGGTTGAAATCTTTTTTCCGAGCTGGATAAAAAACACTTGGTCTAACATTTACATAAGTTTCCCTGAAGGTATTTTTGAAATCAGATAAATAATCCTAAAATTAAAGGTAGTTTACTATAAGGGCTAAAGAGAAGAAAGCGATTTTCTCAAAATCCACTGTAATGATTTTGATTCAAATTTGTATCCAGACACTATTTACAATTTAAAAAAATTGTGCATATAATTTACCATGCAAATGTTTTTGATGGTGTTTAACAAAAACAGAAATTTCCTTAAAATCTCCCTCAGATACAAAATGTTTATCATTACAAAATGGTGCTATTCTTAAAGTATAAACAACTTTTATTTGAAAGAATCTGTTATTAAATTTTTAAGATTTATTTAATATAGCTATGGGAAACGAGGAATTGAAAGTTCACAGAAATAATATATTTCTTTTAAAGTTTATATTATTTCATCTATACTTTTTGGCGTTTCTATAAAAATCTATATTATTTCAGTTCCCATACCTTATCAGCCATAATAAATAATTTAGATAAAGGAACGAAAAAGCCTTTGCGGTACACATTTCATTTATTTAATCAAGTTAAGTGCTTAAATGTTCTCATAAATCATAACATGATGGCCACCGACCAAGATTTCTCACTCAATACTACTATATTTTAAAACTTTCGTTTCTGAATATTTGCAAATAGTTCTGCAAAGCAGTCGCTTTATACGCATGACCAAATGTATTCACACTATCCAAAAACACCAATATAAAATCAAAACATACTATAAGTTGTCCTGTTACCACCATTTACATTTCAACTAATTTCCCCGGTTACTATAAGTAATTTTAGAATGGCTGTCCCCGAAAATGTCATGAAATAAAATGATCACTTTTTTTTAAAAGAGCGAAGCATCTGACGGCTACGACCAAAGTTGATAATCTACACGACCACTGTATATATTTTTTCAAAAATCGTGAGCGACTTTGTATCATACAAATATCCTAACTTGACGTTATGTCGTCCTGATCGTTGATCTTTTGTAGCGGTAAGCAGGTACCAAGTATGACCGTACCTTAAAAATATGATGTGACCTTCCATCATGATCCCGTGGTGGGGGCACGTCATATGAAAGGTCGATTAAATATATATCCTCGTGTCAATAATTGTACAGCATTTGAAGACTTGTCAGTGAAGGAGAAGTCCCCCTTCATGTTAGGTCACGAAGTACGATCTCTGGGGATCTCGGACATGTCGTGACTTCGATGTCCCACAAGACACGGGGGAGTACTTTTATTTTTTCATCCTCTTCTTTTATATTCTCGCCCATTTTCTCTATCGGATAAGGTAATCTTGTATTTTTTTATCGTAAATTTTTTTATATTATTTCTAATACAACGTCATAATAACAGTTTGGGTTGAACTCTTGTGTACTAGTTAATGTGTTAAGGATGAGGAGGTTTGCTGCGTAGTGGGATTATGAAAAACCACCCTCAATTCACACAAATGGTGCGAGAGCGCCTATCTTTTCATCATCAGCATCCTGTCAATTGTAAGAGTGACACCTTCGACCATATAAATGGGTCAAGTGTGAAGCTAAACTAACGAAAGTGTCTTGCAAGGATTCCTACTCAAAGTTAAATTTATTTTAAAGAAAAGTTTTATTTTCCATTCGCTGATAATGTTTTAATGATAGGCCTAATTGCTGGTTGGTTAGTTACATAGTTGAACTGTCCTAGACAGGCCTAAATCTGCTAGTATTGGCTTAACATACATGTTGGAATGAAAGGATACTTTATCCATGCCATATGGGTTTAAAAATATATAAGGTTATTTCAATCTGATAATGCAAACACAAAGCTCAAAGCTAATTTTTTTTAGGTTAGACCGATTTTTTTTCGTAGGCATTACCAAGATATAAATTACAGAACTAATATTTGTGTTGAGGGAACCAAACCATTTAGAAAAACCCACCCCCAATACACCTAACCCAGCTCAAACCCCGTCATCGGCAGTCTTATCTATTGCCAGAGTGACGCCTTAGACTATGCACCCACAAAAGCGAGTCTGTTTGAATATCATATTAGAGGTAAAAACGTAAACGGGAATAGATTTCTGAAGGAAGCATAAGAGTATTTTTTGCCACTGTTATTTTTCCTTCCCCTTTGAAAATAAAAGGTTAGCAAACTATTTAAATGAATACATAGATAATCTATTTATGTAGTGATCCATAATTTGTGTTAATAAGACTTCTTATACTTTTAAATGGCTTAAAAGATCTAAGGGTTTTAAAGAAAAGGGTCTTCTTAACATTTGCCAAACTGTTGTCAGCTCTAAGATAGTTTGATTCACTGATCTTTAGAATTAAAAAACAAAAAATTGTAATTTACAATCGCAAAAACTTCCTCATAATGAGTATTATAACTTCCAAGAAAATTTTCAAAAATTGATTCATACTAAACTACCCTTAAATAAGTTTTACTATAAAAAAAGTAATCTCATTAATCACATAAGTCAAAAACAATAATCACTGTTTATATATAAATTTTAAATCATATTATTCAAACATATTTTAAAAAATTCAAATTTTTCAAAAATAAACTAATTGTTATCCAGCCTAAGACTATTTGTTGTATGTAAAAATTAAAACGTATTCTTATTTATCATTAAAAACTCATATATTTCCATTTTGAAAGCAATCTTAAGTGTCAATTTCCAAAACATTCAAACAACCTAAAGTTTGTTGGGTAACTAATCTACCCTTAGATTAATTTATTTTAGACAAATGATACATTATGATTGATATGTAAGATAGTCTCCTGATATCAATTTTGAACCAAATCACTCAAAGCCATTGTTTTATTCAAATTTTAAAACAATGTTATTAGTAAGCTATACATAAACAAATGTGCCACCCAAAACACGTTTATTTGTCATGAACATATCAAACACTCTCCATATATACATTTAAAGCAAACACATAACAATTTTCAATTTAATTTGAATTTTCAAAAATCACTCTCCAGTAAACGTATTTTTATCAAAATGATACCCAAAACTAAGTATACATGGCCATTTTTCATTTCAAACATTCCGAAGATACCCATTTGGAACCAAATCCTTAGGTCAATTTTAAACATATTTCTAGTTTTTGAAAAATTTGTCCTCAGTAAACTTTTCATTAATAATTTTCTACCCCAAAAACCAATATACAGTGTTAATTGTCATGTAAAATATTCCCAAGATACTTATTTGGAACCAAATTATTAGTGTTTCTATACATAGTCAAAGATTAAAAAAAAAATCAGTTATCAGTAAATTATTCATGAATGTGTTTTATTCTCAAAACAAGTAAGCAGCGTTATTTTTTTTTATGTCAAACACTCCCAAGTTACACATTCGGAACATAATCGGTGGTTCCATTTGTAAAATATTTCAAGTTTTTGAAAAATAAGTCATCAGTAAATTATTCTTCAACAAATTATTGCCCCATAACCATCTAGATAGATATTTGCAATGTCAAACAAATCCTAGATATAGGCTACATTCTAAACATCATTAGTCATTTACAAAAATTTTGTAATTCAAAAAGATTACTCAACAATAAACTACCCTTAATATAAGGGATAAGCTAACAACTTTTTTTTTGTACAAGCCTATCTATATATAAATGTTAAATTTTAATGAAAACCCTCAAACTGTTTTGTATCCGTGGCCAGAGACAGAGCGAGAGAGACAAACTTTCTTGTTTATTGATCTGTAGTTAATATAACAATTCAATAATCTTCAAATTGAAACATATACCATGACCAAAATACAATCAGTAGTTATTATTATTATTATTATTATTATTATTAGCACCGCGTCTTACTACCCGTTCGGGTTATACGCACTTACGCTAATGTGTAATGGTAGGGTGATTATGAGATGAAATGGAGGACCTACAGTTTAATGTGGAATCCGAACCACGGTGGAGGCCTGGCATTCCCCACATTCACAAGATGTATTGTCAGAGGTGAAGGAAGTGTTTGGTAATCAGATAAATCTTTGCCGGGACCGAGGATTGAACCCCGGCCGCCAGCATAGAAGTCTGACACCTTACCCCTAGACCACCAGGTCACCCCAATCAGTAGTTAAGTCTAAACAAAAATTAAACTACGTAATGTAAGTAAAATACATTTGTCTAATCATTTCCAACCAAATTCTCACCTGTTACTTTAGCTCAAATATTTCTCTCTGTACAGAAAGAAATATAATCATTAAAAATGCCCTTATTTTATTTTACAAATTCAGATTTTAATTGGTATTTCAATTTTACAAATAAAAAATGACTATAATAATCAATTGGTTCATGACTAATCTTTAAGTAGCATTCATATGTCCTATGTATTGTTTATTTTGCCTAATTTAATAAGAAAGTCCATGTTGAGCTCGACTGCTGAGGACGGGGAGATCAAGGTTCGAATCTCGGTCGGGTGAACTGGGGGTGGTTTTTCCTAAATGGTTTTCCACTCTCCCTCCACGCAAATGCGGGTTCACTTCCTCTAATTCAACCTTCCCAATTCCTAATCCATTAGCGTAATTAGTACTTAAAGCGTATAACCCGAATGGGTAGTAAGACGCGGTACTAAATATTATTATTATTATTATTAATAAGAAAGTCTACCAACTGTCCTGCTATATTATACTTAGTTGAGTGATCACCATGAATTAAATTACCCTCGTCTACAAGAGTTAAATTCAGAAATATTCTTATTAAATTCATGACAAACAACCAAACAGTTGGTACATAGTAAATAAATGGCCCATTACTGATTGAACGGGGTCCACACCACCCTTGTTCTTCGTGCACCACGTCATTTTGTTAGTACCAGCGACATCACTGACGGTAGTATTTTGACGGGGCTCATTTGACCGCTTGGTAGCCGACACATCTTGTTTACAGTTTCTCGCCAGGCTTCCGAAAAGAGAGCATCTAAATTACTTAGCATCATCAATAGATCAATAGACAAATATATTCGCAATGCTATAGTATTCAATTTAAAAGGAAATTATAAAGGAAGTGAGTCTTCCCTATTAGTGATAAAATAAACAATACCTCTTAAACAAGTTAATATGGCAAAACTGCGGTAACCTGGAGTCGATTCTAATTTCCCTCATCTGACACGTAATTTTGATCGTATTTTTAAAAGTTAATTGACAACAAATCATTTGTAATATTTGGTGGTGACATTAGACCGCAATACTTTAGATGGCGACATATAAAATCTTCGAATGTGGAGAGAAATATTGTATATGGACAGTCCTCCATCTTCCAACATCTTATTAACACTATTTTCATTCGACATAAACACACTCATCCACAACCTATATTAAATGAAACACGATTATGGTGTGCTCCCACAACGTTAGCCACACTAAACAAATTATCATACAACATTTAACCAGGAACAATAGTGTCCAAAACAACAGCCAAGTTTACGTTCCGGCTTGTTCGACGACATTCCATTCCATTGGGGTTCCAAAATCTGGCACCCTTGAGTGAAGTCAACTCATGTGGAAGACAGCACACCACATCAATGTTCGCTAGCAGATAGTTATACACAGAATAGCCTCGAGGTTAATATTCACGGCGTAACACACAACTTTTAACAGGACAATGCTCTATACACGGTTAACTTACTACGAGAGCAGTGGACAGACATGGGGACCTACAGAAATGTTTTTTTTTTTACATTCTCTTGACCCCTCTAGGAGAGAAGTATTGTGGTAAAAAAATTGGTGTGTGTACTTATGTACGCGAGTGAGAAGTTATACTTCTTTGGCATCATTAAAAAATAAAAAATAATTTAATAATATTTAGTATTAATTATGTTAAATAATAATATTTTAATTTATATCAATAAATAATACATACGGACAGTTAACCTCAATTATATTGGAGCACTTGAAAAAGTCTATAAGCACACTTTTTTTCACTAATATTTACGAATAGTAAATAATATTAATCAAAATATTCAATTTAAATCACTACTGGGCCTGGATTCACCAAAGGGAGCAATAGTTGCACCAGCGCAAGTTTGAAATATGTTCCAAATCCCTATTCACTAAAAGGAGCAGGCGCAATTTGAGAGCAAAGTTGCGCCTTTTATTTGCCACCACTCAAGAGTAGGCGCAAATATTAAATCATGATTGTCACTTCAATAAATTTAAATGGCGGCATATTATTGTATTGGCTTAAAATACCATTAGTTACATAACTGTACTCCAATTAATAATGAATTAATTAAAATAACAAAACGTATGTCAAGCACAAAATTTGTTTCAATTTAGACAGTGGTAACAAAACAATTACGTACCTTTTATTGTTGGAGTTTTACATTCAAACAACGCAATGGCATTTCTTGCAGTATTACAAAACATTGTTGTTATTAGCACCGCGTCTTACTACCCGTTCGGGTTATACGCACTTACGCTAATGTGTAATGGTAGGGT
The DNA here is from genome assembly GCA_039000515.1 of Timema cristinae. NCBI lineage: Eukaryota > Metazoa > Arthropoda > Insecta > Phasmatodea > Timematidae > Timema > Timema cristinae. The sequence continues at coordinate 45,482,859 of JBCFYV010000935.1, read as the reverse complement.
GATTGTGAGATGAAATGAAGGACCTACAGTTTAACGTGGAATCCTAACTACGGTGGCGGCCTGGCATTCCACACATTCACAATATGTCTTGTCAGAGGTGTAGGAAGGGTTTGGAAATCAGATAAATCTGTGCCGGGACCGAGGATTGAACCCCGGCCGCCAGCACAGAAGTCTGACACCTTACCCCTAGACCACCAGGTCACCTATTACAAAACAAAACTATGAACTGTGTAATCTTCGTCTAGATCCAAAGAGGTTTGTATTCCTCCAAGTCCAAAGACATCTCGTCACTAAATATGGCAGTTAGTATAACTTTAAAATAAGTTTTAAAGTTTCTATAAACATTAATGTTTTATTAATGGAACTTAAACTTAAAACTAATAATATAAATAAATACAAATATTTTTTTATAATTTATATCAATAAATAATACATACGGATAGTTAACCTCAATTATATTGTAGCACTTGAAAAAGTCTATAAAAACAATTTTTTTCACTAATATTTACGAATAGTAAATAATATTAATCAAAATATTCAATTTAAATCACTACTGAATATAATTTATTAGCACATATATAATTCGCACTTGTATGAAACTAAAACACGTGTTGTGAATGTAGAAACTAGAAACATGTGGATAAATATTATATATATGAAAACAGTGATCAGAGGCGACGAGCGTACCATAGAGAAAAGAATAACATAGTATACATTTCTCTATGAGCGTACCAACATGCGCGACTAACAGAGGTTCTATTTCTATTTTGTTGGTAGCTTTTTTTTTTTTCGAGACTTAATGAGCGGTTTAACTTGAACCTGTTACTTTTGTGTTACAGTGATGCGTGCGCATCTTAAAATTTCACTCTCATCATTATTTCATAACGCGCCTAAAGAAGTATAACTTCAAAAAAATCTAACTCTGGTTTTGGATAAAGGTCGATAACCACTGAAAAAGTGGTTCTAACAATACCCTTTGTCTGTCTGTATCTCGGAATAGAACCGAAACCATTTTACCAATTGAGCTAAAACTTGGTACCTAGGGTTTTCATAAGGTTCCCTAGAGGTGCCTTTTGAATTGGATATCCAACCCTAAAATGAAGGATATCTTTGGGCAAAAAGAGAAAAATTAATAGATTTTCTCAAGATCAGTCAGGGTGGATTGGGGGGGGGGGGGTTCTACCACACTTCCTCTTCGCCTCGCCTCCCCCCATTTCCCCCCTCCGCCCCCCCCCCCCGAAATGTTATGAACGAAACATATAAATATATATGGCTTTATTTAACGTTCAAACAATATCAAAATTAAGGTACAAGTACAAATTAGGTGGATGTGATACCATGAAAATACTTTAGATGGTTTCTAGAGTTGTTTAAATATGTATATGCCTTCAGCAGTTAGAGCTTCTAGAGGTGTTTAATATTTAAAAAAAGTCCTAGTCGTCGGCAGTTAGGGGGTTATTTTATCATAAAAAACACTTAAGAGAGCGTCTATAGTTTTTTAAATGTATACATTTTTCCTGGCCTCCAGCAGTTAGTGAGCTGTGTTGCCATAAAACATTTCAGATAGCCTCTATAACAGTTTGTCATTTAGAATTTGGTCTATCCTTCAGCAATTGGAGGATGTGCCCAGCGAACCTACCTATCCCCATATATTATTGGCTGGCTACAGCCTTGGATCTTCTAAAAATCTGCTATAATGACTTTGATTATTTTTTGTACATACACACTGTTTTACATTTCAAACCAAATGACAATTTTAATTTTTCCATGAAAATACATGTGCATAAATTTCCAATTTTTATCATGACTCTACGACTATTTGAGTTATGTAATAACTTATCATTGTAAACATGTAGTACTTTTAAATTTAAAACCCCTTTTGTTTGAAACATATTTTTATAAAGCGAATAGTTTCTGAGCTATGAGCAAACATATTTTGTTATGGAGTCTTTTGAAATATGAAATTGACTGCAATGCTTTTTGTTGGGCAGAGATGCTCCTCTTTACTCAAATGTTTTTGTAGCTTGTATTATTTCATTTATTCTCTTTGGTGGAGTGTTTCTGCAACTATTTATTCTTTTGTATCACAAATCTTACGAGTTTTTGAGTAAATGTCTCTATTTTAAGATTGAAGAGAGAGAAAGTCTCTATGGTGTACAGTACCATTTATTTAGTTTCGTGTTCACACAAAACCTAAAAATGCGTTATAATCTCGAGAGCGATTTTTTCATGATAACAATACTTTCCCTTGATGTGAGAAAGTATCAAATAAACTTTTATTTAACCATTTTATTTCCAGGTTACCAAAGTTGAAATAAATTTGAATCTCTATAGGTGGTGTAGCTCCGTCTCGAGGGCCTACAACTCTTGGTACTTTACTCCAAAGCCTTGATTTCTGTTGGCTGTTTCAGTAGAATATCTTGTAGGATACAACTGGGGTAGTGTGAGTCTATGGACCGTTGGATTAGGAAGGATGGGGTAGGGGAAAATGGGAGGGAAGGACGATGGAGGATGTACAAATCCTTAGAGGGAATCCTGGCTGCTGCTTCAATCAAGAGTTTTGTCAGGAAGCCAAACTCGTGTGTATTCACCTTGCCAACTGAAGGCGCTGGCGTCGTGTATTCTTAGGGGTGGACTCAAGAGAAAGTAAAGGGGGAGGGGAGGGGGTCCAAATAAGCGCTGAGACGCGTCTTTGCCAAAATATCTTCCCTTACATTGGCGTGTGTCGCAAACCTTCCCGTGGCCGTCCTTTAATGACGAGGTTCTCGTCGTCACTTTTATACGCTTTCTCTCCCCCCCCCTCCCCCCAACCCATAATCTTGATGCGAATGAAACTTCCAACATCTGATCTTTTCAAAAGAATCACATCTGATATTTTCGAAAGAATCTTATGTTCTAACTTTGCTTCGAAGGTGTGTTAAAGATTAATCCTATCCGATTTATTTTTGTAAAACATGAGTATTGAAAAGGATAAGCAAGATATACTGTCATAAAATTCCTTTAACGAGTATTGATGATTTATTTAAATGCCTATTTAAAAAAAAATATTTCGTAGAAGCATAATTTCCTATATCATCAATTAAAGTCAACCATTTTACTATACAATATTAGTTCTATTAATGCTTGGATGATTTATTTGATGAAATCTCTCAGAATATTGAAAATAAAAGTTACATTAAAGGGAAGTATATGTATTTACGATGTACAACTACTCTGAGGATTTACAATTAAACGTAACACTACAGTTAATTAACTAATCATTAGGAATTAATTTTATTTATAACGATACATTGGCTACACATACTTATGATATCTCTATTATTCATTCATGACAACAAGCAATTTGGGAACTCTCATTTCTAATTTATCTTTCAATTTTGCAGAGGAACTTTTAATCATTTGTAATTCAACATAAATGAATTTCGAGTCTCTCTACTACTCATTTCATACACTTCACTAAACTGAGCTTCATGAATTATTTGTTTTCGTATAATTGTTGGACATTGTGTTTGCTGCAATGAGGGTTCGTGGTTCCGCTAATGAGCGGTCGGAATGACAAGCTTTTCGCCAACAAGATTCTCATTCAAGTTGAAAGGGGAGTGGGGGTAAAATTATAAATTGACTTTAATAACATATGAAATGACATTGTAAATTGTGTATGCATTCAAAAACGAATTTCATAAATTATAAAAGTAAAATATTCATATGTACTCACCACTGGAATTTTTAACAAACGGATCGTGCTTTTCGACCATGTCTAAGTAATATTAAGTAGTACGCACTAAATATAATATAGCTGAAAAGTGTGTGATATGATATATAATGATTGATTATTTTCTAATGTATGGTAAAATAAAACCATAAATATTTTAATTAATATTTTATCACATCCTAATGTGAGATTTTTATAAGTTCAATATTGATTTAATTTATATGTATATGAATTAAATCATATTTTATTTAAAATTGATAGTTTTCATATATTTAGAATGCCCAAACTTAATTGGGCGATGTAAGGTAAAATAAAATAAATAAATAATAATAGTGTGATTATGAATTGTTCAAAATTTTAAATAAATTAGCTGAGAATATTATACATAGAGATCGATATGATTCTAACATCTTTTAGGTAGTAATTTGAAATTATAATTAAAAAAAATAATTTTTACACCAAGCAACAAGATAACGAATATGCCATTTATAACGTATATTATGAAAAAAGATACTATATTTTCCAAATATGTCTTAGAATAACTCTAGCTCAAACCTATGGTGTGATAAATTATTCATTTTCAAAGGGTTTACAATGCAAATGTAAATTCAGTTTAACCTGAAGGTAACGGTCCTTCCTTGACGGACTATACTCTGACCTTATCTTGTAATCCTCACCATAGCTTAACAATTTAAGGAAACCTTGCTATATTTAGGGTAGACTAAGGGCACATCAACCCCCCCCCCCCCAATAAGAAATAAAGAATAGGCTATTAATTTCACATTTTTATAAACGTTCTTAAGTATAACTGTACATCGCCTAATACATCAGTATTTGAATTATAATCGCTGATTGATATCCATATTTGACATCCAAGTTCAAGGTAAATACAGATCCTTGGAACTATTGTATTCCTATGAGGATTGCATCTTACTTTGATTCGACAATTTACAATAAATGCGAAAGCGCAACCATGTCCCTGCATACTTATCACACTTCGGTGTAACTCGAAAGAGCAGCAGTAGTAAGGCTTTAATAAATATCCCGGCATCGCTGCTGTGAAGGTGTTTTGAATAACGGTGCAGAGAGAAAGGTTAGTGAAAGTTAGCTCAAAGACTGGAGCCTTTATTTATAGAAGATAGGAAGTTTCACCTTTTAAATACAAGATATAAAAAAATATTGAAAAAATTAATTCCAACATTGCAGATCTTGCACCTGAATAGCTTTATTTCTTTTAAATATCAAATTAACTTCTAAACAGGCGTGCACAGTTAAATAAAATTACGAGGTCATCATTAGTATGCCACAAGTATTAGCCAAGATATCTTCCCGCTCCAAATGCACGTCTACAACCATTAAATATCCCCGATACTATTTTCTAATCAGACCGGATAGTGCGATTCAATGTTATATTTAATAAGGGGTCAGAAATTAAAGACTAGTAAAAAAATCTACAGGATTTAAGCTTTAACTAGACGGAACTAATATAGTTCTAAATTATATACATTCTATTAAGAAATATATATTTTATTAATTATAGTATATCAAAATAACTTTGAGTATATAACAAAATGCAGGCTTTGTTTAGTCAAAAATGAAAATAACTGTGAGCATGTGTTAACGACATATAATTAAACCGTTAATTAGAACACAAAAAACTATTGGATAGGGCATTTGTGTATCATAAGTTTAAAAGTAACTAGATCTAAAGTGATAGTTGAGGATTGTGGTAACCAAGACTAATTGCAATTCCATTCTCCCGAAAAAGGGAAAAGTTCACTCGATGGAAAAACTAATATTTGAAAGGAATAATTCTTGATGAAACCATTCAGAATTTAAGCCTCTACTTCCAGGGCTAAAATCATCAATACCAGTTATTATGAGGCTAGCAGCACCACTGATTGTCACCGATTACAAGAGTTAGAGGTTTCAAGTATAATCCTAGCAGGAGAATGAGAGGTGAAAGCTACCTAGACATCCATCTCATCATTCCATATAAAGACCTTCCACGACAATGAATATTATTTGTCTCCTGTTAAAAGTAACAGGCTGCTGGGACAAGTGTGGTAGTGAAACATCAGATGTCCTTAATTAATCTTGGGATTAACTCGAGGATAAATATAGACATAGTCATGTATGATCAAAAGTTTATTTATACTAGAAACACAAAGTATTTTTTCTACATTTCTATATCTGACCTTAAACTTTTTATGTATATTATGAGTAAAATAGGAGTTTTATAATTTTTCTTAGTTCGTATTTGACACCCCCGTGGTCTAGTGGCCAGAGTTCTTAACTTCAAATTTAAAGTTCCCGGTTTCTATCCACACTGGTTTTATATTTTTCGTGAAGCAGTGGATGTGGTACGAGGTCAACTCAGCATCCTGAGGACAAATGAAAAAAATAGCACCTTCAGTAGAGAAATCTAAGGTTAACAGCTTGAGGGTTAGTTTTACTGACACATGACACCATCTATCGGGAGAGGTTGGCACTATCTTCACCAACGGATGATGGGTAACGCCATGGTGACTTAATTCTTATTTATTATTTCCTGCTATATATTAATAGGATATTTTAAAGATCAAGCAGTAAATTCCTTCCACCAAGTAAAGCTAAAGGTGAATTAAAGGTCTAAGGTACCTTTGTAACCTTTTTACAACATATAAACATTAAGAGTTTGTCTCACTCACCATCCTGGTCCCAGTTGACCCATCTTAGCAACAAACTATAACTCCACAACATATCGCGGCACTGTCCAACATTGGACTGAAGTGGCCCGAGGTTCATTTCCCAACGCCAGAGCTGAACCGCACTCACAGAATAAAAAGAAGAGTTCAATGCGCAAAATCACTGCACTATGTCTGCCACGCTCGGCCAACTCGCATAACTGTTCTTTTTGCGCGCATCTGGAGACGTGGAACATGTTACAGTATGTTCTCGAAGTATGTTTCCCTCTTATTCTTCCTCCCTTTTGTGACTCCCACGCCTCGAGAGCACGTGGCATGTCTTTAGGGTAAATAATGATGGTGTGCCTGTGTTGTAGGCACATTTTACTTTTTGGCTACAAGGTGAGCGACATTGCCAGAGGGGGATTTAAACGTAAGGTTATTCAAAATTCCCTTTTGGCTTAAAATGTTCTATTGTATTCAAAATTATGGTTCTGGACAAGTAATACTTAAAATTTAATTAATCACTATATGGACTTAGTAAATTTTGGGCTCTTAAATCCATAATAATATTTAATATCTTTGGGCGGTTATTTCAAACAGTGTTCACTTTTGTTACGATCCCCATGGGGGACCTTTGTATCCTGTGCCTTAGTTTTAAACTTTTCCTATCCGCTTAACGGATGGGTCTTTTTTACCCTTTGGGTACCACCATTTTAGACAAAGTTTTAAAAGTGATAGCGTTGTTTGCCAGCTCTTCTTATTGTAATATTTTAGGGAATTATATTTATCTTTTTATTTATTTAGAAACTATCTATCTTTTTGAAATTGTTTAATTTTTATGAATTGTTAGTCAAAGAAGGGGCCGCGAGCCGGCAAGGTTATACCGCAGTCTCAGCTTTATTTACTAATATTATTTTTGCAGGCCATTAGACGGCGTAGTTTTCAATATTATGACCTTTGTGAATATATTCCGATATGTTTGATTTTATATTATTCTATCTGGAGGAACTTTGTCATATGAGAATATACTGTTATTGTTTAACCTATGGTAACTGTCAGTCAGGGTAACATAACTCTTATATGTATTTACTGGATCGCTTTCCTGACTGATCATTTTATCTGGAGCTCTATTTGATAGTAAATTTTTTACTATGGCAGGACTATTTGAGATTAATTTGAAGGTCAATTTAGTATAGATTGTTTGATGTATTTTGGAGTTATCATTTATTGGCAAGAGTATTGTATTACGTCTGAAACTACCTTTGACAACTTGTCTCTCAAAATATGATGCCGTTTGGGCTTTGGCTTATTTCTAAGACTCATCTATCCAGTTCATACCAGCTAAATGAATGTTTACCTCTAATATATATATATATATATATATATATAATCCAATGCTTAACGCTATTTGTTGTCTCACTCTTTCATTGAGTTATATGTAATTTGATGTCTGAATAAATTAACTCTCTTGTTTCCAACCCCGACTGTTATTTCTGAATGGTGATAAAGGGGGGAGGGGGGTTACACTTAATTTGAATTTTATTTAGAACTAAAATAATTACGAATAAATATTTAATGCATTCATATAGTGAAAATATTGGTTATAGTTTTATATTATTGTTAAAAGTATGATCTTAGTTTTAGTTTTTAATTAATGTACAAGTCCTGTGCTGAAACTGCCTTGAGTTTAAAAAGCGCTTTTAAATCTCCAAAGTAAAAAGGACAGTACACTGATGTATTTACCAAATGTCTTAAAAATATTGACATTTAATTATATATTTCAAATGTATTATCCCTGGTAAACTATTCATTAGGATTGATCATAAACCATTTCAAGAAACAAATTTATGCATACGCATAATTGCCTATTATTGCAGAGTTAATATATAATTATAAAGCATGTAATATCTGTACAACAATAATTAAAAGATGGGACTAACATTAATTAATGAGATGAAATAATGTGTAACACATACCATGTTACAGTTTTCTGAGCGAATACAAATAGGTACTTCACAAGACATTCTTGTCGACTTATTACTCTATTAATTCCAATGATGTATTTACAAAATTTAAAGACCCAAATTAATAAGTAAGTAATAAGAAATTAACATGCATTTACCCATAGGGAAGATTATTTATTATTTTCTTCGAAATAAATATTTTCAGTGAATTTGGTTGTTATTAAACTTTGACCTCTCATGTCAGATTAATTAATAATTTTACAAATGGTATTTAGGTGCATCAAGTGTTACTGCTCGTTCAGAATACAACACTAATAATTATTGTCAGGGGGTAAATAATGTTGATTATAGAAAAATCTACAAAAATCCTGCTGGAGAGAAGGTTGATTAACCAAAGAGAAAGTGATGATTAAGCTCTACAGAACTATTCTCATCGCAGTATTTCTGTGTGGCCATTATATATATATAACATTGAGCGATTCCTTTTTGACAATTTTCTGGGATCTTATTAAACTTATTTTGATATTTATTTTAAGGAAATTAAACTTTTAACCAGAGGATGTACCAAAAAAATATCCAATTTCAAAATAATTTTAAGGTAAGCCATAATTTGATAAAACAGATATTTATTTCGAAAGTAATGTTTTGATGTATACCAAACAGAACAGATTTTTTTTAATAAGAGCCATTTACATAAAAAGTTTTTTTTCAATAACGAAGCCACATTTTAAGAAACCAATTCCCACAGTTAAACTGAACAATTTAATTTTTATTTTTTAAACGAAAGACCATGCATAAAATGTGGTATTATGGATGATGAGATACATTTAAAAAATCTCTATTTCATATTTACAGAATTTAAAGGCAACCATTGTTATTCCAAAATTGACGCACAGTTCGTAAACGGGACAATTAGTCTTTTATGATTTGTTGGCCTTATAAATAATGCACACATAGAATACTAGTTAAATTATTTTTCTATTCTCGCTACTGTTTTCAAGGATTGCGCAACATAAGTAAGTGAAAAATAACTGAGGCAACATAATGTACACTATTTATAGGAGTCCAAAAAATTAAATTAATTTTCACGTCTTCTAAGATATCAGTCCTTAAATATAACTTACTGATTGGTCAGCGATTGATGAAGTAAATATTCAAAGTCTTTAAATATAACTTACTGATTTGTCAGCGATTGATGAAGTAAATATTCAAATTTTCGCCAGATGCAAACTGAGTACATTATATGATTTAGATCTATTTTTTTCAGCCACCCTCTACGTGTATTATGGCGCGCTTTCTCTAAGTCATTCTTAACATTCTTACCCCTGGTGTTAATTAAAGCACCCCTGGTAATAGATGTTAATTAAAGCACCTGGTATAAGTTGTTATTAAAGAGACATATCAGTCGCTTCGGTGGCCGCGTGGTTTTTAAGGCGTTACACTCGCAATAAACTATCCTTCCAATGACGGGGAAGTCATGGTTCGAGTCCCATTTGGGTGTACTGAGGGTTTAAGAATCGGTGCTGAAAAAATAATATATTTTGGCTTACATATACATAACTCTATAATATCTAATTGTTTTTATAATAATATAATAATAAGATAGACATAATATGGGTCAGTGAGTGTGCAGTATCTAACGGATGATATTATTTCACAAACCGATGAAACAAACCAATAAACCTGTCTCGTATCTTTAACCTAAACTAGAGAGAATAAATGACATGATGGTTTGTCTTACATCACGTGATAGCAATGTCACTCCCAAACTATTTTTTTTTTTTCCTAATAAGTCTACTTTGCATGACCTTTCACTATAAAGATAGTGGATTGTGGTCGAGCTGGCTTAGAGAAATTCATCTTCCTCGTTATCATAGGTCTGCAAGGGAACTTGATCACGTGACCATCATGATCACGATAAGGAGGTAGGTATGAATAGATGCCAAACGTAGAGAGAATAGGGGTAAAAGAGATTATAAACTTATGTCCATACTCATGATCTTAGGATGACCGCGCACCAGCGGCCAGAAAATTACGCGACCAACCTAGCGTAAGCAGATGCTGCCAATTAGTGTGTGGGCCCAGTCTCGCAATGAACGTGGAGCAAGTAGCTGTTATGTGGTACCTCTTCACACTGTTGCCAATTTAGTTTCTTATTCTTCTTATTTAGCACCGCGTCTTACTACCCGTTCGGGTTATACGCTTAAGTACTAATTAACTAATGCTTAGGAATTGGGAAGTTGAATTAAAGGAAGTGAACCCGCATTTGCGTGGAGGGAGAGTGGAAAACCATTTAGGAAAAACCACCCCCAGTTCACCCGACCAGATTCGAACCTCGATCTCCCCGTCCTCAGCATCGGCTCAACACGACAAGCGCGTTAGCCAATACGCCACAGAGGCGGGTCCAATTTAGCGACTTTGTCGCTAGATCTAGCGACTTTTACGTCTCTGAAACACTACTTATATTATTTATTATTAGCACGCTCTTATACCTTCGTTATAGCACTTACGCAAGGTAATGGTAGGGTTGAATGAAGAGGACACTTACTGAATCCAAACCCCGGTGCGCCTGGCATTTGAACACTATTTCATTTAGCACCTCGTTATCCGGTGACTGCGACTTCTAATTTCTGTAAGTTCATTTTTATTAATTTAAATTTTAATGATGTAGAATTTTGATTTTTGAGCTACCGTACTGCAAGAACGCATAATGGATAGTTTTGGTCTATGGAAGAGCTCTAAACTATCTATATGTCATTCACAAATCACAATGACATTGTTCCGGATACGGGGATTACTTCAGTCCACTGATGTATCTTACATTCGGTTCATATGAAGGCTGGGCTCCATGGGCATGAGTTTACTGCTTAAAGGAGCGATTTTTTTTTTAAAGCTAGAATGGTTTCTATTTTGAGCTGGCTACATAAGCAGTAAAATTGCTGTTTTTGGACAAGCGGTAAAATAACTGCTACGCAACCGTGGGATGGATTCAAGTGCAGCTTTTCACTGAGCAGTTCGTTAACAGAACAGAACTGCAAAAGAAAGCGTGCTCTCATAATATATGTTTGTTTTTTTAATAGTATTGTTATTTTATCAGCTTTAGAAATTAGTTTGCTGTAAAATTCCATACGCACTTAGGTATTTTTAAGATTAATACTAAAAATATATAGTATTTATCTACCTAACTTAAATATTAATACTATAAACTAAACTTAAACTATATACATTATCAAATAAATGCCTTACAAAACTATGGAGACATTCAAAATTAAACTTAAACAAGCAAATTAACTACATAATCGATGCGGACAACCCGGCAGTAATTAAATACGTGTGGAGACAGAGACGAACCTCGAGAAACTGCTCGAAAGAAAAAATGAAACCAACTCATTCTCAGGCAGTAAGAACTTGAAACTGCCACGTTTTTTGGACTGACGCAGGAAATTACAGTGCATGTGGCCACCTTCCAACATTTACCGTTTGGTCTATTTTCTAGCGGTAAGAACCTGCTCTTTGAAGCAGTAAATTCTTGCCTCTAGAGTCCTGGCCTCATGTATGCATTTTTGGTTTGGCGACAAATCTGATGAATTTTAATTTTTCTTTTAGCGACAATCTGGTGACTTTCTGGTACTAATCTAGCTACAACACTTATATGATCGTTGGCAACACTGCCACCTCAACAAAGAGAGTCTTAATTAGTGACTTGAGTGGTGTTCTACTGGCCACTGTGTAGTTGACTGCTGGTGTACGCCCACCTTTTGCATTTTGTGTAAACATCTGGCCGCGTGTGAACCGCTCTTATTCCCGCTGGCCGCCGTGGCCTAGTGCGCTCAGAGGGAATTCTAACTTGCTGCCACCGCCGCGGTCTGCGTAACCTGGCCGCTAAGAGCCCTTTTCTTGCAGGCATTTTGTGCCGCACGACACAAGTCGGTTAACGGTCGTCACGTTTTGTAGGTTCGAAGCGCGGGCGGCCCAGGTCTAGTATGATAGCCATTGAATGCATTTCATATTTGCATTTAATTTTATGTATCTTAATATTTTCATATATATTTCATTGACTGACATCGATGAATTTTCTATACGTAGGCCTAAATGTGTGTAGCACCCTAAAAATTACACTTATTTACAGAAATCTCTAAATAATAGGATATTAATGTGTTAACTTGCATATTTATTTTATGGACTGGGTATAAATGAACTCCCTATACAGTAATATGTCATGTGTGTAACCCCTTAAAAAAGCCACTATTTACAAAAATATAAACATATATTAGTGTGTGAATATGTTTACCAAACTACCAAACATTAAAAAGAAAATTGCATTTGTGCGTTTGAATGTATTTAAAGTTATTGATTTAATTTGGTCACAGAACATTTTTTGAGGCAGCCAACGTTATATTTCTAAAGAAAAATATAGTACTCTAGATAAAAAACAAATCTTGCATTTTTATACTAAGCGTGAATCGAAACTTCATTTACTACTACGTCAACACCCATTAACCAACGTTTTTCTGTGTGCAAAGATCGATAGAGGGAATGAGGAAAAAAAAGAAATAAATAAAAAATTTGATGAGAGGTTGGGCGATAGGAGAAAAAAAATTGTTATAGAAAGTAATTCTTTATGCACCACGTCAGAGTATGATGTATCGCTGTTACTTGTGTTGAAGTCTTGGGAGAAGAGTGCAAGCAGCATCCAGCATCCAACAAGGGAGGACCGCCCATTCTGCCCACGGTCGGGAAGGGAAGGGTGGGGGAGTAGTTCGGATAAACGAATTTACGATGGATGACCTAAAACTTAGTTTTCTCCCTTTCTCTTCTTGCTTCACCCTTCCCATCTGAGTACGTTCTTCTACTCGAGTCTTAAGAAGGGTGGTTGGTTGAGTTTTGAAGAAGGGGTGTAGGAGGGTTCGGAAGAGAAGAGGGCTTGGGAAAGTGCAAGTGTTGGCGTCAGTGTTGCCAAATCATTTTTTTTTTTCCTTCTCCCCTCTCGGCATTTGGTGCCGAAATTGGCCGGATTTCTGAGAACAGCTCTTGAGAAAAGTAATGGACGGGAATTACCAAGAAAATATGTACTGGACTAACAAGAATTATTACCTAGGAAGGAAATTATGACTACACACAGACTAATGCATTTTTTTATTACATTTTCAATTTAGGATAAATTTTCGCAAATATTCTATATTTTTATTAAACACTTAAATTAATATATGTATGCATATGTAAAGTATATGTATATATGTAATAATATACGCAAACACCAATCTAGTTTTGAACAATTATTGATGTCATAAAAGCCAACTCTTAATTGGCCATTGACTGGGATATCAATGTTAAGATCAAACTACTGATGATTCCACAAGTTCATCCTAGACTAATGCCTTAAAATACGAGTGAAGAAAATGACCCTTAGCATTGGACCAATTCTGTTTAGCTCAGTGGTAAGGCTTTGGCGTGTTAACCTAAGTGGCCCGGGTTTGGTTACCATGTACAGGATTCGTTTTTCAACTGATTAAAATTGATTAAATTATATTAATCTACCTACCAACACATCCATAAAAACTTGGATCTCCAGTTTTTTAGTATATACGCACTAAACTATACTTAGCAACATAATTACGGCACAATAGAGGTATTGTCTTATATTGAAGTAGCAATAAAATGTTAGACAAAAATAAAAACCAATAGAAAATTACGCGTTAAGATTATTTATATATCAAAACTATAATTTATTTAAAAAATAAAGTATTAGTTCTTGTTTTATGTAAGCTTTTAACACACAATTGTGGTTTTCATCACCCAAATTTTATATTTATATAAATCTCTAAACCACTTACAGCCCAACTCTTTTCAAACAACTTGAAGAGTAGAATAACACAACTCCACAAGGAATTAGAATCAATGTCCCTCAGAACCGGTTGATGAACGTTTTATGTCTTAAGAATGAGGTTTACTTGGGAATAACATTGAAATGACCTTCAGATTTAAAGGCAACTTGTAACTGGTGGTTAGGTAGTTTCTGCCTTGAAAGGTCTCTGAGCCCCTATTTTTGTGGACAACTGAGAAGAGAAAGAGAGAATGAATTGGGTGGGGATGTTGAATTTTGGCATTGAGCTACTACAGCTTTCATTTTCTTGAGGATAGTAATTTTTCCTACTGGTTAACTTCCGTTAAAAGAAAAGAGTAATATTTATATTAGATATTCATTCACATAACTTTTTCCAAATTTAATCTATATTTAAAATAATGTAAGGACAATAGGTAGGTATAAAAAAATATAAAAAAATGTGAGTGGTTACGGAACTAGGGAAGCATTTATTCATTTGAAATGTAATGTAACAAACATGAATAATACATTATTATTTGATAAATTTAGCTATACATTTAAATAACTTAGCCAAAACTAACCACAAAACACATGTTTGTTTAGAAATTACAAATAATTTCAAACACACTATTAAGTAGATTATTACTTATAATTAATTCATTTAAAATATACATTTCTTTTTTGTTAAATATTTCAAGTGATAGGTTCACTTTGACATGTTTATTGTCCAATTTGATACTTTACCAAAAATAAAATCCCGTTAAATTGAATCAACAACCGTATTTTTTCTTCCAAATTTGTACTCAATATTTTGAACCTTTTTAAACTCAAAATATCCATAAAATCTAATGGTTACATTTTAATATTCATTGCACACAAAAATGTTCTAACAAATAGTTTGGTCCTATAAACTAGTAGTTTTTTTTCTACGAACGCCTAAACATACCAAAAATAGCTGCTAACACTTGAAATGTTACCACTATTGATGAACCAGATTTAGTTCAAAATTTAATGAAACAAAGTTTTGTGTCAGCCACATTAAATATGTAAGAAAATGTTAAAGTTTTTGATATTGTTTATCAAGTTAATAAGAGCAGCAAATAAAAATCAATCATTTTATGACTATAACTTATAAGGCTAAACTTGAGTATTATGAATGTCCTTTGGATATGATAATACATTCTTTCATCCTTGGTACTTTGTGGCCCAGTTTCACAGAAACTATGACTATAATAGATCGCAAGAAATGGATTTAAAACAAATTGTTTTAAAAATGTGTTTTAGGACACATGATTCTTAGATTTTTCTGGCCTAAATCACATCCTCATTTTTAATTTAGAGTCCTCTAAATTATATAATTTGCGAAAATGTCTTTGAAAATATCACAAAATATTCGTTCTTATAGACAATACTAATTTTTAAGCGCCTCTATTAATACTTAATACTTTATTTAAACTTATTTTATACTGCAAGTTTGTGGAATATCTACCCTCTAAACCCCCCCCCCCCCCCCGCCCTCTTCCCAAATACTTTGGATATACTTAGCTCTCTAGATGTATGCCAAACATAAACAATCGTAACACAACCATCACTTAAAGTAATGCAATTAGTGGTTTGAGTTACGTTTAGATTATTTTTATAATTTAATTATTTTTAGTAATTTGGGGCCAGATCTAACTAATATTTGTGGCCCAATAAATATGTTTCCCAGGAATTATTTATTATAGGCTACTACTAATAGCTAGTAAATACATATGCCCTTTCTCCCTAGGAAACAAGTATATGCCTGAAATTTTATTTATCACACAAAACACTCCCCAAATATCAATTTTAAACAAAATATTTAAAACTATATAAAAATGTATTCTCATAAATCTTTGTCAGTAAACTACTCTAATTTGGGGGCTTAAAAATACCTCAAGGTATTACCATAATTTAATATCTAAATATTTAAGTTTAAAAGAAATATAAAACTCCTCAAGGTGTTACCATAATATATATTAAAGTTTGAAAGAAATCCATCAAATCGTTTTAGTTTGAGTCCCAGAGACATACAGACAGGCAAGGGGTCAGATAAAAGAAAAAATACACCTTTTAGTTTTCGAGGTCACATGAAACGCAAAGATCAAACCTAATTTCGAGGTTGAAAATGTTCACGATCCCAAAGCCAAAATTGTTTTTTTTTACGACAAGCGACAACTAACTATCTCTATGTTTCAAAATATTTTAGGAACGTTTCACCTAGTTTGGCTAGTAGCTCTAATAAGTGAAGCAAAATCCTTAAAATTTTAATTAAAAACAACTTTTGTTAATTTTATAGCACAAATATGCCTAACTAATATTTCCTTTTTTTTATTAATATGGCATATCCTACTTACCCTAAGGATTCCCTCTATTATACAAAACCCTTTGGAAGGCAATGCTAGTAATATTCAATATATATTATTTCATACAACCACCTGTTGGGAAAAGAAATTCATTCCTTTTATCTTAAAAACCTAAAAATGTTCAAACAAAACAATAGAAATACTTAAATCCTGAAAGTTATTGTAATATATGTACACTATAATAAAGGTTTCATACTTGACAAGATTTGATCCTCTCGCCAATTTTTGAAACAAGTATGCTTTTGAGGTGTTTTTTTCTTCTTTCAGCGCCCGGTCACAAAATGTACAATATTTGTTTTTAACTACTATGTACAATACTTTCTTAGCCTTGCACCCCACAATAGCAGCCTGAAGGAAACAACACCAAAAATAGGTATTGTGACAGTACTGAAAACCGAGTAATAAAACGCCTAGTTATTATTGTGAAAGGCACACAATTTTCTCAACAATGCTTGGTTGCTTCTTGAAAATAAGAACCAAAGTAGTTTATTATTATTAATAGCAACAGGACGAATGTAATTTTTCACATGGTGTGCAAATAGAGTAGTGATATAGTATTGGCGTGCTAAAGCCAAATATGCTATGTTCGTTTCTCATGTTTAGGTTTAAATTTTGTATTCAGGCCGGGATAAAAATTATATAGGTCTTTTGTACACTTTAAAATGTACATTACATTATTTTTTAGATTTTTTTTATCACAACGTCTTACTACACGCCCGGATTATACTCATTATGTACTAATTATGCTAGTGTGTTTGGTATGAGGAAGGTTGAATATTGAGGAAGTGACCGGCATTTGCGCCCAGGGAAAGTTGGAAACTACTTGAGAAAATATGCCCTCAGTATAGCCATTGAGGGATTCGAGCCCCTTTCTCTCCATCATTGGCAGTCTAGTATATTGTGTTAGAGTTTTATGGAAATATAACAGTAACATTTGCAGGATGATAATTATTCCCAGCGCAAACGGATAGGTTTTGAACCTTGACCTCTTTATTAACGTTGACCAATTCTAAACCAAGACTGATGTATTAGACCTCACGGTGATATTTACTTTGTTGTTTTTAATTTAAAATTCAGGCTTTTGGCATTGGTACGAGTACAATCTATTGTGGTTGTGTCTTGACTTGTAAGGTTGAATATTCTGAAACCTTGAAGTTATTGATTAACATTATGGCCTAATACAAATAAAATAATATTGGCTTTTCATATTTTATATTTATTTAGTAAATTCAGGATAGAAATAACAAATTTACACCTAATCCAATCTATTTTACACTATTATGTCACCATCCCTTGCCACCCACATTAGTTTTATGACCAAAATTGAGAAATATTGTATTGTAAATTATCATTAATGTTATTTAATAAGTATTGATAATATATATTAAAATTGACAGCTATAGGTCACGTGACCTGACGGATGCATACATGAAAGTAGATCTAGTTATTTTAATAGTGCCATACTATGAAAACTTGACTCTACTATCCACTGATTTTTGGAGGAATGACATCTAGAAGTCCTTTTTTCTTACTATATACCACCATATAGTATATTTTTGATAAGAAAAATGGCTTCTAAGACAATAATTCCTACAAAAATCAGTGTATGGCACTTGTGTGGAGCGCTTTAGTTTACATTGATAATTTCGTAATTCAACCGAAACCTCTAAGAAATTAAACGTTTTTTTGATGTCATGTTGTTTATTAATATAAATTAAGAATATTTGGATCTTAATTTTTTTAAATTTGGCCACAATTTTCATTAGAACATATGATTTTTCCGGTTAAAATATTAGCATATCTAATATTCTAAATTAAGAATATATAGTTATTGTTGTCCATTGTTTTATCTGAGGTTGAATAATATATATTTTTTAACTGATTTCATATTAATTAAGATCCTTGGTATTAAAGTATTGTTTTCAGAGTCCATGTAATCTGTATTTCCTAAATGCCTCCCTATGAAAATGTGGGTACACTTCCTTAAGTAATAGCCATCCTCATACTTGACCCATCAGAGTAATTAGTATACCTGCATATGCGTAAAACCCAATCGGTTAGACAGACTCAGTGTTAATAAATAAAATAAATATAAAGAGTAGTTGGGTGCGTATCCTATGATAAGGAATTGTGTAAAAACTATGTCGCTTAAGCAACTTGAATTTAAATAACAAACTTTATGTAACATATATTATTACATTTTAAAGCCTAATATGTTCAAGTTTACTTTAAGATAGTTTTAAATTTTATTTTTAAATAACGTTATTTAAGTTATTTTTTTAATGGAAATATCCAAATGTCAAGTCAAGGAATTAGTAGATCGCATAGATTAGAATGCAATGTATTATAATTTTGTTTATAACACTAATAGAATAGGGATGAGAAAGTTAGAATTTAGAGGAAGTGTACTTGAATTTGTGTAGAGAAAGCGTGGGAAATCCTTTAGGACTAGCTACCTCAGTACAACCGCCGGGATTCACGGCCCATCTTCTCCGTCACCGGCAAGCCAGCCAAGAGGAGACTGACACTTTTTACCATGCGATAAGTGGGGTGAATTTTAAGGGCCATTCTTAATTGTTTTTAATTTTCTTAAAAATTATTTGCTCGTGTATTTTCTCTTAGCTTCCATTCTCACCTGTCCTTGGTATTAATCCTCACTATTGCCCACGCTTAGCGTAATATTGGACAAATTATATAAAATAAATATCTTTAATATACGGGTGAAATAGTTTTAATGATTTTTTACTTAGGGTCTATCATTTTATATATAAGTAGTTTTGCTTTTGTAATAATATGATTTCAAAACATTTAAAAAAAATTTATGGTGGTTATAACATATTGCATGTTTAAAAACTCTTCGGATTTGTATCGACTCCATTTAAATGCCATTAATGTTTTAATAAAATTTAATTAATTCAACAGCTTATTATAAAAATTCAATTTACAAAGGTTATCTTACTCTCTTACTCACAAACAGTTTTCATTATCAACGTGAACATGCTTTTTGTTGAGGTTCCCCCCACCCCCTTCTCATCTTACTATCCTTTAGAGCTTACCTGCATATTTACATTGATTGGACAGTTATAAGGAAGGTAAACACTATAGGAAAAATTACCCACATTTGTGTGAAAGAAGAATGGAAATAACTTAGGGAAAACACGCTAAGTAAACCCGTCAGGGAATCAAAACCTGGCTTCTCCACCACCAGTACACCAGTTAGATTGATGTTTCTGAGCAGTTTAACTTAGGAAATCCATACCATTGTGCGTTTAAACTATGGAACCAACGAAATAAATCAGTATTATGGCTTGTAAATGAGAAATAAAGTATTGATAATAAAATTTACCACTCCAGACAGTGAACTAAAGTTGGAACGATAAGAGTACTTAGCCCAATTGCCATCAGCCACCACTGTTATTAATGGAACACCGTCCACGTCAACTGCTCCTGGTACAGCAAGTCTCGATTCTTCCTGAGCAGCCATCTTAATCTCTTCCATGGATGTCGCAAATAAACCATCACTAATAATGTCGTGATACTTACTGTAAGTTCGACTGCTCATACATGGCATGTTCATGGCTGCAGTAATCTCTTCTAGATGAGCAAGCCCACCTCCAATACTTAGCACGCCTGACACAGCTGAGGAATTGATTTCCAGTTTTGATTTATCACATGGATCCTCTGTAAATATGTTTTTCTCTACTCCACAAACATTGCACCTAAAATGAAGACAGCTTCGCAGTCCACACCTTGATTCTTTGGTCAGTTCCATATTTTCTAATTTGCAGCTCAGTGGTCCATGTTCTGTCATTTTACTGAGAGATTTTAAAAAGTAAAAAAGTTCCTACAATTCTTCTGCCAGCTATTCCAAATTTTATATTATGGTTATGTTGATGTTCTGGGGTAAGGTTTTCTAATATTAATTCGTATTCATTAAGATTATATTGATTGTTGTCACTAGTTTCTTGCTGTACACAAACTGTTTGCTCTACTTCTACGGATATTATCTTTTGAGCTTCTCGATACTTTTTAAAATTCAAACCTCTCTGCTTTTTTTTTTTTTTTTTTGTGATCAGAAGGATGCTTTCTCCCATTCTTTTTCACCATTTGAAAAAAAATTCGCAAAAAATTATTTAGTACTACTAATAATACAACCTGTTCAGGTAAAAGATTATTGAAAGATAACCGAGCCCTCTCCCTTCACCCCTTCTGTATCCAACCAAGCGTACTTAATGGGGTTTTGACAGGAAAAGAATGGAATTAAAGTGACCTATCTCCAATGTAATATTAATTCGAATAGGCATGAAAATTGTTTTTTTGGGTTTATTCAGTTTTTTCATATATAAACACCCAATTATAATCGTACTGTTGCAAGCGTAAACTAGTTGCGATTATGAATGCCTAGTTAAAAAATTAAGTTTCCTTCTCAATTAATAGTTTGAAGCTCAAACACATTTATTAATTTATATATAATTTTTTATCTAATTATTCAATGATTTTATTAAATTTTGGGTCTGGCATTATTGTTTGGCATATTAATACCTTGGATTTGACACAATAAATATTTTATTATCATTCATGATAGTTGAGATATCATCAGAATAAGAATAACCTTTGGGTAAATGGGTGAAATGCGGGTTCCGGGTAGCCCCTTCAATTGTAAAGCTCCTTCTTAAGCTGGGGATGTAAGGACCTAAATAAAACGTCAGTGGCCATACAGTTTTTTGATATAGTAAATAAAGTATTGTTTTTAGCAGTGGCGGCTTGTGTATAGGCACTGCGGAACTGCTGCACCCCTATTTCTACTTGATATTATCAACAACACTTAATATAATGAGTCCTTTTTTCTTTAATTATTTCTTTATTTTTGTTCTTATAAGGCATATATAATTCAGTTTCTTTAAATAGTGACCTCAACTGTTGAATATCTGTTGTGACTGTCCTAGAATTTAAATACTACTCTTTTTCTCATTTCAAATGTTTGTCATCTAATGCCACCATGTCTATGACATATAATCACCATGTGAAAATATTTTTTTATTTGAACTACGTCTTACTACCCGTTCGGGCTTTAAGTTTATGTACAAATTAAATTAATCTATTAGGATTAGGAAAGTATAATTTAGATTAAGTTTACCCTATTTGCGTTGAGATAGAGGGGAAAAACCATTTAGGAAACCCACCTTCAGTTCACCCAATTGGATCGAACACCGATCACCATTTTCTGCAGTCTAGTTTATTACGAGCGTAGCGTATCAGACCATGCGGCCACCAAAGTGGGTGTGAGAAAATTAAACTCTCTATTTGTACTGAAGTAATATTTTATTTTTTATTTTGTTCAAAAAAAGTTTTGCTATAAAAAAATTGCAAAGGCAATGATTTTTTCTTGCGTTTCCTACACCCGCACTTTAACGATCCCGACAATCGTCGAGGCCTTGTTTAAGACCTTTGCTATAAGTTGAATTATAGTGGTTGGCAAGATAAGATAGCTGACCAACTGGTTAACTGGAAGTGCTGCTCTCTCCAAATACCTGAAACATTTCTACTGATCTTTTATACACTGCGCCGGTACTGCGTAAACCACGAATTAGTTGGCACCACTGTGTATAGGAAGGGGAAGAAGCTTTGCAGGAAGGGTTGCCAGCCATGTCTAGTTGGTCTTGGAGGCGGGGAAGCATTCTCGCGTAGACAGACAACCGTCACTCTAAAGTGCTAAGGGGGTTGGTATCCTCCTTACACTCTCGGCTTTAGACCAAAGGTAAAACCGGGTTTTGGAAATGGTGGTTGGGGGTTAAAGGGGTTTAGAAGGGTAATCGCAGAGGAAGAGACGATCTGTATTGACGGCCGTGTAAACTACAGAATGAGAAGTTTAGATATTCTATAACAAACCTTTGGTCCCCTCTGATTCATGTTATTGAACACCCTTAGTAAGCCATTGATCGTTCTTTAGGTTGGAGTTAAGAGGCCACGAGAAAAAGTTAGGTTTTTTTTTTCAGATTTTTAGCGAAACATTTTTTGGCCAAAATAAATATAATATTCTTCCAGAAATATTCTTCTTCACTTGGTTACGTCAACAATTTTTTGATAACTGTCAAAGGTGTCCTGGAATTTAATGACAACTTTTCTCTTCGTTTAAAAAGTATCTCATCTAATTCCGCTAACATCATGCCAGATATTCAACAACTGTTGATATAATCATGTGGATAAAATGAAATTCGATGTTTGTTCTAAAATAATATTCAATATTTATTTAGGCCACAAACATATTTTGCTATAAAACCTGCTAAAATATTTACGTTTTCTCGCGTCTCCTACACTCCTACCTTAAAGGAGGTGCAATATATTTTGGAATGACTAAATAGGCCTTACTCAAAATATAATTACAAGTATTTAAAATGGTGTGTTTTGAAAACAATGGATTACTTGCTAGAATAAGAACAAAAACTAGTAGTCTTACTAAACATAATTGTATATAATGTATCAAAATAATCGTTTAGAGATAAATATTTTTGATCCGGGAAACTATCCTTATGTTAAAACTAAGACTTTCAGTCATGAATTTTCTTTATCGAAACATACTTTCTTTAAATATTATTCTAGTAGTTCCAATAATTATTAATAGATCACAGAACTGGTCACTTCTATTGTTTTAGTATGCCTATAAACGAATACAACATGACTTGTAAGGAGAAAAACCATCCAAAATTATTACTAGAAGACTGGGTAAAGATGTTGTGCACAATTGGTGCACACAGTAATCGAAAGGTAAGGTTTCTTCAATAAATAGTAAAAGTATTTTAGTGGCATGTATTGCATGTAATAAATTAAACTGACTGGCTTGCCATTTATTGTATAGACACAAATAAAGCATCAAGCAACATGGGTTGGGGTAATTAGATTAAATTAAATATTGTCCCACCCTTAATGTGCGACCAAAGGGAGCGTGAGTTATTTAACAGTTATTACAGCATTAATGTTTTTTGGCCAAAATAAATCAAATATTTCTCCAGTAGCAACATAATGTTTAATTTTCTGCACATGCTGATATCAACGGATCTTGAATATATGTCAAGGGTGTCTTTGTTAAAATAATTAAATATAGAGAAAAAGTGTTGACAAAATTCCAAGATACCCTTGACAGATATTCAAGATTTGTTGATATTAGCATGCGCAGAAAACTAAACTCTATGTTGCTACTGGAGCAATATTTTATTTATTTAGGCCAAAAATTCTAATTTTATAAAAACTGTAAAAAAAAAATACTTGCGCTTCCTTTACCGCACCTTAAACAACAGAAGAGTGTTTATCAGCACATCAGAGCTTTATATTTAGATTATTTTTAATATAATTCCGTAGCGTTTCAACTTCGATAACGCTTCGGTGCTGGTTTGTTCCAATTTAGATGTCCGTTGAGTGTGTCTATGTAGATTAAAAATTGATGTTTTTATATAACTAATAAAATTTTAAAAAGAAAACAAAAACTAATTAATATATGATTATTTTTGTAATATATGGCACTAGGAGCTCGAAAGTTCATTGGTGCACCCACAAGAGTAGGTAACCCCACCTATCACTATCTTGAGCTTATTTTATCCAGTCCACCTCATTACATAATCTCTTTCAGGTCTATTCTAAAGTTATCCTTCCATCTGCGTTTAGGTCTTTCCAATCGTTACTACCCATTAGGCTTACCAGTCGGTACCCTAAACATGGTCTATAATCTCAAATTTTCACTGCATGTCCTGTACACCGTTATATACGAGATTTTACTAGCCCAACAATTTATTGTGATAAGTACAGGGTGTGTACAACATCATTATGTAATCTATTCCACTCTCCAACATCCTCATCGCTTTTTGAACCAAATATCTTCTTAAGCCCCCTGTTTTCGAGCACCCTAATTTTTTTTTTCGTCATTTAAAGTAAGAGACTACGATTTTACATACTTAGTTATACACTTCTTGACAGCAGGTGAGATGTCAATAACTTAGTGAACAAGTAATGCATGCATTTCCCGATTTTATTATTTTCCTAATTTTCAATATTTTATCGTCATTGTTTCCTTACTAGCCTCCAATAAAAGTTATGCATTCCATAATATATTGTCCATATGTAATAAATAGTTAACTATAAATATAAATAGTGTAACATACATTACATTTCTACAACAAGCATTGAATAGGTCTTTCAAGAAAGGCTTTGATTAAAAACATGATTTATTTGCTGCAGTTTGTGATGTACGGTGTCTGGCTGGCATGTACATGATAACGACTTTGTTTTAAATCAAATTAATCCTGTAATTTATAATTTTTTTAAAAAGTAATGAAAGGTTGTAAAAAATTATCTTTTTGAATCAAATCAATCCCAAAGCCTTCCTCAAAACGGTAACATAAACTAGTGTTAACAATATAAATGAAATCATTATCATACCAAGATAGAAGCGGGATATTCATCATCCTCGTAGTCTACAGCTGGCATGCTTGTTGCCAAAAACCACATGTTACTCACCTGAAACAAGCGAGGATAAAACACATGTTACTAATCTGAAAACTAATGAGGAAACTTTTCTCGAGGATTTGCCAAAATTACAGTGAATTTGTGTATCACCCGCATACGTATAAATGCCATGCTCATTTAGTCTGGTTTCGCCTGTAATATAGAGACTGGAGTTTGAATCCTGGTAGGATATAAATAATTTATTTATTCGTGAAGAGTTTCTAACTCTCTTCACGCCAATACGGGCGCATTTCCTCTACATTCATAACGCTAGTGGGAAAGGTAATAAGCTAAATGGGCACCAATAAATGGTGAAAAAAAGGGTGAGATATAATTTGAGATTTTTATCTGCTGGCTTTATAAAAAAAAATGAATAGAAATACCATTCATAGAGTAACATAAGTACCCGGCTTTGCCTTGGGTAACGACGCAATGCATTATGTATTTACCAAAGGCAGTGCTTTTCTTTGTTTCAAATAAATCATAATAAATAATAATAAAATAATTAATCTATAAAAAACTAAACAAAAATTTAAAATTTTAGCTTTTAGGTGTACCTGTTTGTACACAGGGTCTATAAATTTTAAAATTTCAAACTTTTGCTTGCCTTAGATATCGCACAATTCTCATTACAGATACACCAAAAAAATTCTCAATTTCATTAATATCGATAGAATGATAGAAATGTGATTTAAATTATGTATCAATGCAAATAATGTGAAATATCCGCATTCAACGTTACTCATAGCCCATTATTTTATCAACAAAAAATTTAATTCTAACAGTTCGAACATTATGTCTATAACATTAAAAATATTACTTTATAGGAAATAAATTAATAGTCTAGGTGAGAACACCATCTTGATTAGAAATAACTACTAACTGGCCTTGATGCCCAATAACAAATATATATTTATTAGAGAGAGCTAAGTAATGAATATGCATAGTGATCAGACCTAAACAGTTTGTCCATAATGAGACCATTTTTAGTAATGTCTTTAATAGGCACTTTAATGCCTAGATACTCGCAGCCCTACTGATTAAATTACTATAAAAGGAATACATTTTGACATCACCGGGATTACACTCTTATTATGTTGACGAAAACTCATTAGTTTGATTATAATCGATTAAATAAAGATTATTTTAATGGAAAACATAAATAAAAAATAACATAAACATAAAAAACATAAAAAATAACATAAATTAAAGAAACGTGTATTTAATTAATATAACCTATAAAACGAGTTAAATATTATTCCAAAATGTAATAAATTTTGGAGTAAAAAAAACTGCAATTTAATTAAAATTAATAATGTGTTTTGATAATACAAACACAATTACAGTAATATAATTTGATTGTTTCTCGAAATGTTGATTATAAGTTACATATTAAAATTTATAAATTAGTTTTTAATGAAATTCAAAGTTGTAGCATCTGTTACTTTTCCTACTAGTTTTTTTTTTAAATCGCCGCATCTTTATACCTTTTCAGGCTATACGCTGCTAGCTACACACCATCAAGTCCCGAGTCGAGTCTGACCGAGTCACCCCGAGTCACCCCGAGTCACCCCGAGTCACCCGAGTCACCCCGAGTCACCCCGAGTCACCCGAGTCACCCCGAGTCACCCCGAGTCACCCCGAGTCTAACCGAGTCTAGCCGAGTCTAACCGAGTCTAGCCGAGTCTAGCCGAGTTGAGAGTCCATGAAGCGACAGATTACAGATTTCGTCAGTCCAGCCGAGTCAAGTGTATTATTTCCACGTGCTTTCCAAGGCTAACAGCATGGACACTGAATACGACACTGAATACCTCATTGTTCTCGTTCAAGAGAATCCTGCGATTTATAGCCCGTCCCATCCCGAACATCGGGATAAAAATGCAGTTTCCGCTATTTGGAAACAAATGTGAAAAATTACCAAAGGTGCATCGTTTCATATTATTTGGGTAAATCCACACAAAGCGACATATTTCTAGACGTCTGCGCCGGAGCCTTTATACAATTGTATCTATAGAAACCACTATGAATGCATCCATCTTGCACGAGCTCTTTGATCAAAGTAGTTGACTCAATGAATAGACTCACTAGTGTGAAAGGTCATGTTGTTGACTCTAGAACTCGACTCGAGAATCGGTGTTGTGTAACCAGCCAGATAGACAACCACTCTAATAGTGTAGGGATGAGGAAAGAAGCATTTTATAGGTTATTTACCGGGTGCATTACAATTGGGCCACGTAAACAAGTTATGATCTCCATTTGAAAAGGGAGGCGTTAATCCTACATTACAACTGGGCCACGTCAACAATACTACTGGACCACGTCTACATGTCAACTTAATTGATTAAGTGCATTCCAATTGGGCAACGTACACCTGTTGAGACAAGGTCATGCATAGACATATAAACAAACTTAAGACAACCCCTTTGGATTTCTGGAGCTCTCGCCAGAACACAACACCGCCAATTTCAATAAGGTTGTAAACGTATCAAATCCAGGAGGGTGTCCGATAAATATCTATTTATTGTTGTTTTTATCCTTCAGTAAACTACCCTTCAATTTTAGTGGTAGAGGGATAGTTCCAAAAACCTTTCTCTAGAACCTAACCTAACCAGTTTCCTACAAATTTTTACCGACAACCAATCTGTAAAAGACTTAACATGGCTTAGTATTCCTACAAATGTTTACCAACAACGACGAACTTGAATAAAGTAAGTAAAATTTCTATATAAAATTATGTCTTGTATTAATTGTAAGCAGAATAAGGTGGAATAGATCAAATTAATATATGTCTATGTTTTGGAAAGTGAACGTGGCGCAATTCACCTATGGGCGTGTTCCAAATAAGCTATTAAGCTTTTAAGAGATCTATATTTTTTATAGTCCTCCTAGTCAGTGAACGTGGCCCAATTCCACCTGTGTGATTAAGATCTAATCGGCCTGGTGGCCCAGTTGTAATGCTCCGTATCTACCAGCATTTACGGGGATGGAGAGTGGGAAACCATTGAGTAAAACCACGCTTAGTAGACCCGACTCACATTCAAACTCCGATCTTTCCATTAACTCCTGTCTTACTTACTCAAATTGTTTGTCTTTTAATGAGCTGCCAATACTAAAACACAAAGAACCCGCAGACCAATTGAACAATACTTTTTTTAATTTTTACCACGTTGTCTTAGAGCCGGTTTGGATTACACCCGCTTAAATCAATTAGCGCTAGTGTGCTAGAGGTGAGGGAACTTGAATTTAGAGGAAGTTCACCCTCATTTGCGTAGAGGGAGAGTGGAAACCCATTTATAATAAACCACCCTCAGAACATCCAAACGGGATTCAAGCCTCAATCTTCCCCTTAATCAGCAATCTATTCTATATGAAAAATGCACCATAGTCCGATAGATCACTTTAGTGGGTGTAGATATAATTAATATTTTTTTTAAAACATCTTATTTTGGTATTTACATATTATTTACATTATAAACTACTAAAACACTACAATAAACAACACTAAAAAAAAGGCCACCAGTGGGTAAAGTTTTCTGTAATAACAATGAAAAACACTAAAGCACCGTATCATTATATGAAGACATTTCAAGGAAGTCTCGTATAACCGGGAGCCTTGCTTTTATCATGATCATAACAATATAAATAAAAAATATGACATTCAAGTCGTATTATGCAGAAGAAGTAAATGTCTTTGTTAGCGTTGGGGAATGGATGAGGGGGGTGAGTCATAGTAATAATAAAAAAAACTGGTCCGTGGTAACGTGGGTAATGTAGGGACGAAAGAAATCAACATCTCCATTGTGTTGGACACAAAGAATACTCAAAACATAAAAAAAAAGAACTAAATGGCGTTATTATTCTTTCACTCTTTTTTATATGATGACCTCTTCAGCTATGATAGCCATTGATGCTACCATCAAACATATATAATCTTGCTTCATGGCAATGGTAGTTTCTTTCTATATTTATAAATGGTAGTATTTTAAACATACATTTTTTTTACAATCTCTTCTTATAACCTGTTCAGGTTATACGTTATTGTTGTAATTGCTCTAATGGTGTAGGGATGAAGAAGGAAGCATTTTAGAGGTTATCTACCCGCATTTATGTGGAAGAAGAATGGGAAACCTTTTAGGGAAATCACCCTTAATAATACTGACAGAAATTCGAACCCTGATCTCCCCCTTAATCAGTAGGCAAGTATAGCACGAGAGTGATCCATTATCCATTGAAACTGTTTACAAAGACTTTAATCCTAAACTATTTTGTTTAGGATTTATACTTTTATTGAAATTTGGAAAACTTTGAGTTGCCAAAACAGCACGATGTAATAATTTTGAGAGTAAATAAACCCATTTTGTTTTTACTGATTGATACATGAAACAATCCCAAAGAAATAATTTCAATTTGAATAAGTGTTTTAATTTTGTCACATTTGCCGAACAACAATATAGTTTTATTTAATCAGATAATTTAATTCGAATTGTAATGTCTCTTAAATTTGTTAAGTAATATATTTACTATATTTATAATGCTCTATAGAGGCTTATTATAGAGGAATATTAGCTTTGAATTATAAAAATCAAATATGCTATCAAATTTATACCAAGGTCATAAATATGAGGCCTGCTGAAAACTGGGAGATTGATATTTGAATCTCAGTCGGTTCTACTGAAAGTGTTTTTTCTTATTGGTTTGACACTCTCCTTCCACGCAAATGCTGGTGGCTTACGTATAAAATGTTTCCTTCCTCATCTTTACCCTATTAGAGTAATTATCATACACGAATATAACCTGAACAGATAGACGCGGGGATAAAAAAATCATGTTTTAAAATTAATTATTAGACTAAAATATATGTGAGTTTTAAATAAAATCTATGGAATGATCAAATATATTTATATAAGAATAACTTTTAAGTTGTTTTCAAAAGGCTATGAAAATGTAATTTTGGTTATATGGAGTCTATCTTTGCCGTTTTTAAGTCATATATTCTACTATCCCTGCATTTTTCTTTATTGAATACACAACTTTACGAATATGATAATTTTATTATTCAAGAAGTGTAAATTTAGATAATTGAAATTAAGGACATAAGGGAAAAAATAGATTGGGCTGAAGAAGCTAACTTAGAGCCTACCAATGAGGCTAAAAAAACTGTTTATTTATTTTCAAATTAAATAAAGTGATATTAATTCTAGACACAATTAATTAAAGTTAATTAAGATTTCCCTTAATTTTACCATAAATACAAGCTTAGAGATCTAATTTTATGGAGCTAGGGACAGTTTACCATGCAGTCTCTTACTCTCTATTCCCTCATACCTCTCCTCCCTCTTCTCTTTCTTAACAAGCAGCTAGGTCGTGGTCAGCCTTGGTCAGCCTCATAAAACATATAATAGTTATTATCTTCCAAGATTACCTGTGACACGTACCACTTGTATAATAGAACTTGCCACAAATGGAAAAACAAAACTCTAATTACGGACCTTATCTTTCTTTTCTTGCACGTTTTAAAATTTGCTTGGCCCCTTGATAATCGCATGCAGGTTAATAGTTTATATAGAGTTTAGAGGTTGAAATACTTAAAAGGTAATTTCTCCATTAATATACTTTAATATCTATACTTATAAGTAGTTGTTTTCGTGTATGTATATTAGAAAAAACTATTACTAGATTTTATATTACATCAGCAAGATTATAATGTAGATGATATTTAATAATTCTAGACTAATAAATAACTAACATTTGTTTTTTCAAGACCCACTGATACCCTTTCCTTTGACCGAGGTCTTGGAACAATCTACTTTAAGTCGTAGTGGATCATGGTTTGGGGTGCTGAAGAAATGATTCACAATTTTTATACTCATTTGGTCAGTTATTTAATCAGTAAAATAATACCTAGGCACTAGATTGGGATTTTTCGTATTAAACTTAGGTTAGATTAGCTTAGATGTCTTGTACTGATACAATCTTTGATTATAAAGTTCTGGTTAAATATATACATATATAAAATAAATAGATACCCATAAAACATAAGGAGTTAAAGAAATTTATATTATTCGAACACTTAATTATTTTCAAAAAATTAACTGCACCAAATAATGTTAGAAATTTGGAAATATAATGAAGAAAAATTAATTAATTTATACTAAGGAAACATTGTAATATCCTTTTTATAATAATATATAATCATGTTCTAAAATTATAATATAAGTATTTAAAAGTCTTGTGTTGATGTGTCTGATATAAATACCAACCACAACGGTTTTCATCTAAATGTAGGTGAAAATATAGTGTGTCCACAGGCTCATTTCTACCAATTTTACAGAACGATTCCTAGTTACAATATAATCTTCTAGGTAGAGAATCCTAACCTCATCCACGGTCACATGTTATAAGGAGTTAGGTTCACATGAAAGGAACTAGACCAGTGTTTCGCAAACGATGTGCCTTGGCACACTGGTGTACCGCGGCGTCTAATTAGGTGTATCGTGCGGCCACAATCAAGCGCGCCAACTTCACTGTTCAATAAGAACATGACTTTGGTAAGAGCGGCAGCAGTACGTCATTCACATTTCGTACTTACTCATACTTATTAATATTTTTAATACATCTGGCAATATTAAAATCTTTAGCGCCAAGTTTTAGTTATGGTTTACACTTTACACAAATTACTAATGGTTCGAAATAAATTTTACCAAATGTTAAAGAAGTGTCAAACGAGCGCACAAAAAATAACTTTTATCATTAATTTTGAAACATTTTAAGTTACCCCGGGGAATAAAATAGTCTATACTTTCTAAATTCTTATTTTCCATACAACCGTTGGACTTAGTGCGTAATACATATCTTTGCTGCTGCGAAACAAAACAGTGTGCCGCCAATATAAAAGGCTTGTTAAGTGTAACATGAACTTAAAGACACCGTTTACAAGAAGGAAGAGGATTAAAACTCGGACGGATGTACTGGGCACACAGTGCTCCTTTAAAAATAAAAATAACTTATTCCTTTATCTATGATTAATTCGTTATTAGCCCTTGGATTGAACTTAATACTTAAAGAAGGAGTGTTAAATGGGTAACTAACAGGGCAATACCATTTTGTTGGGACTGTACTTAAAAACTAATATCTTCCCTCACTGGCCATTTTATCAACAACACACAGTATAAGATATTGGGCTAATGTTTGCGCATTAGCTTTTGAGAGTTTATTTCATACTGAACATTAATTCTCTGACTATTTTATTCTGCTTATATGTGGTGAAATATAGTTGTCTATTAAAGTCCCTTCCGACTTAGTTTCCAAAGGGGTGGCATGACCTGTTGCCCTGGGTAAGAAAAGTTTGTTGAAACTTTAAACCGAATCGGTTCTCATCAATCAGATGAGCCGTTATCAATGAAAATATATCCCCATATTTGGTGTTCAGAGAAGAGTTTGTACGTGATTGGTTAAATGGAGACCGAGTGGGGGCAGACAGTATCAAAGGTACAGTTTTACAGAGCACTAGGTACCCTGGTTTCACTCCACGCCACGAAATTGCTGGATTTCTCAGACATCTTGCGTGCTGCAATGCAACTGGTTGTGTTTTGCTAAGAGTACGCTATTGAGTCTAGACTGTTTGTTAGTGGCTTAAATTATCTAATCTAACGGAACAGGATGAAGTAGGTTAGTTTGAAATATTTGGTATAACATTTTACTTAAGATATTACACCATAATGGCATATATATACACACACACACTACAGGCGTAAAATTTTGAAATGTTCATGGATATAGCATACGAGGGGTGCAGGGAATATTACTCCTGGTCTGCAAACAACTCGCACAGCAGAGGAGTAAATTGCGTAAACTTCCCAAGGGTGTGGTGTGTGTGTGTGTGTGTGTGTGTGTGTGTGTGTGTGTGTGTGTGTACGAGTATGAAACCCATCTCGTACCATTCTCCCTTTCACCCCTTTTTTTCCTTACTGGCATATGGGTCACGTGATTAGGATAACGTCACTGTAGAGAAATGACGGTCATGCCGCTGTGAGACAGGAAACAGTTGCGCAACGTTTTAATTCGGCTAAGTGGCTAGCAGTGTATTACCATCATACGCTTGGAGGCAAGGGAAGATTAAAGGGGTTGAGGGGAAGGGGTTTATGGGGTAAAAAAAATACTATAAACACAAACAAGAGATTAGGCTATCGCGATGTACAGCACATTTCAGTGGAAACTTAATCCCAAATGACTAAGAAAACCAACAAGGAAAACAAAAGTGTATCATTATTTTGTATCATTATTATTATTGTTATTATTGAAAACTCATCCAGAGCATGAAATGGCGTGGTTAATAAAGTCGTTAATAAAGTCTACTAATGATATCAAGGACTTTTTTTTATAATTACATACGCCCACCAAAAGTATATTGGTACTGTATGGAACATATGTACATACACAAAAAAAAAGATACTTAATACCAGGCTCAAAGGTTGAGTATTTAGTATTATCTACTTTATATTATATAGTTAGTTTTTAAGTTGTGTAATAAAATAATATAAACTAGAGTTAAGGAATTCTACAAAAATGTTCATAAAAAATAAAGTTAGTTACATTTAAATCCATTTCAAAAGTACTAATTAATAAAAATCGAAACAATATCAAAATAGTACAGCTATATTTAATATAATAGACCAAAACTACCAAATTTACCATAGATTTGCATATAATTTAAAATAAATTCTAATAAGCTGGTAATAAATTTATTTCAAGTCGATCCTTTAGTAAGATATAAAGCGTATAACCCGAACGGGTAGTAAAATGCGGTGCTAAATAAATAAATAAAAAAGTAAAATATAATAGAGAAATATTAAAAAATTATATGCATAAAATATACAGAAATCAAAAGTATACATCTATACTGGTTTAAATATATCAGTTAGTCACAAAACAATAAACTAATAATGCAAAAATAAATATAATATATTCCAAAATTAATGTTAACGGAGTTGGTCATGTCGTATTTTATTGAGAATCTGGAAATAATATGGGAACCAATCATAATGACATATTTCCCCTTAATTTATAAAAGGGCTGGTGTTTATTGCATAGGCAGAATTTTTTTTTATATGTTTCACAAAAGTAGTTAAATGCAGTCAATAGTCGCCCTATAACTCGATCAATTATTTTTGTTTGATTAATTACTAGAACCCCACACGGGATATAAAATGGTTTTATAATCCTTCACAAATTTATTTCTACTCAGACAAAGTGATCAGAGTGTTATCTAATGGCGTCCCTGAAAAGTTTAAAATTAATTTAATAAAATAAAACAATTAAAAAAACCGCACTAATTCAGGTTTAATTGAATCCTTAAAACCCAATTTTGGCCACCAACAAACCAAGGACCACACACACATACACACACAAAACCGTTTTATGAACATGGGGCATCATTTTAATGGAGATGTGTCTAAGCTAAGAGAGAGGATAGCAAAAGATTGGCCCTTTTGTTTCTCCCGGGACTAAGACTGGATAGCTTATCTTCCTTAATTAAGACTGATGACTGGCAAGCGACACAGGATCACTAGGGGTATCAAGACAACAAAAGTATCTGTCTAATGGCGGTTATTGTGCTAGGCCAGGGGAAGATTTAATAACAATCATAATAAAAAAAACCACTCCCCTTGTGAAGACGACCTCACTAGGGTTAAGGTAGGGAGAAAGGGGTTGGGGGGGGGGGTATTTGATGAGATGTGGGTTGATAGACAGGCTACTGTGAAAACGGGGAAAATTTTAATTACGAAGGCATTGCACCGGGTGCTTAAAAAGGGAAAGAGGGGAAAAAGCCGAAGGCTAGAATTAAGAACTTTGCTTGCTCTACAGATATTTTTAGATTAATGTACTAATAGTGATATCCTCTCGTGAATTGTTAAAACTTACAAACGGTAATAGTCTAACGAGTTAATTTTTATGTCAGTAAGTATTCAAACAAGACTATTAATTTCTTAAATTAGGTAAAAGGTGCTAGTAAAACGACCAACATAAATTCCAATGGAATTTTCTTGGGAAAGAACTTAACAATTAGCATAGAATTATAAAAATGTTCATCCTCTGGTTTAAATTTAGACGTACAATCCGCGCAATCAATGATATAGATGACTGACTTTTTATATTATTATAGGATCCCTAAAGGCAGTAAAAATATACTTATTTTATTAGTAATATTTTAATGTAATAAAAATATATAAAATAGAAATCAAAATATTATATTGATCGATTTTAATTTTAGATTTTAAAACCATATATTAAATTTAATTAAGTAAACAAGTCATAAAGTTAGGTCTAAAAAATAATTCATAAATTTAAGTTAAAGAGTTTGTATTAATTTTGATATAGTAGCTTTATTTGAAATAAAACCTCACTTATTTGAACCTGTAGCAAATTCATATTGCGTTGCAGAAAACACCTCAAATAATATCTTATTTCACTAACTCAAGTGAAACCTCATCTCTTTATCTTGAAAACAAACCTGAAAAAGAAATCACCATAATAATCAAACATCTTCCCTCACAGCTAAGCAGCGAAGAAATTCACCACTACTCTCTCTGCGAACTTCAAAGAGAGCCACCGCAATTTTAAAGCCGCCTTTCCATCACCTTCCGGCAATTCATCATTTCAGGATTGTAGAGGGAATGACGTGGAAGTGTAAAAACACAAATACAACTATCAGAAAACACCTCTTATACATAGCTGGAAACAAAAAGCTTGGAAACATTTTGGACTTTCAAATGGATTGGAATCAGTTAGTATGAATTTTTTTTACTCCACAAGAATAATTGTTGAAATGTAATCATTGTAAACATCAATTCAGATATCTTCATACGGGTAATTCAAATTTGAATGGTTTAAAATATATTATATTGGTTTTATATCGATATTTTTTATTTATTGTATGCTTTACTACCAGAAGTAACGATTAATGATCAAATAACTATTTTTATAGAATGCTAAGCTTGTTTTACCACCGCATATTACCACTCGTTCGGGTTATACTATTATTCACTAATTACATTAATGGTTTTAGGGATTAGTAGGTTATATTTATAGGATGTGTATCTGCATTTGCGTTGAGGGAGAGTGAAAAACCATTTTGGAAAAAACCACACTCAGTACATTCGACTGAGATTTGAACCTCGATCTCGTCGTCGTCCACAGTATTGCCAATTCTGAAAGTAGTTCCTTGTGGCTTAGACTATTCGGTCAATTAAACGGGTAACGTGAAGTTTAAGATGTGTTATATAACTGATATTAAATTATGCACAGTTGTGTTTCGTCACATCTTATTGCCCATATAGGCTATCTGAACTTTATTGCACTAATGGATAATGAGACAGGAAGGTGTCATTTATAGGAATGTACCCGCATTTGCGTAAAGGAAGAATCATAAACTTCTAAGGAAAAATCACTCAAATATATTAGGTCGGGATTCAAGCAACAAGCTCCCCATCAATTAATATAATGTGAGAGCGACGCTTCAAACCAAGCGACCACTAATGAGGGTGCTAGCTGAATATATTAATAATTAAAGCACGATTTGTTAAAGTTCAGCGAAGTACGATCAGATTCCACAAGGTTCGTTTAATTTCGGTAAAATGTCTATAAAACTAAGTAAAGTTTTGATCGAATAGTTTCGCTTGAGTTTTTTAAAATCAAATAATACTCGAAGATTAGTAAACTTCGTTAATATTCTATCTGGCAGAGTTTAATTTACGTTAATTCGGAAATAGTATATGTAATTTAATATTAATGGTTTGATTTTTGTTTTGTTTGGGATTAAATATTAATACACTAAACTTGAAGATTAAGGTGGGGATTTAGGAAACAAGTTAAAAAAATTAATAGCAATTTTTTTTTAGATAAAATAAATAAAAACATAACTCCAGTAGAAACTTAGTTCAATTTTCTTCACATAGTTATATCAGCAGTTCTTGATTATCTGTCATGAGCATAGCAGCATTAGACGAGAAACTTTTTAAATGAAGAGAAAACGATTTTATTAAATTCCGGGACACTCTTAACAGATATTCAAGAACTGTTGAGGTCATCATGTAAAGAAAACTGTTCGGTTATGAAGATACTTGAACAAGAGAAGTGAATCTTTCCATTTATGCTATTCTAAATTCCTAAATAGGCCCTGTTTACGTGCTACTGTGGATTCATACGTTCGCCAAAAAAAAAAAGGCCATAACAGAAACGGATATACGTCATCATCATCGTAATCATCAACAACCATTTCAAGGATAATTTTATTAAAATTCTTCCCTCTTCCTCTATCCTTCCACCACGGCTACATGTGACGAGCTTTAAACCAATCACAATATTTCTGTCTCATCGCCGCGATCTATTCTGCTAAGGCTCAATTCGTCTCTACTTCGTCCGTTATGCTTGAGATCTTCGCTATGGAAGATCCAATAATATCTCAAAACCAAACATCACATATCATTGCGCATGCGCTGTGGAGCCAGAAGCAAACAATAAGCTTAGTTGGCTGTTGTGAGGAGATTTGAAATAACCCGTTAATGTAAAGCGTGTGCATCGATGTAATGGATTGTGCCATAACACAGGATTATTATTTGAAAACATCCATGGGGAGAATGCTCTAAAATATATTTGTATCCACTAAAAAATAACTGCTTATGTTTGCGTTGCAATCCATCATTGGTCTACATATGCCATATACATTGCTGCAAACTGGAGCATATTCTGCTCTCTATTTTCGGCGAGCGTGTAAATAAAGCTTTATTATTTACCTTTTTAGCACCACGTCTTACTACCCGCCCAGCTATACTAATATACTATACTATAACCTATATACTAATTGCTCTATTATGATAAGGCTGAGGAAGGTTGAATGTATAGGAAGTTTATCACATTTGCATGGAGTGATAATGGAAAACAATTTAGGGGAAAAAACTCAGTCCAAACGACCGGGATTGAAACTCGATCCCTCCAAAATTAGCAATCTAGTCTGTTGTGAGAGTGAAACCTTAGACCATACGGCCACCGTAGCGGGTAATCTTTATTTTTGTTTTCAATACCCTTTTCCTTATAAACCTCTGTGATGTTATTGTTGAAGGATTGGTTTATTATGACACTTATTCTTAGTCGTCACACTCTAGAGGTATATATTTAAATATATAATTAAAACAATTCATCAACTAAAACTCTAATAAAATTAGAATATAATATGTAAATTCACCCTTTAAAAACTGCATGGCTGATAATTACAAAGTTAGAACTGAATTTTTCTTAAATTACTCTTGAGTAGAGCTAAACAGGCCATGCTTATTTTATAGCGGAGGAGGAAGAAAATCCCGTTTCCATTTTTGACAATATTTCTAATAAAAACAAGAAACAACAAAAAACAAAAAACAGGAAGGGTGACAGAGTTATACTAAACAGATTCCTATATAAGTTAGTGATCAATTACCTAATACTTTACTAGTACGAACGTAAAACGGACATAAATTTAGTTTCAAAGACCAGGAATATGTTTTTTCTTTTAATGTCATGTGGTTCATTATGGTAACAAATTATTCCCGGTGTGAACTATGAAAAATATTCTTAGTAAAAATATATTGTATTTATTATTTAAGTTCTTTGTTAATACAATGTCAACTTATTTTAGTGAAAGGAAAGCAAAAGTAACAAGATTAATTTCAGTACTCATACAACACTTAAATCATCTGCGTCTAGAACTAAAATAACAATTTTGGGTTTAGCGTTTAACAAGTTTGTGATGTTATAAACATGACCAGAAAAAAAACTTCTCAACGTCCTAAAACTTTTTTTTTCTTCCTAAAGCGACGTGGATTTCTAGTCGCCGGGCGTAGTGTATAGCCATGTCGGTAAACAAAACTCAGTACGTTACCGAGTTTCGCACCAAATATACCTCCCTTTCCCCCCACTTACCCTTTCCTTCCTTTCCCACCAACAATAAAGAGCAAGGTGGATGTTTTACAGAAGGCTAAAGGGCTATAGAGGGGAGGGGGGAGTAGAGATGGGATAAAGAAAGGGAGGTACAACTCTTGGAAACTCATTTGCATCCCAACAATTCCCACTAGACTAGAAAGAAAAGGAAGAGGGTGTTACCTTACAGCGGCTTCCTTTCATCCAAAGTAACCTCCTTCCCCTCCCATTAAAAAAACCTACACTCAACCCATCGTAGTTTACCCGCTACATACGCTAACAAGCCCATATACGCGCATACACACGGCCAAAACTTTACTGCTCAACTTCTTAGTTCAGTAATGAGAAAGGGTGAACCTTAAAATTACGACAGTATCCATACCAAGGCAGAGCACAAAGCATTCTTTAGGGGAGGGGGTACATTTTGAAAAGTGTCTTAGACGACACATTGCTTGTCCTTCGTATGCAGACATTCACATCATAGCTATTGTATGAAGAGAGTTTATATGGGGCGTCGCAAAAATGGAAGGGATTAAATGTCCACATAAGGTATGCCCCTGCAATACTAGGGATATTCAAAGAGATTACAATTCAAGGAGAACATTTCTCCTAATTTAATTTGTGCATATAAAATGTATTTTATAATATAAATTAAGATTTCATTAAATTTACCTTAGTAATTTCATATCCTAGCATTTTATAAGAAGACTGTTGTGAAATTTGGTACCAGTTCATATATCATACATACATACATACATACATACATACATACATACATACATACATACATACATACATACATACTACTACATAAAATACATACTACATCATACTACATAATACTAATACATACATAATCTACATACATACAACATAATAACAATATCTTAATAAAATTATAAATAAATAACGTATTATAGTAATGTTAGAATACTGGTATTTTCCAGGCCATGTTCACAGTAAATAAATACATATATATATATATATATATATATATATATATATATAGAGAGAGAGAGAGAGAGAGAGAGATATCGAGATAGAGATAGAGAGTGAGGGGGGACTTATATATTATTTTTATCTATTATTTGTTTAGCACCGCGTCTTACTACCCGTTCGGGTTATACGCTTAAGTACTAATTACGCTAATGGATTCATAATTGGGAATGTTGAATATATAGGAAGTGAACCTGTTATTTCGTGGAGGGAGAGAGGAAAACCTTTTAGGAAATATCACCTCCAGTTCACCGAGTGAGATTTGAAATATCATCTGCAGCCTACTCGAACAGTATCTTGCCACTAGCCGA
Source organism: Timema cristinae (assembly GCA_039000515.1). NCBI lineage: Eukaryota > Metazoa > Arthropoda > Insecta > Phasmatodea > Timematidae > Timema > Timema cristinae. Next base: position 45,442,550 of record JBCFYV010000935.1, on the reverse strand, counting down.
TTCGTTATAAAAACAAGGTCTTTAAATATTTAAATCCTAATTTATGTTGGTTGTAGTTTTAGATTTGGCAGGTAAGTATAAGGACAGATCCAGATAGAAATAGCCTAATTCATCTTAAAATTTGATAAGTAGTTGTTTAAATGGAAGGAGTGAGGGGCTTACCGTTACCAAAACCAATAGGAATACTTACTTTTCCATGTGGAATATAACTTAAATTTGGCGGTAAAGTATAAAGAGCACTACAAATAACCATAAACACTTAAGATTTAAATGGAGAATATAAGAGAGAAGGGAAGGATGGTTAGATAAAATTAAATTATATTAAGCAGTACAATTTTAATTTTCCAGGGATGTAAAAGGATTAATCAATTAATTTTTTTTTAATGAATGCTATTCAGAAAGGAATGGATGTTGAAATGTGGGTTTTCAAAAATTCAAAAATTAAAATAATGAATTACTTTTCAGTGTGGTAGAAGATTTAAATTTGCCAGATGAATATAAAAACCTTTCCAAACAACCATTAAGATCTGATCCTTAGATTTCAAAATGAAGCAGTAGTACCTGAATAAGGGTGATTGGGGGAAACTGGTGTCCCTCAAGGTTCCTGGAACAAATATAACAAACACTTTTTGCTGTGATATAAATAGTAGCTCTACATGTAATTATAAAGACGTTTCCCAGAGAGCTGAATTACCTCAGAGCACATTAAATTTCAAAATTTAAGCCTGGTTAATGGAAGAGCAAGCAAGCAATTGATACAACTATAATAGAACACTACTTTATGTGTGATTTTACTCTTTTTCTTATTAAGCCCTTTTTATCAATACCCTTACCCTGCTATTTACCTTTATTTTTAAAAAATATTAGATTAAATTTTTACTTTCTTAAGATCATTTTAACCTTTTCACCCTAATATATTTCTCCCGGGCCAAGTCGGGTACTTCAAATAAAAAAGTTAAAATACTGCAAGAAAGTTAAGTAAAAAAGGGTTAAAAGGTTAAAAAGAGTACTAAAGCGTATAGGGATAAAAGGGGATAAAATGAAAAAATGGGTCAAAAGTGCAAAGAGAGTGAGAAAAGTATAATATTCCTACAATATAAAAAGAGAAATAAGGTTAAACGGGATGAGGTTAAAAAGGATAAAAAGCATAAAAAGGGGAACTGCCTTAAGAGCAAAATAGTTCAAAGGTTAAACAAGGCAAATGGTCTATAGTATACAAAATAAATAGGGCAAATATTACCAAATGGTTCAAAGGTAAAACAGGGAAAATAGTTCAAAAAGGTGACATGGTAAACGCTTAGTGGTAAAACATGCAAAATAATATTTACCAATCATTTCCCCTTTTACTCCTTTTTCCCTCTTTGACATGCTTAATCTTTTTAGCAATTTAATCCTTTTTTTTACATTTTTTACCCGTTCTACATACCTTACTTTTTTTACCCTAAGCCATTTATACCTGGCAAAGCCGGGTACTTGATGCAAATATATATAATATTTATTATATATATAATTATATATTATATATATATAATATTTATTATATATATAATTATATATATATAATATTTATAATATTTACTATTATTTATATATATATATAATTGTATATAATAAAATAATAGTAAATGGGATGGTCCACTTTTTTGTGTGTGTGTACACACACACACTCACTCACATACACACACATATACATATAATATATATGTATGTACACATACATATATATATGTATGTGTACATACACAAAAAGTGTACTATTCCATTTACTACTATTTTATTTGGGAAGCAAAAGAAACCTCTTTGGAATCTTTTGAATATGTATATTTTTATTTTCACACCCCAACTAGATCACCTAACCCCTTTTTTCCTTACGAAGGTAGTAGGAGAAGTGGATGAACACGATGTTTCTAATATTTTTTGCAGGAAAGATAATTTTGAAATTGTTTTATTACTCTCTTGTTTTTAATAAATTTTTTTTTTTTTAGGTTTCTCTAGCTCTCCATTCAGACTTCTTTCTTCATATCACATATTATATATGATTTAAAGAAAGGTTCATCGTGATAATATATCTTTCTTGAATAGTTTCTCTCTGTTTTCTACTTAATGCTTTCGGTTTATTTTTTTAACAAAGGAATTTCTTTTATCTCAAGTTGAATAATACGAAGAGGAAACAGCTTTATTTAGCGTGAGAGAAAAATTAAAAAGATTAAAATTTATAAGAACGATTGCACTCTTAAGAGGTAACAAATGTTTGGTGTAGAACATTAAAGATCTTTGTACCAAACCTAAAACAGTTTGGAGAAAATAAATTCCCAAAGAGTGTAGCCAGATAAGATTGATAAAAATTATAATATTTGAACCACTATTTTATAAGTAGGCTTACCAGTGCTCCCAAACCTTTTGTATTTTAAGTGAAATACTTAATCAGTTGTACCAAATCGTCTTTTGGACTTCATGAGGAATCAAATTAATATACATAGTAAAATGCCGGAAAAATGTTGGATACACAAAGACTCTACAATATTGACAGTTGATGAGGCTCATAAAATTATTACAATTAAAATAATTCTCATTAAATTTAAGGCTGTATACTAAAAATGTAAATGTATATATAGTAAATTTACAAATAACAGTACTAAAGGGAAGTTTAAATAAGTTTCAAATCTAGTGCATGTCAGATTTCCCTCTGATCAAATTACGGCTTAATTAATTTTGTTTCCACCAATTAGTAGTTAATGTTTTCTTTTAATAGATCTAATTAAAAATATAGTGTTCAAATTAAAACCATCCAAAAGCAACTAACGAAGGAAATTAGATATTATTTACCAAACGTCTGCCTCCAAGCTGTCTAAATGATCGAATTTAATTTGAATTCCTAAAATGATGCCATATCGTTATGATTAATGATCTCTAAAGAAGATATAAATCTTCCTACCCCTCTGTTCACCTCCCCCTTTTCAAAACCCCCAACCCTAACTCAACTTCAGAAGCACACTTTTGTTGTCTGGGAGTGAGAGGGACAGAAACTTCCCATTCAAATAAATTAATTAATTATATCTAATCTTACGCTCAATCTCATTAATCAAAGTGATATCTAACGCACATTGCACATGAGCTTGTGGTGTTACAATTTTTTCAGCAATAAATTAACCATCATATACATTTAAAAAAATATAATTTGCATTTTGATTGTTGCTTTCATGTCAAATTAAAAAATATATACATATTTACAACATTTATACTTTTCATATGTTGCAAGAAGAAGAAGTTTAGTGATCATGACTTCATGATTGTTTCATCATTCACTCGACCCGAGATGTCACGAAGAGTATTTTAATAATTACGTCACACATGCACATTATCTAACTCATCATAACCTATTCTGTTCGCATCTAGTCATCTAGAAGCTGGGCTCTAATAACTTTTCGCTTATACTAAAGGTGTATTCCCATTGATAAATTATAGTAAATATGATACATAATTGACCACCCATTTGAAGTATACTTAGATTATATAGTAAATTATAGCCTGAATTAACCCTAATTGAAGCTATATTATTCATATATTAACAGGATATAAATAAATTAAATATGACAATAAAACATTAAATTGGAATGCTTTAATGTGGGGCTGATGTCTACACCTATTTTAATCATATTCAATATTTTAATTAAATATTATAAAACAAAACAACGCATGAATATAAAGATAATACTTATGGACTCTTATTGAAAAAAACAAAACAAAATAACTAAATGATGCAACACATTATCTAACCAAATTTTTCAAAACCAGTTATTATTAAACTACCTTTTTAATTTATTTTTTTTCTGAAAAATGGTAGCCCAGATAGTATTATTTTTTCACATAACACACACCTCAGATGTCAATATTTTTTACAATATTTTAAATAAAATATCTGTCTTTGGTAAACAACGTTTAAATGTATTTATTTTTAGAAAAACAATCATACCGTGCTAATTACTATGTAAAACAATCCACAGAAATTAACTATGACCAAAATCGTTATATAGTTTTTCTTTAACTGTTTAATTAAAAATAATTATTAGAAGTAACCTAACCTTAACTCAAGAGAAAATCAAATCACATTTACTTTTGTTTGGAGCGCATCTAACAATATTGAGGAAGTAAATTTTATCAATTACATTACTTAAGATGTATGAGAAAGTAAAACGATTTAACAGTAATTTATTGACTTAGATATTTCTTAGTATAAATATATACTTTCATTTATAATATATATATAATTTCTATGAGCAAGAGTGAAAGGGTCGACCAATTTTACCAAAAAATTGTACATTCACATACCTTACGTGGTTCTTTTATATGCCACAATCAACATGAGACTGAAGGCTCTTCTCCCCTTCCGAAGGAAGTTGTGCTACGGATTTTATTCGCTCAAGAAAATCCCGTCGATCCCAGCTGGGTTTGAACCCACGAACATCGAGTCATAAGGCCCCAGGACCACCGAGGTCGACGATGTCTTACAAAACAGGTGGTGGTACACAAATAGGTTCATGTTTTTAACCAAGTACTTTCGTAAGCACTTTTTGCAGTTGAATTGAAGAGTGTAACCGCAATAAATATCACCCTTGAGTTATTAGGTTGTTTTCACAAGTTATATTTGCTAAAACTTATGTACACGTGCATTGACAAAGTTCCTATCTAATATGTGATGCATTTACATTCATAAGAAAAGGGGAGGATATAGCTTCATTACTTTCATTTTTACATACTTTCAAGGATGTTTCTTGATAATTACCAATTGTTTGTTCCTATAGTTGTTTTGATTTTAATGCTACGTACTGTATTATTAAACATTTTGTACTGAAATATTAGTTTGAGATGATAAGACTAACTTTCTAGATTTATTTTATAATCAATGGTGAAAATCGAAATAAAATGGTATGATTTTGATTGATTCATGTTTTGGTACGAACAAAACTTTTCTTGTTCTTTGAAATTGACAAGTAAACTAATTTTCTTTAGGTATTGTTTGGTTTCATGTAACCATGCTACTTTGAATTAGCAATGAAATGTTTGTTTTAATAACGAGGTCTTGTATTTCAATTATTTTCTCTCTCTCTCCCTACCCTCATTATTTTTCAAATATCCATTTTATTTCTACCTTTTTTTATGTTACACATACTATACCCACATAAATTGTTTCTTTTGCATAAAGTTGCTGACATGTTTTTTCTAAAAATAAATATGGTCACCATAGCTATAAATATAATTATATCGCTTGCATCAAAGAGAGTAATTTGAATTAAGAATGAACCAATCCACTATAATCGGGAGATTCCAAAATCCAGGCGTGAAAACTGAAACAAAAAATAGTCTCTAGTTCCAAAATTGGCTCATTTCCAATTGTGTTGGGTTTTTTTCGGGTGCTTAGAGTCTAGCTATGCATTCAGGATATATTAAATATTTAGACTAACATGGAAGGGCTGGTGAAGGTATAATATAGAACAGCGTTTCACAATTAGATTTACAATATAACGGAACACCTTAAATATTGTTTGCATCTTTTTCTTAAGTTAGCAACACAAAAGGTTGGTTTAGTGTGATTTATATCCATCCCAGAGCTGAACATGCACTCAGCCTTTCGGCTGGTTAGTGCTGCCTGCACAATCTGGTATAAATCCCATGTACTAGGGAGTTCAGAGAGTGTGGTACTTCCCCGTTACCTTTCATACAGAGTTTCTATGAGTGAACGTGAATGGGTGTACCAATTTTGCCGGTAACGGTATTTTCACATACCTTCAAGGGTTTGGATACACACCACAATCGAGATGGAACCGACGGCTTTACTTTCCTTCCGAAAGAAGTTGTGCTTCAAGTTTTCTCAGGAAAAATTCCTTTGACACCGGCTGGGTTTGAACCCACGAATATCTTATATTGAGGTGAGAACTTTACTCCAGGACCACTGAGATCAAGATGTGTTAACGTATCACATAAAAAAATTCGCCGCAGGCGAAATATTTCTTGGTTTGAAGTCAAATACCTATAAATTTAAAGTTACATTTTTCCAGGGAGAAGGCAACTGCACAATTTGTCCCCTTTTATGTCCCTATACAAATGCAGTCATCCTGTATAGGTACCTGTTAGGTAGAAAAAACAAGGTCTTACTCTTAATTAGGTATCAGATTCTTTGTTTATTATTATTAATCTTAATATATCAAAATATATATATTAAGTTAACTAATATGAAAATTACAAAAAACGTTAACATTGATTTTAATGAGCAGAGTATATATTAATATATATATATATATATATTATATATATATATATTTAAGATTATTCTTATATCCAGTTTAATTTTTTTACAAATGTATTCGCATATCTGGAGTCGCATCAAGCGTGTTTAGATACTGAAATATGGTCCCAAGGTATTGCGAGAATCCAGTATGCACTAAAAGCAACTTGACCCAAATATTGTCTCGTCCACTAGATAAAATATCCCTGTAATATTTTTAATTTTTTACTGTGGTGAACCCCATTTGGGAAACGCTGGATAGAGGAAGTGTACCTATATTTGCGTGTAAATCAAGTTTAAAACCATTTAGTAATTTTTTAAATCAATACACTCGTCTGCTATACAACAACCCCCTGGAAACTAGACAAGACGAGAGTGACGCGTTTCTTCCCGTGTCTTTCCTGTCATGAAAATTTGTTAGGTAAGTTCAAACGTGTTTGATGGAGCTGACTAGACATAATATGCTACCAAAGAACGTGGGTACATAAAAGTGCAAGCAAAAACTGGGTACAAAAAAGCGCAAATGATCGGGGTACAAAAGAACGCAAGTAAATAAGAGCGTGATTATTAATCGCCATAAAAAGTGTCTTTGTTTCCTTTCTTTTGTTTGGCGGCAGCAATGTGTAGGCTACTGGAATTAACAGCTGTTCAACTTCTCCCTTTGATACCTTATTGTCCTCTAAGCTAACCTAACCTAACCTAACCTAACCTAACCTAAATATCAATGCAAGTAGTTTAAAAGCCACGTAAAGGCTGCTTGCGCGATCTGTACAATTGCTACCCAGTTAAACACAGACCCCCTTGTGCTGTTCTAGAGAAGAAGGTAATGATCACGAAACACATGCGCAATCTGTACGACTGTACACTTGCGCTGTTTTTGCCTGCTCTATTTTGGGACCACTATGTTGCGTTGTTGTATACCTGCGCTGGTCTGTACCGTGCTCTTTGGGACCCCAACCAACTAGACATGGCTGCTTACTCTAGTATTAGTTAGTGCCTACTTTTGTGTGGATCTGTTGTGGTTCCTGTACAAGTTCGTACTGCTAAAACTATCCTCTCTTATTCAATCTGATAATCTTCGAATGGGTGGACCAATCAAACACGCGCTGGTTTCAATCAACACACCCTATCACTTCCGGGCGAATACCTTCCCGTTCACTCAGGATTTAATCACTTTATCAAGGTGGTAAAATAACTTGCACATTGAATCAAGTGAATACGCTCCCTTCCTTAAAGTGGGTATGTCTGGTATATAAGTTAAGGGCAATGTTTTTGCAGATTTTATAGGAAAACTTTTTTTTGGCCAAGAAAAATATATATATTTCTCCAGTAGAAACATAGAGTTTAAAGGTCTTCACATGGTGACATATAAATATTGAATATCTGTCATGATCACAGTGGTATTAGGCCTATATGAAAAAAAACATTTCAAATGAGGTGAAAAGTTGTCATTAATTTCCATAACACCCTTGAAAGATATTCACCAACTCTTGATATCACCCTGTGAAGAAAATTAAACTAAATTCTTATAACGGAGCAATATTTTATTTATCTTTTCCAAAGAAGGTTTTGCTATAAAAACTTCAAAAATACTGGCCTTAGCTTGTATACCCTACAACACTTCCTTAAACGTGGTCAAGATCTCTATGGTGTTGTACGTAGATGAGACTATTGTTAATATTGGGGTATCGCATGCGTTTCTTTTACACACAGAGAATACATAAACACATGATTCGCAGAACAATAAAGGATAATACATCTAACATTATAGCCCTAGCCCTTCTTTTGGATGGATAGGACACCCTTATGATATACAATAACTAAAACTCTAAATTGGTTTGTTCCTTGTGTTGTATCTGTTTGGTGCCACTAGATTCAAGTACTCATCGAATCGAGACGGGACTATTTCTGTTTTACATACTAATTTCAGAATACAGAGTGAGCTATATACCATCACTGGTATCTCATAAGCGATTGAAGCAATGTTTAAATATCGACTGATAGTGTGGTTAAACTTGCGTCTTAAAATGATAAAAGTTCAATATATTAACTTTTAAAGTATAAATCTCCTTTGTAAATCCCTTGGCAAACGAAAAAAGGGGCTTGGAAAGATTGACCAACCAATTCTAAATCTCTTTGTAAACGAATGTTTCGGATGTAAACAAACATGAAACTTTGTGTGTTTTGGCAATATTATTGTCAGCAAAAAGTTTCAGGCCAGAAAGTATGTTTTCAGTAATTTCATGATGTTGCGTGGGAATTAGTTCCAAGAAAAAAAACTAAATAAACCTAAGTCAACGGTACAATTTTGTTTGGTAAGTTAAGACGTTTGCTATAGATTATTTTTGTCAATTTACTTCATTTTTGTTTTTACAATGGTAAATTTAAATAATATCTTTTTGTATTCATTGCAACAATACCTTAACGGAAGAGAGCCACTGTATGCGTGTTTACATTTTCTTTCTTAAATTTAGGTATGTTTTCTGTCATGTTATGAGGTTTGCATTCACATTAGATAGTAAATACATTTGTTTCTTTCATAAATAAAAAGTACACATAATTAACCTGTCACCTGCCATTTTCTATTTAATTTACATAGATAAGGCTAGTTTTATATTCTTACATTCCCCTTAGCTAATAGTAAATAATGAATAGCGAAAGTTTTCAATTAATAATTTAACTACAACGATTTGTAATTAAATATAGTCACTAAAGCCTAAGATTAAATAATGCACATGTCTTATTTTCCTTGTAACATTGCCTTCAAGTTATAGAATTACTTTTAGTATGCTTGACTTAAGTCTTATATTTAGGCATCTTGGGGGGCTATTTTTTTAGGGTGTAAGTTTACGTATTTAGTTTGGTTTCTTTGATAAAAAATTTAAATTAACAATTTTGGTGTTCGATACAACAATGCCTCCACGTAATATGTCCATTTATAATGTACTCACGTTTTCTTCTTAAATTTAGATACTTTTTCAATTATTTTATGGTTTTACCTGCAAATTAAGCTTATCTAGTTGTGTTTATTGATACTAAATATAAATGTTAATAAACACTAGATAAATGAGAAACTTTTTTCCCTATTGTTTATTTCAGAATACGTTTAGTTTTATGTTTTTATATTACATCTCGTCTTTATTATACAGTGGAGCTAGCTGCACTTTTTAATAGTTTTCACTTATGTGGTAGGGGTGGTATGAAAGGTATAGTTTATAGGAAATGTACAGTTCTTTAATCTTAATGGTGGAAGAGAAGAAACCATTTATGAAAAACCACGCTCAATACATCCCACCAGTATTTCAACCCTGACCTACCTGTCCCTAGAAAACAAAACTAGAGGGACTTTACGTTTAGTCCGCTAGGCCACCGACGAAGTATTTGTGTTAATTTTATCATATATTTGGTAATATATGTATTCACGTATTCACACACCTGATTTAAGTATAATCTATTAAAATTTGAAAAGTAAAAGTTTATTTGGCAAAGTGTCCTACTGCCTGTTTCGGTTCTACGTCTATGTAAGGTTTTATGGTTTATAAAGAGTAAATTTAGAAAACGTGTACCCGCATTTTCATCAAGGTATATTGTAAAACCACCTTAAGTACACCCGAATGGGATCGATCGCTGATCTCCACGTCATCGGCAGACAAGTCTATTGCTAGAGTGACGCCTTATACCATGAGGCCACCGAAGTGAATGAAAATCAAACTGAGTGACGATAACGTTATCTAAAGATTCACGATATTGGTTTGGAGCTAGATAGGATCCTAACTTTCTTGTAACAAAGTTTAATTTAGATCATATCTTCCACCATCCCACACTTCCCACTCCCTCCTAACCCTCTCCAACTAGCTAAGGTGTTGCGTGTTGAAAGGATCGCAAAATCCTCGCACCGGAAGTTTGCCTACATATCGCAGGCCTGCCAACCTCCTACCGACCCATAAATCACTGACACTTGTCTGGCACGGATCTGCAAGAGTATCAGGAAATCTCACGTCTTATAACGTGCTATAGTGCTGCTACTGGCGGTAGCCACGTATGCAAAGCGAGTTCCGATCACCGTCTTCTAAATTGCTCTTGATGGCCGGTTGAAATAAGGCGAAATTTAATTTTAATTTTTGCACGTGTTGTTCCTCTAGTGTGAAGGGGTTATTAAGGTCGGTTGTATGTGTAGAAGATTCAGATATATAGGCGAACATAAATGATGTTTTCCGCTTTTCAGAATCTTGGCAATTCATTTCTATTCAAATGGTTGACCTCAACATTGCGAGGTCATTGTGAAAATACCAATATCTTGAGCATCCCTTTCATAGTGTTCAAAGATTTGTTTTTGTTTAAATGGTATCTTACCCATCTACTAGACTCAGTGTGCCGCATTGGCGGGCACGCGGACTAAATGTGAGTTTCATCTTATCCTGTATGCTAGACACTTGGTGGTCGGCCTGGTCTACGGTGTGTTTTTTTTTGTTTTTTTTTTCTAAATGGTACCTCACTCTACCTTCTCAAATGCAGGTATATATAATAATATAACAAAATATATATATATTTACACACACCATATTTACTTTCCTTATCCTTACCTCAATGTAATTAAATGCTTAAAGCCCAAACAAATAGTAACCTGAACTAATATAGTATCTATGTTGCCGCTGATTACTATTTACTATCCATGATAATATAACCCCTCTAAGAGAGAGGAAATGTGTGAAAATCATAAATTTTACTAAACTAGGTCTAAACAGTCTGACCACTTTAGTTTCACTAAACTATAATAAGTGTAATAACTTTTTATAGCAACTAAATATTTAAAATATGCATCAGTGTGGTGATGTAGCCTATTTTGGCCTCAACCCTAATTATACCATACAGAGCTCAACCCAGTACCCATAATGTAGTAAATTTAATATATTTTTGAGTTACAGCCGTCGTACCAGTACATCTTTGTCAGATTAATGGAGAAATTAAGATTATTTGATATTCAAGAAAAATGTGTGTTTGATGACAACTACTCTATGGAGAACAGACATCTTGCACAGGTATGCAGAATATGTCCGAACGCGCGAACGAGGGGCAGGGGAAATTAAAGCAGTCCTGGGGAAATTTGGGGCAGGAAAAAGTCCATGAATTTTGTTGATGCTTTTAGTACATTCTGGTTATGATATGATAGTTTCATTTGTATGAAAAACAAAGGCCAATAACACTCAACGCAGACATTACCAGTATGTGCCATAAGGAGGCAGTGTCGGTGTGAGACTAATAGTTCATTATCTCAGCCACTAGAACTGCGTCAGAGTTATAAATAAGAAGTCAGAGGTTGAGATAAGGGGCAAAGGAAATATCTAATAATTCAACCTGGCTAAAGGCGTGATTGAATGATGAGTCATCAGTCACCTACCCAAACGCAGGTGTTTATTAGCTAGGGAGGGCAGTCGGTAGGGGGTAGGAAAGGGTGAGCGATGTTTTGTTTTAGTTCGAATTCAGTCACCCGTTGTATCACGGCCTAATTACACGGCGATGTGCGCAAAGTTTATTTTAACTCGTTACATGCGTATTGTAATAATTGTGTAGCCATGAAATTGTGGTTTTTAGTGGACTTATTAAAGTTTGTACAGTATATAAATGTTTATAAAATAATTAGATGGTTTAATTAAAAAAATGTTTATTATGTTGACTTTTAAGAGCAAACAAGACGTCAACTGTTCTTATTTTGAATGGCGTGGCAGACGTAATAATCTCGGATATCACGTACCTTAAAAACATCCCCAAGAAAAACCTAGAAGTAAGGATCAAGCGAGTATTGAAAGTTTGTAAAACGTAAATTGTGTGATCAGGGAAATCTCACGGTCGTAAATAGCGATAGTATTTCCCCTAGTGTGGTTGATAGTGATAGACCTTGCAGTAGTGGCAAGTCTACGAAAAAAAGGAAAATTCTATGAAAATCAAAAATTAAACCAAGTCCTCCTGGAATTACACTCCATTGCCTCTTACCCTCAAGATGTAAAATTAAATGTTGGTACCGGTAAGCCTACTGGTATCAATTAACAATTTATAACAATATGTAATGCACACATGGAAATGGGAAGGTTGCTATTTCTGGGAGACTACTAAATTTTTTAAGGTAGGTACTATAAAAATAGCTATGATTAAAAATATATTTAAAATTTGAATTTTCCAAACTATTTAGAAGGTAATATTTCTTATTCCCTTCAACCTCAATCAAATATTAAGTGTTTTATTTTGAGTGCTATGGTTTTCGGGGAATTTTTTAGGAAAATGTTATGTTCTGGGGAAATATTGGAGCTCTGAACATATTCTGCACCCCTAAATTCTTGCATACTAGTCATTAAAAATTTCAAATTATACATAACAAATTTAACCCTATAAAAAACATAGTGGCTTCATTGGGAAGCACTTTCGGCACCTTGCTCATGTGATTCATTATGTGCCTACCATATCACACAGGAAATGAAGTTTTAGCCATTATTGTCTTAGAGCTTCCCTGGTACTGCCTTTCGATTTATGTTTGGTTAGTATTATTTTAATAAGGTGAATTATAAGTGCTTGGTTATTATTTTACTGAGGAGTGATAGAAAACTAGCCTTAGCGCCCTCAGGCCGAGTATTGAACCTGGCCACCTGAGCGAGAGTAAATAAGCACCCTCACTGAGCTAACTTCACTGGTACCGACCCTTATTGTTACCGGACCCTGTTTACTAATTGTTTCTGACCTGACGGGCAAACACCCTCTATTGTATCGTGTAGCAACTACACGTTCAATGAACATAGACGGTCGTATTATGGTAGATTACTCATAATTCTAGCTGCCCTATCTATTACTCACAGCCTCATTTTGTTGTTATGAAATGATGTTGGCCCTTTATTGAAAGGCCTTAGCCATTCTGCTCCCCCATTTTAAACCTCCCTTCTCTTTTCTAATTGACTCCCGCGCACCCACGATGTACAATAGTGACCAGAAACTCTTCCACCACAAAGAAATATTTACTAGTGTATCGTGAGTGAATGTTCGGACAATGGTTTTCTAGCTTTAGAGATCAGAATCTTCGAGTTAATAGTTATGGAGGTGGTAAAGAGGATAATGTATATTAGTTTCAATTTGCTTCGGGTGTTAAACTGTTCATTATAGACTTAGTAGATTTGTGATATAATGTGAAACTTGTGTTACAACGCTTCTGCGATTAGAGTAGTCACATTTTATTTAGACGCTCGTTCTGGTCTAGGAATAGGCCATTTTGGGATGAATCCCAAAGAAAATATTTCACTATTGATTTAATTTCATTCAAATAGTATACATGCACATGTTCTAACTAACAGCCCCACGTGATAATATGATAAACAAAACTTAAACATATTCAAACTCACAAAAAAAAAAGACGCTAAGCTTACACCTGCAATATAAGGCTAGCTTATCAGAACACCATATGTGACTGCACGCAACGAAGTAAATCTCGATCAAGAACTTACATGCAAATGTAGAGCTCAATATTCAAATTGATGTAGACTACGAAAGATCAAACAACGTGATTAAAACCAACATTCTCATAATAAACCTTGAAGCAAGGGACTATGAAATTATAAGGAAGTGTTTTTATTTTTATAATATTTATTGCTCTTTCATGTCTCTTTTTCCATGATACATGACAATCTGTATCTTCTATGTAACATTTTAACAAAACTGTAGAAGCTCAAAAGTATTGAGAAAAACTAAATAAGCTTTTTAAATGTAGACGTTATACACGTTATATACATTAAGAAATATGTACGTATTATATATAAAATGATGGCTATATATTATTAAGAATTAAAAAATAACTTAATTTAATATACATCTAATTCATAGACAAACTTAAAGTATTCGAGTAAAATAGCAATCCGTTTTTAAGATACACGTTGCTGACGATAAAAAAAAACACAAGACATTATACACTATAAATAATTTGCCCAAGAATTTTATCAATAATATTTTTAATAAATATAAGAATATTATTGTTATTATTATTATTATTAATTAGCACCGCGTCTTACTACCCGTTCGGGTTATACGCACTTACGCTAATGTGTGATGGTAGGGTGATTGTGAGATGAAATGGAGGACCTACAGCTTAACGTGGAATCCGAACCACGGTGGTGGCCTGGCATTCCCCACATTCACAAGATGTCTTGTCAGAGGTGAAGGAAGGGTTTGGAATCAAATATAAGAAGAATTAATATGATTCTACAAGTATTTCTGACAATTAACTATATAAAACTAATTAAAAGGCGAACAGCATAGGTAAACACGTGAAAAATATAATAATATTGTCCTATCTTGTTTGCTTGCAACGAGGAGGATGGGATTCAGATCCTGAAAGGTTATCTTTAAATGTTTTTTATCAATTGTTTCTCATTATACCTCCACGACAAATAAGTTACATTTCTTCTCAAGCCTACATTCCTAAGACTCAACATATTAGTGTAAAAAATTGCATATTTTGCACGGTTAATAAGGAGTGAAATATGGACACAAAATTATATTATTTTTAGTATCTATAAATAACGTTTTTTTAAAATAATTTGCATGTCTTACTGAACCTTTAGTTAATTTTTATAGCCATAAATATATATATATATTTTTTCACATATTCTCGACTCCAGGCTGACAGATTCATATTACCTTCAGACGTAGGTAAACGGTTTGCGTGGATGTAATGGGCTGGGATTTCCTTACGGCAAAAATCAAATTTAATCAAGTAATTTAATACTACAACCTGAAACTCACGCGAGTTCTCGCTCGCTGGGACGAGTAATCAACGTAATCGACTCAACTAAGTTCAATTCTTTAAGAGTCTATCTAAGCCCACGGATAACACTACTTGAATAAGTAGGCGTAGTACAGATATAATTAACCATCCGTACATAGTGTGGTTTTCGGCTAAAAATGTGTGATTTTATTAAGATCAAGATCTATCAGATAACGCAGCTACCTTAAACTTGTAGTCGACGATCTCCTCCCGTTTATCATAGACTCTGCCTTAAAATATGAGTGAAGAATGAACCTGGGCATGGGACGATTCCTTGATAGCTCAGTAGTTAGAGCATTGGCATGCTATGCCAAAGGTCCTGGGTTCGATTCCCGTGTCCGGGTGTCATTTTTCAATCTTCCGAATATTATATCTAGAAGGAGTAATCCTCATTAAAAAGCATAAATAATAGCTTTGTTTATTTCATTCTTGAACTTAATGGTTAAAAACATCAAACCCTTGGTAAAGAGTTCAGCGCAACTGGTTATCTACCTAGCAGTCCTGTATTCAATTCCCCACTGGTACCATGGGATTTTTCCTGAGAGAGGAACTATCCCAACCATCAACAGTTTCTGCTTGGTTAGGATTTAAGATAAGCTTAGATCCTCTACCATTTCCACACCCTCATATTCACTATAACCATCACCTCATCTCATCGGGACATCGAAAGAGTCTCCACGGAAATGATGCACGTTTCGTACATTAGGGCGTCCCTTTGTGCATTCCAAAATCAAAGCTATAATTTAAAAAGCAGTTAATTTACTATTGTATAATGTTTTACGTATAAAATAAGTTGAAGCTACAAATAAAACTGCATAAAATTAAGAGTATAAATGAAAAATTATATATAATGTTCATAGTTGTGAGATTTGGATGTATTTATACATTATATATATATATATATATATATATACATCCAAATCTCACAACTATGAACTTTTTGTAAAAGTATATATATGTGTGTGTATGTGTGTGTGTGTGTAATCAGAATACCATATTAATAATAAATTAAATATAATAAGGATTCTCCCCTTCTAGTTGGTGGTTCCCTTAAAATATGCTAAGTACGGGCTATTTTATTCTTTGCACAATAGTCGTATCTCTCAGATAAAGAGAGAAAGCAGACGCATAAAGGCTGCATTTCAGTTGCACGAATAGAAGTGGTTATCGATAGATTTTATTGGTCTCTGAAATGAGTACATTTTGAAACGGTAACGTAATTTGCGCTTCTTGCAGCTCACAAAAGTTGGCTGTGTGATGGCATGATATATCCTAACTCAAGAGCCCAGGCTTCAAACAAAGTCTAGTGCATTAGAGTGAATTTGTAAACAAATTTGTTTAACGTAAGATCGTGGAATGGATTATATTTGGTTAGACATAGATATAATAATAACATTAAATCATAACAATGGCAATATATAACATATTATAATTCAGCAGACTTGGTTTTGGTGAAATCAGCTAACATGCTCAGGTTTGAATTAAGGGTTGGGATTCAACTTTTATCAGATGCATTGGAGGTTGTTTTATATGACATGGTTGTCATTGTTATTATTACTATTATTACTATTATTATTATTAATAATAATAATAATAATAATATAAATTTGGCTTCCTTTTACAGGCGAGTATAAGTGCATTCCCTTAAAATTCTCATTTTATCTAATGCAAAATTTAACAAACCATCCGAATGACTCTTAAATAGCCAATCATGCTTTAGCGTAGTCTTTATTTTTTTAACTGGTTTTGTTTTATTAAAATGGCAATTTCTATAAATGAATGAATTGAAAGTTGCTCAAAGTAATTCTGTTTGTTTTTATATTTGACGTTTATTGAGAATAATATCTCAAAATTATGTTACAAATATTGTAGGATTTGAAAAAGCAGAAATCTATAGTTTTGAAAAGCTCGGGGTAAAGTTTTGATTTTTTTTGTGAAAATTAATTTTAGGTTTATGGGGGTAAAATAATTTTAAGAAACTCTCTCTTTTATCATTTAATATCTATGATATATTTAAATACATATCTCAATGTAGTGATAAATTATGGAAGACCATAACACTATTTTCGGTTTAATTCTAACCAAAAATCAACTAAGATTAACGTGAAATTAGGACAAACTATGAAATAAGATTTAATATATCACATAAAGGAAGGAACAATTCATTGATGAACGTGTACTTCCCCAAAAGCTTACAGATAAACCAGAAATTGTTCAGCTGTGCTAAGAGATTATAAGTTAACCCTAGTATTTCACAAAAAGTTTGTAAACTACCCATTAACAAACTAGCTCATAGAGAGAATGAGCGCTTAATGATATAAATAATTAAATAGTAGTCAAACAAAGCTAAAACCCATTTTGAAACCCAAATAAGTAGGGCATCTTGGGTCTAAGATACCTCGGTTCGATTCCAGGCTGTATTATAAGTTACGATTTATAATTAGGCTAGCTCTGCAATTTTAATTATCAAGTCCAGACCTGGATATTTATTTAGATTTTCTTGTGAACTTTTATAAAATAAAAATGTACTACCATAATTTAACTAAACGCAAATATTAGAAAGGTGAAGTTAAATTTTGAGCATAAACTAAAATCCCAATTAGTTAGAATTAAACTAGGTCTGGTAAAGCAACTAACCTATTGAAATCAAGTTGCTAGCTCTAATTAAACGCTAACTTGAAGACTTATTTACTTTTGTGTTGATAAATAAACGAATTCCCTTTTACTAAAGATACCTTTCCATTCATAGGTCTTAATATTGTTTGACTATTAAATCTTGTAAAAATCATGTATAAAGTTGTATTTTTATAGAAAGAAACATTTTGAAAATAAAACCATATTTTAAGGAGTCAACATTTGAATTATGTTTACTAACTTTCTAGAATAATTTCATAGGTATTTATAGGCCTAATATATATTAAAACCAGCAGTCGAATATCGCATACATTGACAAATAATTATATGAAACTTGTTTTTGTACATTCGATATTAGTCAAAAATGTTTTTCTTATCTGAATCTAACAGATTTGTGGTCCTTAAGGTTGGTTACTTTTTTATAAATACTGTAATAAATTAACTTTCACATAGAATAAGTAAAAATATAATTTAGTTTGTGTGCTGTGTGCTGAAAAACTATCTATTTATAAAGTGCAATTTAAATATACCAAATAAAAAATGCTACAGAAAAAAAACTATTTGTAATACAAATAATATAAAACTTTCTTACAAAAAAAAAGATTCTTAAAGAAACCAAAATGTAATTAAAATAAAATGCAGCTACCATTTCATCGTGAAACAAAAACCACTAAGAGATCTAAGACTTCAGAATTAACAATAAAACAGCTTACAGGTACTTAAAAAGTTTGTAAATGTTATCCAGAGAGAGAGAGAGCGATACATACGTTCTAATTAGTGAAATAACACCTTTACGCAGCAAGGAATTAGTTCGATCATGTCTTGGTTTGTTCTAATTTATTTCATTTCAAAGGAAACGTTTATTCAAATCTATTAATAACGTCATTTATTTTAAAATCTACTTTTTAAAGTAAGAAAAGATCTGAGGGTTTATCAAAAAGCATTTATAAAATTTTAAAAATTACATATATATATATATATATATATATATATATATATATATATACTTTAGTTTAACATAAAAAACAATAAAATTTATAATTAATGTATGAGATGCTTCCAAATATTTTTTTAATATTAGAAGAATAAAAAGGTTCCAGTAGAAATTTATCACATTTTAAATTTTAGGGATGTTTAAATTCAATCAAAATATAAAAAAGATATTCAACATATTTAATCACATTATACGCATGTATTGTTTTAAAGTTAATCTATAATTTTAAACAGGTAAATACAGTGTTATCATATAATCAAGAACATGTAAGGACAATGTGGTGGCTTATTTTAATGGCGTGCAGACTACTATTTTCTGTAATAATAAGGTATACAGGATCAATAAATTTCTCCAAATGTATTGTTAATTTATACAATGGTTTAAAGTATATATATATATATATATATCCGTTTTTATTGTAAAAATAAAGTTTTCTTGATTAATAATATCTGATTGAATGTCGTGTATAATCTTCTACCGGTACCATCTTATCACGAGTCTTCATCATCCGTATTCAATTTATTAAATGGGTATATAAGAATAAGGTAGTCTTTTGAGGAAATATACTAATATTTGCGTGGAGGTAGAGTGGGAAACCAATGAGGAAAGAGCGCTCTCAGAATACCTATTCGTGAGACAAGATGGCCCGACGTCTCCATCACCGGAAAACCAGACTAAATGAGCTTGACATTTAGCATAGCCAAATATAGTCGACTTCTGTTGACTAGGGGTAAAGTGTTCGCTTCAGGACCCAGTGTTTGTGGGTTCAAATACAACTGGGTTCGACGGATTTTTCCTGAGGGATAAAAATTCATAGCACAACTTTCTTCGGAGAGGAATTAAGGCCATCAGTCACACGTCAATGGTCTTATGTAAAACATTAATGGAAAGTACGTGAACATATCTTTCCTGACAAAATTGTCGGGCTCTTGCACGCTCGCTCATAGAACTTCAGTGTGGAAATAAACAGGGAACCACCACACTTACTTAAATCCCTTAGTACATAGGATTACAACCAGATGGTGCAGGCAGCACTAACCATCTGAAGAACATAGTGTTTGCCCAGCTTCGGATGGACAGAAAGCACCTCAATCCAACCCTCGGGTTGTTGACTAAGAATAAGAATCAAATATAGTCGATTACAGGAAATACACTACTATATTTAGATATCGCATTTAAAGAGTAAATAAGATTAGATAAATATAAAATACGGTAATGTCAAACAATTTGAATTACCTTTACATGTGTTGATAAGTATTTTAACCAAAGAACACACGGTTATCACCAAGCAGATTTATGTTAGTAAAATTAACAATACTCTACTTAATTGGTTTAATAATCCTTAGAGTAAAGCTGATGGCTAAATTATCGGTATAATCAACGTGACCAGGCTGAGGCATGATAAAACGGTTATAGTTTCATAGACGAGGGTTGTCATTACATGGGTATACTACCTATAAAGAGAAGCCTACTCGAGAAGTGTCTTTAAATATATATATTATACTGTGTAGCTTGGCGTTTTGGCCATGGACTTTTGGTATTGGCAGCCAAGTCACACAATATGGTCGTATTGTGATAAACTCTTATCAAAGATATTTCATATATGCCTATTTGCTAAAAAAAAATATCGACAGAACATGATTTAGTTATTGAAAAATAATGATGATAGGGTAGATTTTGAAGATACATTTACTTGGCCTTTTTTTAAATTAAAGATATTACTGTCAAAAATTAAAACAATGTGTTTAATAATTATTCTTTATAATCTACAGATTTATTAATTTTGATTTACTAAACTACACCTTTCACATCCAAAAACTGTTTTATAGCAGCTAGAGATTATATACGGGTTGAATCTAAAGTTTCATGCTACTCTTGTACCTACTATTATCATGGCAAAGAGATACCAAGCCCATTTGTTTACATTATGAAAGATATCTATACTATAAAATAACATGTCCTGATTGATTGACTGACTGACTGACTGACTTATTCATCATCGCCGAGCGCAAACTATCAAGGCTACAAGCATGAAATTCGGACTCTATATTCATTTTGTTATGTAGGCACCCACTAAGAAAGGATTTTAGAAAATTCCACCCAAAGGGGTCAAAATAGGGGATGATAATATGTATGAAAGTCCGTCATTTTGAAAGTTACATAAATAAAATTTTGTATTTCGGTTATTGACGTAAAACAAATAAATATGTGTTTCAGGAATTTTGGAAATTTTATTTAATAAGGGATGAAAAAGGGGTGAAAGTTTCTATCGGACTGGCATTATTTTTGATCTGAGGTCAAGATATGGTCATCAACGTAACGTAATATTTTAAATTAATCAGTAAATACATATGTATATTTTCGTATTTGTATATAATCAACTTCCATGCGAGCAAAGCCGCGGGCAATAGCTATCTAGTACTGTATATGATACCATAAGGTGTAAAGGAAGATAATTCTCACTAATAATATAATACGTTCTAATAAACGTATTCAAGTACATGCCATCAAATTAAAAACTTTAGTTGAACTCATCCGAATACATTTTCAAATTCAGAAATCATTTGTCTCACAATCTAAAAACCATCAACACTACACTTCACTTAAATTACTGAATAAAGTTTCTAGATATATTTTTCTTTTTAAAAAAAACTATTTTTTTCTATTCTCTTATCAAAACCACCCTACCCGATTAAATGACCTCCCCTAAGTATCCCCTCTGTAGCCGACCCTTATCCAACCCCAACTCTTCCTTTTCCACTATCGCGCAAAGTTTCCTGCATGCTGCATGCAAATTCGCTGCTTTTGCAAGTCACACATAAGAGAGGAGGGGAGATGATTAGGGGAGGGGGACTTTACATATGTGTTTGAACTCCCTCACCTCCTCCTAAAGTAGATACCATCTAAAACTCTGCTACATATCGTAAGAAACATAAGTATATATAAAAGTTTATATACCTTGGCATTTATATTATACTGCACATGTGATAAAATATCATGTCGTTTCCAAACAGTTACCACTTCGGTAGACGAATCCTAGCCCTATAATTATCATTTTGATTTATAGAAGGTAACTTATCTTGCACTACAGTTTTAAGGAAACAAACCTGTTCAATATCTTTAACTTATTATTACTTCTCAAGTATGTACATTTAATAACATAAACTGTTGTAGAAATGATAAAACTGGTAAATTATATATTTTCTTAAATATAAAGGAACGTCTTAAACATATTTAGCTCATAATTCACAATTGTTAAATTATTAGATAGAATAGACTTTATTATAATGTAGGATTGTAAATAGTTGTAGCTTTCTTTATATTTAAGTTTAAAATAAAGAATATAATCAGAAAATATACTTACAGATTTCCAAATTTTAATTGTAAACTCCAGATACTGATTTAGTTTCTAAAATTAATTTAGGATTAATGAAATCTGTAAGGTGGGTGACCTGGTGGTCTAAGGTTAGGGTGTCTGACTTCTATGCTGGGGTCCGGGGTTCAATCCTCATTCCTTGCACAGATTTATCTGATTACCAACCCCCTTTCCTCACCTCTTTCAAGACGAGTATTAATCACAACTTATGAATATGGGGAATGCCAGGCCTCCACCGTGGTTCGGATTCCACGTTAAATTGTAGTCCTTCATTTCATCTCCCAATCACCCTACTATTACACATTAGCGTAAGTACGTATAACCCGAACGGGTAGTAAGACGTGGTGATGATAATAATAATTGAATCTTTATTTCTAAGCACGAACGTGACATGTTGAAAAGCAAAAAAATACGTCAGGCATTCTCACGGCGTATCTTTAGTTTGCAAAACAAAGGATGGTGTATGATTTACTATGAACTTTGATAGCTGGGGTTCATCCTCTAAAAGATGTCCTATTTATAAGTCTATTGAAAATTTCCCCCCACTCTACCAGAAAGCATTTAATAATTTCCTTAACATTCTCCCTCTTCTTAACTTAGGTCCTACATCATTATTTATTCCCAATCATAACATTAATTTTATATAGAATTCTGTAAAATCTATCCGCGTCTTACTGCATATCTTGACTCTCAGATCTTAGTTATATTTATAGGGAAGGGATGGGAAAACTAATTATAAGAAATGTACCTGCATTTGCATGTTAAACTGCATAGTAATTAGACTCACATAAGTGTAGTAAATTTTCACCTTTTTTAATAATTAATAAATATTCTAACCTTCATCTACCGTGTTAGTTAAACCAAGTTAATTCTAATTTTTAATCTTACTTGGGAGTGAGCCATGTTCCACATAATCTATAGCACAGAAATACCCTTCTGTGTGTCCTGAGTTAACTACAGTAAAATATCTGAATGGTAATTGTTAATTGGGGTATGGGGCTATTGAGGGCTAGAGATCAAATCTCAACCATTGAGCTCACAGGATCTTGTTACCAGTATGTGCATACATATCTCCTATCTTATACATATTTACTACCTGAAGTATTGGAAGAGAGGATTCTTTATTACGCAATAAAACGGTAGAAGGGGAGACTATAACAGAATCCCGCATTATCGACCCTCTCCCTTCCAGCTCCTTATTTTATATCATCCCACCAATCCCCTCATATACACTTTCACCCACACAAGTGCACACAAACCGTTTGGAAAAAGAGTTTGAGGTTCTCTACTTGAAAATGTCATACATAGTTTATAGCTCCAACTTACCAATCGAAACACGTGTGTGCTGTGGCCTTAAGGATCGATCAAAGAGAGGTATAGTTATTTCAGAAGAACAACTGACTCGTCGAAATGGTTAACTGGTACTTACCTGGAACAAAATGAGACATATTCTAATAAGCTTCAATTTGTATAATCATATTCATTCTATATAAATTAGTAAATAATAATTAATTAAAACTAAAATACAATGCAAAATATATTTACAAACCGAATGCTAAATAAATATTTTTTGCAATACAGTGAAATATTCATTTTGTTAGGATTATGGCCACTCTATTGTAATTAAATTAATATAGATGAGGAATTACACCTACACACAGGTTTTATTTTGTGTCCAGGTGTCATTTTAAATCTGATTTAAATTGGTAAGAATAATTTCTTTGATTGAAAAACCTACTGATAGCTCTAAAATTAGTACTTGTTAACGTAGAAAATTAAAAAGTTTGGTTAAATCACCAAAATAAGAAACCTTACGGTCAATTCAAGTATATCCCAATTCCACTTTACTGAATTCATCTACTAAGTGATGAATTTTTCAATAGGTATCAAAATATATTTTTGTTAACATACAAAGAGTGTATGATACATCCTTAGATTGCTCTATAAATATACTACTTTCTTCACTTTACATTATATTGTCAAATTTATATTTATTTATGTGCAGGTAATATTAACGGATAGTAAGACGTGGTGACCTATATGTTTATAGATTAACACTCAGCTTTTGTATAAAAATATTTATATATTAGAATGATTAATTTGTTTGACTATAAGACTCCAACAAGTATGTTCATAAGAACCATTTTCAAAATACAAAATTTGCAACAAATTCAAGTAATCTTCTCAGCACAAATTTAAAAAAATGTACATGTATTTTAATGCATAATAACTTATATAAATAATGATCTTATTTTTACAATAGTTTGTATCCTAAGCTTTCAAACGACATAATTATTTGATAACTACCCACTTTTTTTAAATGTATATACAATGTTTGAGTTTTGTTTTAATAAAAAAGAATACATAATTTACACGTGCTAGTCATTTTTTCGCAGGGAAAAATTTTTAGTAATAAAAAGTGTTTCAAATTAATTAAATCACCCTAAATATTTGAGATATTTTCAGCGCGTCTCACTGACCGTTCAGTTAATACACACTATATTTAACAAGATTATTAGCAAAATACATTTTGCTGAGAATGTAGGCAATCATTTGTGAAGCTTAACATTCATCTACTCACTGTATGACTTGCATTAGTGAATACGTAAATTGTGCGATTTTTTTTTTTTTCAAAAACATTCACATGTGTATTTTTCTTTTTTTTTTAAAGGTTTCTTTAAGATGAGGGCGATATAAATTACTTAATACCTCTACGAGTTACGACCATGTGATTTAAAAGGGTAATAAAAATAAAAGGTATGTTGGTGAATATTTGAAGTGGCCACATAAACACATCATAGAACAGGGATGGTCGTTTTAAGGTTAATGTTAAGGGGATGAAGGGAACCAGGGAGGGAAGGAGTGACGTTTATAAATCAACCGATGTAACAGGTTCGTGCAAGACGCGTTATGTTTTCTCCTACCTGGAAGTAAATCAACTTTTACTCAGCCTGAATTACACGTAATACATCTCGCACTCATAAAAAGCACAATACCACATTACGATTATATTAATATTTTTTTATCTGTCTGACTGAAGAAACACATAAATTATATTTCTTTTCCACCGAAACAAATGTCAGTACTATCATGTTTATCTTTGTCTGGTGGCAGATGATCAACTAGGAAGATATACCAAATACGTGACTGAAGGGATAAAGAGGTAATTTATACATATTAACGAACCTGATTTGTCCTTAGCTACTTCAAAATTAATATTTTACTCTTGGTTTTTCTTGTAAGTCTGATTTTTTCCTAAGGCTTATGTTATTATATAGACATGCAATAGTGGACATCTTGCCTGAGGTATTAGACTCTCACTGTACGAGGTTGGTTGCCACTGAAAGTAGATCGGAGTTCGAATCCCAGACCAAATGAGTGCCCGAGGTGTGCTTTTCTGCATATAATTTAACATACCATTTACAGTTTCTCTCTCCACGCTAATTACTTCAATAAGTAATTAGCAACCCCTCCCACTTGTCGAGAGGCTAGGTAGCAAGCGGGGTGGGGTAACTATAGCTGCAATATCTCAAATAACATCATGGTTTCTATATTTTAGTGAAATATAATTATTATAATTATCATGATCATTCATCTCACGCTTGCAATGTATATGTCAGGACTACTACACAGGTTAATTTAGTGTATGAGTAGTAAGTTATGTTTGATAACAATTTTTTTTATAGTCCACATTTTCTCTCAAATATTTACCATTACAGTTTAACTATATCAAAGAAGCGTATTAATCATTATTGTTTGAAAATATATACAACATTCTTGAATTTTTTTAAAAAACAAATTTTTGTAGCTAATCTAGATTGTACTTTGATATATTTCCCATTGAGTTTAGGTTCTTATATCCATCTGCATAGTGAAGGTTATCCAAAACGTTTTCATTTTATTCACACAGTTTTTTTTTCTGTACCAATGACTCAATTATTAATTTTTTCTAACCACAATATATAATGCGTCACAAACTCTTCAAATGAATGCCAACTATTTTTTTAATATTCAAAAAAACATACCTCTACTGAAATTTATTTAATCTAAAATAACCGTAGATTTTTTTCTGTTCATTTTTTGTTGTGGCTGTATGAGCACATCTAACCAGAAAATATGTTTCTATCAAACCAAAAATGTATTATTTACCGATACATTTGCATTATAATAGCCCCTATAAAACATTATTTTTACAGTAGAAAGAGGAAGAGGTATTTTTAATGGATGAGGTTTTTCGTATTTTATACATGGTTTCAATATTACACTAATCTTTCCATTAATTATTTTATCTGTGAGCGGTTGGTTATCACGCCACTTCACCCCCCCCCCCTCTATTCTCAAATCCCACCCCCTTGGAGCCCATAAAAGCACACATTATCAGGGAAGTGCTACATCCCAATATGCAAATGTATGGAGGAGGAAAATATTTGGAGAGGGAGTGAATCCGCTAAATTACAAAAATATTTTTAAAAAAAATAGAAAATACCGATGATAATCAAATTATAAACCTATCTGTTGTGGGGTCGAAAAGCGGATGCAATGAAACGTGGCCATTGGAAAATGTTGAAAAACGTGGTAAGGGGAAGGGATCAATTCAGTGAACGCTAACAGTTATCATTCCCGGTAATACTTAACAGAATTAACACTCAAATATAGTCAGGATATATTACAAAAGCTGTGTAGGTTAAATTGGAAACTTGATTTCTCTAACTCACAGAAGAAAAATACTATCGTTATTAAATTTGTAAATCCTCACTTTATTAATGACTATCATTAAACCACAAGGGTGACCTGATGGTCTGGGGTAAGGTGTCGAACTTCTGTGCTGGTGGTCCAGGGTTCTATCCTCGGTTCCGGCACAGATTTATCTGATTACCAAACCCTTCCTTCACCTCTGACAAGACATCTTGTGAATGTGGGGAATGCCAGGCCTCCACCGTGGTTCGGATTCCACGTTAAGCTGTAGGTCCTCCATTTCATCTCACAATCACCATACCATTACACATTAGCGTAAGTGCGTATAACCCGAACGGGTAGTAAGATGCGGTGCTAATAATTGTAATAATTAAACCACAATATTAATTATCATCCGTTTTTGAGTCTTAGTAATAATTTATTTTATATTTATTTTTCATAATGTCTCAAAACAGGTACCAAACATGAATTTAATTATATTTAGTAATTCATTTGCTGATCATATTTGTTTACCGATAAAAAAGAGTTGTCAGTAAGCGTGCTCTGGCACGAAAAACTTGATATTAATTATAAATATTTATACGAAACTAACATATTGGCTGCAGCCACCAATTAGAAAATGTAAGGTGTCTGCAGAGTGAAGATAGATTTTTACAAAATGCTTGGTTTACTAATTTAAAAAAGTTTCTATAGCTCATGTTTAAACTATCCACACGGTGACCAAAGTTTGTGTATGTCCAGAGCTTAGGCCTAAACTCTATCCAAACTCCCTCGATAGGTCAGACTAACTTTAAAAGCAGCCACCGGAACGTTCATTCATCCCCTGATCAAATATTCACAAGACGGGCTTTGGGGTACGTGGGACCCCTTATCCTCCCCCACCCCAACTAAACCCCCTTCTAGCCCTTAAGTTGGTCGCCATGGTACGTACATCCTGCCTGCCCCTATGTCTCAAGTACGTACGTGTGCCGAGTCTAGAGATGGACTGTAAAGGGTGTGTGTGGGGGTGGGGATGAGGAGAGTGAGAAGCCGAGAAAAAAACTGCTAGTGGCAAAACACAAGGAACTAGCATCCCTTCCTTCCCCTTCCAAACCACTCCACCCCCGCTAGCCCTGACACGCTAGCTCCATCGATAACATTTTCAGGTTCGTTTCACTCACTCACCATTCCTTTTACAGATGGAAAAGAGGGTGAAAAAGAAGGGGAAAAGAGGTAGACTTTGGCACACAAAAAAAACTGAACGCGAGATATGTCGGATAAGTTCTACACAAATGTTTGATCTAAGAATAGAAATTAGTTTGTAAATGTGATTAGGGTAGAAAGTTTTAATTACAAATTTTCATATAAAAATTAAAAGCTTTATTATGTACAAAATTGATACTACTTTTATCTGTATCTGTCATTAATTTTAAAGTGTAATTTATTTTCAGAATATTTGTTCCTCATTATTATCAAGCTTTTCGATTGAACGTACAGTTAATAAGGAAGTCTTAGTAATGAAACTAACTTAATTATAAAAAATTATAATTTTACCATCTTTTATTTAATCACCTCGTGTTACTTAATACCTGTACAGTCTATTAACATAGATCATAATTACATTAGTGGGTTAAGGATAAATAAAGAAGCATTTTAGATTTAATCTACCCGCATATGTGTGGAAGGAGATTGAGAAACAATTTAGGAAAAAACACCCTCTGTAGACCAAACCGAAATTCTAGCCCCAATCTCCTCGCTATAAACAACCAGTCTAACATAAATTTGACTCCTTAGACCGTTCGGCCAAACTTAATGTTCCAAGAAAAAGGCGCATACGAATCAATGTGCATATTAATTCAGCTCACTTATTACCTATTAGTTAAAATTTGCAATTTATAGTCTAACTCAAAAACACCACTTATATATATATTATATATATATATAAGAGAGAGAGAGATATAGATAGATATATTATTTCCTGTGTTTTATAGATACAAAATATTCCCAGTCAATCCACATGTTCCGGTTTTCCAGGTTTGTGGAAGCCCTTTTTATTTATAATGCAAGCCTTCGTATCATAAAATAATTCCGTCTGGAAACAAATTTTCACAATAGTATATATTACAATAATTTAATGAGATTTTCAAAACACTTTTTTTAAGAAAAGTATTTGTTTAATGTACAAAAGAAACGAACATTTGAGGAATTAATTCTCTACGTGTGAGCTTTCATTTGTTTTCCAAGTAATTCCCAATTTGCTATGTTCTAGTTGAATTGCTGTGGAGCCATTGTGTGTTAAAACTCTCTTTTGATGTACCCAAAGCACAACCAAAATAAAGATAACCATCCTTACAAGGTAAAACATTTTAATCCCCGTAACGTTTTCATTTAAACCCAACTAATTGCTAGCATTACTTCCAAAATTAACTACTAGAAAATGGTGACAGTATTATAGTGCTTTAAGTTTAGTTCTAAGAATTCTTATAAATAATGATTTATTACTAACCAAGAAAATTTAAGTCCATCATATTTACTTTTTTCATGTCAAGAGGAAGTAGCCTAATCGTGAAAATCTTCTACCTCAAGATTATGATAAATCTGTATGTTATGTATATGTCTGAACACAAAAAGTGGATTTTACAATTATATTTGTCCGCATGTATGTCTGTTTGTTCTTGAACACAGATCTTATATGGTTTGATGAATTTTGCTTGAACTTAATAATTAGATGTGATAAGGTAATACCTTGGGTTAGGTTTTATTTTTATTTTGACGCTATCCTTCAAATTAATGGTAGTTTAATGAGTGATTATTTTGAATTATAAATTTTTCTAAATTGGCTTTAATAATTTTGCTTAAAATGAGTATTTAGGGAGTGTTTAAGCTCTAAAATAACAATATACACTTAGTTTTTGGATAAAAAGTTAAAGAATAGTTTACAAATGAGTGTTTTTTGAAAATTCAAAATATTTTGAAAATTGCCTTAATTATGGTTTTTAAAATGTATATTTGTGAGATTAAAATTAAAATTGTATACTTGTTTTTAGTGAGGAAATTAGTTTAAGGGTAGTTTACTGATTTCTTTTTTAAATCAATATTTTAATGAATGGTTCTAGCGATTTGGTTCAAAATGAGTATCTGTTAAGTTTTTTAAATGATACATAATGCATTTTTCTCTAAAATTGTCAATTTTATTGTAATTTAATAATTACAAATTTTTGTGAAATTTGATATTTTTAAAATAGCTTTAACGATCTTACTCAAAAGACCAAATTTTACATGACTAATAAAAATTTAAGTTTATTTTTGTATAGTAAATTATTTTATACTAAAGGTGGTTTACTTTTGACAAATATAAAAAAGGTTTTTTTTTAAAAAATTGCTTTCCAGGATTGAGGTCAAATAAGTTTTAAATTCAGATTAAAAATAATTTTAGGTTAATCTACATAGAAATTAGTTATGAAAATTTGAAATGTTTGTTAAAAATGTCTGAAAAATAATTTGGTTTAAAACTTTGATATTAAGAATTTTTACTTTGATTAGCAAGTGGATGTACTTGTTTTCATGAGGAAAATATTCTTAAGGGTAGTTTACTGAAAAATATTTTTTGAAATTTTATTCCAATCTATAATTCAATATATTATAAGAAAGTGTGTGTGATTTTGTAGTCAATCTACCATAAGATCTTTTCAATTCCATTTTCATATTGACTTTATTTGAGAATGAAAAATTGAGAGTTATAGAGCCATTTTGATTTCTGATATGAAGAGAAAATATTGTAATCAAGAAAAAATAAAGATTACGATGAATCTTCAGGTTGTATGTGCCTAGACCCAAATGATTTATTTTTATAATTCTTCCCGTCCACATGATGCCTTTCTGTTTGTCTGCCCCTGATCACGAAGCCGAAACGGTTGAATAAATTTTGTTCAAAATTATATTTATATTTTATTTGGCTATGTATCAGAAATCAAAGGACATGGGAGGGAATGAAAACAAAGTTGCTCAAACAATAGAAGAAGAAAACCCATAAGTTCAGATGGTGAATTTTTATTATTATTTAGCACCACGTTTTACTGCCCTTTCGGGTTGTACGCTTTTAAGTAGTAAATAATCTAATGGTCTAGGAATTGGGAAGGTTGAATGTAGAGGAAGTGAACCCGCATTTTCGTGGAGGGAGAATGTTAAACCATTTAGGAAAAACCACCTACAGTTCAGCCGACCTAGATTCGAACCTTGATCTCCCCATCCAACACGACTAGCGCGTTAGCCAACTACGCCACCGAGGTGGGTCAGGTAGTGAAGGATCATAAAAAGGTTCTCACGATTTGGGAAATATGTATAAAAGAACCTTACGACATGGAAAATCAAATAAGAAAACGAGAGATTGAAGCAGCTGGCAAAAGGCGTTTGATAGAATTAAATGGAAGAAACTGATGGAAATACTCAAGAACACCAGCATCAACCGGAGTGAACGAAAGCTGATTGCAAACATGTACCTGCGACAGCGATTGAAAGTAGGGCTGAATGACGGAGACACCAACAGCGTGGTGATAGGAAGAGGAGTGAGACAGAGATACTGATTGTCACTCAGTCCAAATGGAGCATAGAGTATGATTAATTTTAAACTTGTATAGCTAACACTTAATTTTTTAATTAAAAGCCCTTCATTTAACTATGACATTCTTGGATCTTCCCGTCACACTATACTTATTTGTGATATTTATTTAAGGCATAGTGGCAATACAGTGTTTCCTTCTGCCCTTTACTGATTGATTAGTTTATTTTAAAATGACAACACAGTGCTTCTTTACATAATTTAATTATTGGAGAGGTTATTTAAAATCATAGTAGAAGTGGTAATACGTTACTTCTTCCTATACACTGCTTATTGGAGAGGTTATTTTAATATCATAGGAGCAGTGGTAACGTGGCGTTTCCTTCCACACTTTACTTATTGATATTATGAAATCTCCTTATAAAAAACACTCACAGCTTCCTAAAGAAATATAATGTAATATTAGCTCGACCTTCAAAAAAAATGAGGGAGATAGGGAGAAGGGGTGGGTTCGGGTAAAACAAACATATTACTTAAGCATATGAAACTATCATAATCTCCAAACTACTGGGTGTTTTTATGTTAAGAACAACCTCACTGATTAATTAATTAATTAATTAATATTGAAAAAACTATATTCTTAAAATTTAAGAACACAATATTTTGAGTTTAACAATGACTGAAACCATGACTGTGAAAGTTGACAAAAGTGAAATAATTAAAAATATTAACTGTTAATATCATTGGGTAGAAAAATTGCTTTTTACTATGGTAGTTCATTCCTTTTATAATATTTCAGATTAATAGATGATTTTGGGTGACTTGAAATGGGGAGGGAGTGGAAAGTCTTTGATAAAAATGGAAATATCTCACCTATTCATCTTCTGTTAAAAAAAATTTCAAAAAATTGTTATTAGAAAATAAATATTTCATAATACAGACAATATTTAAGAACTTTCCTCCAAAATATTTACAGTCCTAGTTGAGCTCCATGGATAACTGTTGACATATTGACCTTCAACTTTAATAGGCCCCACCATTTTAATAGTATTTACTCTTGTGGTAAAATTTGCCAGTGTGGATCTATGAAACATTTAAAATAAAGTGAAAAAAAATCTATCAACATTTGAATTGTGCCAGTTCACTTCTACTGGGGATAGTTCCAAAATGTCCCATACTTGAATTGAAGAGGTAAACCCACATGAAAAAAAACACCACTACCGAAACTGTATATTTAAACTGAAGATAATATGGAGAGGTAAGAAGTAATAATGGAAAAGTGAAAAAATTCTGAAAATATAATAGAATCGATATAAGATACTTACTTTTCCTTTTAAATTAATAGATAAAGAAATTCGAAAATCACATAGTTTAAAGATTAATATAAACAAGATTTCATCTCTCTTGTTTGATCAATATCTTCTCTCTCAAACGCTAGTTCTCCTGATTGCTACTAAGGGCGCTAGCTTGAATACAACAAAGACAATGGACTATGTATGTGAAACATTGTTATTGAAAAATATTGTACATCTAAATGAAAGTTGAAAAGATTAATTAACGCGCATGTTTCCAATATAATTATTACCTCCCATATATTATTTATATACTTTCATGTCCTCTTATATTCGTAGAACGTTCAGATGCCATAGTTATTTATATGAAATAAACATTATTGAAATAAAGCATTATTGCCTAAATTTTCAAGTTCCATGCGCTCGTATTTGAATAATATGAACACTTGAAATTTACAAGAAAGTTATTAAAATAGCCAGAAGAAAGGTATATTATGTCACAATATTGTTAAATCACATGAGAAGTGACGAAGCTGTGTTTCTTTTTGCCCTATACTTATTGAGAAATTATTTTAAAATAATAGTGGCAGTGGCAATATGGTGCTTATTTCCGAGCACAAATTATAATTTAGGTTATTTAAAATTAAAAAAAAAACAGTGGAAGACAATATTTATTCTCTTCCTTCTGGAGAAAATTATTGAAAATCGAGATTTAAACTATAAAATAAACACCAATACAATAACAAACTGCAGTGAATAATACTTTTCTAAGCGTATTACCTGATCGAGTAGTGTGGTCAGTGATTAAAAAATATATTTTACAAAAAAATTGTTCTTTATTCAAACGTTTTTTTTCTTGCATAAGGCATAGCCCCTTCTGTAGAAATTTCACTGTATGTTTCAGATCTTCAAAGTAGTGTTCCTCTAGCTTAGTCATCATTAACAATAGAATGTAATCAATCTTCAAAGCTTTAGAGACAAAATTATAAAGGCAAACGGGTTGAAAAGGCAGTTATACTGGGACTAATTTCCTCGTTACATATATATATATATATATATATATATATATATATATATATATATATATATACCCTATTTTATGTTAGGAATAGAATACATTTCAAACATATTAGGTACCTTATGGGAATCAATTCACAAAGAAAAAAATCCTTAAATAATATTGATAATCCATAATAAACTTGTCTTAAGATATTTGATGTTTTTTTTAATGTGGCGATACAATTTGTAGCGTACACCGTTACACTAATTCCGTATTACCAGATTTCAAGGGTTGGTATATAGTAAATTTAACTTACTATTCTGAACTTGGAAGTCACCATTTTACTTGGTTCGTATTGGAGATAAGTTCACTAGTGGTAGTTATTGGTACAATATGATTTTAATCTTCACTTTCCCCATTTCTCTGGAGGTAAATGATAGAAACTGTTCTCTTAAATGGTCTTCAATTTTTTTTTTTTAAGATAAGAGTCCCCCAGAATAAAGATGTAATGATTTCAGTACTATTCGATCTGCTTTTTCGGTCAATTTTAACGCCATTAGTAACGTATTGGGTGAGCCATTTCTCGAAATTATTATAGTCTGTCAATAAATAAATAAAATTTCTATAGTAAAAATTAACTTAGATATTATATTTCAAATACGTTGCTTCATGCACATGTTTGTTTTCAAATTAGTCTAACTTTAATTTTTTTTTACTTTCAAGGAAAAAATATTTCATCGATATGAAACTAAATATATTTGTTTAGAATAAATGTATAATATTTATTATTATTACTATTATCATGTATATAGAATAAGCGCTGTAGCCACAACGCTAATTCCAGATTTGTCGAATTCAATTTTTATCATAAAAGAAAAGCCAAATTCAGAGATTTATTTAAGGAACTCCCTTATAACTTATTTACCATCTGAGGCTCTGCCTCTAATATTTAAATTTACTTTGTTTTGATTTATGTTTTGCTTATTGTTATACTTTTATAATATCTACGCTGCTACTACTATTAATTTATTCATTTGTTATTTTAATAATCTATCATTTATAATTATGTCCTATTTTTTATAATTATTAATTAGTATGTATCATTATTTAGATATTACTGTTTTTTATTATCTTATTACATTTGATTGTATAGTACTTGTGTACTTTTATGTGCTGGCCTGTCATAGGTCTCATGACTGTAGGCCAGCACCATAATAAATTAAATTAAAATTATTATTGTTAGATGTTCTGTCTTGGGGCAGGTCTATTTATTTTGTCAGTGAAATTAGCCTTCCAATCCACCCTGTCATTTGCCTCCTTTAGCTCCCAGAATTTTCTTCTGCCCTTCAAGTCATCCAATATTTCAATCCTCCTCCTTTCTAAGCTCCTTTTTCCCTCAAATTGCCTTCCATGACGTCGTGCAGAAGACAATTCCTCCTAAGGATGTGCCCGATCCAGTTTGCTTTTTTTCGATGAATCACGTCCAAAATGGTTCTCTTCTCACCCATTCTTCCTAAGACTTGTTCATTTTGCACCCTGTCTATCCACTTGTTCTTCACAAGTCTTCTCCAGCATCACATTTCAAATTCTCCAAGTATTTATCTTTCATCTTCCTTAGAGTTCATTATGCATATATTATTAAGATTAAAGGTCGCTGAGGCTTAAATTAATATTAATAGATTAGTATACTCATGACTAATATAAAATAATCAAGAATAAACCTTTAGGGAAATAATATTAGAGACCTCTGTACGGGAACGTTGGTGAACTATAGCACAGAAGAGGGTC
The DNA here is from genome assembly GCA_039000515.1 of Timema cristinae. Lineage (NCBI taxonomy): Eukaryota > Metazoa > Arthropoda > Insecta > Phasmatodea > Timematidae > Timema > Timema cristinae. Next base: position 45,407,151 of record JBCFYV010000935.1, on the reverse strand, counting down.
ATTATACCCTCACGTTATGCAACCCTCCATGAGCATGGTTGAGTGACTTCTTCAGTTCGTGGTAATCTAACAAGAGGAGAAACGCATCTCTCTTCAATACTGCTCGCTCGGCGGATAGTCAGACTTTGTGATTTCGAGGTAGGGGAGATCGAGAGAGAGAGATGTAGTAGGTGAGGATCAAGGGGTGAGGGAGGGAGGGATATAAAAAAGGGTCTTGATGATGAGCTCAGTGGAATGCTGATAGATCATAACAGCAAATTCAGAAATATGCTGATGGTACAATATGCTACAGTAGGCGTTGTTTGAACAAAGGAAATTGAGGTTTTAAATTAAAAATCGTACTAATCTAACAAAATGTGGTTTTGTGTGTTTTCACAAATATAGTAAGATTCAGGTAGGAAAAAAGGTTTAAACATAATAAACAATTTTTTTTTGAACAAACTGATAGCATATTACTATTTTTTATTTTATTGGTGTTGATAATATATCAACAGTAACTTACAGCTGAAGATCAAAATGACTGAACGTATAAATAAATGCAAGCAGAACTAGTAAATTTTACAGCTTTCAGGTAAGTCTTTTCCAATTAAATTTGGACCTGTATTTAACGTGAATGTGTATGTATATATAGGCAGAAACATACTTACTCGGCCAAATATATATAGAAACAAATATATATCCCCATACCAAAATACAAATCGGTGGTTCTTTTATTGAGAGGCCTATCTATAGTGGAGGTTACTATTCATTATTTTTTTCGTCAATGGTAGCTAATGTGAGCTGTGTGCTGATACATATGTATGTTTAAAAAATGCATTTAAATCTATTTTAATAATTTATATTTAAGAGCAGAGGTGTAACATTTTAAAACTAGTAGCCCTCGTTCACAAATATTTAAACTTCAAAGCTGGTATATATATATATATATATATATATATATATATATATATATATATATATATATATATATATATTAATTCACCAAAAACTGGGTCAAAAGACATAAAATGATATTTTCCCCTTCTGTTTGAAGCAATTAAATGCGTTGTCAGCGGTGAGCACGCTATTCATTGCGTGGTTATCCTGGGTAAAGCCAGATACTTCCTCTCGTACATAAATAAGATAGATTAGTATTCTTCCCTATAATTATTACTGATATAAAGGAAATATTAAATTTTACTGTAAATCTTCCATTGTCCTTCTCGTGGGTATATAATATTATTGTTCTTTTAAAAAAATGAGTACGATCATAATATAAAACCAATATATTATATTGTCTTACTAAATACTAATAATTAATTTGGTATAAAACTGTCTCAGAATTATTTTATTTATCTATTATTAATTATGTGATGTTCTCAACTTAGTGATTTATTCTCAAGATGATTGATAACTATTGTAAGTTGACGATCAACAGTCAGCTTGTAAGTGTAGACTCAAGTATCTGAAATTTGAAATATTTCCTGTGCAATCCACACGTAGACCCATAACTGCTGATTCCAGCGGGAGAGCATTGAACCTGTGAGAAGCGATGTTAAAGCACCACGTGGTTTTGGTAACTTGGATCTAGGCCCGTTGATTGGTGCTTAATACAGTCATTGGAATCTACTAGTTGGCAGATTCTAGCTAAAATGCATCTTAGAGCAGAGCTCTGGACAGTTGGTTCCAGGCCGTTGGTGTGGACAGTTGAATCGTTCGGTTGGTTCTAGACAGTTGTCAAGTGTGTATTAATATGAGTCCGTTTAGCGACGGCGTACCTCAAACGCCGTGAGTGTAACCACGATTAAGACATTGGTTAGACCTTGGTTATACAGTGGTTAGAGAGTTGTGATCCAATTGCGGCTAAGGGAAGTTATGGTTCTCAAGGGATATGTTGACGGGGGATGATGGGTGAACGAACGAAGCATTCGATCAGAAGGTGTCTTGAGCTCATCGGCAATGTAGGAGAGCAGATTGCTTCGAGAAATAAACCAACAGTAGTGTGTGTGTGATTGATTATGTTTTCTTGAGTCTCTCGCTTAGACCCCTCACTTACAAATGATAACTAGCAGTCACGAATATTTTTGTTTGGAAGTGTAATAGTGAGCCCGTAACCTTTACATATTTGTGTCAAATAGTGTCCGCCATACCTTACAATTCACAACTAAATTTGAAAGTTTATTTGTGTAATCATGTGCTATCCAAGTACGTAAGTATAAAGATACAATCAACTCACTTCCCAAATCAAAATCTTGTTGAACGAATAAATTTCATAATTGTTTATCGTTAACATTGTTTAATTTAGTTTTTGCTACACGACTACAAAAAAATTACAAATTATTTCATCATCTAAAGACTAATTTATTCTTTAAACTTTATGACTGCTGTTATGCTTAAAAATTGATCTGATTCACATAATAATTAGTTTAACTCTACTATTAAGTTGTATTCATATTTCACAATAAATTAATGATGTATGGTACTTCTACCATAATATACAATTGTTAATTGTGTATAATTATTATTTTTTTCTAGGGAAATGGTTCCCTAAGCAATATTTGTAAAATATTATACTAATAAATGCTAGTTAGTTTACTAATTTATTCATATTAAGTATCATTATAGATTTTAAAGTATATCGAGAAATACTACAAGATTAGTTTTTAAAAGGTTTACCATTTAACAAATAACTACGAAATTATCATTTTAAATTAACTCTGAAATATATAGATGGCTCATTAAATTTCCTGAAAACACATCACAGTCAATTCAAGATTCAATTTACTTCCAAACTAAAGGAATATCATATTACCAACCGTCTTGAGTAAAAAAAAAAAGTCCTTCTTCGTCAAAATTCTACCATACGAACAAAAACTTCTGTTACAATAAGAAGATGAAAGAAATGAAATAGAAACTTACCTAATAATAAAAGTTATTATTAGAGTCGAATAAGAATATAAAATCTTGCTTCATTTTCTTCCCTTAGCTTCTACATTCCAGGACTGTCGCTTTATCCCCCCACCCACTTTCCCTCTTTCTCAATCTTCCTCCCACACCGTGCTCGTGGAAAACTCTCTCGTTGTCTAAGGCAATCCCACTCTTTGAGCAGAGTTTTAATTAGGACTGAAAACTGGCAACGTCGCTTGGAACCGGGAAACCTATACGAGGTGAACTGCGATCACACCAAAATAAGAGAACTTATTGGATGTGCAAAGGAATAAGAGCTTATCTACTTTGACGCCATGTGGCTACTACACACCTTTTATAAGAAGTAGGATTCCAATACAAATAGTGAGTAAGTGGGCAGAGGTGTCAGTCTTGTCTTGTCTTTTCTAACATTAAGATGAGGAAGAAGTAGTAATTCGAATCCCAGTGGGCTATACTAAAATAGATTTTCCTTAAATATTCCCCCGCTCTTCCTCCACGCAAATGTGGTCACATTTACTCTAATTTCTGCTTATATTAAAGGCTAAAAACCCATACTTATATTATTTTTTTAATTTTAAATTTCACTAAGAAACAAAATTCATAATAATTTTCCAACCTCAATTTGTATTAAAATAAAAAGAAAAAAATATATATATAAGCGCTTTTCTCCGAATGAGTGAATTGATATTACCAACACACCCGCACCGTATTCAGAGAGCGAGCGTGGAAAGAATAAAGGAACCGTGGAGTGAATGGTTCAAGGGGGTTGGGATGGGTTGGGAGGAGGGGAGCGTCAGGGTGAAGAGAGAAACGCTAAGGCTGAGTGGTTTATCTTTCCACTTGACTTCTATGCGGCTGCTGTGTCTGACGTCATCATTACATGTTAAAGGATGAGACGGGTGAAAGGGGTGGTGTGGGGGATTGGGGAGAGAGGTACGAGGTTAAGAAGATGAAGGGTGATGTGGGGGAAGAGCTGATGGTTGAATGAAAGTGTTTCAGCAGATAAATATGCAGAGAGTTCATACCCCTACCCCCTCATTCTTCTCCCAACCCCTACGACACAAAAGTTTAAAGGGTTGATGGACAGCTAAAAATAGAAAAGTTGATAAGATATATATATATGAAATGTGTAGACAAGAACTATCTACTCTTAATACATAATACACCCCCTCACTTAATTCTTATCCTTCTAGGCCCTATCCCCTTCACCACGAATATAATATATTTCTGATTTACTTCTGCCTACCCTTTTATTTTTGAGGTGGAAAAAAAATTTCTTGCCATGCATTAAGCCATGCACACTTCGGGGCAGATAAAAACTAAGTTAAAGTCTTATGCCAAAACATCCATGTTTGTAGAAAGCACATTCTAATTATCTGGTTTTAATATGAAGCCATGGTATGACTACCAAATATTACTTTCTTTTATTTCCTGGGAAAGATATTTTATAGGGCAGAATTACACTGTAATGAATGGGATATTTATTAGTCCATAGAATTCAGAGAGAAGAATTAGTGACTAAAAGATTGGCATGATTTTTTTTTTTTTTTAAGTTTCAACCTTGATGGAAAGCAACGTATGAAAGTCATATTTAAATTTAGGTCCAAAAGAAAGTTGTTGAGATGCGTAATCTAACTAACTGTAGTCACACCAGTGAACTCGTAGTTGGAGGTGTCGGGCCCGCACAGCGTAATGTTTCCGTCGACCAGGAGGCTCAAATTCCCTCTGGGTTAACTGAAGAGGCTTTTCACTATCCCTTAACAATAACGTTGGTGTATTTATTAAAAAAATATCCTCCTTTATATTCTTTAAATGAAGCCATTTATACTATCGGATGATCAAATTTTAAAATAACAGCCCTATCCTTTCTAGCACATGTTTATAGTCACTTTATTTTCTCATTTCATGATAAATGGTTACATGGGACTATAATGGTGAAATAATTTGTGAGATTATGATAAATCCTACGTTTTATAAAACCCGAACCAAAAAAAGTAAATTTTACAATTATCTCTGTTCTCATGAATGTATGTCGGTCTGTCCCTGAACATTAATCCAAAATGCTTTAATGGATTTTGTTAAAACTTGTTATAAGATTTTATTGGCTTATACGCCGAAATTATTTTTTATTTTGACCCTAGCACACAGACAAGGTATACAATAGATACTCAGCCTTACAGGAGTTTTTCTTGGCTCCCTAGTCAATGGTATTTGATGATTGATTAGAGCTTGAATATTTGCAAACATTCGCTTGAACAATAAAAGGGCCGTTTTATTCTAAGTTTTCCTTGTAATTTGCAGTATGAATAGGCTCGTTTTGGAGGTTTGGTTCATGGGAAAGGCTGTTACATGAACCTATCTTTGCGAAAGCCAGTTTATTTACACTAAAAGATAATTTCTATCATTTCACTAGTAACATTATCTTTAGAGGGAAACTGTTTTTAAATGTGTCTGTTTAATAGAGATGTTGTCATTTCCCATTGCTTAAAGATTCAAGCTCTCCAAATGAGCACAATCATTTTAATCTGGAGGCTGTGGATCTGGTATATACGGTGTTTGTGCACTAGCCTTCAAATTAAGGGTAGCTTAATGATGGGTGCATTTTTTGTATTCATGGTTTTTTTTTAAACATATATATTCATATGATTTAAAATTGATAATTAAGAAGTGTTTAAACAGAAAAATAATACTGTTTACTAACTTGACTTACCGGTTAAAATCCTTTAAATGTTTGTTTAGTTAAAAGTAATTTTCAATAATTCTAAACATTTAAAACATAGCTGCAAGGATTTTGTTTAAAATTGATATATGGGGAGATTTTGACATGATAAACAAAATCGCATACTTTTTTCGAAAAAAAATCGTTTAACCGATTACTATTGATGATTGATCTTTTTAAATAATAGTTTAAGAATTGCTATAACTATCTAGTTGAAAATGTGTACCTGTTAATTTGTTTACATTATTAATATCATTTATTTATTTATTTTACTTACAAAAGTAATTTTATAGTACTACTTCAGTACGGACTGATTTTTGAAAACTTTTAGATTTTTGAAAATCACTCAGCTGATTTTGTTTAAACTTGGTATTTTAATTGATATATAATTTTGTATGTCAATTTTTTAAAGGGAAGTTTACTGATTAAATATTTTAGAGAATTTGAAATTTTTCAAAAATAAATTTTATGATTTAGTACAAAATGTTTATCTGGGATACGAAATACCGAAAAAATAAGAATATGTTACTATTTAATATGAAAAATAATTTGAGGGTTGTCTACCAATAATTGATATTTTAAATGGAATTTTTGTAAATGGTTTTAAAAATACATTAAAATTTATATATGAGGAATGTTTATTGTAATCCACAAGATGCTATGTTTGTTTTTCAGAGAAATTCTTACTTAATAACAGCTGCCTGAAAACTTATTTTTTAAATTTTGTTCCAATCTATATGAGAAATCTGGTAAAATTTGTGTCTAGAACTTATTTTTATCGCTGCCCGTCCAAGAATAGCTTCTTTAACATTATAAATACCCGACTACCATTCTGGGCAACAAAAAATTTGTGATATTGGTTTAACAATTAATTTATAAATTCTTAAAGAAACATGAAATGTTGTTGAAAACATTGTTCCCCCCTCTCACTTGTTAAGGGGAAGTTCTTACTTAAACAAATAAAGTATTTTTACTAATACGGATTATAACAAAGTGTAAAGATAGCTAATAATTATGGTTTTTGTGGTTTTGAAACCTCAGAACCACCATTCGCTTAAGAAATATTGCATGGTATGCTTCACCCTGTAAGCCTGGTAATATTATAGTAGCATTCTCATGCTAACTCATTTTAAATTTCAAACAATCGAATAAGATATCCTACTTTTCATGAATATTCGAGAGAATTCACAGAGAAGGGAAGCATAAGAAAATTTCCCTAGAGTTTGACTGAAGATGACAAAAAGTTACAAAATTCAATTCAAAATTAATTCTATATAATCCTTGAGACTCGTTCTGCATTCATAATCAGCCAAGTGAGTCACTTCAATTCAAATAATATAAAGAGAAGGTGAACCAATTATGATCTCTTGAGAAAATCTTAGTTATGTCAAATTAAAATTATATTAACACTGCAGTCAAACTATGCCTTACCAAAGAAAAAGTTTTACAAATGTAAATAAAAGCCTAATGTTTCACCACACCAAATCAAAGAAATCCTTAAAACATTAGTCTTTAATTAGACTTTTGAAACTTCTCAATAAATGTAAGTTACTGTTAAAGGCACATTGCGATACGATGCCCTAAACATTATCATGGTGAGTTTCAATTAAGTAAGATATTATATTTTTGCTTTCTTTAAAGGGTTTGTGAACAGTACGCATTTTTTAAAAAAATTTTAAACTACCACTAAAAAATAGAAATCGTGTATTAATAAATTTTATAAAAAAAAGCTATCGAAATTTAATTTAATTCTGTCTGTGATTATAAATAGTAAGTTCAAATAAATCTCCAGGAATATACTTTTAATCATCCAATAAAATTTTCCTTCAAAACAATTCAAAGGCCGCCACTATTTTCTTAATATAAAATTTTCTATGTTTATCAGTTTTTCAAGGAGGGATTCACCTTATTTTAGTCTAAGGCACCACTATCGTATCAGATTAGACTGCCGATGAGCAGTATATTGGGGTTAAAATCTGGTTAGGTGTACTAAGAGTGGTTTTTCAAATTAGTTTTCCACTCTTCCTTCATGCAAAAGTGGGTACACCACCACTGAATTCAACCTTCCTTAGCTCTCATTAGTGTAATTATTACATATGTGTATCACCTGAACAAGTAGTAAGACGTGGTGCTAAAAAAAACGGGGAAGGGGGGGAATTTCAATTCATCCAGAAACATTACTGATGGAGAGTAGCTATATAACAAATACATTTATTTTTCAAAGAATGGCTATTGTTAGGTCATGCCATATGTGTTTATAACAGGAGAAATCAGACCTGATGCATACATTTATGGAATTGTCTCGCAATCCAATACTTCAAGGAGTAAAAATAAGGGGCACAGATAAGACATGTATTTGATTCAGTGTGCTTATCTCTATATTCCACTTTTTTTTATGTGAAGGCCTGCTACGTAAAATTTGCAATCTAATGTCCCAAATTCACAAATATTTCAGTTTTTTTGGTAAGTTCCCTTGGTGTTCCCGGTACTCCCAGTTTTCCAGCTGCGTAACAATCATGCTTTCATTTATCAGAGAGAAAAATGTTTCTTAATTTATTAAAAAAAAAAAAGAATATCTAAGTTATTTATCTGTATATGTCCTATTAAATCTGAACTAAACTCTTAAACACAAATGAGAAGTTTCACTTATTGATGGTTCAATTCAAAGGCTAGTCGAGAAGCGACTGAAAAATTAATAGGCCTATATACATTTTAATTTACGAACAGATATTTGGAGCATCTCTTAAAAAAAATACTTTTGTTGTAAATATTAATAGCATTTTATTAAGTAATATGTTTTTATAGTTATTGATATTATTTATCAAAATTGACAACTGCATATCACATGACCTGATGTATGCATTTATATATGAAGATAGATCCGATAACTTTTTCTAGCTGTCAAATATGTCTATTTATATGAAAATATGGGTATATTTAAGTGATATTGCAAAAACACGAATGCGATGGAGTTGTATATATGCATGTGTGCGTGCTCACGTGTGTGTGTGTGTTTGTGTGTGTGCACACGCGCGCGCACGCGCTCCTTCTCGGGATATAATTTGAGCTACAGAAAATATTTCAACAACAATTTCCACTACCCATAAAAAAACATTGAAACAACATGGGTTTCTATAATTAGCTATACATATTTATTATTAGGTACTAGTTTAGAATTTTTAGTTTGATTAACATTTTTAAACACCGACCATAAATATTTTGACCGGATACGACTTTGAAGTCTGATTTAACTACTTTCACTTTGCATGGATTAAATGTGCATATTGAAAATATTAACTTTTATTAATGAAGGATGTATTAAAAGAATCTAGTTCATATGGATTGGTTATTCAATGATATACACACACACAAGCTTAAGTACACTTAGGTCCACTACAAACAAAGAACGTGTTAATCTATTGATCGGTTCCTAATAGTGCCAGATTAGAATATTTCAGAAATATAGTCATTATTTACGTTTTACAAAATCTATACATTTAATTTATTCTTTCGTATAAAGAAACAATTTTATTTGTGTATATATAATTAAAATAACTTTCGGTGAAAAATGAAATAAAGTTTAAAAAAACATTATTATTACTATTAGCACCGCGTCTTACTACCCGTTCGGGTTATACGCACTTACGCTAATGTGTAATGGTAGGGTGATTGTGAGATGAAATGAAGGACCTACAGTTTAACGTGGAATCCGAACCACGGTGGTGGCCTGGCATTACCCACATTCACAAGATGTCTTGTCAGATGTGAAGGAAGGGTTAGGAAATCAGATAAATCTGTGCTGGGACCGAGGATTGAACCCCGGCCGCCAGCACAGAATTCTGAAAAAAGCATTAACTTAACAAAAGGGGAATTTTTTGACTATATAATAAAATATTAACTTTTGGCCAGTAAAAAGTATTAAACCTCATCAGATTGTATAATCTTTTTTTAAAATTACAAAAAAAAGTCATCACTGTTATTATTAGGGCACTGTGACTTTTAACATAACAGGCAGAAAATTATTCTTGACATAATAATTGAAACCCCTTAATACAATTACGTAAATTTCATTCAAAAGGTTCTGATGAAAAATTCACATCTAAATTTGTGCTATTTTTTTATAGCATGGCGGGGAAGGAGTGAAATGAGATTTTAAAGTGCGTATGGCGAAAATAATAGGCGCAGAGAAAAGAGGCGGAGAGAGTTCTGGATTATGGGTAGCAATTAGAAATAATTACCACGTAATTACGGGTCCAGTCTGCCAGGTATTGCACGGAAGCTGTGGGTTCAGAATTGGGGTTAAGGGGTACACGGGCAGCAACTAGAAAGAGGGAGAAAACCAACGCTACGGAGAAAAAATGTTCCGATATATTTAGCAAGATTTTTTTTTTTTCCTTTTAATTTTATTTCATGAAAACTCAATCCTTTGTTAATCGAGGTTGACCATAAAAACAGCTCAAATACGTATTTATTTTTTATTTTTAGAAAGCGCGTCGTATAGGCCCAATGTATAAAAGCTTTGCGCATTACAAATGCTACGCAAGCGAACAGAATGTTTTGAATCGTTTGCCATGTTTGATCGTTAGGTTCTCTCCGTAAATAGATTCTATTCCCATGATGAATTTACCCCCTCTATAAAGTTAGTAAAACATACATTTTCATTTATTTGATTTTGTTTGTTTATTGTTCTAAGTTCCGTATAAAAAAAAGTATTAAAAAAAATTCCGTTACAAAATCTAAACTATGATGCTAATGTGTATAAGTCATTTGAATATGTATAGCAAACATCGTATATGTCGTATGTTTATGTAAAACTCACGTAGCTTGAATGTTGTAGAAATTATTTTAAAGTTTAAATTTTAATAAGTTTGAAACAACTAATAGATTATTTAAATCCAGACTGTTTAAGAACACCAAATTTGCATATATATCCACTTAGATCATATGTCAGTATCACCTAGCCGGGTTTATCTTCACATTGAGGTCAGAGCTCTCATGGTTTTCCACTCTTACTCTGAATAAATTCGGATAGATTTATCTACATTACACGTTTTTCATCCATAAGTTATTTCCGCGAGTATGAGCATAAAAATAACCATTGTGATTATATAAACGTATCATTTGACATTTTAATTTTTAAAAAGTGGTATTAATAATAATACACTGTATTGTATTATTATTAATAATAATAATATCATCATAATTATATTATTATAGCTGACTAGTGAAACAATTACATAATTTAATGTGTCAAGAAATATTATTTAACAAATAATTTAAAAATAGCTAAAATACTCTACAATTTAATGGAATGCAAAGTTAATCAAGACAAAACATTTAAAACTCATTTGACACTATCCTCTCCCCTTTGATGAATTGTTTTCTTTTTTTTAAAAAATCTTAAATTTTCCTTAATAAATGTGATTAGATCAAAAAGCTTCACAAAGTTCCCCTATATACATAACATAAATCTAAAGTAGATAGTAAGCATTGTCATACGTTTCATATCTAACTTAAAAGGAATAATTTATAAATGTAATGCACATTATATTTTTTTTCATACAAAAGCTTTATTATTTTTCTACTACTCCCTTTTCACTATTTCCACAAGGAAATAATTTGGAACACTAATTACAAAGTTTTTTTTAGAAAATGGAAACCTGCACACAATAGAAAATGGAATTAAATATGTACGAGTGTGTGTCTGTGTGTGTGTGTTTCGTATTAATTACGACGCAGAGATGGTGGGGTTCCCTCATTTCAGAATTAGTTTTTGTCGCTTGTCGTACGCTCCAACGCACCTAATATACATGCTACACACGAATACATTGTGTCGTAAATAGTGTGTGCACGTGGTGTGTGTGGTGGTGAGTATAATTATGTGTAATGTGGGAAGCCAACAGTATGCTACGGAAATTTTAGTTTTGTGGGGAAACGCAAAATCAGAGGCAGCCATTTGAAACGGGGAACATCCCCCGCCCTCCCCCAACCCTCACCTCTAATAACCACCTAACCTAAGCACCCCTTTACCTCGCTCCAACAAATAAATTCACTTTTCCTCTAAACGAAGGGCTGTTAGTGCATTGGGTACTGTAGGCTTATCAAAGTTAATTTAAATGGTGATAGCCCCTTCAATGGTGGACGGAAGGACACAACAACAATGACAACGGTTCATATAAATATGTGCCCCATTTGACATTATGACATTATTTCAAAGCTATAGTCATAATTGTACTCCAGCAATGTGGAGCTGATTAACATTATAGGAGGGCTCAAAATGATCACCTTCGGTATGAATGCAAGCCTACAGTCGTTGTGTCGTAGAATGCTTCACTATCAAGGGTAGATGAACAAGACGTGCCTCAGTCTCATCTTGTCTGGTTTGTTAATGATAGATATTCTGGGTTCAAAATCTCGGACGAGTGCATTGAGTTGTTTATTTTTTACACTCACTCTATACGGCAATGTGGGTACACTTCTTAATATATTATATCTTCCTCGTAACTATCTTCGTGATTTAGATATGTGGATAGACTGGACAGGTAGTTAAACGTGTAACACGAGTTGGGTAGAGCATTATTTATTTTACACAATAGATATTACTCAAAAATTCGAAATTACAACTTGATAGGGAAATCAGATTCGGTATGTTTGGGCTTTATCTCAAATGATTTCAACTACTTATTTAAAAAATGTATAGTACAGTAAAAATTAATCTAATAATAAATTTAAAAATAAAACTCAAAATACACAATACTAAAATGACTCAACGTTTTTAAATATACACCAAAGATATCACAAAACATATTATTAATTAATTCTTTAGATAAATAATAGCCATAAATATATAAAATCATGCTTTAACTGTATTTACTGATTATAATTAAAATTATTAGCTTATATTTCAAATTAATCTCTTAAACAATAAAAGTAAAAAATCAGGCATAACATTAATTGTATTAAAAATTAAATATATTTCTTCATGCTACATTTAAAAATAAATGTCTATCTCCTTCTCACAGCAAAAAATACTAAATGAAACGTTTTGAAAATTACAAAAAATAATAAACTTTATGTAATAAAAGCTATAATATTCCAAAACAATTTAATCTGATGATGGATAAAAATATTGTAAAAAGTTTGGTGTAAATATTAATAGAATATTATAATTTTGTGATGTTATAGTTAAGATTTAGCTTTCCTCATCCATCCATGGTTATGTTAGTAACAGGTCAAAGCCGCGATTGATCATAAAGTAGTAAACAAGAGCTGTTTCACAAAACTATCTTTATATATTTACAAATAATTATTTAAATCTAATATTTATATAAGATAACGCTAATTATTATCTCTCTCTTTAATTGTGTATATAAGGGCTTAACTTAGTTGATCCAAGGTATTCTTATATATATATATATATATATATATATATATATATATATATATATATATATATATAATACATACTAGAATTATAATATTGTTCTTAATTTTACTACTTGTATAACGTATTATTATTATTAATGTTACTGAGGAATATAATTTAGTTAATAAAGATTCATTAAAAATTTAATTTAAGCTCTATCAAAGGATTCAAATTCTCCACACAAGCTTGAAACTAAGATCGTAGTGACTTAGTTTTTCCCCAGCCCGTATATAGGACAGCGCACCCGATAGCTAGTATTGTTGAGGGAGGCCACATTTAGCCAAATAGATTAAGAATTTCCCCAAGAGAGAAGGAACGGGATTAGTGGCCGCTATATTAAAATATGTAGTTGGGGAAGGGAGGGGTGTTTATGAATGGGACGATCGCAATTTTTTTCCGCGAGGAAGAATATAATGATTGTTTTGTTTTTTGGATGTCGTAATAAAAAAGGTATAGGCTATTTATACTTATTTTGTCTCTTTTTTTCCTTATTACATCTATGGACCAAATATTCAACACAATAGTTAACGCAACTATTCACGAATATCAAGCTTAATTTCCACCTAAAACCTAAAATATTTGTTTCTTTCCTTGAAATTTAACCCATATAAAGGGTTTTGGGATTCTTTTCATATTAAGAAATACAAATTTCTTTTTGACATTTGAATTAGATTTCCAGATATATAATATTTTAAAGAGCTTAATAAGTAACCAAAGTAATCACCCACATCGGTGAGCAGTCTATTTAAACGTCAAGCTTACTTAGTCTGGTCTGTCTATGACCAAGGTCAGGATTCTTATTCCGTCAGTGTACTGAGGGTTGTATTAACTGAATGGTATTCCACTCTCCTTCCATACCAATTCGGATCCATTTCCTTTAAATTCTAAGCTTTCTTGACATTACCCGATTTATGTTATTAAATGTAGGTTACCTGGATGGGTAGTTCAACGTGGCGTGAATATATTATAAAGTATATATAGAGTTTTTGAATAATTAAGTAGACAAACACTCTCATTGTAAGTCACATGGTCTAACGAGGGGGTCTGTAACCTTACGTGTGTGTGGTGGGTGTATGTGTGAGGTGTGTTTATTTAAATATATATACACTCTGAAAGTGTATATATATCTTACAAACAACAACATAGTTCACATTAGTCAATATTGACAACCACATACTACACTTTCAGTGTATGAATACACTATTATCTAGTGGGATGAACTTATATGACTAATCAAAAATCTAGTAAATATTTTGTCTTGTATTCGCGTGGAAAGTCATAAGTTCTGTGGCTTTCCCATTTCAATGATTCTGTCACTTTTAATATATTTCATATAAACACTCTAATATTGATCTAGTATCAAAGTTGATCATTTTGTATTAGTATAATAAAATCTTAATATACTATCCCATATCAGTAGCTATTAAACTTTTATTCATGCTTAACAAACGGGTGGGCCGATTCTAGTTGGAAACTCCAAGTATACTAACCATCCACCATTCCAAATAGTTCGTCCTACCACATTTCACCGGATGTTCATCGCACTTGTCTCTTAGTTTCAGTATTTCCCTGTTGGGGCGCATGTCACGCCCGTTAGAACCCGTGTATAGCAAAACAAGATGTCACAACTCGAACTCGTACCACAAGGTCAAAACTTTTGGGTAGTAGCCCCCAAAGGGAGTTGGAGAGGTCGCTAGAGGTCAACTTATCACTTTTAGCATCATACTACTTTTTTTTGTGGGTGTTCGTTTTATATTTATGCCTCCCCCTTATAAATTCTTTTTAACTTTCTTTTTAGATAGTTTCCTCCTATAAATATGTTTACCAGCTATTTTATTTATAGCTTCCCCCTCTTCTTATTTTACACCCCATCACATTTTTCTACGTGCCCAGGCTATATAAATCTTAAGGGAGTAAAGATATAGTATAATTCAGAGAAAATGTACCCATATCTGCATGAAGAGAGAGAAAGAAACCATTTAGAAACAAACAACTCTCGGTTCACTCAGCTCATCCCTAAAATATTAAAGAGTCAAAAAATCACAAAAAAACTGTTGTTATTTCTATAAAATTATATACATTTATAAATTTATAGGGTATAGGTTGAGGAAGTTATAATTTAGAGAGAATGTACCTGAATTTCCGTAGAGAGAGTGGAATTTTTTTAGAAAATTATGCTCTAGTTACACCCATCCTAGATTCAAATTCTAGCAATTAAGTAAATTTGTAATAATGACGCCAAATACTAAGTGACCACAGAAAAGATTGAAGATTTGTATTTAATGGCCATTCTAATTTTCTATCTGATATATGGTGACACATTGACGGTTAAATTTAAAGCGCTCACTCATCTGCCTGACCTGAAGGTGTTTCAATCTGAAAGTGTGCTTTACGTGGGAGGAGATTCCCTATAATCTCATAAAGTAGATACACCTCTCCCTAAAAAACACCAGGCCCATAAACTCACCTGTTGGCGAACTCCAATAATTCCAACGTGCCAAACATACTATACGTTCCCAATAAATAATTAATGGAAATGCAGAGAGAAATACCCTTTTTTTTCCCCTGTTGAAATTTTTTAAGAAAAGCTGAATAATTAATCCTGGTCTCGAAGTGAATAAAAAACCTAGAAAAACTGCATAAACCTTTGGAGAGCTGTGAGAATAAATGTTTAAAAACAGGTAAGATAAATATAGTTTCCAGAGAGAGTGATATGTATAACCCATTCACGATAAGTTACACTTTCATTTTGACATATCTGAAAGAAGATAAATCAAACAATACTCATGAAATCACATTATATTTGGTAGTCATCATTTTAAAATATGAATCTATTCAAAAACCTATATGAAGATAGACGTAAGAAAGTGTAATATAAATATTTTTCAAAGATTAAACCTATAATAAATATACTATTCATTATAAACAGCTAGAGTTGAGATAAACAAGCAAAGGGTATTTTTTATTAATCAATGTTTTTAAACTATTTTATAATTTTAATACATAGTTAATTATATTTACATACTTGTGATCCAACGTTTTAAACCTTTCATCGTTGCAATTTTAGGTTAACATAAATTGGAAAGTCATGACACAAAAATGCCAAACCATGGCACCAGAAATAATCTTTCGAGCATTATCCGGTGTTGAAAGATGATGATGATGAATAACTTTTCAATCTTTCTAAACATTTAACAATGAATAAAATGTATCTCTAAAATCTATAACGGTCTTTGAACCAACAAATTTTAGTTGAAACCCAGATTATAGTTTTCATACTATTTGTATTATATATTAGTACCACCCATTCGGATTGTACCATATTACTAATTAATTACAATAATGAGTTATGGACGAGGAAGGTTGCATTTAGAGAAACTGTATTAATTTTGCATGTAGAGAGCGAGAGAGGACAGGGATTCTAACCCCGATCCATCTGTCATCGGCAGTCTAGTATATTGTAAATGTAACACCTTAAACCCTGCAGCCTTTAAAGCAGCTCTCTCTGTATCGGTTATGAAGTCAAATTATCTCGTTACAATACGGCAACACACAATGTTTACCACTGAGCCGTCGAGGCTGTTTGTCTTTAGTTTGAAATAACTGGCAATACCACAAGTACATGTACATCATAAACTCTACCTTAAATTAATAAGTAGTGTACGACCTTGATTACGGGATGTATATCTCAGTGGTAAAAGTATAATTATGATAAGTCAAAGGTCCTGATCTAAATTCCTATGTATAGCTATCATTTATCAACATATATATTTGAAATTTGATTTTTTTCCATGTAAAAAGAATGTAATTTTCTTTAATTTATAATAATGCAAATATTACGGAGTTTCTGTATTATCTAGAATATGAACTAGGAGCATAATAATTCCCACTTTTAAGTTGACTGCTAGTCATAATCTAAACAAAAATATTTTTAAGTATTATTATACTTAACTAAAACAAATTAAACCAATTATCACTTGGATGAGTTCAGCTGTAATTTAAATCTGGAGTTACTTTTCCCTAATAGTTATGGAGTACATAGGGTTTTGCAGTTTTGCTTATCCTAGAATAAATTTAAGATAAGCCACAAAAGATCCGACATCTTGGCTCAGTCGGTAGCGTTTCTGCCTACCTAACTTGGGGTCTGGGTTCGATTCTTGGCACGGCTCGAAATATTTATCATTGGTGATATGTGGTTTTACCCTTTCACATGATAAATTAATTGCTGGAACTGGATATTGTGCCTGTCTTAGTCTTAAATTATATTATAAGACATATGAACTAAGACATGCCTAGCAAGCCAGTAGTGGAAAATATAGCTCAAGTAGAAAAGAAGAGTTTAATTTTCTTCCCATCATAGTATAAACAGTTTTTAAATATCTGCTATGAGCATAGTGGCATTATATGAGAGACTTTTAAATGAAGATAAAAAAATTGTTATTAAATTCCAGGACACCCATTGACAGTTACTCAATAATTGTTGAGGGTGAATAAAGTTAAACTTTTTTTTGTTCTGAAGAATATTCTATCTATGTTGATAAAAAGACACCCCATCTTACTACCCGTTCGGGTTATATGCACTTGATTAATGTGTAATGGTAGGGTGAATGTGAGATTAAATTGAGGACCTACAGTTTAACGTGGGATCCGAACCACGGTAGGGACCTGGCATTCCACACATTCACAAGTTGGATTAATACACGTCTTGTCAGAGGTGAAGGAAGGGCTTGGAAATCAGATAAATCTGTTCTGGGACCAAGGATTGAACCCTGGACCTCCAGTACAGAAGTCTGACACCTTATCCCTAGACCGTTCGTGAGATGAACGTTAATATTATCTTGTCTGGGTTTCTTATGATAAAGTTTGGGGCTTGAATCCCAGTAAGGTGTATTTCAGATGTATTTTTCTTAGTGTTTTCAAACACTCGACGCAAATTCAGTAGAGTTAAGCTAATTGAGAACTTAGTATTCTAATAAGGTAGGAATGAAAAAGTTCGTATAGCCAAGATGGGTAAAAAGAAATTATGCAAAAACTTCCGTAACAAACAAGATATTGAAGATTAATTTTCAAGAAATAAATCTTTTAGAGATGGGATTAACCCATTACAGTGGTTGCGTGGTCCAAGGAGTTACTATGGGGAGATCGGGATTTGAACCCTTGTTGGGTGTAATGAGGGTGTTTTACTATAAATAGTTTTACTCTGTTCCTCCAGGCAAATGGGGGTACGTCTAATCTTTCTTTTTTATATCAATGGTTTTACTCTCTACCTCCAGGCAAATGGGAGTACGCTTACTAATTCCTACCTAGTAGGTGTAAATATGAGAATAGTCTGAACTTGTAGTAGTGTGGTGCATAGTAAAAACAAGCAAGTAAAAAATCAGTTTATGAGGGGGAAAAAAAAATCTTCAGCGCAGTCGGTAAAAGCACTCTTCTAGACCAGGGAGCTAAGTATTTGGTAAAGAATCATCAACTTGGAAATAAAACTTGAAACCACACCGGTCTTATCAGCGCCATTTAACATCTGGTAACCCTAGCATGGAGAAAATGTTCGTCTCCTTGTGTGATATACACCGCTATAAAGTTACATTCCTTCTTACGTAACCCAGGCTAACACGCAATCGCTAAGCGGGTGCAAGGTAAATTTATGATACAATAAATTGTGAGATGACTCATTAGTGATATGAAAACCCTACCCTGAACATTTATTCTTCTTTACGTCAGTGATATAAATTAATTAATCACTTTCTTGCGCAGAGAAGCTGCTGTTAAATTTTATCGCCATAAGAATATTTTAATTGGGCATTGCACCCGTTCGGGCTTTATGCATAAAATGGTTACGTAAATGGAATAGGGATTAGGAAAATTATATCTTAGATTAAATGTACCCTCATTTAGTAGGAGGGAGTAGGGTAGGCCATTTAGTGAATAAATGTCATCGGTACACTCAACCGGGATTTGAACTTCTATCTCCACATTTGTAGCAATCCATTCTGAAAGGAGGGTGACATGTTTATACTAGACTACCACCGATGTGGGTTTCACCTTCCTCATAACAAGAAATTTGGTTAGAGAAAATAGATATATTGAAATAGCTCAGTAATAGTACTTTACCTATGACGTACTTAATTAATCAACCTTCCTGTCAGCGCTTAGCTAAGTAGATGTTTCTTTAATAGCCAGATGAATTTTAGTGCGTGTAATATTCTATACCATTCTCAATCCTCATTTTCAACACTTTAGCACGCCTTTATATCCAAAATAATTTTTAAAATATCTTAAAGGGAACCAAAACAAAAAAAAAAATAACCTCACTATAGTCAATCGCTAATAACCCTTATACTAAACGAATCAATATACAATAAGTGTTTATAGAAGTATAGTTAATGTTATCCAACTTGATTGTTCTAGCAACAAACATTATACCGAAATGTTTGCTATGTTAGCAAAGCGCAATGATGTAAAGTAATTATATAAAATGAGGAGGTAAATAAATACATCATAATATGATTGGATAGAGAATGAAAAATTACTAGTTATACAAAGTAACATCAATGCGTCCGTTCAGCGATTAGCTCATAGTTCCAGAGCCTTAGTAAAAGTTTATACAACTACACTACTAATACTGACAAATCCCATAATTTTCACAGATAATAATTGATAATCATCCTCTATAATCATTTCGAAAGGATTTGGCTTCCTATTCATAAAATTGAAAACCTTTAAATCTGTATCTAATTAGTAGTGGTACTAGTTGTTTGTAGTACAATCAGAATCACTAATTCCAACTGATTCAAAATTTTCTTGACAATTTTTAACCCAACAACGGTTTAGATTAAATTTAGCTTAAACTAAAGTTTGTTCCAAGTTTAGAAATTAAAAAAATATATATAGTAAGTATTATTTAAATAATACGACCCTTTTATAAATTATTTAAGAGGCCTATTTAAAAAATCAATAGAGAACTGGCCAAAACATATTTGAAATTAAAAAGTGCCAGTTAAATTATGAAATTAATATGGCACCGATTTTTAATTAAAAGCGTTGTGAAACGTTAAACCCTTTACGTGTATATTACAAAAACCTAAAGTTAAAGATTTTGATTGCTATTAAAAATATATTCTCAAAAATGTATGATTTAATGTTGAAAATAAAATACTAAATACCCTAGTAACCATTCTAATTCTTGATTAAATTAATAATGCATTATTTGATTTAGATCGATAAATATTTTTTAAATTTAAGTATAGTTTGGCTCTTAAATTTATTTTAATTATTCAATATTTTATAAAAAAAAGTATTTTTGGGTAATATTTTATTTTATTTTCAACTCTTCCAACTATATTAAAACATACTTTCTTCATAAATAATAGTATGTTTTTGCATATTTAACAGAAGCTCTAGCTAGTTCTGATTAATATTAATTAGTTTTATTAAACTTAAAGTTGATTATAAAATTTCAAATTTATTATTTAGTTAATGATGGATATAAAACCATTTAAGTACAACTCAAGCGGTGTATAACCATCAAACTATATACCAAATTCACTTTAATTGCTTTATATTCTATAAATACATTTCCTTGGATCAATTAATACAAACGTGTTTTTTTTTAAACAAACCTTCACAACTACTGTGCTATGCTATTGAAGACACGAACATACGCACTGACAAACAGAACAGACAATAGGTACACCCCCTAAAACAGTAAGGTGCCATACACAGCCTCAACATGGTGTTCCAACAACCCAGGTGACAAAGTTAAACAAAGGCAACACAGTAAGCCAATCAGATTAGAGAATTCCTGCCAACTCAGATCATACAGAATGCTTCATTTTGAAATGTGGGAGAATATCTCGTTCAGCAAAACAAACATCTCGGCAACCAAAGATTAAATATATGTGAGGTGGTATGCTATCATAACGAACAAACTTTGAGATAAATTGAGCTATTTTTCTGTTGAGATACAAATTTAGTCTTTACATAGGGCAAGCGTGTGTATAAAATAGAAGTAGTTTGGTTCACGACTTAAGTTACTTGTAGACCGCAAGATTTTACAGACAGATTTATTTAAAAACAATTTTAAAAAAAATTGGAATATAGTTTTAGTTTTTATTTTATGAGCTAGACTGATGTGTGCTATATTTTGTCGACACACCCCAAAGTTGGAAAGTAGGTACGCGCTAAACTTAAAAATAAAATAATTGTTGGGTAGATAATTATTTACTCAAATAAAAACTTCCCCAATTTTGGAATTAATGTGTGCTAGGGCTAAGTGGGCGGTCTTGGGTTACAAAATAGAGTCTAAAAAGATTAATTAAAAAAAATTTGCCCACTTGTCCACTTGACCACCGCCAAAAATAAGTTGGAAAGCGTAGGTGGTCCAAGAATCATAGATTCACATTTGTCACCATCTACGGAGAGTTTGGTGTTTGAATCTCACCTGGGTGCTCTGGGGAAGGTTTCCCTCCAGAACTTTCCACTATGGTTTTAACTTTTTCTCCTTCTACCTAAAGGGGGAGAGGGAAGTTAAGTTTATGATAACGAATAAAAAATGTAAAAAAAAAGCGATTTAAATTGCATGTAGAAAACTTCCCCTAATAACACCGTCCAAAATTCCAACCCCAACCTCCCTGCTAACTGGAACTCCATTGCGAGCCTGACGCCATCACATGACCATCAATGAGTGTCTATTTTTTTTTATTATCTCCGCTTCTTACTACTGTGAAAGTTATACGCATATAATATGAAATTACTTTAGTCGTCTAACGCTGAGGAAGGAAAAAGTTTAGTGGTAAGGATGGTGGAAAGAAAGGAGTAATTTTTTTTTAAGATATCAACCACCCTCAGTAGAAACGACTAGGATTCAAACCCTGATCTCCCCATTTTCCACTGGCCAGTCCAACTAGAGATAACTCTTCAGTGTCCTACTATCCGTTAAAGCTGTAGACACATGCACTTATTTCAGTAAGGTTATATGGAAGGGAGTGCTACATTAATAGGAACTGTACCCTAATTTGCGTGAACGGAGATTGATAAACCATTTAGTAAAAAAACTCCATGAATACACCTGACGTTGTTCCGAACCCTAATATTACCCTCATTGTCAGTTAGGTATGTTGTTCGACCACCAAAGCAGGTACATATAATATTGATTAAATCTTATCTGCGTTTATATTAATATGCCATTTATTTTAACATATTATTGTGTGTGTGTGTGTTATGTAAAACATTGGCTTATTAAATGAGTTTTTTTTTTATTGAATATGTTGGTACGAATTGCTCCACCAATAGTTACACATTGAAATGAAGCAACCTGTCGATCAAAAGAACACGAATGAAACGTCTGTATCCCAACAACAATTAACACGTGTGAGACAAACAACACCAAACAGCAAAGTGGGTGAGACACAAAAGTTGCTGACAACATAAAAAAAAAAATCTCATCCCAAATTTGAAAAGAGTGAAAATAACTCAATGAGCCTCATAACGGCGTTTCAAGATACTGATTATTTAATATTTTTAAAATAATTTTATTTAAATTATATGAAAATAAATATGAATTTGTAAAAATACTAAACTTCTCAGAGAGGCTTTTAAATTGAATACATTATTTTTTTAAATAGTTAATATTGTTGGTGATAGAATTTTAAATGGTAATAGAACTAGTTAGATTCAAATTTAAATAAATCAAAATGGTTTAATTTTTCCTACGACTAAATAATGCATGGGGATAGTAGTAGTAATAATAATAATAATAATAATAATAATAATAATAATAATAAATACACAGAAATGAAATAGAAATAGTTAACTTAATAAGATGTGAATAAAATTTTAAATAGTACATAATTGGTAGGCTAAAACATTTGTATTCATAATTATTTAAGAAAATTTATTAATTGATTCACTCGATTCAAATTTGGGCACTTCAGTAAAATATCAAAACTTAGGAAACAAAAGTGATGATTCTAACATTCCTAAAATGTACAAATAAAATTAATAAACTCAGCAAAACATATTTTTTTTATATAAAAGATAAAACCAAATCAACAGATTTACGGCACAAATATTGGGAACCTCCATCTATAACAGGATAAAAAGAAATAAAAGACACGAAAAACGAAAGGGGGAAGAAAAAAAAAAGTTTACCCAACAAACGAACGTCCAAACAAAAAAAAAAAAAAACTGTAAAAATTAAAAACCTACCACAAAATCATTTGTGAAGTTTGTATGATATTTTTGGGTTGAAAAATGTTTAGGAAGCAGCTGACGCAGATTCACCGCCTCGAGTGATGAAAGTAGTAGAAGTAGTAGTAGTAGTAGTGCAAGAAGGGGGAGGAGCCTATTTTGCGAGGCGAGTGAAGTTCACACACTCTGCAACATAGACAAAACAATACATTCACTGAATTTTTTCTCTCTCTTTCTTTCTTTTTTCTTTGAAAAGATGACACGAAGTGAAATCTGTTTGATTCCTCCAAACCCAAAAATGATGTATACACCCCTTCTCTCGTTTCCATGACGTGCCCTAGTTTAGAGGGAACCCTATTGGACGGTAAAGAGACCACGCTCATCAGGAACTAAGTTTATTATGGTTATAGAAACTTATCTGAGAGTAATTAAAAATGCAGCAAAATAAAATATAATATGTTAACTAACTGGTCCATTTGAATCTTCACCGGCAGTGTCAACTTTTGAGAGTTGTAGCAGAAATGTCAAACTCATACATGGCACATGTTCATTTAGATCTTCGGACCCTATGGTTAGCTGCAACACACTCCGGATTTTAGGTAGTTGAAATACAATAAAATAAGTATAATAATACTAGGCTTAGCCACATGAATAATGTAGCGTACTATAATCCAAAAATGTCGGGCTCAAATTCCAGTGGGGTGCAATTAAGGAAGTTATTTTAATACACGCTTAGCTGTAAAGTCTATTCCTGTATATTAAATTGTGATACCTTTTTACTGCCAATAATTTTCCAATGTAATTATTATTATTAATTATTATTATTGCTACACATATTTACATGAACCGTTCGAACTATCCACATACACAAATTAATGCGTTATAGATGAAGAAGGTGTAATTAAAAGGAAGTATACCAGCATTTGCGTTAATAGAGATAACATAATAATTTATTAAAAACACCCTAACCTTTCATCACCAGCTGTACTGTATAATTTTAGTAATTAAAAAGTATTTAATTAACAATTTAAATGTATACTTTTGTTTTAGATAATTTAGATAAAGTAGTCTTATATTTAATGAACCTCTGTCAAACTAGTGTTTCAATAAATAGGATACAAATATTTAAAAATACACAATTATAAAGTGTAAATTCATCCAAGTACTAGAGGAGTGAACATTTTATAAAATTAATATAAATATGGACACAACATTGTTTATTTAAGATATTTAAACTATTACTTTGTATAATTTTATATAAAGGAATGAAATATAATAATAGATATCTGTTACTATTTTCAAACAAACATAGTTTTTTTAGTTGATCCTCCATTAAAAATTAACTTAAATTTGTTTGTTTCTGGGTTCATATTTAAATATTTAATGGTGTAAATAAAAAATAAGCCAGTCTAAAAAAAATTGTGGTATAGTTAAAGCACCATACCCATTAATAACCCCTAAGTAGTGTTCACTGAACCTTGCTAAGAGCCAATTAGTCACGTGTTCCATCCCGGCTGATACCTTTGGTATTTTTCCGAATGGGAATTATCCTGAAGGTCACCAGGGTTTGGTTAGTTAATCTTAAGTTAAGTTTAAGTGCTACCAGTGGTTCCACACTCTCGTATTCACCATCACATCACATTGGGATATGGAAATATGTCCGCGTAAAAGGGTTACGATCAGTACATTCGGTTGTCCCTTGGGCAACGTTCGTTAGTATTGGATAATTTTTGGTACAAATTGATTTAACCCAGACGCGCAATATTATTATTATATTATTATTATATACTATACCATGATTGTGTTTTTAGAAACATATATATTAGAAAGCAATCTTAAATTTAGCATAAATAAAAATATGTAAACTACGTTTACAGTAAGTTAACCGGAAAAATTATAATTTAACCAATTACGATGGACTATACTAAATACTAATGGTGTGCGAAGCTTCGAAAAGTCGAAGTCAAAGTCGAGGGTCAAATCTCCTTCGGCTTCGTTTTCGACATCTACAATAACTTTCGCATATTCGAAAAATTTCGAAGGAAGGATAAAACTTCGATATATTATCAAACTATTTATTTTATCTTAATAAATATTACATTTTTAATATTTGATAATTTTAAAAGTTACTACACAGAATTTTAACACTGACTAGTAATTTAACTAACACAACGTAAGCATGGATCAAAAACAGGTAATTAAATATTAATATACTATAATCACTATCGCCAACATAATTTGTAAAAAGTAAAAATACCTATGGTCACTGGAAATGAAGCAGATAAAGTGCTTTAGTTGTGCTACTCATCCAGCTAGCGTCTAATGTTTGTCCCTAATATTCTATCTCTTTGAATTATCTATGACAAATTTACAAGTGCATTTTGACACAGAAGTTTCTCATAGCTTCTTTGTGTTTTCTTTACTATTCAAAATGACTGATACGGAAAGTAGGAAACGAGAACTGAATTTAATTTATAATTATTATCAGAGAAATGCAGATAAAAAGACATGCATTTTAAAGTTTGCAAAATAATATTACAATTTCCACGATTTAAGTAAAGATTAAAACTTAATAAATAATAAAATAGCCAAAGCTATAATTTATGCTATTTAGTGAGGACTACCCCATCTATATATCATATTCTGAAAATTGTAAAATGACACCTGGACACGGCAATCGAACCCAAATTGAGTCAAAGGTTCCAGGTTCGATTCCCGTGTCTAGGTGTCATTTTTCAATTTTCAGAATAAAACTTAATTGATAAGTTACTAAGCTTATCAGTAAGCCTGTGTGCATTAGTTATTAATATAGTCTTTAGGTAAAAAATAAGAAAATTTTCCTGACCCTTGTTAGTGGCGTTAAGTGACAACAACAAAAACCTAGGTAGCTTGTACTTCGACTTTTCTTCGCAAGTTTCAAGGTTCGCTTCGACTTCACTTCACAACCAAAAAGTGGCCTTCGCACACCCCTACTAAATACTTCCAACATTTGAGCTAAAGTAGCTATAATACTTTTTCTAATTTGAAAATCACGTTGAAAATTACATTTGTCGGGATATACACATCAGTTGTCAAAAGGTGCAGAGATATTTTAAAGAGCTTTCAACAACAATTTAGTTTTTGTTTATAAGCAAACACACAAAACCACTGTATTGGCTGAATTCATCAATAGAATAACACACTCCAATCTAGACTATAAAACTCAATCAACACGGGACAATACGCATTGATAAACTAGAGCTATGTACAAATGGGGAAGGGAGACATGTATATGTGTGTGTGTGTGTGTGTGTGACCTTGCAATGCAAACACGTGACACCTCATTTCCACCCTAAATGTGGCAGATTTATACATAATTCAACTAAGCGACATAAATGGCTTTTTGTTACTAATGTACTAACCAATATTTTCATGAATTATTGTCAGTAAGAACGACTTAATGGTGCCACTTACATAACGGTATTGCTTACAAGAAAGGAAAGGCATTATAGAAGCTCTAAAACCACTAAAACTATTGTCAATTGTAATAAAATTTAAATTAGGGAGACTTTTAAAATTATCTTTATTTATTTGTGGACGGAGCTATCATATTAATTGTCGGCTTCCCACACCCCCCGATTCATATTTTAATGAACGTGTAAGTTCTAATTTACAATCCAAAGTGAAGTGAAAATATTAAAATTTAGAAAAATCATTATGGATAGATAATTAAATAAGTGTAATGGGACCTATTTAATTACTGTACAGTAGTACTGAAGCATCACATTTATAAACGATCTTGAAAAGTATGTTAATTTAGTTAGAATCAAATTCTAATTCTTGAGATTTAGAGGCAGACGGCCTCTTGAATCGTCTCATTTTAGCAGACACGAATGGTTCTATGACCTCACTAAAGTTAACTGTCGACTCACACACTCACAACATAAACACAGACAGACGACTAATTGAAACACTGTGCTACCGACGTTCCATGTAGACGGTGAACGATTTCCCTTATGCCCAACATAATTTCACTACGAAGAAGAAAGATCTTTTCGCATCCATTTTGGCATAACCAATTTTTTAAAGTAGTGACAAATTATTTTTTAAATGAAATAATGTTTAATAATGTCTGCGAGGTTACTCAGAACCTCGATAGCAATCACCTTAACCCTTTATTAGTAACACCTTATTTTACAATAAGTGGGTGAATGGGATTCAAGGGAAAACACATACAAATGTCCTACAATTTTATAGGTATGTTATGTTTAGCTATGTAAACACCTTTTTAGCCATATTAGAGATTGTTGGGCTCTCAAAGGTCATCATGACTTTTAAATGTTTTTTTTTTAATTTGAGGTATTTTATCACTTCCAAAAATGACCGATTATATAAGCACACAATTTATAAACTAACTTAAATATAAAACAGACAAAGCACCCATCCCCCTAGCCGTCAGTGCATCAATGTAAAAGTGTAAAAACCACATTTTACCAATTATATATTTTTTGAACATGCCGGAAATCGAACGAGGATCCTTCAGCTCGGTAGATAATACAAGTTGCTGAATGAGCTAAGGTTTCAGACTAAATGCTATTACTTTTGATAAAACTGCTTTTTAATAATTTGTTAAGCTTCTTTTAAATTGGCGTAATTATTAATAATGAAGCTGCATTGGTGGCTGCATCGTTCAAGGCGTCACTCTCACAAAAGAATGGACTGCCGATGATTGGGTAGATTGAGGTTTGATCCTGGTCGGGTGTACTGTGGGTGGTTTTTCCAAATTTATTTTTCTACTCTCCCCCGAGCAAATGTGTGTATACTATATCCTTTATCAACCTTTCCTTAACACATTCACGTAATTAGTACATAGGCGTATAACCCGAATGAGTAGTAGTGTGCTATGCTAAAAAAATGAACACGTTATAAAGATTTTTGAAGATATTCTTATGAGTTATTTAATAATAATAATAATAATCCTTATTTGGGAGAGTGCACTGTGTGGGTATTCAAAACATCAAGGTTCACAAGTTTAACCGCCATTTTGTATCACCTTCTCATCCATTTCCGCAGGAGTATTTCAGTACGTTTCCTTTAACTTAATCCCCATCATCCCATTCCCTTAAATTAACTGGTTTCAGCACTTTGGTATCCACCAGTGGCACCAAAGTGCTGACCATCCGACGCTAGCCATGGTGCTTGGTCAAGTTTTGCAATATACCTGGTGTACGAAACCCTACAGACTGATTTATACACCGAGACACAGTTAATTGATTTAATACCTGCATTCGTCCGGTCGAGTTAATGTCCAATGGGGCCTACTTCATTTTCATTCTGCGTGCCGCCTACACCTGCACGGGGTAAAGGGTCGTGTAGGAGATGGGGGTGGAAAAGGCTTCCCCGAACCACCAACCCCCTTCCCTGCTCCTCCTCTCTTTTTCACCCACTCTAACACCCTTTGAAAAATGTATGCGAGTTTTCATTAGTATGTGTTCAATTAGTAACGAATGGGAAAGAGAGAGACGGGGAGATGAGGGGGGAAAAGGTGGTACACGTGAGGGATTGTCCCACCAGGGACAAAGTTTAGAGTATATGGAGGTAACAAAAAGATCAAATATACATTTTGTTTACAGGGATAAGTGTAAGCCAGTCTCAGTAACTGAATGGTGAGAAAAGTTGACTGCAGGTGTAGGTGGCCATGACTTAATTCCATGCGACTTACCAAGATAATGTGTTAGTGAATTTAGGGTTTTTGCATGCTGCGCTAGGTTATATAAATTTATAAACTGTGTTCGGACTTAGTATAAGATGTTATTTAATATGCTCACCTGCTTTTATTATAATTTATTAAAAATAATATTTTTGACTTTTTTCAAGAGACCCTAGGGAAATTGTGTTTTATTAGTATCGCTGTTTATGCCTGTAGTCACTAATAGTGATTTTGTATTTATTAGAGACCAGGACGTTTTATTAAGGATATTTTAATCACTTACTGGTTTTTAGGGCAATACTCTGTCACAATATGTATTTGAAGGTCATGAACGTATTAATTAGTTTTGAAGTGTTTCGAATTTGGTTTCTCATACCATTTGGTGGGACTTTTTATTTTCGAGTGCTGATTTTTGGAAATGTTTAGTGGGTATAGATCGGTTATTTTTCATGTTAGCTTTGTAATGCTATCCAGGCCATGCAAGATTGACTTTCTATCATATGATATATTGCTTGAAGTTTTTGTGTGGCACTTATTAACATTTAAAAATGTGTTACCTGTAAATACTGTAATCTTTCTGGGAGGATATTTTATTACTAATTTAGAATAATTTAAAAAAAGAAGACTTAGGTCTCTTTTTTACTCGTAAACAAGGCTTGGAAGTAATCTTACGCCAAGTATTTTAAAACCCTGAAATATAGAGTGAATTACCGTTTAGAGAATATAGTGTTTCCAAAAGGAGGCTAAGGGCCAGTTTCATAGTCAAATTTAGTACGCCTCAAGTGAGGCGCTACACTAAATACAAGACGACACCTACCTAAACCAGAATGGAATGGGCCGTTCTCGCATAGGAAACTGGCCCATTCCATTCTGGTTTAGGTAGGTGTCGTCTTGTATTTAGTGTAGCGCCTCACTTGAGGCGTACTAAATTTGACTATGAAACTGGCCCTTAGTCCTCAAGTGGCAGTTTGACATATAATTTGTGGAAATATATGCTGTATAATTGTAAGAAACTGTAAAGATATCTGAACCTTATATTTTAAATCTGAGACCTGAACATTTTATCTATGACTAGTACATTTTGTCATCTTAAGACATTAGTTTTGACATAGCATTTTAAAACAGGGATCCTAATACAGAGCTATAAGATATTTTAGTTTAATAAAATATAGGAGTGTTATTACTACTAATGACATAAATCCGTCAACAGTTAAATGAGATTGTAGTGAATGCAACCTTATGAGAACAATATTCTCTGTTTAATTCCTTTTATTACTTGGAGACTTCAGTTGAAACAATTTTCTTTATTAATTCAATATTTAAATGTTTTGTACCGTATTAAATATAAATTGGTAAATTTTAATATCTAATGTTATTCACATAGCTTGTACTTAAAAAATGAAAAATAAGATTAAATAATACGAAGGTATGGCATATGTAGGAATTTTTTTTTTATGAAACTAAAATAATTTTAACCATCTTTAAATTGATTTGTGCCTTTTTTTAGTGTTTTACCTTAATGCCTATGCCATTTGTGTGGTCTTTAATAGCTACCTCTCTATCAATGAAGTAAGTATTAAATTATCACTTCAAGAGAGAGGTGCGGGAGTTCTTGGTATAATGTTTAATATACGTATTCAGCAAGAAATGAAGTTGAAGGCCAGAGGTCCTAGGAAAGGGAAGATCGTCGAATGTATGGCGGATGAAATCTATTCGGGGTTTTTCCTGTCAATATGGTATGGGACAGTGACACCCACAACATACTCATATATCCATAACAATTATTTTAAATATTCAACAACTAATGACGTATTGCAATTCAAGTTGTGTGTATGCATTCATGTATGTATGTATGTATGTATGTATGTATGTATGTATGTATGTATGTATGTATGTATGTATGTATGTATGTATGTATGTATGCATTTATGTATGTATGTATGTATGCATTTATGTATGTATGTATGTATGCATTTACTTATGTATGTATGCATGCATGTATATATATATATGTGTTTATGTATGTATGTATGTATGTATGCATTTATGTATGTATGTATGTATGTATGTATGTATGTATGCATTTACTTATGTATGTATGCATGCATGTATATATATATATGTGTTTATGTATGTATGTATGTATGTATGCATTTATGTATGTATGTATGTATGCATTTATGTATGTATGTATGTATGCATTTATGTATGTATGTATGTATGTATGTATGCATGCATTTATGTATGTATGTATGTATGTATGTATGTATGCATTTACTTATATATGTATGCATGCATGTATTATATATATATATGTGTTTATGTATGTATGTATGTATGCATTTATGTATGTATGTATGTATGCATTTATGTATGTATGTATGTATGTATGTATGTATGTATGTATGTATGCATGCATTTATGTATGTATGTATGTATGTATGTATGTATGTATGCATTTACTTATGTATGTATGCATGCATGTATATATATATATGTGTTTATGTATGTATGTATGTATGTATGTATGTATGCATTTATGTATGTATGTATGTATGTATGTATGTATGTATGTATGTATGTATGTATGTATGTATGTGTGTATGTATGTACGCTTAAGTTCAGTCAAAGGTCAGATAATCGGAGTTCATAAAAATGAACATTTAAAAATAAAATAATAAACCTCTTCACAAAGTTTTAAGACACGTTCCACAATGTGGCGTTTAGTAACGTTACCATGAACTATTTTGCCATGAGAAACTAAACCTATATTTTTCGGTTTCTGTTCACAATATTCACTTTTAGCACACATTTTTCTCTTTTATTTTGGTAACATTAAGAAAAAAGTTTAAATTTCATACAATTAGAACAAATGGTGCATCAGTTCATTATAGTTTGTAATGAGCAAACTATTTGTGGGTTTAATATAACTTATAGTCTACCAATCATTTATAAAATATGTACTGCAGCTTATATTTAGGTAATTTTGTGGTATTAACACTGACTATATTTATATCAACCAAAGAAACGTCCTTTAAAGAATTTCTGTTGGATTAAAATTTCCCAGAGCTAGTGGATGGTTACAAAGGACATCTAATCCATTTTCTTCTATTTGTCGAGAAGAATGATTTATTCAAAATTGCACTTCACACTATGTATAATAAAACGTAAAAAAAACCACACACACACACACACAGGCCAGATACAAAGTCATCTCCTCTCGATTAATAATTAATTCAGTACAAACGCTCCATGCGCAGTATTATCTAGCCAGTACTTTAGTTACTTTGACCTTTTGCTCATTCAACCAGATGAGTACATTCAAATGCTAATTAAACATTCAACAAAGCATGAATGGAACATCAAACGGGCGTTCCGCTTAAAAGAGCTGCAGAAATGAGTAAGGAATATATTGGTGGGTCTCATTTTTTTTCTGTTGTGCTTCAAACAGTAGTTATGATAGTAATCTCTTTATAGGATACTATAAACTAGAATATAAGATATATCTTACTTTAAGTCCACGAGTGGTGGTAGCTGACAGATAGTATAATCTATCAGATGTAATCTCAGGTATGCACTCACCAAATCATATGATCT
Source organism: Timema cristinae (assembly GCA_039000515.1). Taxonomy (NCBI): domain Eukaryota; kingdom Metazoa; phylum Arthropoda; class Insecta; order Phasmatodea; family Timematidae; genus Timema; species Timema cristinae. The sequence continues at coordinate 45,374,625 of JBCFYV010000935.1, read as the reverse complement.
GCAAGACCATATTTAGTTGAGCTTTCACTAATAGAAATAAAAACTCTCTGCAAACTATTCCTTTTAATTTTTTTAACCTATTTTTATATCATTTAAATGTTAACTTAAAAAAATAACTGTTTTAAAAAAATTTTTTTTGTAGAAGTGGCGTATAATTTTTTAATACAAAGTACTTTACAAACGAAAGCTTTAAAATGTTACCTGATCAAAAATTTCAGATGGTGACTGGATTAACTTAGTGTGGCTTATGATGTAATACAAACAGTTTTCAGCTGTGTTCAGGTGCAGGTGTTTGAAAAAAAAAAAGTTTAATTTAGAAAATAATATTTTGTATGGCTTTTTCTCTAAGTTATAAAAAAATCTATTTATTTTAGTGGTCAATTATAAGAAGATACAAGTGTGAATGTAATAATTGTAATGTATATACTCATGCACTCTTATGATATTCTTTTTTAATAGATTCTATAATGATTATGACAGAATTATATACCTCAGTGCTAGCTCTAAATTTCCCGTGTTTTATTTTTAACATAAATAAAAATAAAAATTATTTATTTAAAAAATACACTTACCATTAATTACTTTCCGTTTGTTTACTGTGGAATCTTTACTAAATAATGATTATTAAGTTCTTTAATTTTATAGTATATACTCTTCATTGTTAATTAGTTATTAAACTTGTTTTATTGTAGACCCTAATCTATTGTTCACAGATAAAGTGTTTATTTATGTTGTAGCAAATGTGCCCTTTTATTTTTCAGTGCTAGTTTGTTTTGGGTATTATCTGTTAGCTTGCACTTAAATTATAGTAAATGGAAGGTAGATATAATAATTTGTTTAGGGGTATTTAACATTTACTTTAAGAACACTAACACACGACACACAAATAAACATAATTATAGAATGACTACGTCACTCAGTTAAAAACGTTTAGTTCATCACTGTGAAGAGGCAAGCTTCAATTTTAATAAAATAATTATTTTTCTAACGTAACAGGAATAAAACCTAGATTTCTTATCTTAGTATACAAATGAGCTAAGGTGTCAAACCATTATACGTTGGTTTATTCACGTGTTACATTCTAGAATTGTCTTTAAAAAAATCATCATTTAATAGTATTTGACCAAATTAAACTAAACTAAAATACTAGCTATAAACTCACATTCATAAATCTACAAATATATTTTCTGGCCAAAGATTATTTTAGAAATTCCTCATTTTATCAGAAGGCACGATATTGACAAGCCATTCTAAGCACACTAAATATTTCTAAATTAAATTATAAATAAATTAAAATGCGGCTTTTTAATTGATTTGTATTTCTTGACGGCTGAAAGTCTAATATAATTCTGAGGTTACTTCTTCTACTTTCCCAAATTGGCACTGTATTGAACTATGGATACAACTATGTTGATTAATATGACCTCAGTGGGAATTAGACTCAATTCTCGGCGTTGGTATGGGTGATGCCATCACAACACATACATAATTTGCAAATGGACCAAACTTCTGAACGTCTCTACAAGTGATTTGTGAGAAAAGCTGAGTGCTTTGCAAAGGGCACTTCCCGAGGGTTGTCCATAAGAATGTATTATTTGTGTATAGTATATTCTGTTACCTACAGTATATAATTTGGATTATGGTTACAAGGGTTTATTGTTTAACTTAACAGTTTTTTTTAAACCTCATTTAATATTTATGGTAACAAAACTTTAAAATATGTTTACTATTAACTAATCAATTCTCTACAACTATATTGCACCTTTAATAATCTTTGAATAATTTATTATACGTAAAACGTTGTTTTGGCTTTGTTTTCTAAATACACCGTGTCACTAATAAAATCCCTTAATTCACATTATTTTCAAAAATATTATTTATGAACCAAATATCCCAGATAAAATGTTTAGCTCATGTATGAATGGACGCAGATATGAGATTGAAGAACTAACGTTGCATAAACTATGCGAGTCTTCTCATTAAACATATTATGTTATGCATGTTTTGTTGATTATTTGCCTTAATTATTCGTGATTACATTTTAAATCATAAATTCAACTCATGCGAATCTGTTTTATCAAATTACGGTCATATACACACAGTTTTCACGCATTATAATTCATTTGAATTGTTTTAAATTTGATTTAATTAAAGCCATTTGAACAAATAGAAGATGAAAAATATAAAATTAATTAAAATGAGCTACAATCAAATTATTAATAGTATATTATAACGTAATGCATGTGATTAAAACATCAAACATGAAGCACGATGCAAGAAACTGCTACATGTATTCTAAATACATTTTACCTTTCAGATATTATAATATATATTTATACATTTTATAGTTGTTTACGAATATATGTATATTAATTTAATAAAGTGGTATTTTAGGTACTGAGTAAAATTCAAGTTAATAAAATGCAATAATTATGTATCTAACAAGAAGTTCGATTTAATGTAACTATATTGGCCAAATGGTTAGCTACATATAGTTGGAAAAATTATGTAAATAATATTATATCAAAGAATTTTTAAATGTTAATTTAAGCCTACTTTTTGCTGTCCATATACAGGTATAAAGGACTAAAGATAAATAATTGCTTGGTTGAATAGCTAATTCTCAATATTTTCCACTCGCTAACTGACAAGCTATGTATTGGTCAAATGCTGGAGCCAATGTTTTTCAAACTATATCTTTGTTTAGTATTATGAAGTGGCTGTGTGAATAGTAATTGTTAGTAATGCAGCCAAGATTATAAACCATCACTACACTAATTCCGAAATAAATCAACTTAACTTGCTCTGCTATGAGGCTGTTGGGAAGAAAAACTATATATCTACACGTATGGTTTCAATGTATGTAAAGGAAGAGTGAATCATTCTCTAATTAGTTTAATTTAAAATTTAAGGGTCTTAGTATAAGTATTGATGAAAATAGAATATTTTATCTCGCATTTTATTATTTATTTATTGCATATATAATATAGTATGTAATATTTGAAATCAAACATTAATGAACATTATGTTAGGTAAGACCATTCGAATAATGTATATATTATTAATAATATCGGGTATCCTTAAAAAGTGGTATACTTAAGTGACATGTTGTTACTAAACTCATGAAAATAAATAAGTGGACAACTAGCTCATGATGGGTGAACCTTTCAAAACATAATAAAAAAATTAAATTATATTAGAAATTTAAATTCTTAGGATCACATAAATATTCTAATATGGACTGAAAATAAAACATTATGAATTTCGTGAATTATATTTAATAAATATTCAATGTTTGCGAATTATTATAGGATTAAGAGAAATAACTTTAAAACAAAATTAAATGACAGCATTTCAATTATTTTTATGCCCACTTCAGTGACCAAATGGTCTAAGGCATCACTCTTGTGTTAGACTGGCCTGCTGAAGATGGGGAGATCGGGTTAGAAATACCAGTCGGGCTTACTTAGGTTGGTTGGATCTTTAATAGTTTTCCACTCTCTTTCCACGCATATGCGGGCATATTACCTCTAAATGTTTCCTCCTCATCCCTACGCCATTAGAGTAATTACTATCATATATGTAAATAACCTTAACAGATGGAACAATTTGGTGAGATTATTACTATAATATACCATACAACTATTTTTGTGTGGATCACGAACTTTACGTGGTATTGTCTAAATGAGAAATGGTTTTCACTTGATCTGTATATTTTATTTGCTGCATCGCTTTGACTAATAATAACCGGTCGAATATTTATCTTCAGAAATAGGCCTACAGTAGATATCCTAAAACAAAGCATGTAGAGAAAAAAATAGATGTATCTGTATATAAGCAACATATTTTAATAAGCTTTCATATTTTAATTACGAAAACAAAGAATCCAATTAATTATTAGTTCATATAATTTCGTAGTAAACAGAAAATGACGAAACGATTACTGTAAATTAACATTTAATTTTCTAAGTGCAAATTCATATAAGATATGTATGTAATAATATATCTTTCAATAATATAAATAATAAATATAGCTAGTCTGATGGTTTTTGTCAATAGTATTGTCAGTACGATTCAATAAAAACCGTCCGATCACAAAAGTAATACTCTTGAATTGCTAGCAATATAAATGACGGAAGTGATCCTATATAATTCGTTTGTGAAAAGCCTTATCTCCTTGCTTCTGTGATTAGTAGCGAGACTAAAAACTCAAGTTTATAGACCCTGGTTCACATTTTGAACCGTACTGATAAATTATTATTATTATTATATTAGCACCGCGTCTTACTACCCATCCGGGCTATACGCACTTACGCTAATGTGTAATGGTAGGGCGATTGTGAGATGAAATGGAGGACCTACAGTTTAACGTGGAATCCGAACCACGGTGGAGGCCTGGCATTCCCCACATTCACAAGATGTATTGTCAGAGGTGAAGGAAGGGTTTGGTAATCAGATAAATCTTTGCCGGGACCGAGGATTGAACCCCGGCCGCCAGCATAGAAGTCTGACACCTTACCCCTAGACCACCAGGTCACCCGTACTGATAAAGATAGTTACTATTTTTAATAATACTCATTTTATTATAACGTCAGTAAATATTTAGTAGCCTCGGTGTGCAGTATTAGTTAGCTTACTGCCTTATGTTAACTTATTATAGTACATTAATAAGCCACTTCAGTGCCCGAACGGTCTAAGGCGTCACTATCATATTACATTGGCCTGCTGATGACTGGAATATCAGGGCTGGAATATTAGTTGGGTCTAACCAGGGTGGTTTTTCTAAATGGCTTTCTACTCTCCTTCCACGCAAATTTACGTATATTCTCTCTAAAATGGTTCCATCGTCTTCTAACCCTTAATAAAGTAATTATCATACTTGTGTGTAAACCGAACTGGTATTAAGAGTGGTAAATGAATAAATATTATAATAGCTATATCTAATCTGTTTATTTAGAAAGTACACGTTAAAAACATTCCCCTCCCCCTTTAACCTAATAAAAAAATTATTTGTTAAATGAAAAACTTCCACTCATCTATTTTATAATTTATTCTTCAAAAGTATATTAAATGTTTAATGAAAGTAGATACAATTTAATATAAGAGTCCTCTCTCTGTCTTTTAACCAGAAAAACATTCACTATTGCATTCCGCATGTACACAATATAGAGGCTTATCTACCAATAGACAGACGGACATACAAACACATAGACAGACAGACAGACAGACATGTAATTTGCCTGACACTCTTCACATGCACGTGTCGTATAAACAGGACAACTTTGTACAGGGGGCCCTGATGAGGTTTCGAGAGGTATTCAAATCAAAGCACGCACTCACACCGACATGTGCGCGTGACGTACTGATAACAGAGTGTGTGTGTATCTCTCATCTGTCACATAAAACAACTGAGTAACGTGACACTTGTTTACTGATTAGAATAAAGCCCATTGTGTATTTATTTCCGTGACGTGCTTGCCGATATTTCAATCAACTAAGTATAGAGAGAACATTCATTTAAATGTATTTGCTATATTTTGATATTTTAACCAAACAAGTATATTAATAAAATATAACCTCAATGATTTGGACCGAACTTTTTTTTCATGAATTTACTGATTTTTGTAAGTTACCGTCTGTGAATGAACTAATTTTATTGAAAAGTTACTGCTCATTTAACTTTCAATTACGATTAACTAATGTTTTGTTATTTATGGGATAAAAGTTAACATTTACGCGAAGCAAATAAAACATCAAAGTATATATTAAATGAACAAACCACTGACCGATTAAATAGGTCTATTAGGAACAATTCCTAGCAGACAAACACAAATTACCTTCACCATCCCCTTCTCCCGATCCATCATTGATCGTCAAAAATAAACAATCTAATTGTGTAATAGAAAACGCTATTAAGTAACAATCATGCGGAACCCCCACAGTGACCATTAGTGCTTAACAATCAACCCTCTCCTCGCCTCTTCATCAAAAACTTTCTCCTTCCACACATCCCTTGTCGATGATTTCCATAGGCTTATAATGAAGATAAGGGCACTGCCCTGACCTCAAACCCCTGGCACTGAGGATTGGACTCTCGTGACTCGATTAATTCTCAACGTCATTACTGGACAAGGAAATATAACACTAAGGTCGCTTTTTACAATGTCCTGCTAAAGTTCTCTTAGCTTAATTGCTTGTAAAGTTTAACCATCGGTTAAACTTCGGTTTTGGTTAACAACTATATTGGTTAATGTACTCGTTAAGTTACAAAGAGTTGCGTATTTGTTTTTAATGATTTATGGTATTTAACTATGTATAGCAAGGCTTATAAAGTGGTTTAGAAAGAAGTGATGTCTGGTAGTATCATTAGAGGGTTTCCGAACACCTCAATTATGTATTTGCAGTTATGTGATATTTAACATGCTTTTATTTTGTCATTAATATGTCATCAAACGAATGGAAAAATAATAAAAAAAACTATCGAAATTCAAGTTTTATAAAAGTATTTTAAAATGAGAAGAAAGAACAAAAACCTGCAATTTAGCAAACTTAAGAAGACTCATGGAATATATATAGAAATCAAAAGAGTTCAGTTTCACTTCTGTTTTATTCGTAAGAATAGACCAAAGTAATACAAACTAAATTGTTATTTATACATTTAAAACTATGTATGTGGAGTTTACAATTAACTAGAAAATATTACTTTGGATCAAAATTTACGTTTTCCAGTAGAAATAGTGACAAAAACAAACACCGTTAAACTCTAAAACAATATAGAAACAAATAACCAAAGCTATTATTTAGGTTTCTAGTGATTACTCCATCTAGATACCATATTCTGAAAATCTAAAAATGAGACCTGGACACGGGAATCGAACCCGGGACCTTTGGCTTAGTACACCAATGCTCTAACCACTGAGCTATTCAGGAGCCGACGATTTTCTCACGTCCATCATAGACTCTGCCTTAAATTATGAGTGAATAATGACCCTGGGCACGGGAAGATTCCTGGATAGCTCAGTGGTAGAGCATTGGCGTACTAGGCCAAAGGTATCGGGTTCGATTTCCGTATTCAGGTGTCATTTTTCAATTTTAAGAATATGCTATCTAAAACAATATTGCTTGCATAATATTTAATATGTTGGAATATATGGTGCTAATTATAGTATGCTACATGTTGTAAATTTTGTTTGGAATATTTGAGATTTAAATAATTAATCATAGAATAGCCCAAAGAATCAGAAGAGTAAAATCTAGAAAATTTCATCAGCATTGATCTAGAGATAACTGTGAATAACGGGACTTGTTAATATAAAAGTTTTGCTGTTATCGCTAAAGGTTTATCCCTATAGAATACAATGAGAATCCTTTTAAAACTGGACTTAAAGATGGTTTAGGCTATAGCTCTTTTAATATATAGAGAGAAAACAGTTAATATAATTCGCTTTCTCTCTACAAAACCTGATAAACAATTATGATTGACTTGTATAGCATAGCTTTTCACAAATTTATTGAAAGTTTTTATTACTTAACACTTAATATCATTTTAAAATAAAAATACATTTACTTATAATGAGTAGAAGTATTTAGTGTAGAGCCCGGATTGTATCCATGATCGGTTTGTAAGTGTAGATAAAGCTATATTATAAAAATGAAGGGGGTGGTTGTATTTTTCATCTCTGCTCAGTATATCCTTAAAGATATCTAGACAAACGTAGGCCTAACTAGTACAAAGCTTCACTTTCAATCTGGTGCGCCGGGTTACAAAGTACATCAATATTATATTTATTATTGTGGTAACACTATCATTTGCCAAGAAGCGTGCTAATGTTTGTATTTATTCAGTGTTACCCTTAATATCTACTGTAGATGGAATTAAATTAATTCAATAAATCGTTTTTAAATTGAAGCTTTTTGATACAAACTCATTACTGAGGCACGAAGTACTTTACATAACTGCTCAAGTAACTTTGTTGCTTCTATGGTTTTATTGTTCGCCTATTGAAGCAAGAATACTAGGTTGGATTTCAGGTGAAGCTATAAAGTAATCATTAGTGAAATTACAGTTTAGCTCTGAGTATTTTGTATTTATTAGTAATAAGTTAGTAAATAAGACATGTGCTTGCATCACAAATTGATTTTAGAAATATTTTATGCCCCTAGTAAAATAAAACAATTAATTTTCCCCACTTTTAGGTGTTGCCTCCTTAGCACATAAATAAATATGTCATTTTATTTATTTAGTGAGATATGTTTAAATTGATTAATTACTATTACAAAAAATTAAAAAAAAAACCATTTATATACATATCAGCAGGTTGTGAAAACTAGCTGGGATATAAAGAACCCCAAACGCCTGCTGGCGTTAAATACAGCAGCCCACCCGCTAGAGGGTTTAAACAAGTGGTGGACAGTTATGACGTTTATTGAGCAATTTTTAACACCATCAACACAATTTGGTAACTTATCATAATATCTTAAAGGATTGGACTAATGTTTTATTCTCTTTGATGCAAAACAAAGAAAGTCCCCCCTTGGAGAGACATTATTCACTCCACCTTACTTAAGGGAGGACCTTCAGGAAATATCTGATTGCAAATATCAAGTATGCAACAATATTTTAAAATAAACTTTTGATTTGTTTTGTAATAATAATAATAAAACTAACTAAAATCATAAGTTTTATCATTTTAAAATGTTTATTTATGCCAGCCATCTTTTTGAAATAGCTTAGAGTAAAATACATGAGAATAAATCTTATTAATAATAAATTAGTTCGTATTAAGGAGTATGCTATAAAGTTATGTATCCATGAATTAGATTACTATCCTCCACTATCGTTCAACAAAATTGTCTAGGTACTCACCATAGTTACGATAAGATAGAAAAAACATGTGTTTGTACCATTATAAGATAAAACACATCATTCATTTTAAAATACTATGCCGTACGAAATAATTATTTTCCAATAATATGTTGTCTACCATTTTATTTTATATTTAGGTTATGTTATAATAACAAATATGCCTTTTCTCAAATTACAATGGTACATTTTTATTAGTTAATTAATTAATTCATTCATTTTGAGACTGATTTAAGCCTGCATATTCGTTTTTAATCGTTAACCGCTTTATCATAGATTTTCTTATCCATCAGAACTCCAACAGCAATCTTCTAGTAAAGTAAGAAAATATTCTTAAAATGATTTAGATATAAAAAAAAGTCTGGTCTCTATAGACCATCTCTGTGGTCTAGTGGTCAGAATTCCTGGATACAGATACAGAGGTCCCGAGTTCGTTCTCTGGCACGTCCAGATCCTTCTCAGAAGCAGTGGGTTTAGAACGGGGTCATACTCGGCCTCGATTGGACAAATGAGGAGCTACTTGAATAAAGAAATATGGACTCAGGTTTATAAAACTGAGGTTAACCGTCAAGTTTCGTTGAGCTGAAAATGTTGGCCTTATATACACCAGCACAAGTCGTACGTTTGCTCGGTACGGCTTCCTTGCGGGCTAGCTCCATGGAGTATTTTTTTAAATGTCTTGAGAGTTGAAATCAATCTACATCGATGATACAATATTAAAAGTATTTGAAATATTGTCAATATAGTTTAATATGTGCATCCAAGAGAATTAATTGTGAATGAAATGTTAATTTTTATTATTACTATTTGTATTTGAATATTTATTTTTACATTACTCCCAATAAATAAGTATTAGTTGGTAATTGAAATATTTGTCATTTTTTAATAAATCTATTTTTGTGTTTGATTTAATAGAATAAGTTATGTATATTAGTTTAAATGATTTTCACTTTTCTGGTATGTATTAGTATTGGATCCTAATTGGCTACATTTCAAATTAACCCACAATGTGTTTTCTACTTAATATTACTTGATATTAAATTATCAAATAAATTTCTAGAATGATTTTAAAATATATCAATATAGAAATGCTATGAAAAATTTGAAAATTAATTGTTTAAACAAATTCATGTGATTCTAAAAATTGTAATTGGTTTATCTAAGTTATAAAATAGTGTGTGTGTTAAAGGACTTAAGTCCATTTTTATGGAAACACCCCAGGAGACATGAATAAATGAGCAAAACAACATTTTTTTTACCGTAAAAAACATTCAGGACTAGCTTCATTATTTTTCTAAATTAAATATACAAATGTATGGATAAAAGTTAGTCAGAAAATATAATAAAACTTTTTTTTAAATCCGTGTTGGGAAAATATGTTTTTGTGGTAAAAATTTGTTAAATTTGTTTATTTAATTTTTTTCAAATACTAGATTCAAAATACATAGAGACATTCATTCTATGCTTATTATTATATGAGTAGTAGTTTTATAAAACAAAATCCATCCACGTAATATATTTACTAAATTTTTACTATCATTGGACCATTTTATAAAATAAATCATAATGTATAAATTATTAATATAATACTGTTGACAAATATGATTATTCAATATCTTTAAAATATTTATATGTTTCAACTTTCATATCCACATATACACAAATGAATTTAAGAAGGTCCTCTACAATATTTTGTTTTCATGGTTTATTTTCCTTCTTATTATCTATATTTAAATATTAGTTTATTGTATTCATATAATTTGTTATTCACTTCTTCAACTCAACAAGATTGTAAGAGTTGAGATCGATATTGTTATGTTATTTGTGTTAGCATTTTCTTAGTTTGAAAAAATATTATATTGAAAATACATTTTACTGAATTAATTCATATAAATTCTGATATTTTTTCATTTATTAAGTTTTGTTTGGTTTCGTCATCTTTGAATGAAATATCAAGGTATATTATTTGGGTAAAGAAAGAAAAACTATCGATTATTATCGGTAGTTTTTGTGGCTATAATAAATAGTAAGTTTTTGAGGAGCATGCTAGCTGACACCAGAAGAGATAGGATTAGTAATAAAAATGTACGATCAAGAGTTGCGGAGGTACACAGGGTACTTGAAATAGTTGAGAAAGTAAAGATGGGAGGGTATGGACACGTAATGAGAATGGAAGGGGAGAGAATTCCAAGAAAATTAATGGATATGAAGTATGTGTGAAAGAGACCGCAAGGGAGCCTAAGGAAGATATGGGAGGAAAAGAATGCAGAAAATGTGCAAGTGAGAGAAGAAAAGAAAGTGCAGGGGGGGGGGGAAGAATGGGGGAAGGACAGAGAGAGATGAAGGAGTTTTTCTAAATGGACCTGGCCAAAGGTTTAAATCAGTTCATGATGATGAATAAATATAAATTATTTTCAAGGAAGATACTCTGGCGTGATTGATCGGGTGAACTAAGTTCAACGTTATTTTAAGCAAACCTATTAACTCGCGGCCATTTCAATGTAAATAGATTACGATTGTAAACGTGATACTATATGACTTTAGGATTTAAACTATTGGATGAGTTATTGTTAATATTTATATTCCTGTATATATACTGGGGTTTAATAATTTTTTAAATTTGAATTATCTTAATCCGAGATTTCAAATAAAATGTTTTATAAACCAATTGCTAAATGGAACACCTTTGAATTGAGAATTTAGAATATTATTAAATTAAATTTGGGTCTTTGACGTTTTCTTGAAAAATGGCTAGGAAGTGATTCCTACGCCAAGAGTTTTAAAACCCTCAAATATTGGGTGAATTATAGTTTAAGGTACATATAGTGTTTTTTTTAAAGGAGGCCAATTCTTCAAGTTACATTTTAACATATAATTTGTGGTAATTATACTGTATAAAACTCAGAATTTGTAACCTAATATTTTCAATATTAGAGCTGAGAGTTTTAACATTAGTGAGACCTAAACATTTTATCATTCATTAATAAATGTTGCTATCTGAAGACATTAATTTTTGATCTAGGATATTATAGGAGAGCTCCTAGGGTATAACCAGAAGATATTTAATTTTAATAAATTAAATAAATTGTATTACTACTAAAGAAAAAATTCTGTCAACAGTAACAAAAGATTATAGCAAATGCATTCTTATGAGAACAATATATTCTGTTGAATTCCTTTTAATATTTGGAAACGCCAGATAAAACCTTTTTATATTAATCCAAACGTTTTAGTTTTGTTGTACCATAATAAATTTAAATTGGTAGTTTGTATTATTTAATACTAGTATAGATTACATATTAAAAACCATGTCATAAGTAGGAATTTTGAGAGAAGGTTATAAGGACCATTAATGAAAAATAATTGCCTATTTTTTGTTGTATGTTATCTTTTGATTTAGTATTGTACAGCCAAAGGTATGTATATGGTTTACCTAGAGGTCTCAATGAAATGGCTCGTCGTGACGGGTGCACTCGAATTGCCGAATAAAGTGCATCTGTCAGCCGCTGCAAATTAATTGCGAAGCAACCTATAATTCTATTCAAATCGTTACCACAAACCTAGCCTAGCCTAGCCTAACTTAATCTAGTCTAGCTTAACCTAACCTAATTTATCCTAACTTAACCTAACTTAATCTATCCTAAGATAACATAATCTAAATTAATCTATTCTAACCTAATCTAACCTAGCATACCTACGATAACCTGCATTTTCCATTTTGAAGAAAGTCATTAAGAATTTAATTTTTACTCTGCAGTTTGTGTTAGGGTATAACCGAGCTTAGATGAGTTGCTCCGCAGTTTGTGTTAGGGTATTACCGAGCTCAGACGAGTTGCTCCGCAGTTTGTGTTAGTGTATTACCGAGCTCAGATGAGTTTCCCGCAGTTTGTGTTAGGGTATTTCCGAGCTCAGATGAGTTGCCCCGCAGTTTGAGTTAGGGTATTACCGAGCTCAGATGAGTTTCCCCGCAGTTTGTGTTAGGGTATTACCGAGCTCAGATGAGTTGCCCCGCAGTTTGTGTTAGGGTATTACCGAGCTCAGACGAGTTGCTTCGCAGTTTGTGTTAGGGTATTACCGAGCTCAGATGAGTTTCTCCGCAGTTTGTGTTAGGGTATTACCGAGCTCAGATGAGTTGCCCCGCAGTTTGTGTTAGGGTATTACCGAGCTCAGATGAGTTGCCCCGCAGTTTGTGTTAGGGTATTACCGAGCTCAGATGAGTTGCCCCACAGTTTGTGTTAGGGTATTACCGAGCTCAGATGAGTTGCTCCGCAGTTTGTGTTAGGGTATTACCGAGCTCAGATGAGTTGCTCCGCATTTCGTGTCCACCGGTCGTGACACCGTTGGAGCTGGACAAGAATTTTTTTTTCCTAATTATAATGTTTTAAGGTAATGCCCAAATATATATATTATAAGTTTACTTAGCATCGAGAGAGAGCTGGGAGAAGGGTAGTTTTAAAGTTCTCACCATGTTGTGAAAGGCATATACGTTTTTCTTGGAATTAAACAACGAAAGCTCAAAATGTATGGGAATTGTACAGCCTTTGTTGAGTGAACCTTTAACTAGATCATCATATAAGGCATCATTCTTTAGAACTTTCCCCAATAAATGGTTTTGAATATATGTTATGCGTTAACATTAAACCATTGCTGCAACAATCCACATGCATTTACGCTATGTAAAGTATTGATGTTCACCATATGGTTATAGACATATTTTATTTTAGAATATACGTGGGTTTGCTTAAAGAGAATATCATATACAATAGTTGCATTTTTTTATTTAACTCAATAAACAAACATTCATCTTAATAAAACTACATTAATGTTTACTAATAAAAGAATTAATTACTATACTTTTCAAATTAATTACATATTTATTATATTTAATAGTTATATAGTGTGTTTATTATGAGCTTCTTTCAAAGAAATAACTTATACACTTTGAGTAATTAATATCATAGTTCGGTATAGGTATATTCGAAAAATTAAAACACATCTATCATTGATATTCGAGTAAAATAACACTTAATAGTGTTAGTTGAATTAATGAATAAAATACATAATTGTATTTATAAAGAAGAAATATTTCAGAACTAGTAAAAATTTATTAAGAGTATTTAATATTCACTAAAGCATATATATATAAATATATTAAATATAACTTTAAAATCTACCACTTACTTCATAATTTGCATTTTCAGAACAAATTGTATTGCATAGGAAGCCTTAGCTATTAATTATTAGGGGCCCCCATTATTCTATTAATTATAAAATTCAAATTACTATCGTAACAAATAAATAAATTGAATAAAATAACAATTAATTCTGTTAGTCATATAATAAAGATACTTTAGTAAATTATGCATGACTACAAACGTGATTTTTAAATGTTATGAATAATTCAGTGTTTATTTAACGATTATAATTATTAATAGTAACTTATTTAAACAGATTATTAACGAGGGGGCAACTTGTCCTCCCTGTACCCCCGATAGCCACCACCCATGTTGTATTACCATATGAATGCATGAAAGTCGATCTAGTAATAGCTCAGACTTTTTAAATAAGATTATTCCAGTGGGGCTTGTGCTGTTAATAATTCCTTTGTTTTCAAAGAAAACAAAAAATAGTGTTTTTAAATTCATTTTTTAGCAATAAGAATAGTAGATATCAAATTGATTGTAAGCACTAACATAATTGTTTCCGTCTATTCACTGGGGTGTGTGAAAATATATATGTTCTAAAAGGATTCCACTTGGTTTAAATTTATGGTAGGATTATTATAGGCCTTTAATTCTTTTTTTTTCTACTTCTTGTCATGATCGTCCTTGGTCTAAAAAATATATGGTCTCGGGAGTGGATTCACGAACAGTTACTAAAAAACCTTTTCATTCCTTTACACAATGTATCCATTCTTTCAACCTCAAAACAATGTTTTAAAATGGAACGATGAGGTAAAGGGAATAAGGGAAGGAAGGGGAAGAGTTGAAACACACTTTTTTTTAACCCTCTAGATGCATACCATGTTAGAATTACATTACCCTTTCATAGCGACACAATGAAAGGGACAGTAAAATATAGTATGCAGATTTCGGCAGTAATGGCTAATCGCAAAGAAAAGCATTGTAGGAATACGTGGGATTCCCCCACTGTTCCCCTCCACCTCATCCCATCGCCCACGCCCTTTTGTCCCCAATGTTTCGGAGGAACGGGGGGGAAAATTCCGTATAGTTTGGATCTATCAAATGAATATACAGGAATAAAATGAATTCATTGGATGGCCTAGTCATGAATGAGATAATCAAATAAAAGTTGAATTTAAAGCTTATAAAAATCCTTGAATATAAAAATAAATAATAAAATCATCACTTTTCATTACATAAGTTGATTATGCTAAGGGATTAAAATGGTATTAGGTGGTGTGGTGTTCTAGCTTCTTATAGATTTGCTGCTAACAGCGGTCAAACCACTTTTACAGGATGAAAATACCAGTTTTAGGGTTAACTCCTTTCATGGTAAAAAAAACTCTAAAAAATGGAAGCACTCTAATTGTATAAATATGCACCAGGGATGTTCCGAAGTATCTCAAAGCTGAAAATTACAAAAAAAAATATATTTAGACCTTATACCTTAGTGATTTAACAACTATGGTATTGGGCGAATCAAACAGATTAAATAGGTGTCCTGCACGAAATTAGTACGGTATTTATCTCCAAATGCCATTATAGTTTGAATTTAATTGTAAACTTAACCACTTGTGAAATATTTTTACTAATATTAATTTTCATTATGAGAAAAAATTGATATAAATAAACTAATTCTTCACTTTAGCTTATTTCGTAGCCAGACCAAATCAAAAACTAATAAAATAGTAAAAATAATCTATTTCTAAGAATATTAACTAATTATATTTTGGGGACATACAATTCAAGTTTACCAAATAAAGAAGAGTAATACATAATAACGAGACGATTATAATGAGAGGTGGTGAGTAAAAATAAAGTTATTGAATCATCCAACTGCTAAGCAGCCTGCTGTACTATGTAGTTTGATCTTATTTTAGGCTAAGTAGATTCTAGTACCTACAATTACTGTGTATTATACATAGAAAAGAGAATTTAAAAAAATTTAAATATTAATTTTATATTAATTTCAGAGTATCTTAGTATGGACTATTCGCATGTTATTTACATAAAATTATTTAAATGAATTCAAATAATTTATGTATTGTGGTTTTTATGACAAATCTGAAAAATACACAAGGATTTTTGTCACAGGGGATCCCTCTCCTTGTTAATCTTATCTTGACCCAAATAATGACCAAACTTCTAGCGATATTACAACTAATATCTCTCCGACTGGTCTGCTTAAAATCTGAAAGGAATATTGAACTTTCTTGAAAATGACTGAGGCTAGTTTGTAAAGTTTTACGTGTTTTTTTGAGGATAATTTATATTCCTCTACATTATCGCCTCATATATCTCTATACAACTATCCTAGTGTACACATTTATATTTAATTGTTATCTTATAAAAATTGTAGACGAACTTAAAATCCATTTATTAAAGATTTATAAAAGTAATTCAAAGAAATGCATGAGTTATTTTAAAGCATGGCGTGTCAATGTTGCACATTACATATTTTAACTTTGGAAAAATAATAAAACTTGAATGTAATGAAATCGTATCATGCTTATATACAGTAACTAAATTTTGATAGTGGTAACTAAACATTATTTCTTTACAAGATTATATTGTATTTGCACGAACATAGTTTTATAAACGCCAGGCAATCAAACACAAAGAAAATAATAGTACAGAAAACAACATTGAAAGCCAATAAATAAGGAAAACCAGTAAAAACTCTTACGTTTTATGTGTCCTCAAACAACATTATTTTTTTAAGAGCCGTGGGTCTGTTTGGGTTAGTATTTAATACATATAATTTTAATTTATAACTTTATTGAATAAGCTCCATTAACTAATCAGATTTTCCTATATGGGTAAATAGTAGTACGGGATCTGATTAAGCGGGTATACGTTTCAAATTATTCTACTAACAATACGATAACGTTTAACCTTTGTGTCGAAATTATCTCATGAGTCAAATGGGATGTAAATAATTGAATTTAAGGAAATTACCGTTATATTTAAAGATAAATATATAGTTAAGTGATGTTATTAACTCAGTAGTTATTAATTCATTGGTATATTCATATGTAATTATGTTTCAATTCAAATAGGAGTCAGTATTAGCCCTGAAATAATTACAGTATTTGACCTATGTTATTTTAAAGAGATATGACAACATGATAACATTTGATCCAAACATTTTAATCCAAACCAAGTCATTTATGTTATTCTATACATTTAAACCCCAAACCCACCTATTACTTTAGTAATAACACGTAATATATTTAAATCTCCACATAACAATCAATATATGATACATTTATTTCAGGCTGCATATCAAATAGTTTATTTCGCATTCATTAATAGTCCATAATAATTTCGTTTGATTATACATCGGCAAATAAAGTGTGTGTGTGTGTGTTAGATACAATAAAATACTTTATCTTAAACGTGGCTTTGTGCCACACATACAACTATTACACTTTCTTAATCTAGTGTATATTTAAATTTTACAATAGTTTACTTAAGGTACATCTTTTATTGATATTTTTTTCAAAAATTAATGCTTACAAATTCTTACCCAAGTTTTAATTTACTAAGTCTTTGCCCAGTGTGTTAAAATTATTTGTCATTTCCATAAATATTAGTTCGTTTTGATTAATTGGTATGAAATGCAAACTAAGAATTAGTATGAAAGAGTTTATGTAGATTTTCTTACTAGAAAACTATGTTGGTTTTTATAAATTATTTTAAACATATCAACATATTTTGATATTACTTTAGAATTTTATGTTTCCATTATATTTAATATATATATTATATATATATTAGCTTAATAAATGTGGCAACATTATCTTCTCTTGATATTTATCAAACTAGTAAAACTTTAAGCTAATATAATTATTATCTACATATTTATGTCAATACATTTTATATTTAAAAAGTTGTTGTCGAACTTACCAAACAATTAAATTATAACTTTTTCAGGTTGATTACGAAAGTCTGTGCTAAATCTAAAAGGCATTATACAGTGTATGATATTTCCCTCTAGCATGAAATCACGTGACGGAAGCAGAATGATGCATTTCCTCTGGTTCACAGTGTATATAGCATGCATGCATGCATGAATGCAGAGTATGTTCATTAATGCACCCAAACGAGTGAGAAGGGGTAAGGTGTGGCATTTGGTGGGGATAAGGGACTAAATTGAGGGGGAAAGGGATGGGCCTCTAATTTAAAAAAATAAAACGAACCCACTCTCTCCCCAAACACACTCACATCCTTTTCAACAGAGAAAATCCTTTTTACAACGTCCAATCCAGAAGAGAGAGATAGACGATATGTAAGGGACAAAGAGAAAAGTAGAATAGAGCTTGTGAAATGGTCAGCCTTCAGCTATAATTTATTTTCAACATTTATTCACCCACTCCCTCCCTTGTACCACCTCTTGGGTGCTTGAGGGTTGGATGAGTGCTTGCGGAGAAAGGGATTGATTATAGTTTGGAGCGACAGAGTGAGAGTGAGAGATAGTAAGAGCCAAACAAGGGTTCGAAAGAGCATGAGAGTGAGAAAGAGATCCAGCTGTATGATATGTATTGAGGGATTGTTACAATGGTTGAAAACGAAGCCTATTAACCTCATCTCTACCTGAAAAATCCAAGTCCTTTCACGAATCAGAACAAGTACGATCACGTACTTAGCAAAAATTTGTGATTTAAAGCCATAAAGCTTTTAGTGTATTCAAATTTATCTGTAGTGTTTTATTTTTAAACAGGACTATGTTTCATTAAGGTAAATTATTTGCCGTTTAGAGTTAATCCTAAAGCTATGTCATTACTGTTGTTTTTATCACCGAAATTAAAGTTAACTAAATCTAAAGAGGAAGAATTAAAGTAATGATTCCATTAGGTGTAATATAAAAACCTTTTAGGAGATAATTTATACAATGAATGTAGAGTAGAAAACATTTCCAAAGTGTCGGTTGACACTTTTTCTCTAAATGAGAGTAGCATCAATAAAATACGTGTTTTCGATACAAGCACTAACATATCCTCACAAATACAAAATCCTATCTGGTAGCTATAAATAAAGATTTAATCTATTTACCCCCTCCATCCCATTTACAAATCTTATCAATGTAAGGAATAATTTAAACTGACAAAGCTATAGATTGATATATATATATATATATAATATAAATATATATGTATGCTTATATATCTGTTGTCACATATTTTAAGACGGATTCCGGCTAAGGTTTCCCTTTTCTCAGTGATAAATCAACGGTCAAGGCCGGATGTTGTGTCTGTTCTAGATTTAAGTTAAGGCATGTGCTGAAAGTGCACGCTAAATACCTCAAATAAGACCGTCTTAAACTAAGCTACAACATATACATAAGCATACATAGATACATTTATAAATATAAACAAATATATTGAGAGAGACAGAAGGGAGTGAGATTAGAGCTAGATAGGTGTGTGGGTTTTAAAGATTTATTTCTAACTGGATTCAAGGATGTTTTCTTTTTGCATTCTTTCAAAGTAGAGCTACATAGTTGCCTTAATCTATCGCCAACACGCTACACTCCTTCAAAGCAGTGTGAGAAAGAGAGAAATAGGACCCATCTCTTCCTACTGCTAGCCCGATGATTAATTTTATCCCGCATCAACCCTCCTTCTTTGGAGAAAATTTCCTCCTGAAGACGATGGTAGAGTGATTATTATCCAAGGTCCAGATGGTGAAATACCTCACTGACGTGAAGGGCAAAACCACAGGATCCTTGAAAAGCGGGATTACTTAAGGGACAACACTCCACTAAGGTCTGAGGCCAGATAGTGAAGGTAAAAGTTTGCGGGGGAGACGAAAACATGGATGACTAAAAACAGGATGCCTAGGATGGGTGTGTTTAAATCGGCCCCGTCAAAATATAATTTGTGTCATAATTTGATATAGCAAGTATTTATTTAAATAATTAATTGCTTAAAAATTATCTTATTAAGAATCGCATTCTACTACCCATTCAATCAATCAGTTTTAAATTAGGTTAATGTTAAAGTAACGATGATGCTAAAATTTAGTTAAAATATACACTCCTTTGCGTGGTGTAAGAGTGAACAATCATTTATCAAAAAGTAACCTTAGCACACCTGGTTGGGTTTAAAAATTCTCTCAATGTTTACAAACACTACATCAACCCCGTTGATTTGAGTTTTGTTATTTTTATTTTATCACCACGTCTTACTACCTTCTCAGATTATACGTACGCATAGTATGTATTAATTACGCTAGTGTGTTAGGGATGACCAAGGTTGGAATTAGAGAAAGTGTACCCACATTTACGCGGATAAAGTTGTAAAACAATGAGAATAACCAACCTCAGAACACCCGACCAGGGTTGAATCCCGATCTCCCCATTATTTGCAGTTTAGTACAGAGTGGCCCACAGAAAAGTAGTCCACCTCTTATATCCAGCAGGCGCCTCACTCTGAATTGGAGGAAGTCAATCCCCTTCCACCCCGTCTGCCGATCATCTGTCTAGCGAGTCGTGTCATTCTTCATGTCACAATATGGGTGGAAGGGGATTGACCTTCAATTCAGTGTGAGGCGGCTGTTGGATATAGGAGGTGGGATACTTTTCGGTGGGCCACCCACCCTGTCTATTGTGATAGTGAAGAGTTCGAACTTGCAGCCACCGGAGCGTGTTTGAGCTTTTGTACCTTGAAATTCTCTTAGTTTAGCTAAAGATGGCGGATATATATAAAGCTGAATTTGATTATTATTTTACTACTTAATAGAAAAGCAAGGTCATTAGCATTTGGAGCCACAACTTTAGTAGGCCTTACCCTGCCTATTTTACCAAAATGGGCTATAGTCAATATTCGGGCACTAGCAAAATCCAAATTTGACCTGAACCTATTCTTCTACTCGTATACTTAAGAGATTGGTTGATTCCTGAGACTAGACTATAAATATGACCATTTAGGTTTATACAGGGATCAGCCGAATATAGATACAAATTAGATAATTTGAAAATTAAATCATTAATTAGATTTGCACTAACTATTGGCACTATAATAATTCAATAGAAAATGTGTGTAGTATTTTTTTAATAGGAAACGCTTACGTGACTTATGTTATTTACTTATTAGTAGGTAATTTATTTTTAAGATATTTAACTGAGCATCCAGTGAAATTACTAAGCCTTCATAGTTCTAGCTTTAACGTAAAACTAAATATTTTATTAAGTTAAAAAGTATTTAAGGATTTTACATATATACCCAAAATTGTGGACATTTCGAACATTTATGGTTGTAATAAACCTAATGTTCCGGGTTCAATACTCATGTCCATTTGTAGCGGTTTAGCAAATAGTTTAAATAAAATCAAGAGCGTTATTTATTTAATTGTTTTGAGCACTTCCCATACTTAGGATTTAGAATTTTTAAACATTATTTTGTAAAGTGCTTGACTTTTATTCTTTTTTGAACAAACATTTTCACGGCGAAGTTTATCATTCCTATATTTGATTTAGTTTATAATAAGTATAATTCAAAACGTTTATGAAACCAAATAAAATAATTCACGTAGCAAGGAATTACCACAGAAACGGTTATTAATAAATTGATCTAAATCTGGATCCTTACAAATGTATTTATACGCCAAACACAGGAAAAGTTTTTTTAAGAACTGCGTCTTACGAGCCGTCTGGCTTGTACGTTCGTGTACTAATTCCACTTATGGGATTTTAGGGATTATTAAGGTTATATTTATAAACGTATTTACGCATTTGCGTGGAGGGAGCGTAGGAAACTCTTTTGGAAAAAAAAACCTTAATACACCCGACTGAGATTTGTACCCGTCCATTATCCCTAGTCTGGTCTACTGTGAGACCAGCACCATAGACCATGTGGCAACCAAAACTGGTGAAAAGAAAAAGTTGCTTCAGATTTTTTTGCTGTTTTCTTTCCTGTTATTAAGATCTCCCATTATTTTATGTCCATTAACTCCAAACCTCCAAATGGTTGTTGATGGACTAGTTGGTCCTCCTCTGGTAAGATCGTTGAAATATTTAGCATATGTATCGAGCCCAACTAAAAAATAAATGCAAGAACTGAACTCCGAACGAACATACAATTTGAAGTAGCCTAAGCATATCCACACAAAGCGAAGGATTCATCAATCACGTCAGTTGTTAATTGAAAATCACTAATTACATCCATCAAATTTTCATACAAAATTTGTGTATGTTTTGCTATATGTCCCAAAATATAATGCAATAGAAGAGTGAATGACGTAAAATTTCAATTAAATTAAGTTACAGTTCTTACACGCAGGGGCGCACCCAGTGTTTTGAGCCGGGGGTAGCTTTTTACGTAATAATTTTCATAATTGTAACATTATATATTTCAATTACTGTAATATTTGGACATTTTATTTGAAGTAGGGGATAAGAAGGAAAGAGATTTAGCAATTCCCCCTAAAAAGGGGAGTTCCTGTGGTTTCTCCCCCGATTAAAAAAAAAAATTATTTCAAAAACGGAAAATGTTAATATTTAAGCCAATTTGTACCAAAATCGGATCCTCGGCCTACCCTCTGTCACTGTGTATGCCATTGGTAAACAGGTCTGTGTTTAATCATTCCTCTTCACACCTAAGATTTGCAGTTTTAAGGGGTGGGGGCATATATAATCTCAATTGCCCCCTCCCCTCTTTCTGATATAATAGTGTTTACATATTTGCTCTAAAATAATAATTTAAATCTGTACCCACTTCAAAACTTTATGTGCAAAAAGTAAAGACTTGATCCATTTTCTAGAAAATATTACGGTATCATAGGTCCAGTTTTAATTTAAGTACAAATTCCCAGTAAAATTAAAAATCAAAAGAAAAAGTATTCCTTTGAAAAGCCCTAATTACTGCACAAATTTAATCTATTTTATATTAAATATAATTAAACAAAATATAATTGACGGAATACAATGTTAATCATTATATTCTAATATCCTTAATTTTCTGGGGAAGGATCTCCAGCTGGGGGTTTTCAGCCCCCAAAGACCGTCCCCCTTCCCCGTAGGTGCGCCCCTGATAACACGAAAAACAAACATCCCGCACAGTAAAACAAAATTAAACTAGTGCACGTGGCTGTGTTGACTGGCCTCAACGCCGTGTTGCCTGTAATGACGGCCGTGCCCATACTTGCCCTACCCTCGGTATTCCGTAATAAGAGGATCAGGGAAGTTTCGTAACACCCAAAATCATTACTATCCCCTTTAACCCCACTACACACACTCCCAAAATTTCATGAGCGTCCCGAGAGTCTCAGCTTAAAGGCTATCTTCATGGATGATACAGTTGTACCATGTGTGTCGCCGTATTATTATCCTACACGGATTGAAATAATTTATGATCTTCTTTCCCAACATTTTTAGATTTTTTTTAGTACCAACTGTATTCAAATTATAGCTAAGAACTATGTAATCGGTGCTATCATATAATCATATAGTATTGTTAGTTTGTTCCGAGTCCAGCCTTTCAAATAATATTAAATCTCCAATTATTGCCAATGGGTTTCTATCAGTACACTAAGCACAAATTTACTAGCGGGTTGATCAACGGAATATTAATTGAAAGTTAACGTATAGAAAATGAACCCACACTTTTATATGGAAATAATGGATAAATTATCATATGTGGAAAACTTTTCAAAGTGCACTAGAAGCCCAACCTCAAACTACCCGTCATCGACATACCAGTCTATTACAAGCTTGACGAATTAATCCGTGAGACCAAGAGTGCTTCGGGTAGGTGAAAGGTTTATATGTTTACCTTTATATAGGCCTATATATATATATATATATATATATATATACCCTGATTTTGGTTGGAAGAACAGTAGAGAAAATTCAAATATATTTCTTTGTGGCCAACACAAATAACATTTTACTTTGTTATTTGTGTCATTTTATAGATATTGATAATATCTATCAAAAGTGAAAGTTCCAGATAACATGACTTGATGCATAAATATATTAAAATTGTTTTAGTAACTTTAGTAACTAACTTCTACTGTTCTTCCTACCAAAATCATTAGAGAGAGAAAGTGAAATATCACAAGTTTAGGCGTAGTAACATTTCAAAGAAAAGTATCGTCGTATAGTGTTGTCAGGTTAAGCAGAGCCTGTTAAAACTCCACCTGTTATAAAATTATGTCCTCACCCAATTGCTCTCCATTTGAACGATACAAACGAGACAAACTCCCATGGAAATCTTGGTGGACCTATCAGTTGTTCTACTAAGTGATGAGAACTGTTCACAGGTACAGTTTAAACTAACACTGTTTACCCTGGCAACTCTCAACGTTGAACTACTAAGTGATGAGAACTGTTCACAGGTACAGTTTAAACTAACACTGTTTACCCTGGCAACTCTCAACGTTGAACTAAAGAGAATTGACATCTTAATATAGGTTGTAATTATGTTGAACGTAGCATAGAGAAATTGCACATATATTACGTTAGAAAGAGGACGGGATAGCTGATTATAGTTCACAATTGAAAAACCACCCTTGAGTGCGCCCAGCCGAGATTCGAAGTCTAACCTCTTTCCCACCACCAAACCAAACCAAAACGATATTGACGTTTGAGTCCACGTGTCCACCAATGTGGGTCTAAGAGCTTTACTTTGACACAACTTGATCCTTAAAGTTTTTAAAGTGCCCTTTAACTTATTTTATTCATAACTGCTGGTGTACACGTTCTTCACCCGGGAAAACTATAAAGTTGCTTTGTTATTTCTAGTATATAAAATTAGCCACAGGGAATATTAAACGAATATTAAATTATATTAAAATATTAATCCTTTATTGGATTAAAATGTGATACAAAACGCGAAAATAGGCTGACTAATACACAATGTCAAAATAGAGATAAGATCTGAAAATGTTTAAAAGCTTAAACTCTTGAATGTTGGTGATAGTAAAAAAGAAGGGTCACAGCATAAACAATTTGTTGGCAAAGAGTTGTATTTAAATCCAATCAAAAGCATTTTAGATATTTCTAACCACACCTAACCCGTTTAACCTTTTCACTCCATTTACCCTTCCAACCCATTTTGATATTTTTGCCATTTTTACACCTTTTTACTCCCATAACCCTAAAGTAATATCCTGTTTACAACTTTTCCCTTATTGCCCTATTTATCCTTTCTACATCTGCTTAAGATTTATATCAAGTAAACATTTTACCCTTTTTTTCCTTTCTACCCATTTGGTGTCTTTTCAATCCTTTTAAAAATGTTATTTATTTTACTACTTTTAGCCTTTGTATCCTTTTAATGGTTAATTTTGCTCTTTTTACCAATTTTACCCTTTTTATCATCTGTAATTTTTTGACATTTTTACCATACTTGCCCTTTTAGTCTTACTGCCATTTTTGATAAGATTTATTTTATACCATTTTTACAGTTTTTACCTTTTACCCTTTTTTACCTAAGTCCTTTTTATACCCTAGAATCCTTTTACCCATTTTACCCTCTTTAAATTATTTAACCTTGATCTCCATTTATGCTTTTTTACCCCTTTCACCCCTATTGCCGCTTTTTAATCATATATATGTTGTATTTATTTTATCCCTTTTAACCTTTATACCCTTTTTTATTTGTGTGATTCACTTTTTGCCCTTTCCCCCAGTTTCACCCTTTTTCTAAATTAGAGTTACCTTGTACCTTTTTTGATACTTCGCCCTTTTTATACCCTCTTACATTAGTTACCCAGCTTAGCCCCAGGGATATATTTTAGGGTAATTGTGTGGAAAGTTAAAAAAATGGTCTCTGCTAATATTAATATTTTAGTTTTAGCCTATTCTCCATTTTCAAATATTTCTTAACATTTACATGATAAAAAACTCTTAAAAATTTGATGTCACATCATAGGCCTGCCTATCTCATGACAGACGAAATACATAATGCAAAGCGAAAACTCCCTCCCCCTCTTGCCCGCTTTCCCACGCAGCATTGTCCCGCTTTTCAAAAACGACGTCATATGCTCGGAAGTTGCTAAGAATAGCATTTTCACCATCCCCCCTTCCATCTCCTTTTCAAACACCCCTCCCCTTACTACACCCATTTTCCATCACCCCTCACTCCACAACTAGTTCCAGAACATCGTATATCGATTACTCGTCCCCACATCTAGTATAACATGCAGTCGAGAGTGAAGGGGTTTTGGGGGGACGGGAAGGGAGTTTTGGGGATGGGGAGTAATTGAAGGGGGGAAGGTGTAGGGGATCCTTCATATCGATTGTCGATATTTCAGGCCACGTGCGGGAACGTCAAGTCCATCACACCCCTTCCTAAACCCATTCCTATATATATATTTTTTTCTGACTGATTCTCTTCACCCCCTTCACCCCACACCCCTAAACTCTTGGACGCTCACTATTGGTCACTCCGCTATTCATCTTTTCACCCAACTGACCCATGAGTTGCCATAAACAAAATGAGAATTTATATCACCGCCACAATCGTAAACAAAAATATTCCAATATACAATTATTTTTTTTATTCGTGAAAAGTACTTTATTTTTTACCATTTACTGATAGGATACACTTGGCTTAAGAGTCATAGTAAGTGAGCTGAAATCACGAAAGTATGACACACACAAAAAATAAATTGAATTAGTATTTACTGTATTCGAAATTATTTTAGCAAAAATATTTTGTAGAACAATTTTTATAAATACAAAAAATGGAAATTTTAGAATGAAAACTTTTTTTAACTGATGTAATTAATTACAATACTTCAGATCACTGTTGTAATTATGTTACAATTTTACAGTTAATATTTAGCATGCGACACATGAGGAATATTAAAATCTATATAAATTCAAATTAATAAACGTAGACAATTTTCAAATAGTTTTTTCTATCTATGTTTGGGGAATAACATGCATGTATAGTATTAATTTCTAACTTATTGTAGCTACCCGGAGAAATGTTTTATTAGTTAAATGCAGTAAAATCTTATTCGGATGTATAATTGTAAATTAAAATCGATAAAATAATAAATAATTTTAATAAACTCGTATATAAATTCAAATAAAATTTGATAACATGCCAAAAGTGTATTCAACAAATTTTAAATTAGGATTGTTTATTCATAGAATAATTAGACAAACAATTTAAAACTTATCATTATCTGACGCTAGTCTAGACTCATAAAATGTAGGCCTACTTATCTACTAGTTTGTCCCAGAAAAATAAAAATACAATGTACCTATTACGAAATAGAAATGGGACCCAAAATCTACTCAATATGAATGATTATGGAATTATTCATTTGAATTTGAGTTATGAGATGATTAATTAATTTGTCGATTAGTAGTTATTGTTTCTCATAAGATTAAAATAAATAATATAACTCCAATTAAATAGATTAGTAATCCAATTTATTAAATAGTATTTCATGTTGTATTTGCATCATGGTAATCATAATATTGTCGGTGTATACCTGCTAATCTTAAAAAGGGTTGATTAAACCAAACGATTATAAAGGAATCCAGAGTCATGAATGAAACATCATTAGATTGGATGATATTATATGTATATATTAATAATGTATGTGCCATATTTATGTACTTAGTCACGTATGTGACAAAAAAATGTAATTAAAGAAGACGATTTAAAGGCTTAAAAATTCCTGTTCTATAAAAAAAAAATTCAAGTTTTCAGTTCAACTAAAGCTATTGTAGCGAACGCTTTCATAAGCTCTTCTTTGAATAGGAAATACAAAAGAGAAAATATCAAAGATTTTGGAATATGTATGTTTTATCTCCCACACAAAGCATTCATCAAGTCTGCTATGTCATTCTTTGTGTAGGATCCTGGAGCGTAATTCAATATTGATATTCATCAATGTCACCTCCAGACAACTGATTGAGATGAATTGTCTATGGAAGGAAAATATTAACTTGATAAGAAA
The DNA here is from genome assembly GCA_039000515.1 of Timema cristinae. NCBI lineage: Eukaryota > Metazoa > Arthropoda > Insecta > Phasmatodea > Timematidae > Timema > Timema cristinae. The sequence continues at coordinate 45,346,656 of JBCFYV010000935.1, read as the reverse complement.
TCGTTTCAGAACCAAACGACCTGTACTGCTTAGGCATGTGAGTTTTTAATAGAATATTTAGATTGAACTGATTAGAAACACATCAATCATGAAAATAATTAATAACATAATCGGCCTTTAAGTATATGATATTAGCATTGTAATAAAAAATTCTTTAACAAGCCGTAAACTAATAGGAAAATCATGATACAACAGCGGGTAAAACTGTATGAAATATAAATTAAATAAATGTCACCATTCAATAAGATTAAAAAAAAAGTCTCTAGAATTTAATCAGTAGGCCTACATCACGTCACTGATTTCGGCATTGGTTCTAACCTTAGTCGGCTAATCCTTAGTTGGGTGTCCATGTGTGATTCATCAATATGTGCTCCCCATACCTTGTCCCTACTAGTTTGGGTACATTTGATACAAAATAACATTACAATTACTACCCATTACGAAAAATTCATAACGTTGGTAGTTACATCGCTGGTGGCACGACACAAGTAGTCGGTGACGTGCAGATTAGTGTTTGAATCCCTGTCAGGTGTACTGAAGGTGTTTTTTTTTACCTAGATGGTTACCCATTCTTGCACCACGCTATGAGTATACACTTTCTTTAAATTCATCTTTAATCATTCATACAATTTTTTTTAAAGTATGTAGTTGATATTAATTTTTATAATATAAACTATTTTAGAAACACGTCTCTAAAACAATTAGAAATCCTATTATCGGAACTGAGATGAGGATACCATTACTAGGCCTATCCAACCTCTACACACCATTAGAGCCTCATCAAAATTCTACTTATACATACATTCTTGCCGAGTAGTACTCACATTGTTAGATCTTTTCATACACAGGAATGCATCCCTTCTTTAGTTCCTAAATGTATCATTTTCTTTATTTTATATAAAGGAGAAAAGAGGCTGATAACTTAAGATCGTAGAATGGATTGCACAAAAAGGAAAAGGGGGAGGAAGTAAAAGATATACCTACCTTCATTCATTTTCTCAGACCCTTAAAGACGACCCCTCTCCCCCCAGCCTTTATCCAACCTCCACGCATCTTCTGTTCGGAAAACAGGTGCAGGATTTGCCCACAACACACACAGAAATTTGTGTCAGGAAGGGATAAATTTTTTTATAAAAAAAAAAATTAAGAGAGCTTTAGTTAAACCTAAGATAACGTTTGTTTTTGTTTGTTTTTTATTTGTGAATAGGAGTTTTAGCCTAAAAATAAAGAAGAAAATGTTGTAAAACAAAATCGAATGTGTAGTTTTGGAAAGTAATAAAATATTTTTACTCTTGGAACATGTAGAGCTTATTCAAACTAGTTTCATTTTATAGAGTGAATAATATTTCCTTTGCAGCAATAGATAACTAAAACCCGGCACTTAAATCATTCTGAACCACATTTTATAAAGAATGATCTACTTTTAGAACTGCGTATATAATAACTTATTCGATGTATAGAAAATTTAACAAACATATTTGAAACGTAAACCTTAAAAAAGTGTATAGATTTTCTTTCTCCTTGCATGCGCAGCACATCTTAGTACTCCTGCTTGCTACCAAAAAAAACTATAAAAGGGATATATTTTAACGACAGTTAAAAGCCACCCTTGTGGTTGCGTGGTCCTTAGCGCCTAGGTATCAAGATTGCAATACAAATGTGTTTCCACTGATTCAAAGGTCAAGACGCAAACCTAGGCCTAGTGAAAATCATATGATTGTCAGCACGTATTTTGTCGACGCGATTTTCCCCTCCTCTCTCCGTTTTAACACAGGTGCACATCCTTAAAAACTATTATATTAAGCCAGTAAAAAAACTTGAGCTTAAATTGGTATTTAAGAAAATGTTTAATATGAACACAAGGCTATTGAGCTGGAATCTAACTCATGAGTCACCAGTTCATTTCCAAACTATTATCATATGGGTAAATATATAAATTGTGATTTCCCATTTCATCTGAAAGCGAATGTTAACTTATTGCCTCTTAATATTCCTATACTGTATTCCACTGTAATTATATTGGGTTGGTATCAAACATAGTTTGGTCTATTATATACAAACTTTAATACAGTTTAATGCAATTACAATTTCTTAGAATCGTTTTAATTTGTTTATGTCATATACAACCTGAAACAAATAGCTCATTACCTTTTGTTATATAATTTTGGAAGTGATCAAACATTATTTTATTGGGCCTACCTTTGACAAAGTATTGGTTCTTCTTGAGTATAATAGTTTGAACAAAATAGTCCAACCATAAACAGGAATCGTATTTATAAGTTAGTTATAGTGGGATTTCCAACAAAACAAGAACAACACACAATGATGATTTCCACGTAAGGGTCCATTTTAGCAATATCAGGCAATTTTAAACACTTCTTACAATATGTAATTATTTATAAAAACAAAAAGTATAACTGCGAGTGCCGATTTAATTAAATAATGTTTCGTGCAATTAAAATTAAAATAAAGTTAAATTCAAATAAGTAAGTGGAAATGGATTGTCCTTGGAAATTTATTTATTTTGTAATATATATAAATTTATTAAAAACAGGGATAATATATTTTCATGTGATCATTTTTACTATAATTTACACTGAGGTGAATCTTTTCCATGTGTTTGCAACAATTTCGTAATAAACATGAAAATGAAACTCATCTGCGCGGAGTACTTCATTTCACTAATCAAACTGAGACACGCTACGCTATGAACAATGTAAACGGAAGCCATTAAAGACTGCTGCTGGAGGTAAACGTAAATAACATTTTTGTATAAAAAACTTATACCAACAAGAAATAGTAATATTATAATCTACATTAAATTAACATTTACAATTTAACGTGTCATTAAAACATTTTACTTTGTAACTTTTTTCAAAATGCTATTTATGAATGCAGCTTACTTCTTCATAAAGAATCAGATACATCACCATTGTTGAAAACATACTAATTGGTAGTACTGTTAAATGTTAATGAATGTGCGTGATATGAAACAATAAAGAGATTTTGAATGTTTCTAAGCTAATAAATAGACTCAACATTAACAACTCAAAATGGTGACCTGGTGGTCTAGGGGTAAGGTGTCAGACTTCTATGCTGGCGGCCGGGGTTCAATCCTCGGTCCCGGCACAGATTTATCTGATTTCCAAACTCTTCCTTCACCTCGAAACAAGTTATCTTGTGAATGTGGGGAATGCCAAGCCTCCACCGTGGTTCGGATTCCACGTTAAACTGTAGGTCCTTCATTTCATCTCACAATCACCCTACCATTACACATTAGCGTAAGAGCGTATAACCCGAACGGGTAGTAAGACGCGGTGCTAATAATAATAACATAGACTGAGTGTCTGCATTCCTTACAGAAAACCAGGCCAGGCGGCAGATCAAATGTTAATCTTGCTAAGCCAACTAGGCTGACAATTAACTATCGAATCTAGGAAGGTCACGGAGCCCATTTTGAGAGCTACGCAGGTTAGGATGCCAAGTACTAATACTGAGGGGCTACCATTTGAGTCCCAAGGTACCGGAGTTCATGTGCGGGTTGGATCACCTAGAAGTCGATCAAGCTATTGGTTAAGCATTCCTTGCAATACTTCTTTCTGCCACAAGCTTCTAAATAGTCTTTTAAATTCTTTCATATCTTTTAGTAATGTTATCAACCTTACATTTTGTATTAACGCATAGTAGTACAATAAAAACCGTAAAATCCAAGCCAAACATCAATTATGAACATACAGTCATATTTAAAGTCACCACCTCCTATCCTCAGTCGCAACTCATCCTGAAAATTTAGGCCCACGCACACAAAGGGGGAACATTTAGTGACATTCGGTTACATAATAATATTTTTATGTCGATCAAATTATTTTATTGTGCCATTAAATAGTAAAGGAATATTGTAAATTTAAATATAATTCAATAATGTATTATTATTAGCTTCGTGTTTTACTACCCGTTCGGGTTATACGCACTTACGCTAATGTGTAGTGGTAGGGTGATTGTGAGATGAAATGAAGGACCTACAGTTTAGCGTGGAATCCGAACCAGGGTGGTGGCCTGGCATTCCACACATTCACAAGATATCTTGTCAGAGGTGTAGGAAGGGTTTGGAAATCAGATAAATCTGTGCCAAGACCGAGGATTGAACCCCGGCCGCCAGCACAGAAATCTGACACCTTACCCCTAGACCACCAGGTCACCTTCAATAATGTAAATCTTTAAGAAATAGTTTTGGTACCAAATGCTCAACGGGTATTTTAAACAAATGGAAACATCTAATGGAATATATTTAAATTTTAAAAAGTGATATTTTTCTTTGTAAAAAAATTAGAGCTAGTTTTGGGTAAAAACAATCGATTCTAATCATATCCCAAACAGACCAATAAAAAGGATTGTAGATAGTTGTAAGATAAATGTTCGTTTATTTTATTAGTGGGTATGTGTGTTCTATAATTTCCTACGTTTATTTAATATGCATTGGAAAATATTACATATTGGCTGCTATCTGTGTGTTTGATCAAAAAGGGCTCGGTTCGCATGTCCATTTGTGATTTTATAAAAATTTAATCATCTATATTGTTATAATTTGTAACTATCTCAACTTTTAAAATAATATTTATTAACATTTTAAATCGTGTTGAATAAAACAATTAAAAATTAATAAATTTACGTCTCTAGTTGAGATCAAGAGTATATATATTTTAGTATGTGATAAATAATAGTAAACGTGTAACATTTTTTGTTTGTAAACGACAGTAAATTCTCATTTAATATTAAGAGATAAATTTCAACATTAACATTTCAATCAATTGCTCGCGGCTTAGTCCTAAATGTAACAGTTTTATTCAGGAGTGTTCTATTATGTAAGAAAATAGGGTTTATAATGTTTTATTATGTTATTTCATAAATAAAATAACTACCCTTTATTTATATTAACGCACCTAGTACTTTTTCAAGTTTCGATACAAAGCTAGACCAGGACTTTTATAACGTTGTTGCATGGGGCGGGTCGATTAAAATGTTATCACGGGCCACATGTTAACTTTGTGGCTGGGAAAATGATAACATACGCAAACCTCTCTTGAGTGATGGACGCCGCCATGTTTGGCAACAGCACGTCAACAACGACGCTGACCGCTGGTAACGTGGTACTTCAACATGAACCGTTGTCCGGCCGGTCGGTAACATACCGCGCGCGTCACGTGACGATCCTCGGCGTGGGTTTCACTCTGCCTCGTATGACTCCTTGCACACGTGTTCAAAGGACCGCAATGGTTTTCAACAGGGTTTGTGGTTTCAACGGACCACGCCATGCCTTCAAATTCCTGTACTCATTGTCACAGTACTATGTGGGAGCAGGAGTTGGTGTTCAGGAATACACTCATTATCACACACAAAATTAAATTAGTATTAATTTATAATTAGCTAATAACATTTTCTTTTGTGTTTTCTTATAATAAAATTTCATTCAAAATACCAACGTTTAATTATCGGTTAACTATTCAATTAGTTGCATATTATTTAAGATTTATGCTCTCGCCTTGTCTGTCCAGATGTTTTTGGGCTGATTTCGATCAAAATATCTACGTATATAGGATCTTGCCATGAGCTATACTAGTTATAGTTTGGTTAAATTTGGTATTTAAAAGTTATCAAAAACAAGTATTTAGTTATTTAAATTAACAATGGGTATTTTAACTGTGGTTAGTACAATACAAATCCAAACAGTTTATACAGTCTGGAGTAAGATAATTCATGTTACTTTGCATTACTATAGTGAAATAAAATTGTATTTTTAAAATGGGACAAGAATTGTTGAGCAGCAGAAAGAGGAAATAATTTTACTTTAAAAAAAAAATTAATGTGTTTAGTTAAATCTAACTTGTATACAAGCTTTTCCAATAAAATATGAGATTATAGCATTTTTTAATAGGATTAATCCTAACATAGAATCAATACAAATCCATATTATGTGATCTATGTGTATTCTAGCTCTAGTTTTTCTATTTCATTGTTTGTGTGTTTTTATGTTTATCATTTTGTTAACTTCATTTTAATTGTAGTGGTTAAGTGTAAGAAAAGGAGGTAGCCTTAACTTCGCCATTAAAGTCGATTATTATTATTATTATTATTATTATTATTATTATTATAGCACCGCGTCTTACTACCCATTCGGGTTATACGCACTTACGCTAATGTGTAATGATAGGGTGATTGTGAGATGAAATGGAGGACCTACAGTTAAACGTGGAATCCGAACCACGGTGGAGGCCTGGCATTCCCCACATTCACAAGATGTCTTGTCAGAGGTGAAGGAAGGTTTTGGTAATCAGATAAATCTGTGCCGGGACCAAGGATTGAACCCCGGCCGCCAGCACAGAGGTCTGACACCTTACCCCTAGACCACCAAGTCACCTTAAGTCGATTATTATTATTATTATTATTATTATTATTATTATTATAAACAAATATCAATTAAATGGCTCTAGAAATTGTAATCAATACTATAGAGTAAATAAAAATACTTCCCAAATAATATATATAACTAAGCTATGTATAAGGTGTATATATTATATATATAAAATCAAATCAAGAACAACAATCAAAATTATTTGTCTACAACTAGGATAAAGGAATTAAATTTTTTTATTAATATTTTGTCAAATATGTGTGTATTTTCAGAGAATTCATGTAAAATAAATATATTAAATCCAAACACATACATCACATGGTGTTACACCAAAATTATACGTAAAATAAGAGTATGTCCTTTATTTACATCCAAATTCTCCAAGTCGTGGATATTTACAATGTTTGCATTTACTTTGACATGTCATTTTCTGGAACACATGAGAAACACACATGCCGAGAGACCAACAAAAAGTGTCATTGTTCACGCTGTACTAGGTTATTTCTGTTTACATCAAAATGTATCTCCCTTTTGCTCATAAGTAGTTTTTTTTTACATTAATGACTTTATCAACTTTCAGTGGGATATACATACACCTAAGCCATGTAATGAATTTAGAGACAAACTATATGGAAGCAGTCTAATAGAAAACCGTATTTGGAGAATCTTGTTCAAATCAAGCTCTTACGACGTGGAACGACAAATTGGAAGCTGAAAACAGTGTAATTTCTTTTGACTTCCCCATTTATAATGTATGCTTTCTAGTTAGGCCTATAGGGGCTCTTGGCACATGTTATCTACTGAAATATTTTCTATCGTCGACTATATTTTATCCATATTTCCTTGAAAAGACTTCCCCTTGAAAGGGTGTCAAATAATTGCAAATCCAAGTTTTATTTTTGATTGTATAATATCGCTTTATTTTAAACTTTAAATGTTAGTTAACTAAACACTTGAGAAACAAAAATAATACAGTTAATGGAGGGACATAGAAATTCATCCGAAAATAGTGCACATCTTTCTTTGAATAAGTAAACCATCAAATGACCCAGCAGGTGATCGAACTCAACTCTCCAGTTAAGACTAAATAACGCTTATATGCACCTTTCTCGTATTTGTATTTTTCCTAGTCTATAAAATCTAAGTGTTTATGAATTATACATAAATGAAAAAGAAAATTAAAAAAACAATATTGGTTTTGATGTGGTCGGAAAGTAATAAAACAGAATATAAATAATAAAGGTTGCCCCGCATGCTCCTTGAAGATTAATATTGTATCTGTTAGCTCCTTTGTAAAATCTTTTATATTATTTACATCGTTTGAGAATAGCCTACGATGAAGAAAGGGAGCTATAGGGGGGGATAAAATATTTATTCTTTTTAAAAATAGTTTCATAATGTAATGTTTATTTTTCTATAGCATAAATGATTATTCACTGAATTGACATACTTATCCTTACAACTAATAAGTTAATGCAGATAGGGAACAAAGGACAAAGGGACAAGTTAAATATTTAAAAAGTTACAAGGATTCAGAGCTTTTAGAATCAACATCCTAAAGAAAAATTATATCTACATTTAATATCGGTAAGAAATTGGATATAGGCTTAGTGGTTTGTTCTCTAGATTATAAGACTTCTAATTTAAAATAGTTGATGTCGCTACTTTTAAAGATCTCGGTTTTGATCTGGTATACATTTTAATAAGTAAATTCTCTATAGAGACTTTTTATTCCTCAAGGCTTAAATCCACGCATCTAAATACATAATTCAAGACAAGTAAACCTGTATAAATATATCTATAAGACGTTTACATGTTTTCCTCCTGAAATCATACATATTTTTACTCAATATTTATGGTGATTATAAATTAGTTCTTTACTAAAAAAGATGGAGACTGTCAAATTCTAATTTAAATTAAAATTTAAGTTAAAATTAAATTCCTGAAATCTGACACTGTTCTAAAAAAAATCTGCTCTTTCTTCATCCTAAGTCGAACGACTTTCCAAGATGGGAGAAGATGAAGAAGAAGGTAGGATGGAGGCAACTATAAAGGCCTCTAGCGCGTAACAAAGACGAGGATGATTTTATTGCGAGCTAGCGACGCCGGTCGACGCCTGACCCTCCCTTCGGCTACTCCGTCTCGACGTCTGTTTGCAAGAAGACGCCGTCCGGATATGTGTGTCAAGAGAAGACTGAGTGATGCCATTGCCAAGCTATTGATGGACACTCCAGTAATGGTGGACGGCCGGGTTTATGGAGGAGACGCAGTAAAAATATTTACTTTAAAGACGACGCCTAAAGCTCAGATAGTTTTTACATGGTGGGAAAGACATTACAAAATATGTTACACACATACTATCACTTAGTGCCTATGTTTAAGATTCGTTAATTTTTTTAAAATTACATTATTAACAAAATATTAATTAACATTGTTGGCCGCATGTTCTAAGGCGTCAACCTCATGTTAGACTAGACTTCCGATGGCAGGAAGATCGGTGTTCAAATACCAGTCGAGTGTACAGATAGTGTTTTTAAAAAATCGTTCATCACTCTCTCTCCCTCTTCATGTAAACGCAGGTACACTTCATCAAAATTCAACCTTCCTCATCTCTTAACTAATTAGCGTTACGAGCACATATGCGTACAACCTTAAAGGGCAATAAAACGCGGTGCTAAAATAAAAATATATAACTAGATTTAATTTTGTTTGTTTAAGGCGCCCATTACATTTTAATCAAAACGTAGATATCAATACTACCATAAACAAAAATGTTTGTTAACATAATTATTGGATTAATTATTTTGATTCGTGGGAAGTAGAAAAAAACTATCCACAAAATTATAGAAATAACTTATTGATAGTTATCAGAATAATTAATTAATAATAACAGAAATATTTACAATAAAAATATTGTAATATAGAATTAATTTACAATAATAATTGTTTTGGAACATTATGAAAAGTGTAAACTGATCATAAAATGATTAGAAAAAGCAATAAATAAAGCTCAATCAAATTGTTTGGAGTCTTTTGCATAGCTCCTTGTTAGCCGCCAGGATTATCCATTAATAAATGTACCTGCATCTTCTGGAAGTGAGAGTGGGCGACCATCACGGATAAACATCCTCACTAAGTCCATCCAAGATTCGAACATCAACCTTCTCGTGAGCAGCGATTCAATCTAATGCAAGAGTGACACCCTACCTAGTGTCACCACCGATGTGAATTAATATTGCTATTCTATACTATAAGATAACACTAATAAATACTTGTTTTAAAGAGATTTTCACTAAAAACAAAGCTGTCTTAGTGTTCAATTCACAAATTATCTCATTTATAGCAGCTTCCTTAATATAACTCCCGTATATAATACAACTTTTACAAATGTTTGCTCAATTAAACTAGCTTTTATAAAAATTAAACTAGTTTGTAAGTTGGGCGTTGATATCGCTTTATGTTGATTAGAATGTCATAATGCAGGTAATTTAAAGGTGCCACCTAATTATTATTTAGCACCACGTCTTACTACCTGTTCAGGTTTTAAGCTTATGTACTAATTACACTAATTGTTTGTGGATTAGAAAGACTTAATTTAGAGTAAATGCACCAGAATTTGCGTAGAGGGAGGGTAAAAGCCATTTGGGAAAAAACACCCTCAGTGAACCCAACCAGTATTGTACCTCGATCTCCCCGTCTTTGGCAGTCTAGTCCAACATGAGACACGCGCGTTAGACCACGCATCCACCGAGGTGGGTAACCTAATATTGAATCAATTTACTTTCGTTTTAACTTTCCATTTCCAGTAGAGACTCCCTTTCTGAAAATGTATTTTTCAATTACAATAGCATTTTGCCTTCGACTTCTTTCCTTTACAATCCATATTTTGTATTATTTGTTTAATATTTTCACAGATCCCCTTTATAACTATGAATATTTTAATATATATAATACTTTAATATTTTCCTTGTGGTATATTCTATTCACATTTTCAAATTGATTTATTATATTTCCCTTTCTCTCTTTAAAAATCAGTCGACATATTTAAAGATTTAGGTCACTGATCAAACCCATTTGTTATTATATTTATTCAGTCTTTGGGGTCAATTCAAGGTCATCATAATATTAGAAATTCAATTGAGCTTCCTGACATTTGGTCCCTTCATACGGGTCATATGCTATATACAATAATTGTATTATGTGTAGGATGATCTTGTATATTGAAAATAAAAAACTTTAAGCTTAAATCGATTCTTAAAAATTGTGTTACCTTGTTTTCAACTCAGATGTTCAAACTAGACCAATTTTCACACGAATGGACATATTTGACAACTTGAAAAAGAGACTAGGTCAATTTTTAGGTTTCCATACGACGTGATTTAACGCTGTACATGTTTATGGATAAGAGCTATAATTATTAAATAACACTGATAATATAGTAAAATTAATGATTTAAATTTTGGAAAAAGAAAAAATTCTTCCGAAGGAAGCTCCAAGTTTTCAATCGTAAAAAAATCAAGGTCTATTTTTTTTTCCAGGGCTCAGGCTAAATGATTGAATTAAGTATAAATTTTGCACTATACGGTAACTATGACGGTTGTAGATAAAGAGAGAGGGAGATAATGATGTTTGTACTTTGTAGGGGGACTGACAATCCGACGGGTGGTCGGTATCGATCGAAACCAGAAGTCCTTCGCAAACGGCTCAACGTCATACTTCACCTGTCAACAACAAAACTGCCGGTGTAATAAGGGCCGATGGCTATCGAACCGAGTGGCGAGTCTGTGGCACGATAGAACAGCTAACCCTCCCTCATCCCCTCTCTAAAACCCATGAGTTAGACGAGGGGAGAGAGGGATTTAAACCATATGAATAGTTCATGTGTCACGACCAAGGGCGAGATATATTGCCCAAATTGTGCAAGTTTAAACTTGGATACGTTGTTTGGATCTATTCATTCTGGTCCCTTTTGGAATAGAAAGAAGAGATTAAGGGTATGAGTGAAGTTTATATTTATCGCACATTTTTAAGATTCCCGTTGACAGGTTACAGTCATACTTTAAACCAGAAATTTGTTTGTTAACGAATAAAATAACAGAATCTCAGGAAACAAAATGAGGTAGCTTTTGAATAATTGTGTATAAACACATCTGTTATCATTATTAGCACCACGTCTTACTATCCAATCGGGTTGTACATACTTACTCTAAAGTGTAATGATAGGGTGAATGTGAGATGAAATGGTGGACCTACAGTTTAACGTGGGATCCAAACCACGGTGGAGGCCTGGCATTCCCCACATTCACAAGTTGTAATTAACACACGTATTGTCAGAGATGAGGGAGGGGTTTGGTAATAAGATAAATCCATGCCAGGACCGAGGATTGAACCCCGTACCCAACACAGAAGTCCAGCACCTTACCCCTAGACCACCAGGTCACCCAACTATATCTTTAAAAATCTTCAAAGAATACAATATATGTTTATAAATACGATGCACCTAATATTTTCTAAACATTGTTTTGAAAATTTATCAAATGAAACGCACTTGTGGATTTCTACAGTCCCTGTCACTATCGAGGTTATAATAGCATCTTAGTCGCTCAGTTCAAAGGGTCAATATACCTATAAAGGTTAGTCTAAAACTAGCTGATCACACGCAGTCGGTTACAGGATGGTTCCAATAATAGTAAAACCTTATAACGATTATAATCACTTTAACTATTATTATTAAACCTTAAAAATAAATAAAATAGGATGTTAAAAGGGTAGACGTATAGTGAAATAAGTGTTTTATTTAGTAAGAAAATTGTCATCCTAATTGAAAATTCAGACATTTTAAAATATTTAACGCTTTTGCGAAATGATTTGTTATCTATTCTGCAATACTCTACACTCTATAAATCTTAGAAACATAATAATATAAACAATGTAGAAATATTGAATATAAATTATGTATAAATTCAGTAGATTCATCCCCTCAGGAAAGTAGTACCAACCGAGTGGCCAACATATTTTGGAGAAGACAATGACAACAGTTGCGGATAGACGGTGTCATGTGGTCAGCATACCCAGTGATTTACTGTTTTATAGACCTGAGCCGCAAATTCTATAAATTAATTTATACAATTTTAAATTACCAACGTTTATCTCTTAAATGCAAACACATTATTTAGCAGGAATTGTATATTACCTGCTTCAGTGGCAGTATGGTCTAATGCGTCACCCTCGTAATAGAGTAGATTGCCGATTAGAGTGAGATTGGGGCTCTAATCTCGGTCGAGTGTACTGGGGGTGGTGTTCCTAAATTGTTTTCCACTCACCCTTCACGTTAATATCGATACACTTCCTCTAAATTCAACCTTCCACGTCCTCAACTCATTAGAGTAATTAGTACATATAAACATTACCTAAAAATGTAGTAATACGTGGATCTAAGATAAAACTTTCAAGTTCTTTAATATTCGGTCAATCCTCCTGGATGACTCCAATATTTAATTGACCATCGTAAAAAGCCTTAATAATATTTTTGATAGCATAAGAGAGCTAAAGGTCTAGTATTAATTAATTTCCTATTCTTTTTAAGGTTTAACAAATGGAAATATGTTCGCAGTCCCATGGAATCAAATTAAACTTCATTGGGGTCAGGATGTCAGTTCACTATGATCAGGATTATCAGGGTGATAGTATCTTAATATAACATTAATTTTAAGACTTCTTTTTATTATTATTAAGCTAAAATGTTGTGCGCAGGCTTTCGTGTGCGAGGGTGAATCACCTTGGACTGTAATGGAATTGGAGTTTCAAGGTCTTGTTTAGGTCCCCGAGTTTAAAATTTCATAACATATGTATTTATGTGATCATTACGTTTGTACAAGCTTTATTAAACTTAAATAATCTCTATATCACTTAGTAATGTGAGTAAGTATTAATATATGTTAAGTGTTTAAACATTATAATGGTAATATTATCTATGTGTGTTTCGTCGATATGAAATTCAATATATTTTGTATCCCTACGTCATCATTTTACATTTTTGTAACAGGTTTTGGATATAATATCTAGTTTATTGAAATCCTAGATTCAAATTATGTTTAAAAAATGGTTTGTTCTAATGTTTGTAAATTGTCTGATTTGTAAGCTTGTGCGATACAATTTATTCTCTCAAAAGCTCAAGCACACAAATGACCTTCCACCTCCAACTTCGTATAAAATATTAGCAGATAAATCCCAATATGGCTACTTTTACTTTTCCGCCATGTCTTACTCTTTTCCGGGCTATAAGTATTCTAATAATGCTCATGGTAAAGGGATGATTAATATAAAATAATAGGAAATGTGTCCACATTTTCTCTTAGAGGAAGTAGAAACATATTTTTTCAAACCCATTTTATTTGGTATAGGTCCAAACCCTGACCTACCTATCATCAAGAAACCGTACAAGAACAGCATGAAATGTAACCTATGTAATCACCGATGTGGCTGATACAAGTACTAAGTACTAAGTACCCATATAAAAAAAGTTACTAGCCAATACAACTTTGTCACTGACCATACAAATCAATGACCTCGCTTTGTGACAGAGTGGCAAAACTTTCAATCCTGTTAGAAACTAAACTAAATAGAAACCAGACGAATGCTATAAAACGTATACCACACGAAAAAAACTTGACCCCATTTCCACAACACAATTTATGCATTTTTAAAAAATGTTATTTACATTAAAATTTAATTAAACATCCTTGCTATAAGGAAAAAGTTTTCATTGAATTTTTTAGTAAAAAAAAGGTGAAACTCGCGCTGAGAGTTTTCATAGAATGTGTGATATTTAACGTATCTAGAAAAATCCACACACAATTTTAAAAGTCCCAAATAAATAGAAACGAACTACTAATGCTGAAATAAGCAACATCAATAATTTTAGATAGTATAATCATGTTGTACCTATTATATATTCATTATTTATGAATACGGAAATATAAACTTAGACCAAGCGGCTAAACATATTATATTTTAACCAATTTTTGTATATATTTTATTTAGCGGAATTCCAAGAGTTTTTATGAGTAGGGTTTATATAATGTTTACATTTTAGGCCAAATGATTAATAAATTCATAAGAATTAAATTTGTTTAGAGTATTGATATATATTATATACTTAAGAAAAATGTTATAGTTTATCAGATATATCAATCTTATTCGATCATTATTTGAAGTTGTAAGCAGACGGCTCACCTTCTAATTAACTTCATACTACCCACTTCGGAGGCTGCATGGTCTAAGACGCTACTATCATAATAGACGGATGTTGATAACGGGGAGATCTGGGTTTGATTCAAGTTTGGTGCACCGAGTGTGTTTGCTCAAGAGGTGTTGCACACAACAACCACGCACATTTGGTTGCATTTCCTTTAAATTCAACCTTTCTCATCCCTAACACATTAAAGTAATTTGTACATAGGCGTTTATGCTGAAAGGGTGTTAAGACGAGGTGCTAAAAAACTTCGTATCATCTAAGCTCTTATTTGTTTAAAGTATACCTTATTATTTCAATAATAAGTGTACATTTGGTTTAGGGAAATACATTTTAAACTTTGAAAAGTATAAATAAATATTTTTTATTATTACTACCTCCTATTTTAATCAAATAAACTTACCAATTAAATTGAATCTATTAAGCTTCATGTGATACATATAATTTGAAAGAATTATCTTATTTATTGATGCCGTATAAAATAAAATAATTCAATTATATTATAGGTTAAATACTCTTTTAGCCTACACATAGGTCTAATAATATAAGTTTAGCAATGTGTAAAATGTATTGATCTTTATATTCAGCAATGAAGGGGTTTAAATTAATTTGATTTAGCACTTAAGCTATATATTACATACCTATAAATATATATTTTATGTGTGTTTTTGTAAATGTGCATGAAAGTTGTTATCAACGGAATAGAATTAAAAACAAACAAAAAACATTATTACTAAGAAAAAATATTTGATGTTCATCCGTATAAATTATTATTATTATTATTAGCACCGCGTCTTACTACCCGTTCGGGTTATACGCACTTACGCTAATGTGTAATGTTAGGGTGATTATGAGATGAAATGATGGACCTACAGTTTAACGTGGAATCCGAACCACGGTGGAGGCCTGGCATTCCCCACATTCATCCGTATAAAGGTTGCCCTCGTTATCGGGATAAATTATTATTATTAGCACCGCGTCTTACTACCCGTTCGGGTTATACGCACTTACGCTAATGTGTAATGTTAGGGTGATTATGAGATTAAATGATGGACCTACAGTTTAACGTGGAATCCGAACCACGGTGGAGGCCTGGCATTCCCCACATTCATCCGTATAAAGGTTGCCCTCGTTATCGGGATAAATTATTATTATTAGCACCGCGTCTTACTACCCGTTCGGGTTATACGCACTTACGCTAATGTGTAATGTTAGGGTGATTATGAGATGAAATGATGGACCTACAGTTTAACGTGGAATCCAAACCACGGTGGAGGCCTGGCATTCCCCACATTCACAAGTTGTGATTAATAGGGATTAAATAACTGGTGCATCCAATCAGACGTTCAATAAAATTTTCCTAAGTCAAAGTACAGTTTCTTACACTTAACTCCGATTTAGTTATAATTTAAGGGATGTATCTCGTGAGGGTTGAAACAAATACCTAATGGAAGAGAGGGGTACAGGGATAGGAAGGGCCTGCAAGTGGGTGAATGAGCGGGAGGGCAGAGAGTGTGTGGCTGTGACAAGCTGTGTGACGTCACAGGCAAGATGCGGGACCGCAAACATCCGACATCCGGGCACGACGCTGCCAGATTCTCTCCCTTCCAACATGGCAGTACCGCCTGCTCAAACCTTTTCGCGCCCTTGGGGACGCTCCACCCTTGCAACCAACAGCCTCCGCACTTAACCATTCCCTTCGCTTCCCCTCTATCCAACACCCCATCCTGAGCAAGAACTCTTCAAAGAGAAAGATCTTGGAAGTGGTGAGACGGGGGCGCTTAAATTGAATGGCGCTTTGTTTGAATGTAAGCACAGAAAATCTTATTTACGTATTTCTTGTGGAAAGATGATTTGGTTTAGACATCATTGACGAACTTGGTAATCTTTGATCTTTTGAAATATTTTAGACTAGTCCAAAATTAGGTATGTTAACTCTAGCCTTTTACGAAAGTAGAAAATTTATTAAAAACATATTTTGATATTTATTTGTCTCACTCTAAAAAGCGAAATGGATTTACCCTAGTTGTGAAATTGTATAAATATTTTATACCTTTTTTTGTTATTTTTAAACTGGAAGAAAAAGTTAAATTTGCTTTGAAACAATTACACACCTATTATTTTAGTTGAATTTTAATATACTAGAGAATCCACGTGTTCAATGTATAGCCTTAGCTAAAAATTAAACTATTTCTAAGGAGGACTACTAATTAACCATTGGATTTTATTACGGTCAAGAGGTGTATGGCGATAGAAACAAACGGCACTTAGATCTTGTTGCGATTTGAGTCTTAGCATGTTTCTTTAGGTGTGGTTTTTAAAATGGTATTTTTACACCAGCTTTTTAATTTTCTCTTACCGCAAGTGATAAAGAAATTTCTATAAGCCAACCTCATCATCTTTAATACTTAGGTAAAGTCATTAATAGCCATTATGCCCAATACATTGATATATTATATGGTATTAACATAATGAACACAAATTTTCTTATGTAGAAGCATCGAGTTTAACTTTCTTCGCTTGGTAATTTCAGTAGTTGTTAATATGTATCATTAGGATAATGGCATTAGGTGAAAAAAAAAATGTAATAAAGAAAAATTATTCAATAAATTTCGGAACACCTTACAAATATTTAAAAAAAAAACTGTTGAGGCCACCATTAGAAGAAAGTTAAAACTATATTTTTCTACTAGAAACATAATTGATTTCACTTGACCGAAAAATGTTTTGATTATAAAAACTACAAAAAAACTTAACGTCCCCTACATTTCTACCTTAAGAGACTGACACCCAATTTGAGTCAGCTATCACGTCCATCTCTTGTAAAGAGAGAGTCCCAAGTTAAAATTATATGTATGGTAAAAAATTGTATAGTTCGTTAAATTGTGGATGATCCTTTCACAATAATGAATGAACATCCATGGGACTTAGTGTTGAGTTTGTTAAATAATTAAGCTAGTTTTAAGTCTTGTGCTGATATAACCAGTCAGTTCTTAAAGCACACGTTAAATATTCCAAAACGTGAGAAAGTAAACGTTAAAAAGTATATGAATCAATACTAAAAGAGACATGGTGCTTGTGCTTTGTTATCGGGGCCAGCAATAATTGGAAGGGGTTTTAGGGCCTACTAATGTATTAACTACCCCATTCCCTGCCCTTCCTATACATTTGACAAACCACACAAAAAATAATGCAGGGAATAAATTGAAAGTTTTATAATCAAACGGAGGAAACAATGTACTAGTACATTCACGTCTAGTGAACCAAGACCTTTTACCAGCCCACTAACCACCTCTGCTAGAAAGCTGGGATGCAATACCCGTCCTCCAAAGACCAAGTAACGAGTAACAATCCCCTCCATCAACGTTGCCGCTAATACACAATCATCGATCAGACTTTGATCTAATTTCATGAGAACTACAGAATCTAGCCAATATTGAATTATATAATAATAGTTTCAATAGCAAATAAGCGTGGATTTAACTAAATAAAGAGGAATTAAAAACTTTGTTAACATAAACTGGCTCAAATACACATTTTATGTAGAGGAAAAAAAACGAAAACAAGAAGAAAATACTTTTTTGCATTAAGTAAAGTTTGAACCCATTTTATTTGTTCAAAGCTAGATTCACAATATTTGCGGCCAAATATACTAGACTTCACCAAGTGATAAACGTGTCATTTAGCAGATATTTATTTAATAAAACAATCATTACGTATACATATATTTTTAGTGTTGGGTTTTAAGTGTTGCCGTTTTCCTTAGAGTCTACACTTTGAAAATGACATACTATGTTACTCAAGAAGATTTTCACTCCTTGGGGCCAACAAACATTGCTATGTATACTTGAGATTGACTAAATACTGACGGACAGATATATGGAAATAAGTTCGTCGTACTGTAGATAGTGTATACATAGCCCGGTGACCTTTTCTTCCTGTAAATCCGATACTACAACACCTCTATTTCCGGGAAGTTGACCTCAAGTCTTACCGGAAGCCGTATTACGGCAACGTATAGTGTGTTTCATCTTAACCTCTCCCTTCAAAATTTACAAAACACTTCTACATTTCTGCCAATGAAACTCACCATTAGCGTGTTTCCAGGGTGTAAAGACATTATTAATACTGTTACTGTAATATTATGATACCCCCTTTCTATTTTCCCCTTTCCTAATCACCTAGAACTACATTCGATCAATAGTAATGAAGCTTAAATCGAGAAATCTTTACTAATATTGTCAATGAAGTTTGTTTCTCATCTTACCACCCATTCTATGGCTCTTGCTTCCAACAATTTATTGGAATTGCATTCCATTTTCGGAGCGTAGCATTATTATTTTTAGATGAGATGATACATTAAGTCGTCAGTTCTAATAAGAAAAATTGCATCAAAATATTACGACAGTTACGAAAAAAGAAAAATATTGTTTCTTCAAACCAATTTTGATAAATAATTTTCTTCAAGTATTCAGTCCAGTTAATTTGAGCTGATATATTGAGTGACTGCACCCCAAGAGAAAATTCTGAATGCCAGATGACATAATGATAATTCGAAGACATATATGGTTTTTTGCCAAAGACGCTTGTGATTAAATAAAACAACTATTCGTTCATTTTACACGCCTATTCATTGCTCGCGTGAAAATATTCGCTTTCCTTGACAGACAAAAGGTAGATAGATTCCGGCCGCTTCTGACCTCAAAAATTGCCATTCAACAGATGGCCATTTCCTTACGGTTGCATGGCAGGTTATCATTAGCAGAATTCAAGCGTGGCACAAACCAATTCCCACCAACACTTACCATAATTTTAAAACTCTCTCTCTTAAATCTGACTCGACTACCCCTCATTTAAAACATTATCCAGACAACTTTGGCCAAACTGCTCCAAATGGAGAAATTTTATTTTCTCTAATTATAGGTTTTTGTGGTCATTTGCTTTAGGACTGGTTTGTTTCTTGGTTCTTGAATAGCAATTAAATGAGCAGACTCAAACTGACTAAAAAGAGTTTTTTTTAACAGTTAACTTTTTATAAAAACAAACAATTAAGAGTAATATAACTGAAGTTATTATATGATTAATATATTGATAAAAACCAAAGTTTTGAATCTACTTAAACAATATTATTTTTAAGGCCTGGGCAAAAAATATTTTTTATGAATAGTTATTGAAAATTAGGTCACTATTATGTTTATTTTAGTTGTTAGCTCTTATTTTGATATGTATTATAAATGTTTAATTTATCACAAAGCTTATACTGAAATTAGATCAACAAACAATTTATAACACTGTCTAAATAAGTTTTCATTTAAGAACTCAGTAAATAAATATGATAAAGTATAGAGAAAACTTCTCATATCCATATATTGCTTATCATAAATTAAATATATATTATATATATATATATATATATTGAATAATCTATTAGTATCCATAATAAATAAAGCACATGCACAATAATATGCCCAAAAATACTTTATTTATTGAGGCAAAATTTAAACTAATCTTAAATATACAGTAGAGAGGGGGCTATTTAATAAAATCAAAAGAATCAAAGCCTTTCGACCTTATAATAATTTGTATAGAATAAAATGTTCTAGATGTTATATAGTATAAAGATATTTCTTGGGGAACTAGTCCTATTTATATTAAAAAAAAGGGGGATATTATCCTTTATAAAGGAATACAATTTACTCAAAATCATTAAGCCAATTTCCTTCAGAATGTATTATTTAGTTTTAACCATAAATATAAAATATAAAATTTTAGCACTGCGTCTTATAACCCATTCGGTTTATAGTCTTATGTATTGGTTACATTATTGAGTTAATGATTTGGAAGCCTTAATTTAGAGGAAATACAGCCGCATTTGCGTAGAGGAAGAGTAGAAAACCATTTAGGAAAACCACCCTAAGTACACCCGGCCAGGATCAAATCCCGATATCCTCGTCTTCAGCAGTTTATTCCAACACGATGGTAGTGCGTTAGACCACACAGCCACCGAAGCGGGTAACCATTAATATAATTAGCCTTAACCTTAATTATTATTGATAGCCTTTAGTTTCAAAAGTCATATATTGATAAAAAAAAGTATATATCGTTATTAAAAATAAATAGTATGGAAATCCGCACGGATTTTCTCGCTCTATTGTTTGAAAACGGAGATATTTACTCAAAACTCGTAATATATAGGAAACGAAATAATATACACTAGCAAACCCAAGCATAAATTACACAATACTTATGTAAATTTCTTTATGTTTAGTCCTTGTTATAAATATTATAATTTTGTTTTTCAAGAATTAACGTCCTCATTTGATTGTTTGTACCGGTAAAAAAATATCAATGCTGGGTCCCCATGGGTCAACACTTAGTATTAAAATTTCAACTTTCAGTTAAAATTTTCGAAATATTACTAGATGTTGCAAATCTTCATGCCATCGCATGGCTATTAAACTCCTCATTTATAAATTTTGACCAATAAAAAATGTGAATATTGACTATTGAGTCTGCTGTACAAACATTTCTCCTAAGAGGTTTAAGAAAAAACAACATAAACTTTTAGAGACTTACTTATATTTAATTACTCTATGGCATTGGAGAATTATTACGTTAAAACTTTAGTATCTCTTTACAACTAAAGCTCACAACATTGTATTAATATATTTGCCAATATCTCAGCAACTGATGGATTTATTAAAATATATTTCATATAAAAGTTTATAGTTTTTAATAGTACAACAATTTTGCAGTTAAAAGTTATTTATTATCTCAAATAGTTGCGGAGATACGAAAGTTTCTGCTTCTGTAAAGTACCCTAAAATTCATTTTCATGGTAAAATTAAAATATACAGTTTATTTATAATCTTAACTAACACCAAGATACGAATTTTAATCAAAATCGTTAGAGTCGATTTTGAGAAAATCGATTTTTTCTATTTTCCCCCCTTCAGTAAACTACCCCTAATTTTAGGGTTAGATATCCAATTCCAAAAACCCTCGGGGCAACCCTATGAAAACCCTAGATACTATGTTTTAGCTCAATCGGTAAAATAGTTTAGGCTCTAGTCGGAGGTACAGACAGATAGATGGAAAATAAAAATAAAACTTTTTTGGATTCGGGGGGTCATGAAACATCAAGATTCCTCAAAATCTCGAGCTCGATTTTTTTTGACGATCACAATACTTTCTCTACCTGGAAGATGGCGAGAAAGTAAAAATAGCTAAATTCAGATATAGCTTCTGAGCAATAGGTTTGTTTACAGATAAATGTTTTTTTTTTAAATATCACTTTAAAAAAATCATAGATTGTATCAAAAGAACCTGGTATTTGAATGATATGTTTCAATTAATGGTTCATAATAACAACACTATTTATATTCGATGTATGTACGAGAAATTAAACAAAAATACCTCTCTTCGATTAATAATTTAATTTCAAACCTTTTCACTTCCCACTTGTTTTTTTTCATTAGTCAAACATTAATAACGTCAACTACTTGAAAAAAATATAATGTGCACCGGATTTTTGAGTACAAAGATAAAAAGATACAAAATATGTACACCATGTTTATTCGAATGGAGCTATTTCGATTGGTTGGGTATGAGAGCTGAGAGCTCTATAGCGAATGTTTCTAAAATGCTACGTGTCTGATATGTATGTTGAACTGGTGAAGAGGGGTGGCTTATTGAGAGTGGAGTCTCGGCAACGGTGGTGGGGTTAAAAGGGGTTGGGGGAGTGAGTGAAATAGGAAGCGATTGCTATCACTGTGGGTAGAAACTCCGAAGGGGGATAGGGTAAGGGGGAGGTAACTGTTTGGCTTTTTAGCAAACGAGCAATTCATCAAAGCCGGGCAAATACAAGTGAATGGTACACCCCTCACCTTCCCTTGACACCCCCTTAACCCCAACCTACCGATTCTACACCCTACCCCGTTTAGTCGAAGTAAACACACATAAAACTCTAAACAAGAGAGAGACAGTAAATATACACGTAAATTTTGGACTTGCGGCGTGCAAGGCTCGGCCTAGCGTGTTTTATTATAGGGACTTTTCACATAAACTAAAACCGAACATAAATTATCATGTCTACCTGACCCACCTTAATAAAAGGAGATAATTGGCATATCTATTTGAACAATATAAGCTTCAAATAGTAATAATTATAATAATATGTTAAGGAAACAATATTACAATTTATATAATTAAATAAAACACTGGTATCTTTCAAAGTAAATGATCGAAAGCGACGATTTCTTGTTTTAGCTCAACCGTTTAGTTTTCTTTTCTCTCTCTCTCTCTCTCTTTGTTAAGTGACTACTGCCAAATGCGTGGACCCATTTTAGAGAAATTTGGCGAGGACAGTTTTTGAAACAGCTTAGTACATGTTTTTATATATTTTCTTATTTCGACATCTATTGCGAGACTGACTTTTAAGTGAATGAGTTAAGGTGTTTGTAAAAAGAATCGTGGATACGTCGGATTGTCCTCTTCAGTTATAATAACGCAGCCTTGTTGAGATTTTCTTTAGCCGCAAGTGTTGATGGTGGTGATAAGTAACATGATGCTTGTGCATATAACACATACGATCAGTTCTAACCGCAGCCAGTTGAGTGTAGCCTCACGTACTACATGTCAGAATATGTTTTATGACTGGTTAGGGTAGAACGCCTGGACCAGGGATGGAGAGAGTTGGTTGTTGGTTGGGAATGAGTAATGACACAACTGTGACTCTTGTTTACAACGCAAGTAGGACATGTTTAAAATGAAATACATAAAAAAAAGGTGTGTAGGGGTTTATTTGTGTGCTATTTTTACTAACTTTTTAAATTTCCTTCTTTCCTTTCCTATCTTGATTGACAAATAAGAGAGTTTGATTCCTTGTGAGGGCGAATTATTATGTTAAATAGATTTATGATATTTCTTATATTCACATACGTTATTTCTCTTAATAAGATTTTCCCTCTTCACAAATAAATGAAAAAATATTTTATTAACCTTAACAACGTAAACACAATGAACAGTTTATTGACACAAATTTCAAATCACCAACATAATAGTTATTTTAAATAAACTTCTAATAATAACGTAAAATTGAGTAGGTATTATAATTTTAAATATACTTTTTTTACTGTTGATATTTAACGTAAATCTTCTCAAACAAAACTTTTTAACCAATAAAAGATCTCTAAACTATATATATAATTCTAGAAAATAGGCCATAAACAGTCTCCTGGCCGTCAATTCCTCACTGTAAAAGGGCAAACATAAAATTCACAAAAGCTATTTCTCTTTGTCATGGTGGGAATCAAACCAGATACCCTTAGTTAATAAAGCTAAGGCACTTAGTTATTTTGACCAGGATATTAGGAACTCTGAAGCTCCCAAAACTTAAAGGTTGAAATTGCAACAGTTACCAAAGAACGTCACCTATCCCTACCTTGAGCTAATTCTATCCGTTCTACCTCATTGCACTATCTCTTTCAGGTACATTATATTGTTACCCTCCCTCCCTTCCCATTCTTCTCATTGGTTTACCAGTCAACATACTGAACATGGTCCTATTAAAGTTGCATGTCATGTCTACCGTTATATAAGAGACTTGATGACTATCCTAACAATGTCTTGTTATGAGTACAGGTTATGTAACTCATCATTATGTGACCTCCATGCCCCGGTAGTCTTATCCCCTTTTAGACCAAATATTTCCCAAGCATCTTATTTTTTTTAAACACTGTAAACACACTTTTTTTTTGTCATAGGAGGTAAGAAACCACGTTTCACACACATATAAAAACCTGTAGAATTATTGTTTAGTATATTCTGATTTTACATTCCTAAACAGCAGACGAGAAGTCACAGTTTCCACAACGAGTAAGACCATTTATTTCCCAATTTTTTTTCCTTCTTATTTCGTTAACCTCAGTTGTCTTGGAGAAAAGTGCTCGGCTCCAAACCTGATGTTCATGAGTTCGAACCTAGCTGTGGTCGGTAGATTTTTCTCAAGCAATAAAAATCCGTAGGCAGTCCCATGTCAATTTTGCTAGTAAAAGAACCTTTTAAGTTATATAAAAATTGCCTTTCCCAGAGCCGAATTGGCAGGTCCTTATTTCCACCCTAACGCTCTACAAATTGTTATAATTATGTTATCTAGAATTTTTACATAACATACATTTTAATGTCGGCTTACACACCTGATAAAGAACGTACAAAACCCCTTTTCCCCAAATGTATAGACAAAGAAATGGTTCTATCTTTAACTTATAATTGGTTTATTCAATTTGTATTTTAAAATAGAGGTAACATTTCTGTCAGAATGTCATAAAAAATTGTATCACCCATTTGCAAGTATGCTCAGCCAGTTGATTAGGATTGGTATCACTATTTGAGCATAAACATGGCACTCATAAGAAACGGTGTTTATAAAGTAATAAACTGAAATTTTGACTTAGTATATGGGCACCAAGAGTTGGCAAGGGGTGGGGAATGGGTTTTACAGCCTGAATGAGGGAAGAAAAGTAATGGGGGAGGGATGTGCAGAAGATGAAATAGAGTGTAGCCTAATAGTTGTACCCACATAACGATCTGAACGAACCAAGTTCTAAAAATGCAAGTGCACATAAATAAGAGGTAGACTTACATTAACCCCAAATAAAAAAAAATATACACTTTTTCTTGTATTGGAAAGTTCCAAGAAATCTACGTTTGTCTGGTTGGCTTGAAATCACTATAAATAACTATTGATTTTTCTTCAATCAAAAATCGGAACTAAAAGAAATCTACAGATCCATTAATTGAAAACTGCTGAGGCTAACCAAGATAGTAAAGTCAAAGTCTGAAGGCCCTTTTTATTAGTACTGACATTTAATCTAAGCTGGTATTTGCAGGTCATCATACTCAAAATGTTCGATTTTATTAGTTAAATAATAGACATTACTGACGCTAGATCTTGCATATAAAACAAAATAAAAATAATGATTGATATAATAACTAAGCAAATTAAATTTGTTATTTAAGGTTTAAGTCTCATCTAAATATCATATTCTTTAGACTGAGAAATGACACCTAGTCACGGAACTAGATCCCGGAACCTTTGGCTTATAAAGCCAATGCTCTAAACACTGCTCATAGTGTGTGTGCGTGAAGATTGACCTTGAGTACGGTACGACTCCCGGATAGGTCAGTGGTTAGACCATTGGACACTATGCAAAAAGACCCATGTTCAATTCCCGCGTCCAGGTGTCATATTTTAATTTAAATAATATGATATTTAGATGCAGCTATAACTGTAAATAACAAATATAATAATCTAGTTATTTAAACAATCATAATACGCGTATTTGTACAATTGTATTTGCGCTATTTACAGCATAAAGCCCTCCTGAGTGGAAAATGGCTGCGTTATCTGATAGATCATGATCTTAATTGATCACTCATATAAAGCTGCCAATTTCCACATGTCCATCACAGACTCTGCCTTAAAATATGAGTGAAGAACTAACCTGGGCACGGGATGAATTCTGGCTAGTTCAGTGGTGAGAACATTGGCTTTCTGAGATAAAGGTTCCGGGTTCTATTCACTTATCCAAGTGTCATTTTTAATTTTAAAGAAACTAATAACAGCCATTAGCATTTCAAATTATATATATTTATTCAATCTCAAAATTCAAATCCAAAAAATGAAAAATTATTGCGTGCTTACTCTTTTGTCAAATATAATATTTAATCTAAGACTACTAATTTATACATAATTAACCAAATATTATAATAATATTCATGAGACAATCTTAAAGAATTTTTCTGTAAAATGAATTATAAAGACCATGCTTATCTGATTTGTTACATGAAGACAAACAAACCTTGAAAAATATTTATTTCTTTTAAACCTAATAATAGAAATAATGTTTTCACTGAAATAAACCAATGAAAACTTTAAAAGAAATAGTATCAAATGAACCCAAACAAAAAAAACACGTTTATTAGAAAAGCTTTATTAAATTATAGTAACTCTGACTAACAAATGCGATTTCATTCATAGCTACAAGAGTGTTGAAATGAAACATTTGTCGCAAACTGTGAATTGTTCATGAAGTCAGGTAAGGGAAATAAAAGCCTTAAAAAAAATATTTTGTGGGTGTAGATTTTGTAGGGGAAAATATAAGGGGATCCATCCCTCCCCCCTTCTCTTTCATTCCACTACAACAACCGCTCGTTTTTAAAACGGCTAGTTGGGGTGACATGTTTTAAGAGTTATGAATATTTCAATACAGCAAGCTTCAAGTCCTAAAAATAAAAACAGTTTTTTTTTTAATTGAACGCCCCACGCTCACCACTCTCATTGCTGTGTACTGAAAAAAAAACTAGAAAAAAGTTGTACTACCCAGTTTATTTTTATCTCAACGTACACTATTAAAAATAATAGAAAGAAAATACTAACGGGTTTTTGAAGCCGATTTTCATACTAATATCGCTGGCCATTCGGAATGAACTTAATATTGTTCGATTAGTTTTCCAGTGACGGTTAAACTCGGAAATCAAATTCTGGCTGAGTGTATTGAAAGTTTTTTTTCCTTAAATAGATTCTAACTTCCACTCTTCGCAAATGCGGGCACACTTACTCAAAGGAACATGTGTAAATATTCCAACACCCTGAATAGGTTGTAAAACATGACACACAAAAAAAATACCCCAAGCATACAAATTACTTTAGTATTCAGTTATGTGTTAGAAAGATGCGAATTAGTTAAAACACATTTATTGAACTAACCAGCTTCAGTGGTTACATTGTGTAAGGCATTACTCTTGCAATAGACTAGACTAGACTAGACTAGATGATGGGAGATCTTGGTTCGATCCCAGTCGAGTGTACTGAGAAAGGTTTTTCCTATAGTTTGCAAATCTCTCTCCATGCAAATGCGGGTATAGTTCCTCTAAATTCAATCCTCCTCTTTCCTAGCCCTTTAGCGTAGTTAGTATATAAGTGTATAAACCTAATTGGTAGTAAGACGCATTGCTAAAGAAAAAAGTATGGAGCTACTTTTTTTTTTTTATTCCCATGACCTGACAGAACCAAATGTCTTCTCTGCCATAAAACGATTCCTAAAGTTTAAAGATACATGCTTACTGTGAGGGAAACACTATTATTTGCTTCAAACAGAATGAGAAATACTCTTAATTTTATTTTTAAGATCCAGTTATTAAATAAATTTTAAAAATATAATAAAAAACTTAAAATTCTAACCTGTAAGTACACATCTTTGTGGACACCGCCTACTGATTTTATAATTTCAGACCTTTTGTGAGGTAAATATCGCGCAATTCTTATGAGAGAAAAACTCGTCAATTTAGTATTATAAAGATTATATATGATTGAAAATATCTTG
Organism: Timema cristinae; assembly: GCA_039000515.1. Lineage (NCBI taxonomy): Eukaryota > Metazoa > Arthropoda > Insecta > Phasmatodea > Timematidae > Timema > Timema cristinae. Next base: position 45,318,608 of record JBCFYV010000935.1, on the reverse strand, counting down.
TATATCTACCTAATTTAATATCACTAAGTATGGAGTGTTTGAGACTGTACCTAGTTCAGAAGTGAAATAAGTACCACTTCACTTAAACCATATGGAGTATTGATTTTAATTTTTACTATATATTATTTTAATGTTCTAAGGACACTCAGGTCATAGATGGACAATATTTTGCAAATAGATTAGATGGACTAAAATGTTTACAGCTTACTTGATTTAAATAATTTATTTTAAATAACCGTCATAATAGTGTTCCAATAATTAAACAATATATACCCGAACTGTTAGGAAATACGTGGTACTAAAAATAATATAGTTATTGAGAACACATTTGTATTAAAAAATAAATGGTACATAACTCCGCACAGACTCTACGCTCTATTGTTTAAAAATGTAGATATTTGCACAAAACTCATAAAATGTGAAACGAAATAATATAAACTAGCACTATATTTATGTAAAACCTTTTTTTTCAGTCCTAGTTTTAAATTTTATTATTTTATTTTTAAAGAATTAATGTCCTCATTTGTATGTTTGTACAGATAAAAAAGATCAATGTTGGGCCCACAAGGGTCAACACTTCGTATTAAAATGTCAACTTCCGGTTAAAATTTTCGACATTTTATTAGGTGTTGCACATCTTCATGTCATCGAATTGCTATTAAATTACTCGTTTATAAATATTGACCAATAAAAAATGTAAATATTGACTATTGAGTCTAAAATGAATGAAATAGATCATTGTTTTAAAAAAATTTATTCTAAGAGATTTAAGGGAACATAAACTTTTTGAGAGACTTACTTATATTTAATTACTCTTGGTATTGGAAATTATTGCGTTAAAAGTTAAGTAGTATATGTTTACAACTAAAGCTCACAAAATTGTATTAATATATTTGCCAATATCTCAGAAATGGTTGGTTTTATAAAAATATATATCATATATTTTTTTATTTTTAATAGTACTACAATTTTGCAAAGATGAGTTATTTAGTATCTCAAATAGTTGCGAAGATAAGAAAATTTCAGTTTCTATAAAGTACCCTAAAGTTCATTTTCATGATAAAATGAAATTAGCCAGTTTATTTATACTCTTAATCAACGCCTAATTACGAATTTTAATCAAAATTATCACAGCAGTTTTTGAGAAAAACTACTTTTTCTCTTTTCACCCTTTAATAAACTACTCTTAACTTTTAAGTTGAAACAGACACACAGACAGCTGGCATTGCAAAGACCACTTTGTAGGGTCAAGGGTATCATGAGACGTCGACATCCATCAAATTCAGGTTAGATTTTTTTTACGGTCGCAATACTTTACATTTAGTGTTCAAAAAATAGAAGATATATATATTTGCGTATAGCTCGAAAGTTATTGGTTTTATAAATATATGCTTCATTTAAAATATTTGGGTTGTAATTATATCTACATATTTGTATTGATAAGTAATTTCATATCTCAAATTGTTTCGGAGATATGAAAAAAATGAGAATTTACTCATCAGACCGAAGCCTTTAAAGTAATTTTGACAAAATATTGAGTGTAGCCATTTTGTTTAAAATATTTATAAATGCTTTGAAATGAAGTTATTCAAAATCGTTATAGCCGATTTTGAGAAAATCTACTTTTTATCTTTTTGCCCTTCAGTAAACTATCTTTAGTTCTAGGTTTATATACCAATTCTAAAAACTCCTCGGGAACCCTATGAAAACCTTATATAACAAGTTTTAGCCCACTCAGTAAAATAGTTTAGGCTTTAGTTGGAGGTACAGACAGACAGACGGAAATTTAAAAACCACTTTTTCGGATTCTGGGGAACATGAATCGACGAGTTTCATAAAAATCTTGAATTCGATAAAAAAAATTGACGATCACAATATTTATCTACCTGTAAGATAGTGAGAAAGTAAAAGCTGTAGTTTGGAAACTTGGAATCAAATTCATTACCTAACATCCAGTTGATTGTATCCAGGATGGATTTTGAGGTGGGTACGGGTAAATAAAATCACGACTTGACGTATTAATATGTGAAAGTAGATATAATATTTGATTTCAAATGAAGTGGAATATAGTTTAAACAACAACAAGCAAGAAATATTCTACATGCTTGTTTTGCTAGATAAATATTATATTTTTAATTACTATTATAAATCCTTCATAAATAGCATACACCACTTCATAATAACCGTTTCTCGTGGCAACTATGAATAGATTGTAAATTAATATCTCCAACAGTGGTATAGGGAAAGTAAATGAGGGAGGGAAGGAAGGAACTGCGTTTGGGGGATTAAAATACTATCTTTCTACATGGTGTGATCAAGGGTTCCAGCCTACTATAAATACTTAACAGAACATGATCCAACATTCCCAAACATATTAATCTCTTATTCGAAGCCTACCAATCTTAAGACTCCAGGTTACCCCACGAATAACACCTAGGTTTGTAATACTGGGCAGCACGTACGTCGCTTCGTGGGTGGTTTTATATATTCAACTTTAAAAAAAATAGGAATTAAATATTAATTGTATTATTTAAAAACTATTTATCTGATCCCAATTCTATTGTTGTCAAATGAGGAATGATTGAAACCACACCCGCCCCGGTGGCGTAGTTGGCTAACGCGCTAGTCATGTTGAGCTCGACTGCCGAGGACGGGAAGATCGGGGTTCGAATCTTGGTCAGGTGAACTGGGGTTGGTTTTCCTAAATGGTTTTCAATTCTCCCTCCACGCAAATGCGGGTTAACTTCCTCTAAATTCAACCTTCCCAATTACTAAGCTAGTACGTAATTAGTACTTAAGTGTATAACACGAACGGGTAGTAAGACGTGGTGCTAAATAAAAAAATAAATAAAAACAACACATTGTAAATGTTCTGGTTCAAGCCTAATCTATTATCTAATTTCTAGGTTAATCAACCGCAAGATAAACTATTAATCTAGAATGGTAGGAATTGCTAGTCATGAGCTGTATTTTTAGCAGTTTTTATATAATTTTTTTTCTGCTAAATAAATAAAATAGCTTTCCAGTAGAAACATATTATTTAGTTTTATTTATATAGTAATCAAAGCCGTTCTCAAATAGCAGTCAAGGGTTTCCTAGAATTTGATTTGAAATGTTTTTCCTTAATTTAAAAAGTTTATTATAAAATGTTAATATGTTAATGACAGATATTGAAGAACTGTTGGTATCTTCGTTTGAAGAAAATTAAATTATGTTTCTTTCTACTAGAGCAACATATGATTTATTTTACAGAAAAAAAAGTTTGGTAGTAAAACTGCAAAAACACACATTTATCGCTCATTCCTCTATCCTACCTTAGGTAGATTTAATTTACAAATTTATATTTTTAGTTGTAACTAATAATAGATGATTTAGTAGCTCATTTACAGAGCTATAGTTAAGGTTAATGACTCTCAAGGCAAATAAAATAAATTTACCACTTAAAATTGTTATTTAAAATGTGTCTGAATTTTCATATTGGGGTAGTAAAACTGGATTAGTTATAATATCAGTTAAAAAATAGTAAAAACCAGATACACTTTTATTGTTAACTAATGAGGCCTATAGGGCCTATTTCTGTTAATATTGCTAATGAATTTGGTGTCCATAAGACGTTTCTTACCTGCTCTTAACCTAGTTACGTCTCCACTTATTTCACTGTTAGACAGTACTGAAAATCATTTATACAAATACAAATTAGTAAATTAAATAGAAAGATTGACCAAGTTTTATAATTTGTATTCTAAATATAAGGATAAATTTGCAGTTAAGGCTATAAAATAATCTTTGAAATAAGAATAGCTAAAAAATAAATAATATATTAGGTACAATCTGGAACCTAGATGGTATGTAATATTCCTAATAATCTACAACTCTTACCACTATATCTAGATTCTAGACGTGCGGTGAGTTAAGCAGTTGTTCCGAGCAGTATGTGAAGCGAGAGTGGAATAAAGAATTGATGCAAGTGAGTCAATCAAAGTTTTAACATCCTTAGAGCCCCTTACATCAACAGTGTCTCCTCTCAAGTCAACCTTTCCCTTATTCCCCCGGCCAACTAACCAGTCACAAGGATACTGTGCGTGCCTGCGCGGCCTTGAGGTCCAAACTTCTGACTTTACTTCTGTTAGGAACCGAATTTATAAGTTTAGAAAACTACCGCTTCGTTATGAGAGTATAAAAACTTCCGATTTGACACAGGCTTCAATCTTGTATTGTCTGGTTTGTCTGAGATGTAGGTGATCACGGATTTGAATCCCAACCAAGTGTAATAAAGTGGATTCTCACTTCTTCATGCAAATATGTGTAGGCCTACATTTCCTATAAATTTTACTATTATTATCACTATACTATAGTGCCAATAAAGAGATAACCTGGAAAAGAAAAATAATATTCAGGGTACTGCAAATAAACTATAATTAGTAGGCTTAGCACAAGGCTTATCAACGAGTTAAACTAGGAATAACTTCATAGAAGGTTATCCCAATTTAGAATGGAAGGAGTATTTAGAAAATATAAGTTACATATCACTCTTGGAAAATCACCCCCAGTTCATCCAAATAATATTCTAGTCATAGACCTTTCTTGTAAAAAATGGGTTACGACCAATTTGATTGCGATTCTAATCCCATAGACCTAGTGGTAATTGATTCGACTCTAGCTTTGTTTATATTACTAGAGACCCAGTGTTAATATTTCAATTATAATTATTCAAGGATTTTGTCGATGGTAAATATAATTGGTGAAAACCAGCGTTGGTAACTGGCATCCAGACGTTAACAGGAATTAATTTTTTATTATTATTATTATTATTATTATTATTATTATTATTATTATTGCGCCGCGTCTTACTACCCGTTCGGGTTATACGCACTTACGCTAATGTGTAATGGTAAGGTGATTGTGAGATGAAATGAAGGACCTACAGTTTAACGTGGAATCCGAACCACGGTGGCAGCCTGGCATTCCACACATTCACAAGATGTCTTGTCAGAGGTGAAGGAAGGGTTTGGTAATCAGATAAATCTGTGCCGGACCGAGGATTGAACCCGGCCGCCAGCACAGAAGTCTGACACCTTACCCCTAGACCACCAGGTCACCTACGGGGAATTAATTTAAATATAGTTGTAAAATATATCTCGGACATAGCAGTGTGTCCAAGGTTCCATTCCTAAGTATGCTGGTGCATTTTTATTGATGAATACAGATTTCGTAGAGTGCTCGTGGCCATTCGTTACTCGTACTAGAGAGTTTATCCAAATATTCCATCTTCAATTTCCCTGACTGTTAGTCATTTTTCAACTAATATTTAAAACTTTTCTTTTGTCCTGCTACAAGAAATGTTCCTATACCAAGCAACATACTTGTACCACATCAAGAGCCAACCACACCCCGTGGATTTTTAAAGCGAATCACATCAAAGGCAATTAATACAGAAAAGGAAAAGCAAAATTAGGAATAAAATGGTCTAGATGATAGGAATATTTTACTGGTGCGTCTGAAGAAAGCCTTGATGGGTGAGAGAAGGGGCGCTTTTGCCCCTACTCCCTTCACCCACTTAAAAAAAAACTCCACAAGCCCGAACCTCATACTTCCTCAGCCCACCGGATGAGAGAGAGGGTACCTAGTTGTGTAATTGCACGCGAAGCCCACACACTTGGACACGTTTTAAAGTAGCCGCGACGCCCGGAAGGGAAGGAGAGACGAAAGCAGCTCTTTAAGGTGGTAGGGAAAGGGAAGATCTTCCTTTTAATTGTAAGATTGTTTCGTTAAACGACAAGAGTAACCGCGTGGCACTGCGTAGTGCAAACATAACACTCACATAAAAACCTCTAGTTTTGTAGTTGAGACCGGGGATGAGACGCAAGTTCAGTAGATAAAGAAAGACCGGATTTTCAGCAACTCTGTGGTTTCTTTAGGGTCAAATAAATTGCATCAGAAATCTAAGAGTACTCAAGCACGCCGAGACGCGTTGCATATGTCCAAATATTCCATGGTTTTTTTTTATTTCAAAATATGGTTCACACCAAAAATGTTGATAGAAAGTGTCAACATGTAAGCCATAATAATGGTTTAAAAAGTATATGTTTATTTTCTTATTATTTTAAAATTAAATCATAAGAAAGGGAAACTAAATAATTTTTAACAATGTTTCATGCTTTTTTTTTAGCACCGTGTCTTACTACCTGTTTGAGGTGTACGCCTATTTAATAGTTACACTAATGGCTTAAGGATTAGGAATATTTATTTGAAAGTAAGTGCGCCCACATTTGCGTGGAAGGAGTGTGGATAACCATTTAGGAAAAAACACCCTTACTGCACCCAACTGGGATTGAACCCCGGTCTCCCCATCCTCGGTGGTATAGTGTAACAGATCAGCGCATGTTGAAGTTCTTGGATCAAAGTAAATAGTTAGAAACTTATACTCGAGCCTTCCTCAAACAAATAAAGTCGTATTTTTTGACAGGCTCAAAAAAATTAATTCTAATATAATAAATGAAGGTTGATTTAGTGTTTTTGAAACTTCAGAGCTGCTATTCCTATTAGAAATACCATCGTATATTTACCTATAATCAGGCTACACCTTTAGATTTATACTTGGTTATAAATAAAAGAAAACTTATTTGAATAAGATTCGTCAGTAACTTAATCGTCTAAGAAGTTAGGGTAGTTTTAAAATTGTTTTATTTTCTATATAATACTTATATGGATGTAATTTGTTTGACACGTAAGGCTAAAAGAAACCTAAACCAAACCAAATTTCAAACCATCAAACGAGCTCTCCAAAAAATATTTAAGAGTTTCTCATCTTAAGTCCAATATTAACCGGGAAATTAAATACAAGATTATATATACTCTAACCAAATAATCAATCGATATTCGGATTTCTGCATTCTCGACTTGAAAATAGAAAAATTGATCTTAGTCTAATTGTTTACATACATTTTAAAGTGATTATTTTTTTAACTTTAGTGTATTTATCAATATATACTAAACGATCTAATTGGTTCCGAGTCATTTATTTTTATAAAGGAAATTACAGACAAATCGATAATGATATGTTGCCTAGTTTATGCTGTTTTATCTACCTAATTAACTGGTACCATGTCTTAGGGGTCAGGGCACCTGGCTACGAGCCTTGGGGTCTCGGGTTTGATTTTTGGCTGGTCCCGTGGGTATTTTTCCCGTAAGGGGAAAGAACCTCCACGGAAAGGATGTAACAATAATACATTTGGGCGTCCTCTGGGAAATGATACATAATACTGGTTAATCTTTCCAAAAACTGGACTATGAATTTTGTAGCACAGACGCGCAATATTATATATAGGCTTATATATATACTTAAATCAAAAGTTGTGTGAGACTGACGTAAGCCTCACTCAGCATCTCAGCAGTCCTGTTCACAGCATGATCGGCAGCGATCCTTGGGATAGGGTTTGAGGACTTTTTTTTGTGCCCCACTTTTTACTATCTGTCCAAACTATTCAAATATGTATACGTATTGGGTAAGAAAGATAAAAGTATAATATAGATTAAATACACCTGCATTTGCGCCAAGGGAAAGTTGAAAAACCATTTAAGAAAAAAATTATCTACACCATTTCTGGATTTTAACTATTTATCTCCTCGGCCCCGTAAACCTCGGCAAGGGGGAAAGTAGCTATTTTTTCTGTGTGTCCACCAGTATGAGTTGAGAGCTATTTATGGTTGTAGTATTGGAGTAGGATCATAAATGTAAACTAAACCATTTTAATGTAGAAAAAAATACATTGATGGTAAATGAAATGAAACCAAAAATAGTTGACTGTTCTAAGTCACTTAACACGCATGATACATGTAGGTAAATATATAGTATGACAATATAAATGTACAATAGAAAATGACACGTGTTTTGATACATTATTTGTCGTTAAAGAAGATGTTGGAAGTGGCCTCCCTTGGCTTCAAGACACCTCTGAGCCAGGGTCTACATGCTTTGGTAAACTCTCTGCAGTTCTGTGTACCATCGATGCCTACGATAATATTCCAAGATGTTCTCTTGCAATCCCTGAAGTGTACGCGAGCTCATCGCATAAACTCTCCTCTTTAGGTAGCCCCAAAGGTAATAATCATATGTATACAGGTCTGGGGAACGTGTAGGCCACCAACCTTTGTTCGTCCATTTACGAAAGTTTCATGAATTCGAGCCAGCGTAGCTCTGCACCTATGATAAGTGACCCCATATTGTTTAAATGTGTATCACTCCCACTTTTTAAGGGTTAATTGTGCGTAAAAGCGTTCAAATATTCTCAGGTATATGCCTGTGTGCACAATCGTCTCAAAGAAGATGGGTCCTATGATCCGCCGTGCATACACGACCCACCACACTCCAGTTTTTGCGGCATGAAGAGGTTCTTCGTAGAGTATGCGGGTAATTTCAGTTGCCCAGAACTTTGAGTCCTGAGAGTTTATGAACCCGGTTAAATGGAACCCGGTTCAATCCAATATATATATTATATAATATTTAGCACCGTGTCTTACTGCCCGTTCGGGTTATACGCTTTAAGTACTAATTACGCTAATGAATTAGGAATTGGGAAGGTTAAATTAGAGGAAGTGAACCCGCATTTGCATGGAGGGAGAGTGGAAAACCATTTAGGAAAAACCACCCCCAGTTCACCCGACCGAGATTCGAACCTCGATCTCCCCGTCCTCAGCAGTCAAGCTCAACACGACAGGCGCGTTAGCCAACTACGCCACCGAGGCAGGTAATCCAATATAGAATGTAGAGTTGGCTCAAGCATTCCGTCAGCGACGAAGAGTGGAGAAAGTTAGTGAGTATCTATTAAGAACGGAATTTTTGTTTTTGAGTTTATATATATATATATTATATATATATATATATATATATATATATATATATATGCCTACCCCATAAGGGAATGGCGAGGTTAAGTATGTATATATTCATCCATTCTATTTAAACGTTGAATATCAAAAACTCTAAGAACACCCCCTCCCCGCCTACATTTTCCGACCTTGTCAATTTCAGCAGTTTCATCGCGAGTAGAATCCATTGTTTAACCGAAGCGCGCGAGTACCTCGTTATAATACACATGCTTAGATTGACATTACATCATCAACTCAACCGCCTTTACACCAGATGAAAACAAATCTTGACGCACGAAAAGAAAATGAAAAGGAAATGCGCTTGGCATAAATGAAATAATAATCATTTCGACGTTTACAAAGCCATGTGTGAATAATATACTTTTCATGATGAGACTTCATTTACACGTATATAGATAAAACACGAAACTAGACAAAGGGTACAATTTAATTGTTTTGATAAATTATTCTGTTGAAAAATGTTCTTTAGAGCTGCAAATTTTTACATTTATTAATTGAGCGAGGTACTTTTTAATTAGATATTAACCTTACGCTATTATTTGAATAGTTTTCTAAAGGCTACACTGAGCCTTAACTTGAAACGAAAATATCAACGTTGAATTTTATGAGTTTATCCACGTGAAGTTAGCTGTGGGTTCAAATACAAGCTGGGTGTCTTGGGATGAGAAGGAGGACTTTGAAAAAGATTGATACCTTTTATTATATAGATTCTGGTTCACTTCCCTGGTCCTTAGATGAGTTTTTATTTCTCTAAGTCGTAGCCAATTTAGTCTCTAACATATGTATTTTGTAGTATTTGTAGTCTTGCCACAAGATCAGACGTTAGGTCACTATGTACGAGTGTAATAGGTAAACTGAATAATAGATGTGGGGTCTATATAAATATTTAAAAATAGTAATAGAGCAAAATTGGTATCAAGCTAAATAAAGAGATAAAAATATGTATTGATGGAAAGATAGAAAAATAAATATATGGTTAGATAGATACACAATTTGATAGCAAAAAGATGGATACATATAATATATGTATAAATGATGTATGAATGGATAGATATTTATCTCTATTTATTTAAATAAATATATTAATATATGGATAGATAAAACCATAGATAGTTGAATGGAAAATGGATGAATAGATAGAGGAATACATATAGAGTAATACTATTTTTTATTTAAACAAAATTAAATGTATTCCAAGATATGAGTAATCATGGTAAGAAATGTTCATAGAAGTATGTATAAGAAATGTGGCATTAAAAAAGTTCATGCCCAAGGGGTATGCAGCTAAAAGTGAAAAGAGTTTGCCAAAGCTCTGTATTTTATTAATTGAGATTCAAGAAAGCGTGAAAAGAAACGGAAACAGTAGAGTTTTACTGAAAGAAGACTAACATCTTATACCAAAAAGGAAAACGGGTTGAGTAGAGGTGGTTGGGGTAGGGGTAGGGATGAGAGCATAGATATGAAAAGTTTCTTCCCCTCAAGTTGGAAAAAAGAAAGTTCAAAATACCACAATTTATCTTTTCTATGTTTAGTTTTTTTTTTAAAAGGTTGATCTCTCCTTAATGTCTTGCACTTCCAAGCACTCGAACACTCTTATTTCCTGTTTTCAATCATTCCCTTACCTCCACAAATCTCTCTTTACACCCCCTCATTTAAACGGTCATAGCGTTCTAACAATATGAACCAGTATTTTTTCATCATGTTCGATACACAAGAGTGATGTTTTTGTACATAATTAAGCACTGAATTCAGTACAAACTAATAATACCGTGTGAGCAATCGGCTACAATGGGGAATAAAGGATAAACAAGTAACTATCATGTTAACTTTTGTGTAATTTGTTAGTAGCACCTGACTTGGCTTTACGCGATGTTTAATTACGAAGACTTGTGCAGAAGAGATACAATTTGTCCTGTATAAACGAACTAAAGAGCGATTTCCATGTCTTTCAAACCAAAGTTAAATGCAATATATTTGTTTTGAAATGAAATTATTTGATGGGATTGATTTCAATTTCATTTTATCACATACAAAATATACCAGTTTGTTTCAAAGTATTCATTAATCTTTAAATCTACATATTCACAAACCATTTTGGTTAGTAGCCGTGACTATTCTCCGAATAAGATTAACCGTGTGAATGCTAGTCGTAATCTTTGTAGCAGCTACTTCGATTATTTCTTTATAGTTGCCTCAATTAATTGAATTCAAAGTTATCTACCAAATTAAGTACAAAAACATCGTCTCTTTGTATTGGCAAAGTGTGTGTGTGTGTGTGTGTGTGTGTGTGTGTGTGTGTGTGAAGAGAAAGAGAGAGAAATAGGCAGACAAACATTTAATTTTGTTCACAATAAAAAATAGCTTATATGTCCAAGTACAACAGATACTTGGTTGATTCATTGATACAAGCCCATACAGGTGGCCGAACGTTCTAAGTCACCAAGCTCAAAATAAACTGGACTGCCATTGAAGGAAATGTCAAAGATCGAATTTTGACCGGGTTAGCGGGGCGTGGTTTTTCATTTGTGATTTATAAATCTGTGTTTTCTATCCACTCCCCCACGATACTTCGGGTGCATTTTATTTAAACTACCTTCCTAATCCTTACGTCTCAGAACAAGTACGGTATTTTATAATATTAATTTAAAATGTATGAATAAATTATAAACCACAATATAAGAAATAATTTTAAAATTGTGTTTTATATATATATCAATAAAATTAAAAGCTGGTGTGTCTGTCATGAGCGTTGCGTGATATCTATCGTACGCGGAGGTCTGAAATTTATAAAATAGTAACTACAATACGCAAATGTATGTACCTCGAAGCTGGAATTTAATATTTGGATTTGATTTTTGTTTGAATTAATTAAAAAATTATTTAAAAAAATTTAATAGAGAGTTGTTTTTTTATGTTTGAAGCAAAGAAAAGCGTAATAAGAGGTAGCCACGCTACGTTGGGTACATCTGATAGTGTATAATATATGATTGTAAAAATACATTTTTCTAATAGCTGAAAATATTATTTGTTAACGAGTTTATAAGCATATAAATTGTATACATATTTACCTACATAATTTTATAAATTCCGTTTAGCTAGAATTATGGGTTTAGTATTATCTATTAATTTAAACCAATAGTCGATTTAAAATACCCTCAAAATATCACAGTTTTTTTATAGTATGTATTGTCTGGATTTAGTAAAAAGAGAAACATTTAAATACAATTTACCATATATTCTAGTCTTATTTTTTAATGATTGAATTAATGGTGTGTATAATGAAATCAAATATCTCAAAAATTCTCGACTATATATAATTTGAATTTTAAATTAATTTTAAACAAGAAATATAAATTAATACTCGCCTTAGTATCCTGAAAAAAGAGAATAGCTATTATATTCTCAAGATTATAAAGAATTGAGTTAAATGTGTATGTAAGCAACCTTAGTACAAATAAATATGTTAAATTGATGACGTTTCGTATTCCTGTATAGAGCTTACTTGACAACAGTGTAATCAGTTATTAACTATAATCCTATAGTGACATACTTATCAGACTACCACAAGAAACACACTGCAGTTATAAAATTTTCCTACATAAAATTGTGCAAAAATAACAAACAATATTTATATAATGTGTCTAACAAATACATAATAAAATTCACGCAGATTACATCATTATTAAATGTATACATGTTTAATAACAAATACATTATTGGTAAAGTCCTTTAAAGTATAACTTTAAACACTAGTAACATTTATTAGTTTTAACAATGTTTATGAACATCGCTAATTGAGTAATATGCATCAGGGTTTGTTTAGTAAGTAAAATATATTTTTAATTTTGTGTATAAAATTTATCATAACTTTATGTATAATTTTAACTATTATTTTTTTTTATTTTAGAAGGATTGTATTTTGTGCAAAATTTATGTGCAAGAAAACGTGATAACTTCATTTATGACTATTTATTGTATTTATACAACAAACTTATAAATTAATAATAAATATAATTTTCAGATTGAACTTATTTGAAACAAAACCTTAAATTATATCAGCTGCCACAGGACTACTAGGAGGTGTGAAAATAAACTTCAACTAGACCATTTGTTATTAGGGTTATTTTCTCTTTTTCAGTAGCCGAATCTGATAGCGTTGACTTTTTTTTTTTAATATTTCTTTTACTTTTTCTCTTTTTCTCTCGCACTCTCTGTCTCTCAACCAATCTTTCCTTCTTTTTTTCCGGTCAATATTTTTGGTCTTCTTTGAAGCGTGTAACCAGCTAGTCATCTGCTGAATTAATGGTTCACTACTATTGCAGCTTCCAAATCTTTTATTTATTTTTACGAGCGGATGGAAGTTAATTTTGTAAAATAATACATGTAGTGAAAAAAAAAAATGGATTCAATTTAATTCACGACTCCATTCTCTTAACAAATATATAAGATTTTTCTTGTAAACCTCGGTATGTAAAAACAAAAATTACAGGATTTTTTTTTAACAATTCAAACAATTTAACTATAATGATACGAATAAAATATTTTATTAATTGCTATAGCTTGTTACTTTATTCTTTCATAATTTGTTATATTTTTTCTATAAGCATAACTTGGTAAGTTTTGGGTCAAGTTTACTAAAAATTACTCAAGTTAAACCAAATATGTTTATATAATTATTTAAGGATTACTCCGAACAACTTATTTTACAGGGTTAATGGGTTTAAATATTTAGAAATAATTTAAACTAGCAATAACGATATTATATTTGAAACTAGGAAAAAAAAACAGTAAAAAATTGAATGTTACTACTTCGTCAGTAAATTGTTGAAATATCACTTGCTGGCCTGGAATGTAAGACTTAGAATAAGCATAGCAATACTTTTTTGGGATGTTCTCTATGGGTGGGAAACGTAATCTCTTACCTTACCAGATGGGGAAAAAATGTAGGGTGCTTGAAAACATATTTGGCCCAAAAAGTGATGTAAATATTGGGTTATGTAGGAGGTTACATGATTATGATGAGTTTCATGTCCAGTACTCATCACGAGACACTATTAGGATAATCAAATTTGCAGATTACGGTGGGTAGGACATGCAGGGTGAATGGAAGATTCTAAAACAGTGTTTAGGGTATTGACTCGCAGGCCCAATGGGAAGACCTAGACGCAGAGAGAAGGGGAGCATTAGAATATACCCTGAAAGATATAGGGTGTAATGAGGTGGATTGGATAGAATTAGCTCAAGATAGGAATAAGTGGATGGCTTTTATAAGTGTGACAATGAACTGGAGAGTTTTTAATGCCATAGAATGAATAATTAGTTATAAGTTAGTTTGAGATCACATGCAACTTTATTGAGAGTGTTTAGTTTTATTTTAAGGTGTACTTAAACTTCAACAAAATTGGTTTGGTTATTATTTGACATCGCATTTAATCTAAATATCATAATATTTTAAATACTACGCTTCAAAGTGTTTTTTTTTATTAGGACAACATTTAATTAATTTTAATAACCTCATAGTGTTTTGTATTGCAGAATGTGAAAAGCTAGCGTGTTGCGATGAATAAACAATACGCTCATAACGTAGTCGTTTACACATCATATTCTTCAATTTATACCCGTTACGGTGGATGATAGACTATAGGCCTACTCAGAAATATACTGGTCTCCAAGTTTTTAGATGACCAGCACCCGTATTTCATCCCGTATCCACTACACACACACACACACACACACACACACACACACACACACACACATTCTCAACCCTACAGTGTCGCTGAAGGGGAGAAGAAGGAGTACGAGAAGAAATAAAACGTGAAAGGGTATGAAAGGGGGTCGAGGAGGAGAGGAGAAATGTAGGGGCTACTTTCATTCTCCAGTGCGGTCTCTATTCTGTGTTTTTAGAAAGGATCGTGGGTTGAAATTAGCTGCCGCGCGTACTTACCCTGACACTGACAAAATATAGCACCCATAATGTAGCCCTCCGCAAGTCTGAGTACAAAAAGTGTTCATGTATACACCGGAAGATATCCTAATCAGTGGGGGTGAGGGCGAAAGCATGATTATAGTCTAGTCTGGTTAGAAGGTGGCAATATGTATCGATTTCAAATACTTGCAGTCCATACTGAGTTAATATACCTTAAATGTTTTTCAACTCTTACACTGAACAAATGGAGGAACATTTCCTCTTAAATTATACGTTTCTCATATTTATACCATTAGTGTAAATATACGGATAGCTCGGAATATCACACACACACAATTTTCAATTCGTGTTGTGCTTTTTTATCGCCGCATTTCACTACCTGTTAAGGCTGTACGCATAATTATAATTACTCTAATGAGATGAAATCTAGCTAAGGAAGTAAGTATCTTAGATATAATCTACCCGCATTTGCGTGAAAGGATAGTAGAGAATTATCAGGGAAAAACTACGCTCACTAGACTCGGCCGAGATTCGAACCCTAATATCCACGTCATCAGTAAGCCAGTCCAACCCAAGAGTTATGCCTTAAACCATTTGGCCACTGAAGTGGGGTGTGTGGTTTTTTTATTATTATTTTCGGCATTTAACGCGCACCTTCTGGATCGACTGATTATATCAACACACAAGAAATTTATAGAGCAAGAGTGAAAGAACTTACTAATTTTTTTTTTTTGGGGGGGGGGAAGGTATTTCCATCGCCTTCCAGGGTTCTATTATATGCCACAATGACATGGTAACGATGGCTTTACTTTACTTCCGAAGGAAGTTGTGATACGGATTTTTATCGCTCAAATAAAATCTATCGACTCTGTTGGGTTTGAACCCATGAACATTGGGTCCTGTGCTTAACACTTTACCCCAAGACTACCGAAGCTAACGGGTGTGAGTAAAATAAATAACAATTTTGATATAATGACATATATGCACCATTTGACCTAGTCCATACTGGTTTTTACTTTCTAGACGGTGTAAAACTGACAACATTTTTAAATATCCCAAGTGATAATATTATTATTATTATTATTATTATTATTATCACCGCGTCTTACTACCCATTCGGGTTATACGCACTTACGCTAATGTGTAATGGTAGGGTGATTGTGAGATGAAATAAAGGACCTACAGTTTATCGTGGAATCCGAACCACGGTGGAGGCCTGGCATTCCCCCCATTCAAGTGATAATACAATGTTTACATAAAGAAAGTATTATAATCGTGAAAATATTTTCCCTCTTGATTATAGTGAATCTTGAACGTATTATGTGCCCCCAACACAAAAGAGTGGTTCTTACAATTATATCTGTCCACATGTGTGTTTCCCTTAAGCTACATCCCTAACGGTGTGATTGATTTGATTCAAACCTTATATTTAAATTTGATTTTAGACACTCATAACTCAGGACATTTTTTACTTAACAGAATACTGCTGTAAGAAAATACCAGATTTTTCAAAAATAGCAATTTGTTTAAAATGGTTGTCTGGTGATTGAGCTAGTTGATAAATAACCATTAATTTTTTAATGTTAAATTTTATAAAATAATAAGTTATTTGAATTTACTTTACCGATGACTTATTTTTTATGAGAATTGTAGTTTCTTTAAATGGTTGTGGTAGTTTTATTCAAAAATTATATTTTATGAAAGTTATTTAACATTATTATAAAAATATTGTTTGTGTTTCTGAGGAGAATTTATCACGGGGTAGTTAAATTTAGAGTAATATTTTAAATTGTTGCCACAAGATATAATATAAGTTTATTATAAGGGAAATAGTGATGGTTGTGTCGTGGCACTTACTTTTTCCTTTTTAAGTGCATTCAAAGAACTTTAAACTCTGTCGACTGACTACCTCTGTCGAGTGATGGATCATGAAATCCGTAAATACTGTAAGTTGTTTATCATCAGGAATGATGGAAATTAAAGATACAATCGTTATAAAAGTAAACGTTGCCAAAAACATATATTTTGAGCCTCATCCAGAAAGTGGCACCATTACTTTGTTTAATTTTCGGATCAACTTCTTAAAAGTATAAAACATGCCCAGATGGGCCACCACCGTTTATTTTATATTCTCTCTATCTTCTTTTCCTTTTTCTGTTCGTACTTCGTTCGTTCCCCGTCAGTTACATACTAGTGAAACGTTGGCCGACATATACCAGTCATCCCCTACTAATCTAAGTCCGTCGCAATCCTGACGCGTGCAATGACTTTAATTATTACCATTGTAATCATGCAAAAGATTTTTATTTTTCAGAATACATTCTCTCTTCTCCACATCTGTGTGTTGAGGTTGATGGAGAGGGCAACATTTAGGAGTTAAGGTGGAGGTAGGAGGGGCGGGCTAGAGAGGAAAAAACCCTCTGTTAAAAAAAAAAATGGCTGTGTAGCAAGGCTCTGGGCGAGATTAAATTATTAGCACCCAGTGCGGTGGGGGAATGTAGTTCAAGAAGGGTGCATGAGACGATGGTCAACTTAGTATTTTTAAGGCCTCCAACCTTTAAAATTAGTTTTTTTGTCTCATTATTTTACGATGAGCGCTAAATATTAATCTAATTAAGGTATGATATAAATGTGATTATGTGATCACTCCGAGAGATTTCAAGATTTTTATGTTGTCTTAAAATAATTACAAGTACAAGAAACCAAATTTTGTATTGTAAATAAAATGTTTTATTTAATTATTGTAAGGCCCATTGATTACATTCATATTGTACAATAGCTACTTAGTAAATAGTTTATCCTAAGAAATTAGATTCCGGGAGTTGATTCCCTAGAATAGTGTTCCACAAACTTTTAAAGTTCACCGTACTCTTGACGAATTTTTTGTTTTTCTTTATGGCAAATTGTTTGTTTTGGGTATGCACCGGGGCAGTAGATCATGGATTACGCACGCACTACAAAGGTTGTACGTAAACCAGAATCATGAAAGTAGAGAATATGTTTTCCCTGAAGTAACTTCAAATGTTCCACGGTTAAGGGTTGACGTTTTGCTTACGCTATCAATTGTTTAACATTTAGAAACATTTAGTTCAAACCTTTAGTGGTTTGGGTAAATTATTTGAAGCCCTTTAAATTATCTAATGTTATTACTTTTAAAGGTGTCAAGTCTCATTGTCTTGCCCTTATAAAGAGCTACTAATAATTATTACCTTAATTAACCTCAAAATCAAATAAAAACTAAATATTAATCTGAAAGTGATTTTATTTGTAGTGATAAAAACTATTTGGGCACTCAGTGAATTTATTAGATTTAATTTAGAGCTATTTAGAGCATTTTTAAAAAATGATCTTGTAAACACACAAAGGTAATTTATTGGCATTATATGTATTTTAGAGTACTCGATGATCTCATAATATTTGATGGATAATTTTAATATATGGGGTTAATGGCAAGAGGGAGAGTTTAATTTTATAGGATTTATTAACTGAACGCTATATTAATTTATAATAAAGATACAATAGCTTATACTTATTACTTTGTACTTTATTACCTCAAATATAGTAGAGTATGGTTAGATTAACTGATGATAATGCAAAAGATAAAATGGGTTGATGTTGTCTTCAAAAATAACATTTTATATAAAAGTATGTGTACATACCAATCACCGTCACAACTAATAGTAGGCTCGTACGAAGAAAACCACTTACCTGGAATAAAAAGAAATATAATTAATTCAAAGTAATAATTTACATAATATTAATATTAGTTAGGTGAACAGTAAACCTCGCTCCCTTGAATCAAGAAATAAATAATGTTCAGAATTTTGTCATGATAAGAGTACGATCCTTATTAAGTCTTAGTTTTCTCTTTGGATTTCAAGTTTAAATATTCCTCAAAAGTTTTTCTTTAGATTTGAAGTTGATATTGTTCCTTGGTAAAACAAGTTACTGTGGATTCACACGTTCGCTGTAAAACGAGACAATTTGGTCACGTGACAGCTCTAATCCAATCACAAGAAGTCCGCGTGGCCAGCATAGCCCGCAATGTCCGAGTAGAGATAATTTCAACTTTTCCAGGGCTTCTTCAGCAAACCAGCCAAGAAGACCCGATCGTCGCATGCGTAAACTTTCAAACATGCATTATTTATTAACACAGCACAGTCCCAAAATGGCGTATCTCAAAAATGATTATTAAAAACGACAGTTTTTTGGAAGCCTGAGGCTATCGATGACAAAATCAAACCCAGACAGTAAGTAAACCATCTAATTTTTACTTTAAATACAGTACTTCCACGATTGTAATATGTTAAAGTTTTATGTTTGACGTTTCATGCATCATGGTAAACAGAGATTCTCAACTTTTCACGTGTGTGTGTGTGTGTGTGTGTGTGTGTGTGTGTGTGTGTGTGTGTGTGTGTGTGTGTGTGTGTGAACAACTGCACCACTAAGAGGCGCGGACTCAATGTACTGCTCTCAAATTTCAGCTACGTGTGAATTCACCTTAGACATAAAACAATATGGAAGAAAGCAACGATGTACACTTAAGTATTTTTGAAGGGCGAAGATTGGGGGATGAATGATTATAATTACAGAAATGATCCATGTCTATATTATCAATCCATATATAGCTAAGTGGTAAAGCATTAGTATGTTAATCCAAAGGTCCCGGGTTTAATAGCGATCCCAGGTTTCGTTTTTCAATTTATTCAATAAAACAATTTGCCAAATCTTGTTAAAATTGTTTAACGTATTCGGCAGTAATCATGGAGCTAATATGGTCAAACGAAATGTTATATTATCGAGTTAAAACTGGACCTCATACAATTATTTTGTAATAAACTCTATGCTAAGTAGGCACGCTACTTTATTTCCGGGATTTATTAAAGTGAGTTTAACACTAATATAGAACCTACAAAAAGAATTGGATCATTTTATATTTGTCTCTTTTTTCTGGAAGACGAGTCCACACCAATGTCTGGTAATGTAGAGAGTTCGATTCCCGACTGACTTCCTGGATATTTGATTTTCCCACAGTTTTGTTTCTGGTTTCCTGTTTTCTCCAGGCTAATGGTAAGGCGCTACCTCTTTTTGGTGCCCTAAATTTAGCTTTCAAAATAAGCTAAAATAGTAATTTTACTATCTTTGCTGTTTCTTGTTTCCAGTGTTAACAGGCTGTTTGGCTAGGGTTCCATAATAACTGCAGAATTTAATGTGCATTCATAAATAAATGCACCAACTAGCAAAGGGGTTTCAAAGAAAAGTATTAAAAACACGGAAATAATATTTTATGGCTTAAATATACATCCAAGCAGGAAGTGGACGGCCTAGCTTACGAAATTTATTTATACAACAAGAGTATAAACAAGTTAATTGGTATTTTTAAGTACTCATTTTACTTTAAGCATTAATTGTAAAAGTAAAACTTTAGGAAAAGGAGAACAAAAAATATTAAACATTTACAAAATAATGTTCTAAGGTTTTTATTTTAGCGTCGTCAAGGTTTGTTTAAGATAATTAAGGTTTGTAAAAGAGAATTGTGGTATTAAGGTAGCTCACGCGGTTTTAAAAGTTACTAAAATTACTTTGATATAGTCATGCACCAAATGATATATTCTGCAACTAGCATTGAATCAATCTGACCGAACAGTATAAATAATAGGCCAATAGTTAGATTGTATTAATATTGAAAACAAATAAACTACCTATGTGTTTTAAACTTTCCTTCCTACCGAGATTCTAGAATAATTGACTTTCACCACTATCCCTTTCTAAACTAGATATTTTTACTGAACCCTTAGCTTGGTCATTAGTGTGACTGTCTACTAAACTAAGAATCCTATTAGATAAAAATAGATATCAAATTGAAGGATATGAATAAGAAATAAATAAATTGGTTATTAATAAAAATTATATTGGAAATACCAATTAAGTATAATTTTCATAAAAATTTTCATAAAGAGTCAATGGACTGAGTGGGAAAGTGGTTGTTAAAACAAGAAGCAAAATCAAATAGAATCAATAATTGTGAGTGAAAATAGATATGTATTGAGAAAAGTTTAATTAGGTTAAAAAGTAATAGTTGAACCTTTACAAACACATTAAAAATGTGAGTCAAAAAGCACATATATAACAAAATAACTTTCCCACTCAGTCCATTGACTCTTTATGAAAATTTTTATGAAAATTATACTTAATTGATATTGCCAATATAATTTTTATTAATAACCAATTTATTTATTTCTTATTCATATCCTTCAATTTGATATCTATTTTTATCTAATAGGATATATATTGTTCCTTACTACAACTAATTATTTATTTTATAAACTAAGAATACCTGGTTCGATTTCCGGCATGATCAAATAAGGTATAACTGTCTACTCTAATCAATCTCAGTTGGATATTAATGAATCTAAGACTATATGTTGTATCATTTCCAGAATTATATTAGTTTGAAAGTTGTGTGTGTGTGTGTGGTTATAATAAATCATAAAGATCTAATAAAATACCCAATCTATTTTTCTATAATCTAACATTTTAATAGCAGGTCCAGCAACTTTAGTTAATGTTCTTATCCTGCTTTACGTCACGGATTTACAAATGCAATCAAACGTGATTACATAAATTTCCTGTTTTTGGTGAGAACAGTTGGCTCAGACACTCTTCGTGCATTATAACGTACACTCTCCCCCCCCCCCCCCACACTCCTCCCACCCCTGCTTAATCACCCTCTGTACCCTCTCTTCCCCTTCCTCTCCCCCTACACGCACCACCCGCGTTGTGGTCTACATATTATCGGCGTATCCCGCACACTCAGCGTCCAATAAATCCTACATCCATCTAGGTCATCGGAATTCACATACAATTAAATTGAGAAGAGCTACATCATCATCGTCATCATCATCGTCATCATCTGAGAACTACTTTTGCTTCAATACACCATTCGAGCGTGGTCGAATCAAGTTAAACTTTTAGTGTTAAATCATCGATATTAAAACGAATTTTCCCTCTTTAACTCTCTGTCGTAGTAATATTATTACTATATCTACTATAAGTAGGAAGTTGGCAGAGTTGGGTATAAGCCCCCCTGCAGGTTTTTGGGGCAATCTAACTGACACTCCCATAGCGAGCCAGAAGGTTGCCCTACATGATAAAGGGGTGGTTTTGTTTGTTTGTTTTTTAAGTAAGGGGTTTGAGGGCTAGTTTATTGTTGAGAAAGGCGTTTATAAGTATTTTGGGAAGGAGTAGTAATGGAGATTTAGAGTATTATAACAGCCAGTTTCAGTAGCACTCATAAAGATCCAGGGGTGGCCATTGTATGGATAGTGAAAAATATGATTTAATGTATAATAAAATATTTAGATGAAGGTGAGCTAGGAATAATTTTTAACATTGTTGTTTTACTCTTAATATTGGTAGATTGTAAATGTATAATAATAATTATTATTGTATTAGTATTGATACAATTTGTCAAAAGTTATAGGTGCAGATCATTAAGTTTTAGTTATAATTGGGTGAACATTGTTTTCTTAACTCTTGAACTGTTTGCTCCATCCCTTCGTATCTCGATTATACTATATTATAGGCCTTGCAATTTTAATTTGTTTATTATTTTTATATCAATATAATTTAAAGCCAGCTAGCTCAAAGCAGTTTAATGCAGTTATTTAAATTTAAAATAAAAATTGTTGTGTTTCATAGTTTAGTCAAAATTAATTTTAAAAAATTCAGTAATTAACGAATAAATTTGAAACTTGTCCTCCAAAACTTCACATTAACAAACAAAATATTTTTTCAACCAATTTATATATATATTATATATATTAGTTATATAATTAATATGAAATTAGAGATAAGGAGGTTTTAAATTTAGAGGAAATGAACATGCATTCAAGAGGAGGGATTGTGGGAAACACATTAAATAAAATACCCCTATTTGGAATTCATAAACAGTTTCCCAGTCACTGAAAAACCAGATAGGATGAGTTTAACATTTTTAATTTATGCCCAATGGTAAAATATGAAAAAGCTATTTTTATTAGTAAAACGGTATCTGGTAGGGAGAAGAAAGTTTGGTAAACCAATTTCGGTACAAACAAAATAAAAGATTAGTAGTGAAGTGCTTATTCTTCTAAAAAAAAAACTTATGCATATCTTAGGATTTTATTAATAAATATTAAAATTTTAAGATTTATTTTTTATTTGATTTTAAAATATATAATATATATAAATTATATATATAATTATATTTTATATATATATATTATATTTATATATTTATA
Source organism: Timema cristinae (assembly GCA_039000515.1). Classification (NCBI taxonomy): domain Eukaryota; kingdom Metazoa; phylum Arthropoda; class Insecta; order Phasmatodea; family Timematidae; genus Timema; species Timema cristinae. The sequence goes on along the minus strand of JBCFYV010000935.1, from coordinate 45,295,508 downwards.
TATATAAATTATATTATATAAATTATAATTATATTTTTTATATATAAATTATATATATTATTATATAATATATCAATTTATAATATTCACTCAAATATATCAACTTCTTAAATCAACATAGCTCAGATTTCTGATCAGTTCCCCACGTGCTCTTAGAAAAATATATGACGTTTTAAACTACTATTAATTTATGCTTTTTAATAACATTCGATAGCAGCCCAGCAACAAAATATGAGTGTTAGTGATTTATTTTGGAGATTATCAAGAGTGGCTGAATAGATATAGTATGTTGGATTGCTGAATGGATATAGTATGTTGGATTCGATGCAGGTGGCCATTGATTACATTGAAATTTACTTCATCCAAGGATGTTCCAAAAATCCTATATAGTGTTTATGTTGTCAACATCCCTTTTTCTCAACGAATACAAAGCCTACATAGATGAATAAGGTATTAGTGTATAGGATTTTATTTATAGACTTCTGACTCCGTATAATCAGTTGACGTTAAATCAGCCTTCAAAGACAGATTTAAAAACTAGTGTGTTTTTATTCCCCTAAAACCGATTAGGGACATTTTCCTCCTTCGTCCTCGTCCTGCTGGAAATGCTTACAACTTCTTCCCCCTTCCTTCTTTAAAGAGAGTAATTTCATGTCCATATAAGGAGACTTTTTGGATTCTACACTCCCCATTGGGCCTTCCCTATAATACGTGAGTGTGATGACGTTGTGTTGTATATTTGTGTTACTTTCTGTATACATTGAGGTAATTTAAAAGGGAAAAAATGTACTTGATTTTGCACGGTTGGTATATCGTTCCTTTTTTTTTAATATTAATATTTCAAAATTACCCTTTTTAATAATCTGCTAGCTTTAATTTGACCCTTATGGTTGTCCAATATGTCTGTCTAGTTTGGCATTGGTATATTTTTAAACATTTAAAATATTTATTTAAATGATAGATTGTATTTATTTATTGGGCGCGATTAGTTATATCTAACGCTCATGCACTTTTTCTTTTCTTGGCCTTCTATTGGAAGAAGGAAATGTTCAAATTTTGTAATTTATGCCAGCGTAGGCTGTCGTAGGTAATCTTGACCATACAAGTATGTTGTAAATATTAAAATCTATTTTTTATCTAATTAAAGTAAATTTGAACCTTTTAAAATATATATATATATATATGTTAAAATCCAAATTTAATGTAAATTTATATATATATGTTATATATATAACATATATATAATATAGATATATTAAAGGTCCAAATTTACTTTAATTAAATAGCAAAATATATTTTAATCTTTACAACTACTTGTATGTGGTATGTATACAGTAACTATAATAGGATATTAACAGGAGAAGACGCAGAAAGAAACTATATATTTATATTTATATAGTTTCTTTCTGCGTCTTCTCCTGTGTGTGTGTTGTGTGTGTGTGTGATATATATATATATATATTAAAAATAGAGAGAGAGAGAGAGAGAGAGAGAGCGAGAGAGTGAAAGAGAGAGAGAGAGATCAAGTGTTTGTTTCTTTCTGCGTCTTTTCCTGATGATATTCTTTTATATTTACTGTTTAGTTTAAGCCTTTATGGGCGGGCGAGGACTTATTAGGCCTACATTATTCATGTTATAAATAGAAGATAATCTTTTTATTTAAAAATTTAGAGATTGCGATTCCTGGAACATTTGATTCTTTTGTTCTTTAGCTATTTCACGGTGATTTATAATTCATTAATATGCATTATTATTAATGGAAATTTTTAAGGAAGGTATTTTATATTATAATTTATTGCAATTTGACAATTAGTTGATTTAACTTGACACAATGAAGTAGTTTATAAAATAATTAAGGATTAGCACTATACTAACCAGTTTCTTTCGCAGACTATACTATGGACACACTATTGTTTGTATCTAACCTTGGTCGGTCTTTAAATTGTTATACTGTTGTATTTAATTTGAATAAAGTCTTATTATTCGACTGACATGTTGAGTTTCCTCACTGTCGTTGTACATACTAATGGTAACGGGTTCAAATTCCGATAAACCGAAAATATATTAATGTTAGATTGTCTTTTGTTTAAATTCGTTAAGTTCAGAATTATTTAAGCTTGATGTATTTGTGTAATAGATGGTTCTGTATCGGTTGCAAATAAGTGTTAGTAAAATAAATACAAAATTATATACTTTATATTTAAGTCACCATAAAAATAGATCTAAAGCTACTGATACCCTCCTTAGAAACATAACACATCATTTTCTGCTTTCCCTTTCCTAAAATGAATGCTCCCACCCTGAGAGCAAGCCTTCTTTCACAGTAACCCCCCCTCCTCTAACCCCCACCCTCCACCACACCCTCGCCACGTCAGATCTGTAGCGAGCCACTCTCCGCTAAATATGCAAAATAAGAACATTCTGTAGCACAGCTGGTCCACCGGCTCTTACAGACTACAAAAATGAAGAGGGGAGAAAGAATAACTTACAATACAAGTGGAACAGAGAGAGAGAGAGAATAGAATAGAAGTGAATGTAGGGAGGGGGAAAAAACGCTCCGAGAAGAAAATACATAAAGAAAAAGCAAAGCAATAATGAAAAACTTTTCGAGAAACATACTCCATCATTGAGTAGAGCACATAAAAATGTTAACTGTATATTATTTTTATACGAGGTTTCCATACTTAGCAGTTAAATGTAGAGCCACTTTTATATTATATGCATATGACTAGTTCCGAAAGTGACGTGATAGATTTTGGCTGGTTTATGTTTTGCTTTCTACCATTTATCCCCTCATACAGGTCGCACGTAGTTTTAAACAAATACTTATCGTTAAATATATACATAAATCAAAACGAATTTATATGGTAAGCCAAAATATATCTGAATTGATGATATGGAAATATTATTGAATATTATAGATCAAAGAAAAAAACTTGGTGAATAAAATTAGCAATGCCTTTGAAATCCATCTGTAGAACATTTATAGTTTGAATATTTTTGTACTGTCTTACAATTCGGATGATTGAATTTAAAGAAATGTGTCAAATTGGCGTAAAGTTGGAGGGAGAAAATGTTTAAGATGAGTAAAAACCTCAATACACCCAACCAAGATTCGAACACAAGTTTGGAAAGACAAACAAGACGAGCCTTACGTCAATCCCGCGTGAACACCGATATAACAATCTTAATTATCTAATTTTCTTATACTTGTTTCAATGATTTGTAAATATATAACGTTGTAGATAAAAAATGTATCTCAATATGTTTTTTATAACAAATCACTTTCAAGTTTAAGTGAAATAGTTACATGTTTACATTATCTTTAAGTATAAACACAGTTTTAAAATAAGTACAGTTATTTTTATAAAAATGTAACGTATAAAATAATACTTTCATCTAATTACATACTCGTATTAACTATTAAATTATAAACCTCCTTTTATGTTGGTGTTTGTTAAATGATCGATATTAAAAATTTGCTAGTTTACTATGGAAATGCAGGCACCCTCTTTAACCAAAGAAAATATATTATATTATGATTAGGACAGTAATAATTTAATTGGTACCCACTTTGGTGGCGGTATGGTCTAAGGCATTACTCTAGCAGTATACTGGACTGCCGATAACGGGGATATCAAGGTTCGAATCTTTGTCGGGTGTATTAATGGTGGATTTCCAAAATGGTTTTCCACTTTCCTTCCAAGCAAATGTGGTTTCACTTCCACATCGCGAAAACCATTAGCAGCGTTATTAAACAAACGTATATACCGAACGACTAGTGAGAACGGGTCTAAAAAAATAATTCATCAACTTAAAAAAATATTAATACTACTAACACCAGCTATAGCTATATAAAATTAGCTCTTGCTATAAATTGGATACACCAACGTAGTAGAGAACTGAATACCAGTCATTAAGATCAAATATAATTATGCTGATGAATAAATTAGGACAAAAAACTTGATTAAAATAAAATTCAAATTAATAAGTTGATGAAAAGTTTAAATTTCTTTTGAAATATTAAATTGTTACACAAAACATATACACAGTATTAAAATCTCAAATTTGAATGTTATTTAATATGTTAAATATAACAAATACTAAGATATATTTGTTGTAAGTTAATTATTGGCACCCTTAATAGTTTTGGTTAAATCATAGATCTCAACATTTTAGTAACTATGATTATTTAACGTTACACTGCATCAAAATAGTTTTCCAAAATTGTGGATCAATTATTCCTATTTTGTACCACTTGTAGAAAAATCGTCCCATCTTTACATTTAAATAGCTTTTCCAAATTTGACTGTGCATACGTTCAAATCTTTTGCAAACAAGAAAATAATGGGGGGGAGGGGGGAAACAAGATGGAAAAACTTATTTTCCACCCTACGCCGTTTCTTATGGCACGTGCAACCTCCATACTCTCTATTAGCATCCTTATTTTTTGGAGAAAGGGATGAAAAAAGTGGTGGTTGAGCTGTAACTTGAAGTTGGTAACACGTGCACAACTACCTCCTTTTTTTTTGTGCGTTATAATGAAATTTATATCAAGTGAGTTCCACATACAAATCCTCTTGTCTAGAAGTTTTAATCTGTTCAGATAACATTTTATAAGTTGTTATTTGCCACGTACTACTTTACGTTTTACATGTTTTTAGAGAAAATTCAAATAAAAAATTACAATAACTCAGGGAAAACTAAAAATATTACTATGTTAAGTGATATAACTAGTTTTATATGTAAACTTTATATTTTATTATAGGTATAGGCCCTATAGCTTTTATAAAAATAAATTACTACCACAAGAACTTTTAGCCCTACGACAGGCCTAGCCAGCCGGTAGTGGAAAAATATATGACTTAAATAAATAAATGAAACGGAACTTCACACGGACTTGATCGATCTATGGTTTTAAAATGGAGATATTTACTCAAAACTCGTAATATATGTGAAACGAAATAATATACACTAGCAAACCCAAGCATAAATTGCACTATACTTACACTACTACACGTAAAACTTTTTTGAGTCAAGGTTTTAAATTTTATAATTTTATTTTTAAATAATTAATGCCCTCGTTTGTATGTTTAGTCCAATAAAAAATCTATGTTAGATACATTTATAAATTTTGACCAGTAAAAAATTAAATGTTGACTATAGAGTTTAAAATGAATAAGATAGATCATTGTTGTACAGACATTTCTCCTAAGAGGTTAAAGGAAAAATTACTAACTTTTTGAAAGACTTAGGCCTACTTGCATTAATTACTCTATATCATTAGAGAATTATTGCGTTAAAACTTACCTGGTATCTCTTTATAACTAAAGCTCACAAAAATGTATTAATATATTTGACAATATCTCAGAAACTGTTGGTCTAATAAAAATATATTTCATAAAAGTTTGTTATTTTTAATAGTACTACAATTTTGCAATGATAATTTATTTAGTATCTCAAATAGTTGTGGAGATATGGACAATTCCGCTTCTGTAAAATGCCCTAAAAGTCATTTTCATGGGAAAATGAAAATAGCCATTTTATTTATAATCTTAATCATGACTGGATACGAATTTAAACAAAAATTTAGAGCCGCTTTTGAGAAAATAAATTTTTTATCTTTTCACTTTTTATTAATCTATTCTTAATTTTAGGGCTAAATAGACACACAGACAGACGGCATTGCAAAAACCACATTTAGGGTTCAGGGGGTGTGGGGGTTATTAGACGTCGACATCCATCAATATTTCGGGTTGGAATTTTTTTTTTACGGTCGCAATACTTTACCATCAGTGTTCTAAGAGTTAATAAATATATATATATATATAAATATATATAAAAATATATAATATATATATAAAATATATATATATATATATATATATATATGTTTGCAGTTAGCGTATATCTTGAAAGTTATTGGTTTTATTAAAATATGTTTCAAATAAAATTTGTGTGCTATAAATAGCCCTACATATTTGCAATAATAAATAATTTCATATCTCAAAGATTTACGGAGATTTGATTAAAAAGTAAGAATTTACGTTTCAGACCAGAACCCTTAAAGACATTTAGCCAAATTACTGAGAGTAGCCATTTTGTTTGGAATAGTTTACAAATGTTTAGAAATGAAATTTAATCAAAATCTTTAGAGCCGATTTTTTTTAAAATTAATTTTAACTCTTTTTGCCCTTCAGTAAACTACCCTTAATTTTAAGGTTAAATATCCAATTCCAAAAACCGTCGGGGCAACCTTATGAAAACCTTAGATAAAGAGTTTTAGCACCATTGGTAAAGTAGTTTATGCTCTAGTCCGAGGCAAAGACAGACAGACAGGAACTTAAAAAACAGCACTTTTTTGGATTCAGGGGTTATGAAACGTTAACATTAATCAACATCTCGAGTTCAACTTTTTAATGATCACAATACTTTCTCTACCTATAAGATGGTGAGAAAGCAAAAACTCACTCAGGCGATAGGCTGGAAACAGTAACGGTTATGAAATAAAATACGCAACTTTTAACCGCAATATTGTTCACATACAAAAGAAAAGCTTAATACTATTATACTATTTAACACATATAGAAAATATGATTAATGTAGTAATATTATATTAAAAAATTAACATCTTTTTGTGCCAAATTATGGCCTTGAACAATTTATTCACCGATCAACTTTATTGGAAAATATGAAAACTCTTTTTAAATAGAACTCAAATGTAGGCAATTAAAAAAAGTAAGGTTTATTTAAGAATACAGCCGTTTAAAATAAGTTAAAACTAGATTATTAATAAAATGAAAAAATTAGTCAAATACTACTATTTTCTAAAGTATGTTAGATATGTTGGAAACGAGTATTATAAGTGGTTCCCAAACATTTTGCCGCAGCGAGCTCACAGGAACATCGCGGAATGTTTTAAATTTTAAGCTAGTAGGTATCACGAGCAAACCCATGTGAATCAGAAAATGAAGGTGGTGGGGTCCAGTCTGACCCTAAAGACTGATACACACAGAATGCTAAGCTATGCTGTGCTGTGCTAAGACTTTGTCACTTTGGTTTCACACGCTGTGCTAAGCTAAGCTAAGCTAAGCTAAGCAAAGCAATGGTCCCTCTTTTCTCTAGCGAATTCATTGTTGTTTCATTCTGGTCTGCTCCAGTTAAGTTTAGTTATGATGGCGTTCTCCAAAATGTCTTGTATGAGTTCAGGTTATTGTACTGAGTGAGAAAAGACGCTGTTGTTAGCAGTTGTTTTGGAATATTAAGAAAATTTAGGAGGTGGAGGTTTGACTATTTAAAAGTAACGCTTTCATTTTAATATAAACACTTTTATTAAATATAAAAACAAGGTAGAATATTACTTAAATACACGTGAAACGAACTGAAAGCAACACATCAACAAGTCTTTAGTTATTTTCACCAAACCAGCGTTGCGTCTGTTCAACACGGAGCCCAATCTGAGTTATACGCATGCGCAACGTAAGATGCCTCGAGATGGGAGATGGAAAAATTGACCGACCAGCAATCGGAAAAAACATAACGTGACATAGCATGGCTTAGCTTAGCGGTAAACCAAGAAAGTTCGAGAGTCACCAAACTTAAAAAAGAAAACTAATTTTAAATTATCTTTAATCGAGTTATGTAACTTGCACTTTCTGAACAGACTGATTATATCAGTACAGGATTTATAAACTAGCTTCAATTTATAACACACATTGAACCCAGCTCCCTGGCCATTAATTTGATCCTTGTAAAGTGGGTAATCCTTAATTTCACTAAAGATAAATTTTTGGCCACGCTAGTAATAGAACTCGAGACCCATCTCTCACTAAGCAGACACGCTACCGACTGAGCCAAGGTATCGGACAAAAACACTTTAAACCACATATTCGAGTACTCCTTACTCATTCTTTCGAGATAGAGGGATACATTTATGGATAATTTTCTTTTCGAAATATGAACAATATCGATAAATTCTTGCTTTATTAGAAATTAGTAAAAGTATCAAAAACTTACTTTCGACACCAAATACATGGTGATTTACAAGCAATAAACCATATAGAAAGACATACTTCATCCAAAAATAAAAATTCTAGCTCAGTTGCAACCAACGCATATTTCTCTATCTAATAATTGAAACCTATTTTATTTCAAATTTACAAGACTTTAATTATGGTTTATGTGTATGATATAATAATTACTTTTGTATGTTTCAAAATTAAAACTTACTAAAGTTCCTTAACATAATTTATTCCAAACTGTACACATAATACATCTTGTGAATGTGGGGAATGCCAGGCCTCCACCGTGGTTCGGATTCCACGTTAAACTGTAGGTCCTCCATTTCATCTCACAATCACCCTACCATTAAACATTAGCGTAAGTGCGTATAACCCGAATGGGTAGTAAGACGCGGTGCTAATAATAATAATAATAATAATAATAATAATAATAATAATAATAATAATAATAATAATAATAATAATGTACACATAATAAAGTAATCATCAAAACAATAATTTATGATCTTTAAGAAACTTTCTGTGTGTTTATGAGCTTGAGCATTGTTTAATTATCTTCCAAGAAGCTATAAAAACGACGCACTATACAGACATTCTCCCTCTTTATCTTAAAATAGATATTTACTAAGAACCCGTAAGATTTGTGAAACGAAATAATAGGTCTATACATTGTTGTGGAGACATTACACCAAAGATTATGAATGAAATAATATACACTGTTACTTACTCCATAGCATTAGGAACAAGGAACAATGTTACAGAAAAATTAAGAAAAAGAAACATCTTTGTTCAACAAAGAACACGAGAGTAAAATTCATTTTCAGACCTGAATTAAAAAATATATTTTTATGCTTATAACTCAGAAATTATTGGTTTTACAAAAATATATTTAAAAAAAAGATTTTAACCTTTAATAGTTACTACAACTTTACATTTATTTAAGCTATTTCATATCTAAAATAGTTGCAGAGAAAAAAATCTCTTTTTTCTCTTTTTGACCTTCAGTAAGCTATCCTTAATTTTAAGGTTGGATATTTAATTCCAAAAGATCCTCGGGGAAACCTTATGAAAGCCCCGAATACCAAGTCTTAGCCCGAACAGTAAAATAATTTCAGCTCTAGCCCGAGGTACAAACAGACGGCATTGCAACAACATTTTTTTTTCAGGATATCATTAAATAATATAATAATAATAATAATATTTAGCACCGCGTCTTACTACCCGTTCGGGTTATATCGCTTTTAAGTACTAACTACGCTAATGGATTTGGAATAGGGAAGGTTGAATTAGAGGAAGTGAACCCGCATTTGCGTAAAGGGAGAATAGAAAACCTTTTAGGAAAAACCACCCCCAGTTCACCCGACCGAGATTCGAACCTAGATCTCCCCGTCCTCAGCAGTCGAGCTCAACACAAGCGCGTTAGCCAACTACGCCACCGAGGCGGGTGATATCATTAAACGTCGAAATTTATTAACATCTCGAATTAATTGTTTTTTTTACGGTCCATTAAATAGTAGAAGAAATGTCTTCCAAGGCTATAATTTAAAATTCGTCATCCAAGGCTATAATTTAAAATCCATCAAAAACATTTCTGCTATAGAGATCCAGCTCCACCAATAGATTCCAAGTTGCTTTTATACAGATTATTATATTATTTATGCTATTCAAGCTTCATGTAAAATTATAGTCAATAATGGTAAAATTCTGAGTCCATTTCAGTGGCTTAGCGATAAGAAACAAATTCTTGATCATGTGTATAGAAGAAAAACTAAGTAACAAGGCTTGTTCTTATATCGTATGTTACAGGTATATGTATACATTATAGGATACCTTAAACATGAAAGACTTAACACCTGAGATAACTCCGTGCAGTTTACCCCTGATAAATACATTAGTTGAAATCCAACAGAAGTAGTAGACAGATGCCTTAGTGCTACCAGTCACGGCATAATTGATACTCCAAAGCAAATTATTAGATAGTTTTTAATTGATAACAGCCGTGGCACGTATCGGCAATGATAAAACAATACTATACATTTTCAACGTGTTATATATTATTATTATTATTATTATTAGCATCGCGTCTTACTACGTGTTCGTGTTATACGCACTTACGCTAATGTGTAATGGTAGAGTGATTGTGAGATGAAATGGAGGACCTACAGTTTAACGTGGGATCCGAACCACGGCAGAGGCCTGGCATTCCCCACATTCACAAGTTGTGATTAATACACTTCTTGTCAGAGGTGAAGGAAGGGTTTGGTAATCAGTTAAATCTGTGCCGGGACCAAGGATTGAACCCCGGACCGCTAACATAAAAAGTCCGACACCTTACCCCTAGACCAACAGGTCACCCAACGTGTTAGTTAATGGCACCTAACGTAAGCGAAAATATTTATTGGAAGTAATTTTAAGCTTTAGCAAAAGTATTTATGAATTTAATTCGAAACTTTATTGCAGGTAAACACAAAGTGTCAACTAGGTTAGCGTTCTTGATATACAACATACCACACGGAGTCAGAAAAATATACAATGGGCATAGCTAAAGTTAAACTATTGACAATAGCTAAATAGCTAGCTTTACTGCAGTGGTCTGCCATCAGCAATAATAAAATATTTGTTTCAACCAAATTGTATATATTTTCTCTTTTAGTATTTAATTAATTTGCAAGGAAATTTTCGAAAACCCGCGATCAGTAAATTAACGTCAAATGATTATTTTTAAAGGAACAAACATCACTAGTTATCATGTAAAACACTTTCCAGATATCTATTTTATACTAAATAAAAATATACATTTTTTAAATATTTCAAATAAAAATATCAATCATGGTAAAGTACCTTTAAACGAGTTTTTCCTAAAAAAAAAAATATATCGCATACAATATAATGTGTCATGACATCGACTACCCAGATATCCAATTAATACAAAATAGTTAAAGCCATATCTGAAAATCAATCAACTACCTTTAATTTGAGGCCTAGAATGAAAATCATAAAAACATTCCGAGGAATGACCATATCACATCTAAATGTCAATTATTTGTACACGTCCATCACAGACTTTGCCTTAAGCTACGAATGAAGTATGGCCCTGAGAACGACACGAATCCTGGATATCTTAGTGGTGGAGAGCATTGTTGTGCTAAGTCAAGGGTATCGGGCTCAATTCCCATCCAGGTTTCAATTTTAAAAATGTACCGATCTAAATATCAATTTTAAACAGAATATATCAAACCGTTTAAGTTTTAATTACATGACATACATATATGGGGCCAGAACGAATTGTAAAAGCCACTTTTTTGGATATGAGGGTACATTAAACTCCAAATTCATCAGAATCTTGAGGTAAAATATAGTCACGATTTTAATCTTTTATCAACAGAGAAAAAGAAAAACTGTTAAAAATATTATATTAAAATAATATTCTGACATGTATATTTTCACTATACATCTCAATTACATTTTTTAAATTAAAATTCAATAAAACGAGTAACTATGACAAACGAATATCAGAATTACACTAACTAAAGAATTATAAATTATTATATTATTATTATTACAAACACTTGGGGTCTGTTTGAATAAGTTTTTAAAAAGTAACAGGACTATAAGACCTTTAATTAAAAGTAACACTCTAAAAAGTGGTTAGAGCTCGTTTGAAGTAGTTTCTGCTTCAAAGTAAATATAACTAAAAGACAAAAACAAATGGGATTAATTGATGAAACTTATTTACTTTAAATATATATCCAACCGCACCGGTAGCCACGTAGACTATTATGTCAAGCTCACCTAGTTTAGTTTGGCAATGACAGGGAGGTCGGTGCTCGAATCCCAGCCGAGTATACTGTGAGTGGTTTTCATTAACTCTCTCTCACAGATGCAGTTATATTTAATCTAAAAATTCTGCATTCCTCATCCTTGCCCCGTTACGCTAATTAAATGCGAACAACACGAAAGGGTAGTTAAACGTGGTGGAAAAACACAAACCTACCTCGTAAAAATAAAACCCAACTCAACCCATTCCTGGATCAAAATACAATCGGGAACAAACACATTTTTGTGCGATAATCTGGCCCGTAATGAATTATTATTATTATTATTATTATTAGCACCGCGTCTTACTACGCCCCGTAATGAAAGACCTATGGTAAAAAATAAGGTGTATAATATATTGGTCTCCTTCCTTCAACCATCTGTATAAGCTAGGGCCATACTCGTGACCTGGCTTCTGCGACAAAATCTCGTGACAGGTCGCTGTCGCCAGGCATATGTACCTAGTATAGGCTGTGGCCAAACTTCTTACCAGGTCGCTACGAACATCACACCAGCGTGCGAAGTCTTGTTTCATATCCAAGTGGCCATAACTAGGCTGTTTAAACCGACATAATTACCTTAGCGTGTGTGTAAGCTTTACGTAAATTACTTCTAATTTGGCTGCATCTCCTAACTTTTATAAAACAAACTTGTTAGCTAATCCTTAAAATAATATAAAATGCTAGAGGTTTAGGGGGATAGAGGGAGTGAAAGGGGTTCACATATCAAAGCAGCTTTACAAAAAACGAGGACTCGTAGTAAATATTATTTATATCTTGTCGATGGTTTTATTTTAAGTGTATTTGTGGGAAGAGAGAAAGAGAGGGTTTGTGTACAGGCTTTTGTTTATGCTAAAAAAAAGAGGCGTTTTTTTTCTGTAGATGGTTTCCCTCTATGTATTTTTACAGTGACTTGGTGAGGACCAAATTTTCGGGAGAATGAATTTTTTTTTTGTATGGGTTTTTATTTACACTTGATGTCCCAAACACACATGTATACTACATAACAATGCATGTGTGACGAAATAGGGTTGGCTAGAAAGGTTGGGCAGACGGTGGAGAAAGGGGGTGGGGAGGGTAGAAATATAGCTCCACGAACACACACACACACATAATGGGTTCGTATTGTAGATTGTCACGGTACATGGGTTCGAAGTCACACTACGCCAAACAGCAGCTAACCGAATAGCCGAGAGCATGGGTGTCTGTGAGTGGATGGGGTAACAAACTTATGTTAGCCTTGGATGGAAGGAAGGGGTTAGTAAGAGGAAACAGCAACAAAAAAAAAAATCCGTACGGTAATAAAGGGAAGCAGGATGGAACTCATTTACAGCTGAGAATGTTTGTGCATCGCCATTGGTCACGTACACTCATCTTGTATTTTTTACGTTTCTCTCTTGCAATCTTTGTGATAAAAATTAAAACTTTTACTAATCGTTCTCGACAAATGATTAAAATACATGTTAGTTTACAAAAACACTAATCACTAAACTGCCAAATATTTTTTGTTAAATATATTTAATATGTTATTCAAGTCAACTATATCTCATTTTTTCCATATATTATATTTATTTAAAGTTATTTAGGGTAGGAAAATCAATTACTTATTCACTTATAATGTATGAATAATGAGCTAGGGGGATAGATTTTATATATAGGTTATATAGATATACCTTCTCTAAGTATTATATTCATAAATGCAAAAAAAATTATACCTGGACACAAGCTCGATTCTAGTCTCCAAGTGTCATATTTTTAAATGTACACATATATAACAACAACAAAAAACTAAATTATTTATTGAAAAATAATTTTATCTTAAATGTATTAATGAAACGCGTTTTCATATAAAAAGAATCTTATAAAATAAAATAAAAAATATATATATAGTGGAAGGAAGATTTACATAAATATATAGTGGAAGGAAGATTTACATAAATATATAGTGGAAGAGATATATACATAAATATATGTGGAAGGGATATATACATAAATATATAGTGGAAGTGAATATACATAATATATAGTGGAAGTGATATATACATAAATATATAGTGGAAGTGATATATACATAAATATATAGTGGAAGGAAGATATACATAAATATATAGTGGAAGGGATGTATACATAATGTATAGGGAAGGGATATATACATAAATATATAGTGGAAGGATGTATATATATATGTATATGTAGTGGAAAATATATATATCATTTATTTATTAACGTGCAATTCCTGAACCAACTTATATCAGCACACGAGAATTTTCATGAACGAGGGCAAAAGGGTCTACCAATTTTTCTGGGAAAGGTATTTTCACATACCCTCCAGGGTTATTTTACATGTGACAATCTACATGGTTCCAACGGTTTTACTTCTCCTTCAAAGGAAGTTGTACCATGGATTTTTACCACCCAAGTATAATCCGTTTACTCCGGTTGGGTTTGAACCCACAAAAATCTAGTCCTAAGCGAACACTTAACACCAATACCACTGAAATCAACTTACTCCCACTATGGATGTAAAATCCAATTTTCATTGAAGAAAAAATCTTATCTGACAGCTAGAAAGGTTTTTATATCTACTTTCACGCAATCACATTTAAGGACATGTGATTTACAACCGTCACTTTTGATATTTACTGTCAATACTTATAAATTTTTATTAAAATTTTGTGAATGTGGGGCATGCCCGGCCTCCACCGTGGTTCGGATTCCACGTTAAACTGTAGGTCCTTCATTTCATCTCACAATCACCCTACCATTACACATTAGCGTAAGTGCGTATAAACCGAACGGGTAGTAAGACGCGCTGCTAATAACAATATTAAAATTTCTTCCTACCAAAAATTATAATTTAACTTATCGTTCACTGGTTTTGACATGATCGGATTTAAGCATTCTATATAAATAATAATGGTAAAAACAAGAGAGTACGAAATTCTATAAGTTTATCTCATTCAAATCTATAGGGAGCGCTTTATTTAAATGTTTGTTTTTAATTATTTTCGTCCAGACTCTATATATCCGAGCCAGTCCGAAGCAGTGACTCTTAATTAGTTTACTCCTCATGCTCTTTCTGCGATCCAGAGAGCAAAGAGTTTTAACTTCACTCGGTATATCTAGCCATTCAACATTCTCTTTTGACAGAAAAGAAGTGCAAAGGCGGGACTTGTGTAAACACGGCCTTTCTACTTGTTCCAACACCGTTTCATAATGAGATACCGTTGTTTGCACTGCTTGCAAATAATAACCTGGCAATGCATCGTATGCCAACTGTTTTCATTGCTTTGTTTAAATACATGGGCGCCATGCACAATGTCAACACTACTGTTCTAATTGTAGCCGTTTCAGGGGATGAATAAATGTTTAGAATTCGATTTTTTCTACAAGCCATCTTTTTTTTTTTTTATGCCTCACTCTCTCCACGGCTCGTATAAATACATTTTGCTAATTGCTTAAAACAAGGGCTACGTCACACTTATAAATATTAGGGTAAGGCAAACGTTGGATTTATTGTATTTCAACTTGTTTAACCAAAAAACATTTTTATCATTAAAGTACAAAATTAATGCTGTTACACTTTTGCGAAACATAGAATATTGCCTTTTGTTTTAAATACATAAAGTGTGTAATACATAAACTGATTTATTCTACTCAAGATAGCTGATTCATGATTATGTTTATACTTGAACATTTTTTAAAAGCGAAATGCTTTACACATTATTGTTCAGAAAAAAACAAAAATTAATATAGAGTAAAGCGCCTTAGTGAGAAGAAATTAACTCCAAATTACCCGCCTCGGTGGCGTAGTTGGCTAACGCGCTTGTCGTGTTGAGCTAGACTGCTGAGGACGGGGAGATCGAGGTTCGAATCTAGGTCGGGTGAACTGGGGGTGGTTTTTCCTAAATGGTTTTCCACTCTCCCTCCACGCAAAAGCGGGTTCACTTCCTCTAATTCAACCTTCCCGATTCCTAATCCATTAGAGTAATTAGTACTTAAAGCATATAAACCGAACGGGTAGTAAGACGCGGTGATAAATATTATTATAACTCCAAATTGTATTTAAAAATATATATATATTTCTATATATTTGGACTACTTAATAGCCTATAATAATTATTTTATTATAATTTCAACATTTAGACACCAGTTAGAGTAATTATTTTCTAACAATAAATAATATAGATCCTGATTGTAATGCCACCTTTCCTATGTCAAACAAAAAAGTATGTTTTCGGAAAACTGTAAGTTGGTTGCCTTTAGTATGGATAAAATCGGTGCAAAATTTTATTTAAAGACTGTAAGAGCCCCTAGGGTGTCCCGGTAGTATAGTAGTTAAGGTTGGCTACCGGGCACCCAAAATAAAGGGGGAAGTTACAAAACAATATATTATATATTCAAACTTCACAAACACTATAAATAAAAGGTTGATTGAGTTTCACATATAATAGAATAAATATATGCTGTATAATTTTTTAAATTACAAAGTAAAAAAGTTACAAAAATAAATTAGTGATTGCTGTGTTTATTGATTTTGTTTCATAAAACTAATGCGTTGGCACAAATGAAATTACCTATGTATATGGATGCTAAGGGTAGTTTACAGGAAGTTCAGCCGCTGGAGAAAAACGAGTATTATAAAACGATAGCGATAAAGCACATGGATAAGAATAGCATCTGGCGCTTTCGGCCAGTCTTAATTCCAGCCTGACCATCGACGGTGACCTTGATTATATTTTCCCAAACCACGTGACCAATATTGAGGACATAAATAGTCATAACTACTAGCCAGAGAATATAAAGACATAAAAAAAAGGAAGGATAAAAATAAATTCCACGAGTTTAAGGAAAGGCACATAAAAATGTACCCGTGCAAACAAATTCCCGCAAGAGGTTTATAGCTGATTAAATGCGCGTCAGCATTACAGGGCCACACGCTCCTATACATCATTGTAAAACGGAACAACGAAGCTTGTAAAAAGTTTTTAACATGAATCTCATCAAAAAGGAAAAGGGTAAAAACAAAACACGGGGCGAACATGGACCTCCCAGAAATATATACACTTCTTTGTGTACTACGACAAATTTATTTCGGAAAGGGGGTGATGTTTTAGAGAAGGTGGTAAAAAAACAAAACTGGCAGTATAATTGTGGAAATATATGGTAGAATGGTTCAACAGCCGTATCCAAGAATTCTATGTATGGGGGTGATTACATCTTCCGTAAAGGTATAGCAAAATTTTTAAAATAGGTATTAGAAAAGTGTTGTTATTCATACGGCACAAAACGGCATTTGAATAAACCACTTTGCCTGATTTTACCATAAGGAACGATTAAATAAATAACCTCACCTTGACTCAAAAGGAAGAACTCAATATTTATTTTTATTACCACATCTTACTACTTTTTAAAGTTATGAGCATATATGATAATTACTATTATGGGGGTAGGGATATGGAAGGAAGCATTTTAGAAGTAATCTACCCGGTTTTGTGTGGACGAAGAGTGGGAAAATATTTATTTAAAACTACTCTCAGTAGACCCAACCAGAACACGAGCTCCGATCAGCAGCCAGACTAACATGAGAGTGAGATCTTAAGACAGTTCGGCCAATGAGGCGTATACTCACTTATTGGCGGGAGTTTGAAACTCAACACCTTAAACCTGTCCTCACTAAAGGTAGGCACGTGGGAAAAAAAACATTAGTCTCATCCTGTCAAGTTTGCCAAAAAAAAATTATTATTTTTTGTACCATATCTCTTAGCTATACAGGATACACGCATTTTATTTGCGCTAATGGGGTAGGGTTAGGAAAGGTAAAGTTTAGATTAGATGCACCTTGATTTGCGTGAAGATATTGTGGGAAACCATTTAATAAAAAATGCTCTGTTTGGCTGGGCGGGATTAGAACCTCAACCTTACAGCCACCAGCAAACCATACTAGATTAGCAGAAGTTTATTCCACGTATAGTTTTATGGTCGGTGTTTGAAAATCCTCCGAGCATATGGAGCTGGGTTTTTCCTAAATCGGGCTCCCACTTTCCAAATTATATTTGTAAACTTTTTTGGTAAACTCTACCTTTTTAATCCATATGCCAAATCGGTAATTTTTGGATAGCCCGGGCATGCTTGAAAGACGTGGGCAAAAAAAATCTAAGATCCTTTAGTTATTTTAAAAACAAAATTGAAACAAGTCCTAAGATAGTTATGGATATTTAAAAACGGGAAACATACTATTTTTATCTCTCTTATATGGCCTCTTTTTATTTTTATTTTCAACTTTCATTCATTTTCAACTCTCTTAAATAATACATAAGCCGTATCAAAATTGCGGTATGAGAGAAAACCAAATTGAATGGTCTATTAAGTGGTCCAACCGCGATTCATTCGCAAAAATCTGTCTTTTTTGTTTGGAAACGTTCCAAATACTTTAACAAATTTTCACTGACTATTTTTATTTTTTTGGCTACTAGCTTTCATTGTGTATTTATTTATTTATATTTGTTTCTTTTATTCTAGCCTAGGTCTAAAAAAAATACTGTTAATACAAGCTATTTATAAATCTAACTTAAATTAATTCCTCTAAATATTAGTGGTTCTAAATGTTGTTTGTGATAGTTTTATTAAATAAAGAATATACAATTAAACTAAACAAACGTGGACTAATATATAATCTACTTTTTAATATAGTCAATTTATTAAATAATTGGGACCTATTGCAAAAATGAATATCTTTATCAATACTAAAATATCATTTAAGAAAACATTCTAAATTATAAATAAGTAAGGAGCAGTAATGATTACGGTTAAGACTTAGAAACAAACCTAAGATTAGCAATAGAAAGGTGAAAGGATATAATAATTGAAGAAATTAATAAAATGTTAAAGTAACCATAGTCTTTCTATTCCCATAATTGTTTCTTGAAGCCTTTAATTTCATTTTACAGCGCCATGATTATGGTATAATTGTACTGAAACATATCGGCCAGAATTTTATCGGCTTTCTTATAAACGCTGATTACCTGCCCAAGGAGTAATGGGACTGAACAAGATTAAGGTTTCGATTCTTTACTTAAACACAGATTATTTATCATAGCTTATTACGTCCCAACCTTATTTCACACTATTTTTACAACTTGAAAGACACTACTTTCACGTGTTTGATTTCATTTAACTAGTCATCCTCAATGTTTGAATTTTAACTGTGTGTTATCCTCAATTTTTCTTCTGATATTAATTATTTTAATATGTTGTACATGTATTTCTTGACTGATAGTCACCATTTGAATTGTTAATTATTGTTATATGCCATTAACATATTTTTAGTTTTTTCAATTTTATCTCACATATTTTATGCTTGTTTAAAGCACAACTTAACGTGTTTTTTTTCAATATTAAAGTACATTTAATTTTAACTTGTTAATAATTTTTAACTTTTTATTAATTTCTTCACTTTTCTATTGCTAACCTTAGGTTTTTTTTTCTAAGTCTTAACCATAATACTAAAATAATTTATTTTATTAACATCTAGATGTTTATAATTGATCCCGGTTGGCTTAGCCAATGAATAAAGAGTATAACAATGTGTTTATAAGTTAAAAGAGTAAATTCAATTAATAATGATGATAGTCAAGATTTTTATAGCTCTCGTATTTCATGTATACATCAGTTCATTCAAAAGCTTCTAGTAAATTACATCGGTTAGATACGTTGAGGAACTGCACTATATACACAGTGGGTAGAACAGTTTTAAGAACTATTTAATATATTTTTTATGTATCTAAACACAAAGTAATGTAACCTGTAACCATAACATTTTACATAAAGAAGTAATGCCGATAAATAATAGGACTAATATGGTACCATATTATCGATGTTGAGTGGGATTATTTTATTATTTACAAAAGGTTCATTCTATTTCTGTAAATGTATTGTCCAATTTTCGGAGAAAGGGTCTTATTTGAAAGCTATAAGTGCTAATAGAACGGCTTTATTGTATTCATACGTCAAGACATACGATGTGCCATGGCCACTTTTAATGGATATTATCAATACTTGTAAAATAACACTAATAATATAGATAGTAATATATTATCACCGTTAACTGCAAAAAATGCATATTTTCCTATACCATAAAATACCCTTCATCCAAAAATTGAATTGTAGCTTTGCTATTTTAGTATTAGAGGACACTTTTAAACACAACATTATTAAAATGTATGGCTTGATATATCATATGGAATCCAACCAGAATCTTGTATACCAGTACTGTAGTTGCTATTCCAAACTACTGAGTCACGTGATCGATACTGAATACGTCACAAGGAAAAATACTACAAAAGGTTATATATATATATATATATATATATATATATATATATATATATATATATAAGTTGTAAATATTTATCTTAGTCGGCAGCCATATTTTATATACACACGTACAAAATGTGTAAATCTTGAGAGAACCACTCATCTCCCTTTCCAAAAAACACCTGTGGTAGGTGTCGCAACACCGCTCAGCCAACGAGGGGTGGCAACACCGTAACACACTGACTCACTACTACGTGAAAGAGACGCCTCAGAGAATCTTTGTGCGAGCAAGACGCTGGACGTGGAAACCTCCCCAAGGCGCATGCTCTCCAGCTGGTGAGTGGATTGGAGAGGGGGGTGGGGGGGTGGAGAGAGCGAGCTCTTGAGATACCTCGATCTCTGCAGCTGCTCAGTGTTATCGACGTGGATAACATTGTTTCGAAATGCGTTGTCACTCTCATCTACAGTTCATTCTCTTTAGGAAGAGGCTAAGTTGAACGATAGAAAAGTTACTAACTATACTTTCACGTATTCACACGTAAGGTCATGTGAGTTGTCACGTTTGATAAATATTATCGATATAATAACACTAATAATATAATACTACACATGTTGAGTCGGACACCTTAGCTCAGTCAGCAGCGTGTCTCTCTACTAAGCTAAGATTCCCGGGTTCAATTCCGGCATGGCCAAAGACTTGTCATTGTGTGGGTTTAACCTTTCATCGTTAATAATTAACGGCTGGAGACTGGATGTTGTGCCTGTCCTAGTTTTAAGTTTTAATTATAAGGCATATGAAACTACGACAGTCCTAGCAGTAATGGATGTAAAGTAAAACTATCGAAGATGATATTTTCTAAAGGAACACTCTTTAAACCCTCATTGATTGTACTCTTTATGTTAGTATCATTTGGTTTTGTATGTGAATCCGTTTCTCTTTTATTGAAGTACAGGCTCTATTTTTAACGAATTTGTATGTGTCAATCTAAAGCTAAAATAATAGTTTCTTCTAAAGTGGCAGTAAATGTGTTTAATTTGTCATCTTACTGTTCGTTCAGGAAATATAAAAACATGAATTTAGGGCAAAGTCTATGGCTTTATAAAGAGTAGAATAACCCACATCAATAACGGAGCAGTTTAATTAATATGAGATGTGGAGATATAGATAGGTACCAAACTTAGTTACCCAAAGATTAATAAATAAATTCGGAGAAATAAGTAATAGGCACTTTTTTTTTCAGAAATTCAGAAAATGAGTGCTAGGCACTGAATAAATCCTTTGTCTTGTGTAGCAATTTTGAAACTTCAAAACCAAACACTATCCTGAACTATTTTTATTTTCTCGCTATCTTACAGGTAGAGAAAGTATTGTGATCTTCAAAAAAATTGAACTCGAGATTTTGATGTATGTCGACGTTTCATGACCCCTCGAAAACGAATAAGTGTTTTTTTTTTAATTTCCGTCTGTGTGTCTGTCTGTCTGTCTGTACCTCTAACTAGAGTCTAAAATATTTTACCGATCAGGCTAAAACTTTTATCTAGGGTTTTTATATTGCTGCCCCAAGGATTTTTCGGAATTAAGTATCCAACCCTAAAATTAAGGTTAATTTACTGAAGGGCAAAAAGAGAAAAAGTCAATTTTCTCACAATCGGCTCTAAAGATTTTGATTAAATTTAGTTTTTAAAAATGTATAAATATTATATACAAATTGGCTACTCTCAATATTTCAGCAAAATGACTCACGAGCTCCAGTCTGTTGCATAGCTTGTAATTTTTATAATATCTCCTAAACTATTTGAGATATGAAATTACTCATCGTCGAAAATTTGAAGGTCTATTTATAATACAAATATTTTATTTAGAGAAGATTTTTATAAAACCAATAACTTTTAAGCTATACGCCAATATATATTTCTTAACTTTTCGAACACTAAAGGTAAAGTATTGCAACTGTAAAACAAATATTGAAGGATGTCGGCATCTCATGACCCCCCTAACCCTAAAAAGTGCTCTTTGCAATTCTGTATGTCTATGTATCTATTTAAACTTAAAATTAAGAGTAGTTAAATAAAGAGAGAAAAGAAAAAAAAACTATTTTCTCAAAATCGGCTCTAACGATTTTGATTACAATTCTTATCCAGGCGTTGATTAAGATTATAAATAAATTGGCTATTTTCCCATGAAAATTACTTTTAGGGTACCTTACAGGTAAATTTCTCAAAAAGTTAATGTTTTTCCTTAAACATATATGCTGAAATTTTTGTGCAACAATGATCTATCTCCATTTTGAGATCAATAGTCAATATTTACATTTTTTATTGGTCAAAATTTATAAATGAGGAATTTAATAGCAATGCGATGGCACAAAGATTTGCAACACCTAATAAAATATTGAAAATTTTAACCAGAAGTCGAAATTTTAATACGAAGGGGTGACCCTTGTGTACCCAAGTATTGATCTTTTTTATCAGTCCAAACATAAAAATGAAGACATTAATTTTTTACAAATAAAATTATAAAGTTTAAAGCTGGGACTCAAAAAATGTTTTACATAAGTATAGTGCAATTTATGCTTGGGTTTGCTAGTGTATATTATTTCGTTTCACATATATTACGAGTTTTGAGTAAATATCTCCACTTTTAAACAATAGAGTGAGAAAGTCCGTGAGGATTTCCGTACCATTTATTTTCTTCTTTTGTGTATATTAATAAATTTACTTTATTTGTTTGACTGGGGCTATTTCTTATTTCTAACCATTTACCCGTAGAACTGCAAAAGTTCACGTTATTCGTAGAAAACTAACAAATTTCACCCTTTCATGAATTAGAATTTTAAAATAGAACTTAAAAAATAAGGTTTTTAATTCTATAGAGACATGTTGATACCTTTTACCTAAATTTTGGTTGTAACATTATGAATTAAAATAATTATTAAATTGTTAAATTGTGGTTCAAATCCTTGCCATGTCCCCTTAAGGTGACTTCCACCATTATATTTTCCCTGTGATCGCTCAATTCTTTCCTCGATATAATCTTGGTGTAGTTCTTCCCGTCTAGTCTTTTAAAACATATGGTTTATTAATTTTACTAAATTTGTACCGATTTCAAATTTTAGAATTGGCTCATAATTAAGAAAATATATATAGGAATCGGTTAAGACAGCAAATCTAAATATTGTACAGTTCATAATACTAAGTGGATAGATGTGACATTTCCTATATATTATTTTTATAATATTATCACAATCAAATTTATTTAAGGCCTACACCAGTTTACAAGAAACTAAAAGTTTTCAGTCTCATCTTTTTAGGTTGGTAGTGACGTAGGAATTGGTAATCTACTTCTGGACCTGGAGTGAAGTAAAAAAAAGTTGTCAAAAGTTTGACAGAAAGTAAAACCAAGTTGCTTGGGGCGTTTATTGGATTGGATGTTTGAATAGATATTTGACTAGATAGATGGATTGATTTGATGGATATATTTAATGATTGGGTGGATTGTGTTGAATTTTTTTAAGAGTTGGATGAATGGATAGTTATAATAACACAAGTCCAAAAGAGTGACCAGTAAAAAGTAAGAATTAGCTCCATAGATATATTCGTTGCCTTAGTCTTTTTTTTAAAATCTCTTAAGTGTAAACAATTATAACTTAAGAAAGTAATATGATTTTAATCAGCGGGTTTAAAAAGCTCTATGGAATAGGTTAATTATAACAATACCGTTCTTTTTGGTCTAGATTATGACGACTCAAATGATTAGTGTGTATCAAAGGTCAAATTATGAAAATTCACTATATTTTAAATAACAGTCAAAAATTAAATCAAATAACAAGTAATTATCATTAGTAAAAAGTAAGATCATATGAAAAGTCTGTCTATTTTTTTAAATAATATTTAGCTAATAGGCCTACAATTTTATGTGAGCTAGTGGTAGTCACTACAATAAGTTTTACTTTGAAATACATGCAATATTATAAGTCACAATTATTTGAAATTTCATTGCTTTTTTACTGAGCCTTAGTAATTATTGAGGCCGTACGTGAGCATATTAATTATGCTAATGGAATATGGATAAGGAAGATATAATTTATGAATATTGTACCCGCATTTTCACGAAGTAAGCGTGGGAGCACTTTTAGGAAAACCACCCTCAGTACACAAATCTGAGATAAAATCAAAATCTCCCTCCAACTCGTAAAACAAACTGTTTGAGCTCGAGATTTGTACCATTCACCCACCGATGAGTGCTTTAGTTCATAACTATTTTAAAAAAAAGAATATTTATCTTTAAAAAATGGTAATTGGTTAGAGAAAATTATTGAGAGATTATCAGTGAGCCACAATTACTTTGAAACTGTTATCATACAGCTTGTTTTTTGACTTCTACAAAGATACATTTTAAAATCAGTACTAATTAAAATCCAACATTATTTTTAAATTCATCCCAAAGCTATGGAAGCTTAATCTATTTTCAGAAGCAATGAGCAAAGTCCCACTTACTCTACATAAGGAGAGTAATCTGATGAGAGAAAGCGTTTCTGATGGGCTCATGATGGTCTAACTACCATTAGACCACCAGCCTGCCACCAGGAGCGTTTATTGAACACTTTCTGGGGTGGGTTGCATAATTCAGAGATACCCCCTGTCGTTTCCATCCACACCACTTTTCCCTCCATCTTGCTTTCTCCAGGCCCTACTTTCTTTCTTTCTTCTTTAGTCTTGCAAAACTCAATATCACTCACTTTCTTTATCTATTTACATTCTGATATTGACTAAGTATAAACTCATTGAATAGATTAGAGGTGCATGTGTTTATATTATTATTACTATTACTAGCACTGCTTCTTACTAACCGTTCGCGTTATACGCACTTACGCTAATGTGTTAATGGGGGATCCGAAACCACGGTGGAGGCCTGGAATTTCAAACATTAATAAGTTGTGATTAATATAAGTCTTGTCAGAGGTGAAGGAAGGGTTTGGCAATCAGATAAATATGTGCCGGGACCGAGGATTTAACCCCGGACCCCAGCACAGTAGTCTTACCCTTAGACCGCCAGGTCACCTTATGTGTTTATAAATCAAATAGCTAAAAAAGCAGGTCATAAGATTAACTAATGTTCAAAGGTGAATGGTTAATCAAGTATTAACTCGCTGTCCAAGTGGGTTAAGATATTAGAGTTGCATTTCACATGGTTGAAATTGATTGCACTAGGAATCAGTGGCGGTTGGTGATGTAATAACTGGGATATATATTATACACATTAAGTTTGATTTTATCATGACAATGCAAACATAATATGAGCCCACATCAAGTTTAACTAAATCAACATAACACAAGCATACGTATAAATAGACCTATATAAATTATAGATACAACAAAATTGATTGCATGACAACTACACAGTCAAGAATATTTCTATAAAATGTTGATTGAATTTGCTTTTGTAATTTTTTTGTTTGTTTTTGCAAATCTTTTTAATTCAATTTGGTTTATCAGATCCTTGCCTTTTAATCATTAATATTGCCCGATAAATTAAATATCACTATTTATAATTTAATGCAGTGTATTCGTCTTTAAACTAATATTACAAACAAAAAACTATAATATTATGTCTATCTACACTTTCAATAAGCTAATATGCATTTTATAATATAAATAACTATATTATATATATGGCGATACAAGGTTTAAACAAAATATATTTGTATATGTTTTTTAAAATATAACTCCCGAACTATCATTCAAAAGAAAGACAGTTACTTAAAGTGATTCGTCCAAACTGTTTGGTTACCTACTCTCGACTGAATGATGACTATACTCGTGAGGGTCACAAAAATTCCTGTTTTCTGGGATCAAATGAAATGGCTCGGCAGTCGAGGGCCATCTATTCAAAACATTAAAATGTTCACAGCATTTGAGTGAACATTTCCCAGGCTAAATCTCTATAAGAACTACGTGATTATGTCATGCGTATGCGCATTAGCAACTTAACTGCTGACGAATAATTCTAGAGCTCACACCATGCTGCCAAACTGCATCCAAGACCTTATTTATCTTTCACTCTCGTACACGACACAGTTGTGAAAATTACACAACAAAAGCGATAATCACTAAAACGAGCGTGATTTTTTTAAAGGTACTAAATTAGCACATAGATGCATATAGACTAATATATATTTAAAACTAAAATAGTATATAATTATTGTTAATCATAATATTAGGTGCTCACGTACACATATGCTCATAAACACGAGACACCACTGCTAGGAATGTTCTTCTACATGTAGTTTGCCCCAATTATCTTTTATACTTTACTTGCATAGATTGGTGCATTTCTTCTATTTAAAACTCATTAATTTATACTCAATTAAACTATTAATAAAACGTTTATTTATACACATTAATGATATGAAAAAAAACATGGAGTTAGCGAGATGTAGGAAAATAAAATTAAATCAGTTTGTACACAATAATATTATATATTAATCCATTTCTATATTATTCTGATTTCTAGTGACGAACTTATAAAACTGGGTGAAGCAGTTGAAGATTATTAATTTAAATTATATTATAAAATGGCAGAAAATTGAAGTGTAAAAATACAAAGTAACGCCAGACCGCTGATAGTGAACTCAGTCTACCCATAAAGAAGCAAGCACACTATACATGCGATCAATTCTTAAGGTATCAATTTTAAGGGAATAAATTTTAAAAGTATCTTCTTTACTATCTCCATCCTTAGCTACCACTACTACTTTTTCTCTTTCTCTGGCAGTACAACTCTCATGACTAACTCATACCCACATACTCTTTTCTCTCTATCTTTATCATCCCAACCCCCCTACCTCTGACGCACATGGTCAACTAACCCCCCTTTCCCTATATTCGACCCCTCCCCCCCCCTAACATCATCCTTCTCCCCTCCCATACAATCACAGCGGCATACCAGAGAGTTTCATCCCAACTCTCTTTCTACGACTGCTACGGAGGGAAAGAGATGGAATAAAAAAAAATTACGAGTGTAATACTCGAACACACGCCAACCGCAATCACAAACCCTGCCCCACGTTTATGTTGTAGGAATTTCTTCTTTTGCTACGTCGTGCACACCAAGCTTTTGTTATATGAAAAAAAAAAGAATGTTGAAATTATTTTAGGGTCGTGTGTGAGAAAGAATGACATTTTTTCTTAACTCTTGTTTCAGGATGATAGGGAAAGGTGGGGGTAAGAAAGGAATTAACGTTTTAGAAAGGTCGTTTGGCTTTTTTTTTTTTTAACTCACTTTAAACAGTCACAATTTATTCTCGTGAGAATTACAAAAAATAATTATATGATATTATTTAACATAGCTTTTGACCTACACAATATAAAATATAATTTTGTAAGTAACGTTTTAAAATCTGGCCGGAAGAATGTTTTTACTTCGTTACGACCCTTTCCACTGAGTTAAAATTGCATTTATTTTTATCAAATATATGTATTGATGTTTTTACATGTCAATGACACAATATAAAGATCATTACATTATAAAAATCACCTTAAAGTATACTGCTTTAAAAAAAAATGACTTCATCAATGTAAAAAAATAACAATACCTCTGTGAATTGATGGGGCTCTATACACGTAACAACTTTTAATATCTCAAGCAGAAAACTGGGCATCATTTAATACTTACGCTGGTAAAGTAAATTATTTTATTCTTTGTTTAAGATAAAAATGTAATATGTAAATTTAACTCTACCCGACCTTAAACTTTCATAATAAATTTAGATGTAATGGATTTTTTTATCAGCGCGTATTACTACCTATTCGGGCTATACGCATAGATGATAACCACTCTAATGAGGATGGGATGAGGAAGGAAGTGATCTACCCTCATTTTCATGTAAGGATACTGAGGAGAAAACCACCCTCAGTTGACCAGACCGAGATTCAAGCCCTGATCTCCACATTATCAGCAGGCAAGTACATTTATTTTGCGACGCTTTAGAGCATTAGGCCACCAAAGCGGTTAATATCAGTTCTACCCAAGGGAATTTCCATATGGGCCTACTTTTGTACATATTCATCGATATTTCATAAACCTTGACCGAATTGTTTGAAAGCCATTTCGAAGTTTATTGGTGTATTTTCGGATGGTGTTCCGTGTGATAAGGTCGTTTAGAGCAGGTCTCAACACCGGAAAAGTGCATACATCAAAATCGCATAGGGAGTTGAAGTATTTGTTGGTGAATTTATCAGAGCTATATGAGCCGATTGGTACAATCCAAGTTCCTCTGAATCAAAATAACGTTGGTTGAACTTTTACAACGAAATAAACCATTCGGTGCACACCACAGACTTTATCTCTCTCTTCTTTATCTTATTATTATTATTATTATTAGCACCGCGTCTACTACCGTTCGGTTATACGCACTTACGCTAATGTATATGGTGATTGTGAGATGAAATGAAGGACCTACAGTTTAACGTGGAATCCGAACCACGTGGAGGCCTGGCATTCCCCACATTCACAAGATGTCTTGTCAGAGGGGAAGGAAGGATTTGGTAATCAGATAATCTTTGCCGAGACCGAGGTTTGAACCCGTGTGCCAGCATAGAAGTCTGACACCTTACCCTAACCACCAGTCACCCTCTTTTATCTTAAAATAGAGACATTTACTAAAAACGCTTTAAGATTTGTAAAACGGAATAATATACACAGTTTCAGAAACATTGATAAATGAGGTACATCTATGACCACCAAAGAACGTAATCATCAATTTCTATATTTCAAAGATCTGAAATATTTGCGAGGATATGACTAAAATTGAACATTTTTAATCTTGTAAAGTGTTCTCAAAGTTATTTTCAAAGAAAAATGTAAGTTGCAATTTTGTTTGTAACGTTAATCAATACCTGTATTAAAAAATATCAAAATATGTATAGTGAATTATGAGAAAATAGAAGTTTTAATTGTTTGTCCTTTAGTAAACTACCCTTAATTCTAGTGTTGGATATATAATTCTAAATATTCTTCAGGGGAAACTTATGAAAACACTAAATAAAAAGTTTTAGCCTAATGAGTAAAATGGATTCAGCTTTTGGTATAGATACAAACACACAGATAGAAGGCATCGCAAAAACCACTATTTATGTTTAGGGATTTCATGAAACATCGGCATTTATCAAAATTTGAATTTATTTTTTTCTGTACGATCACAATACTTATCTTTTCTAGGGTCAAGAGAAAGGAAAGATTAAGTATTTGTTCTAATGAAATTATTGTGAGTGAAAAATAGTTTTTTACTTTCTCGTAATCTTACAGGTAGAGAAAGTATTGTGACCATCAAAAAAAAATCAAACTCGAGATTTCATGACCCCCAAATCTGAAATAGTGGTTTTTGAATTGTCGTCTGTCTTTCTGCCTGTACCTCCAACTAAAGCCTAAACTATTTTACCGATTGGACTAAAACTTGGTATTTAGGGTTTTCATAGGGTTGCCCCGAGGGGTTTTTGGAAATGGATATCCAACCCTAAAATTAAGTGTAGTTTCATTAAGGGCGGAAAGAGAAAAATTATATTTTATCAAAATCAGCTTAAACGATTTTGATAAGATTTCATTACCAAGATTTGATCAATATTACAAATCAAATGGATACTCTCAACTTTTCATCAAAATAACTTTAAGGGTTCGGTTCTGATGCGTAAATTTAATTTTTAATTTCATCTCCGTAAGTCTTTGAGATACGAAATTACTCATCATTGTATACACGTGTATCTATTTATAATAAACATCTTTTACTTGAAATATATTTTTATAAAACCAAAAGTTTTCAAGCTATACACAAATATAACTTATTTAACTTTGCCTACACTTTAAGGCAAGGTATTACGATCGTAAAAAAAAAAAAAAGACTAGCACGAGATGTTGATGGATGGCAATGTTTCATGAACCCCGGAACCTTAATATGTGGTTTTTGCAATGGTGTTTATGTGACTGTCCAACCCTAAAATTAATAGCAGTTTACTAGAGGATGAAAAGAGAAAAAAATACATTTTCTCAAAATTGACTAAAACGATTCTATCTCTCTCATTTTAGACTCAATAGTTAATAAATTACTTATTTTATCGGTCAAATTTATAAAAGAAAAATGTATTAGCAATGCGATAACCATAAGATGTGCATCCCCTAGTAAAATGACTTAAATTTTAACCAAAAATCAAAATTTTAATACGAAACGTTGGCCCTTGGGGACCCAATATCGATATTTTTTATTGGTCCAAATATACAAATGAAGACGTTAATTCTTTAAAAATAAAATTATGAAATTTCAAACCATGAATAAAAAATTGTTTACGTATGTCTAGCTCAATTTGTTCTCGGGTTTACTAGTGTATAATATATTATGAATTTTGAGTATATACCTCCATTTCTAAATAATAAAGCGATAAAGTCCGTGCGGAGTTCCATACCATTTATTGATTTTACTCTAATCAGTGAACATTCAAATAATCTCGTCTGTTCTGGTATGCCGGTGTTAAATAGGTCAGGATTTGAATCTCACTCATATATAATGAGATAATTTTTATCAAATTAATTGATCAATATTTATTATAAAATGTAAGAATTTTCTCTAAACTTTATTTTTATCGATCTCTGCTCTATTGGTTTATAATGTGCATAGCCCATTCTAATAACTAATAAAATATACGTTCAATTAATAGAAAGTATATTACCGTACATAAAATTGAATTAAAGATCTATAAAAATATGATGACCTTTCTGCCCACTTTAGCTCTTCATTAGCAGTCGTAACTTACTCAAGCCTCTGCAATTTCATTTCTTCTATCTCTCTCTCTCTCTTTCTCTCCTTTTTTAAGAGGCCATACCATAACTCTTTGGTCAAGACCAGACTAATCCGAGGAGCAGTAAAAACTGATCCCATCGGGAGTATATTCCGCTGGAAGAAGGTCAAGATGGAGGGGTTGGTTGGGTTATGAAGGAGGTGGGGGAAGGGTTTCAAAAAGAGCAGTTTCAAGATGAGCGAGGGAGAGAGAGGCCAAGGGGATAGGAATAGCGGACAAACCTCTTGCAGCTCCAAATATTTGCCATGCCACCCTCTCTCATGTAAATGCAAAGGGGTTCCTCGTATGTTTGCCACGAGAGGTCAAGAGGCCAGACTTCCATTACACGCGTGTTCAAGCAAGTACAGGATGTGAGAAATCAGTATAATTTATCAAACTTGCACATTTAGATAACTTTATAGATGCATTTTTTTTTAAAAAAACAGCAATTAAGATGAAAAAGCCTCTTGCTTATGGAGACTCCTGACTCATTGGCACCCCTGAGAGTATGAGTCCCCATAAGCATGAAGCTCTTCCATCTAAATTATATATTATTTATATATTATATATTATTTATATTTTATCATATATTAATTATACATGTATAAAAACTTTGATTGGCCAACTAGGATACGAATAAGTATCCTCTGTAAAATCTCAGCCCTTAAAGTATTGGGTACTTTGATACAATTTGAGCAGTTTTTTTTAAACTTACACATTAAAAAAAATATTTTATATCTATTTACATGGGGGTAAAAACGCTTCTTAGTTGTAAAAACTTTTTATCTTTATTTTAATGAAAATTAGTACTTAAAGCTTAAATTACCTTTTAACTATTTGATAAGATATATTACAAAAAGTGTATTGAAATAAAAATGTAACAATATGCTCCTTAACTTAAGACTAAAATTATAACAATTCCGATTATTAGTGCAGGACCTCTTATAGGGCCAAGGAGTAGGGATGCTGAGTGAAATGAACTTCTCCTTTTACATAGAAGTGTGCACCCCTTTACAGTAAAATGAACATTAGTGAATCCAGTACCCGACCTCCCGGGGTGGTGTTGACAAACCTTCCCGATATTGATATATGTTTTTTATCCAATGCTATATACATGATTAGTGTTGGTATTAGTAGTGTTGAAGAAATGATTGGTTATTTATTTTATTTATGTTGTAAAATTGCTATATACAGCTAATAAATAGCCTCTAGCTTTTAATAATAATAAAATTGTTAATCCAATTAATAAATTCAACTTTTGAGAGTTGTTTTAAAATTCAAACTCTAGTTATATTTATTGATAAATTAAACTACCCCGTAGTCGGCTGGTATTTTGGAAAATAGTGAACGCATTTCCAATCTAAAACTGGCTTAATGGCTGTGGATTGTTATTTACTTAAAAATTAAAATATATGTTTTTTCAAGGTGAAAAAAAAGTGTTTGGAATTTTTTTTAATTGTTATGGTCTTAAGTGTAGGTTCTATAAACTTTTTGTAAACTCAGTAAAAATATTAAAAAGGTAATTTAAAGAAAAATAATAGGTACACTTATTTTATAATGGTGGGAATACGGTAAACTTTCCATTGATGAAGATATGGAAAAAACCTCCATTTGAGCACTTGGTCCTAAATTCAAACCTTGACTTTGTCATCACCAGCAATCCAGGCTAATGAGAGTTTGATACTTTAGATCTGGAGGGGGGAGGGGTGTGAAGAGCACAAGGGACGAATCAGCCATTCAAATGTAGAGTATTTGATTTGGCTATCTCTCACATAAAGCTTTTTCTTGACTTCATGTGCTGGTTGTAACTTGATGTTTCTTGCATATCATTGTAAGCATTCCACATGTGTATTAAGTTCATTGAACTCTGAATCCGTTGTACATTTATTGAATAGATTTGTTCATACAATGTGTGTTGTTTTAAACGTTTTACATGCTGTAGCGAGTTTCATTTCTCATTTGCCACACCTGTGGCTACGTTGAAAAACATGTTGCTCACCTTAGCATTAGACCATGTGACTACTAGTGGGGGTAAATATTGTCTTTGCCTCCTTTGGTGGCTGCTTGGTCCAAGGATTCACTCTCGCCGTAGACTAGACTACCGATGACTGGGAGATCAAGGTTCGAATCTCAATCGGGCGTACTAAGGATGGTTTTACCAAAATGGTTTACCAATCTCCTTCCATGCAAATGCATGTACACTTCCTAAAAATATAGCCTACTAATCCCTAAAATCATTCGCGTAATTATTACATAAGTGTATAATGCGAAGAGGTAGTAAGACAAGGTGCTAATTATATATATATATAATAGTAGAAATATCGAAAGAAGATACCTTAGTAAAGAGAACTAAAGTAGGATAGTAAGAAATTCTGAATAAGTTTTTTTTTTTTTCCTAACGATCAATAATCGATGAACAATCTTGTCCATTTCCAAACGGATGCGTCACACTTTCAGACCTTAATTCCTGTTTCCTCCCCTGTACATATTTAAAAGCGAGCGAATGAACTATGCTGTAGGCTGTTGAGTGCTGAATCGAGTTTACTCTGACACAAGTTGAAGAGAGATGTCAATTAGCCTCGGAGGGAAGGAAATAGAATGCAGCCACCACGCAGGCGCAGATTAATCGAACGCATTTGCCTGGAGCCATAATAACAGCAGATGTGTTACTTCCCAAGGTATGGATCGGGCTACGTTCCTTTGACACCTCACATTTCTAATATTTCTTCTTTTGAAAGAATTTAGAAAACATGGCTAACCTTGATATTTTGTTTTAATCTCTCTTTATCTTAACTGAATGTGGTCGGTGAGAAAAACCACGGGGTGAAGAATCAAGTCCTTACCTTTTTTTAGAAGGAGATTAAAGAGATGATTGATTCAATATTAAAATTTATTTTGTTTTGATTCTTGCTACTCATATCGATATGAAATAAGTGCATTTAATTGCACTAATAAGGTAGGGATGAGGGTGGTATAATTTATAAAATATATACATGATTTGCTTGGAGGAAAAGTGGTAAGCAAAATCCGTTTCAATACCCCTATAAGAAATTCGAGTACAGGCCTCTCAAATACCAATAAAACCAACTAGTTAAGATT
Organism: Timema cristinae; assembly: GCA_039000515.1. Taxonomy (NCBI): domain Eukaryota; kingdom Metazoa; phylum Arthropoda; class Insecta; order Phasmatodea; family Timematidae; genus Timema; species Timema cristinae. Next base: position 45,261,430 of record JBCFYV010000935.1, on the reverse strand, counting down.
GCTATTTAGCTCCACGTGTTAATTTGTGTGTGTGTGATTTTGCGTGCGAAAAGGAAACTAATTTACATCCTAATTAATATTGGATTAGTGTTATGCCTATCCACAAATTATGATTCAAATCTCAACCAGGTGAACTCAAGTTTTCTTCCTGAAATATTCCCCTGTACCGTTGGTAACCTTCCAAGTTCTACCATTTTTATTTATGTAAATTGGAGTAGCTTATAGTTTGTATGGGTAATAAAATGCGAAGTAGGAATGAATAATTTAAAAATGTCCAAGTAATAAATAAGTTAATCGTGACAGTGGTGAGGAAAATATTTTTGTATTGGTTATACAGTTCAGTAATAATATACAACTGCCCAGGGTGTGCCCGAATGTACTAATCGTATAGTACATTCCTTCTGTTGAGGCTCTTTCTATATGTACCGAAGAGAAGCGCTGATGGTGATAGTGAATGTGAGATTGTGGAACTGGTGGAAACACTTAAACCTAACTTGAGCCTAACTAAACAAACCCTGGTGACCGTTGAACAAATTCCCCTTCTGGGAAAATTACCCATGCCACAAGCCGGGCAATCAAACCCAGGACCCATAAGCCCATATCCAGGTGCATTGACCACTATACAAAGGGAACAGTAATCTTATAAATATAGATATCTAATAAAAATTAGTTTGGCTTAAAAACACTACTCATACTTCTACACCCTTAAATCCTGCTGGCCATATACTATATGGACAGAAGGCTGACCCGTCTATAAATGGCAAAACTCGCCATATATATTATCTTCATTTTAATAACCTAGAACTGAATATGGATCCTCCAAGCCTGTGACTGGCTACTAAAACAACGTTGGTACTGTCCAGTCTTCATTATAGAAAACTTATCCGACAGCTAGAAAATTAATTAAATCTACTTTCACTTATTCATACATCAAGTCATGTTATCTGCATTTGTATCACTTGATGTATTATAAATATTTATAAAATAGCATTAACGATATGGTGAAATGTTATCGCTTTTCACCTAAAAAAAATTTATTCGTGTTTTATAAAAGAATGAAATGAAAATAGGTACGAGAAAGTCGTTCACTTAACCAAATAGACTTGACAGATTTGATGAGCGCTGATGTCCACGATAAAGATAAGTAGGTTTATAGACCTAAACTTCTATCAATAACAAAAAAAACCTAAGCTAAATACATTAATTTCCTTTTCTTCGACTTAACTACTTCTCCCTCCCTCTGAAACTTCTCTAACAGAATATAAAAAAATAAGAGAGAATCAAAACGATTTCCTAATCCAATTACTGAAGTACGCCATTGCGTTGCAAAAAGCATCAGAGAGTATGAAGGGATAAAAACTGGCATGTAAATTATTCGCAAACACGATTACCAAGGAAACAGTCAGTGAGAGAAGGAGGGGGGAACGAGGGGAACTTCTGAGCATGGAGAAGAAAACTAGCTCGACAAAGAATAATTGCTAGAAATTAAATTGTGGGAGGGTTGGAGTGAAGTGAAAAAAAAGAAGAGAACGAAATGGGCTAACGTATACACACAGAATGAAGAAAGAAAAGAATAACGGGTGGAGGGGGGGGAATACAATAGAGAAGGATAAACGAAGAGGGAGGGAGAGTAATGTTAGTGTATTCTACAGGCATATATATATATGGAAGGAACTAGGGTAAAATGAAATTGGAAGGGTAGAGGGGGGACCAAGTCAAAAGGAAACATAGGCTGTGAACTCCTCTGGAATATTAATGGGCGGAAAAGACGCAAACATTAGCTTGCTTACTTACTAGTACAATCCTGTGCTGCCAAACTAGTGTTCAAGAAGGAAATTGTTTCCAATTTCTCCAGAAAAACACGTTATCATAATAAAACAAGACAGGGCTACCAGCAATTTTTATCGTTCTACATTTATATATAGTCTTCAAAAAAATCTGTAAAATTCTTTCCAAAAACTGAATCTACTTCTATTTCTAAAATCCGACAGTACAAACTAATTTAATAAATTATTTAAAATATAGCTTATTCTGTCCTCAGGAGAAAACTATTAATAGTAATTATTTCAAACTACGATGTTAAACATGTTGACACATTTTAAGCCTATTTAATTTTTCAAGCCTCATGTTGTGAGAGCCCAATTTTAAGAAAAAGATACCCACATGCAAAAAAAAATCAATTGTTAATAGAGCAACTATGTCTAGTAATATAAAAATACAAATACATTAATCTTTAGCAAACGCAGCTACAAGCTTAAAACAGTTTGTTTATAGTTTACATGCTTTAAATTGTATTATTAGTCATTTCAACGTTCATCAAAAATATTTTTGAAGAATAAATTTATGGGGTAGTGATGAATGTATACATCAAAATTAGCGTTAAGAAATGATGGTAGCCATACAGGAAGAATTCTGTTTCATAAACTATACACATTTCTCATCTGAGATTCAAACCCTGATATTCCCATCAGAGGTGATCATGTTCAATGCGAGTACAAAGCCACTCAGCCACCAGTTTAGGGTCATCCATAGAAAACGTACATTTTTTTCGTACTTTTATATTTGTTGGACACCCTGGCTCAGTCAGTAACGTGTCTGTCTGCTGAGATAGAAGACCCGGGATTCTATTCCTGGCATGGCCGAAAAATTTATCGTTGGTGATAGGTGTATTTATCCTTTCGTGGTAAGGAATTAATGGCTGTTGGATGGATGTTCCTGATAAATAATCAGTCGGTTCAGAAAGTTCAATTGAAATACCTCAAATAAATTAAAGACAATAATATTATACTATTTTTAGGGCCTTCCTCGTGAATGTAGCCCCATGTAGACAATAGAGCTCTTCCTCACCCTTTTCCAACCTGCATTACGTAACTTTTCACATAAAGAGTAAATATCATTATTTCATAGGGTAGCCTTTGAGACTCTAAAAGAGGGACACAGATGTAATACTATTCAGAATAAAAAATTATCCATAAGTATATTAACCAACGGTGAGAAGATGAATAATATTTTTTTTTCAACATTTTAATTTAAGTACAAGATTTGAGCTACTAGCACAGTGATGTACCGCCACCCCTCCCCCCTATGTATTGCCATGTAGACATTATAACTAGCCACTTCTAACTCCTCCCTCCTCCCCTTGCCCCAAAAAGCAGAGTTAAGTGGTTTATGGATGATATATCATAACCAACGTTTTGAGTTTTCCAAATATGTTGGTATCAGATGGAAAATAAGAAAATTTTACTATTTGGGACCTTAGATAACATACATAAACAAAATGTTTTCTCAGCCCTGTTTTCGGGAGTATCCGTGCATTGCCGGACCTCGATAAAGCTCCAAACCTGAAACAACCCTCCCAAGACAAGACATAGTTGCACAAGTACGGCAGGAAATGTCCACCGAGAGAGAGTTTTGTCCTGCGGAAACCAATGGCTGAATTGCGAGGCTCATTCTTACCCGGAAAACCTCTTCTCCATCCCCGACTGCCTGTAACAATGTAATTCCACGGAGGTGAAAACAACATGAAGAAGGAGGTGGCGAAGACTCATAAGAAAAAGTTCAAGACGATGTCCGAGTATATCTCAAGATTTAAAGATAAATATATATATATATATATATATATACATACATACACATGTGTAAATATATAGACTCACATGTGTAATATTTAGCAAAACTGTAGAAACTATGTTTTATTTCCTTTTCTAGAATAAAATTTGAGTCTGTTAAAGAAAACCAAATTTTTTTAGCTCGATTTTCACAAAATAGCCTTATCGAATTGCTATAAAGGTTTCTAGATTTACTTACACGACTTGTAATCTTCAAGATTTTTGTCCCATAACATAAGTCTTGAGCAAGTGAATTGGCCCGACTGCCTGTAACAATGTAATTCCACGGAGGTGAAAACAACATGAAGAAGGAGGTGGCGAAGACTCATAAGAAAAAGTTCAAGACGATGTCCGAGTATATCTCAAGATTTAAAGATAAATATATATATATATATATATATATACATACATACACATGTGTAAATATATAGACTCACATGTGTAATATTTAGCAAAACTGTAGAAACTATGTTTTATTTCCTTTTCTAGAATAAAATTTGAGTCTGTTAAAGAAAACCAAATTTTTTTAGCTCGATTTTCACAAAATAGCCTTATCGAATTGCTATAAAGGTTTCTAGATTTACTTACACGACTTGTAATCTTCAAGATTTTTGTCCCATAACATAAGTCTTGAGCAAGTGAATTGGCCCGCTTTGGTGGCTGAATGGTCTAACGCGCTACTCTCGCTGAAGACAAGATTGATGATGATGATGATGATGATGGGTAGACCACGGTTTGAATCTGCGGTTGAGTGTAATGAAGTGTTTAAAAATGTGTTTCACTCTTTCTCCATACAAATGCAGGTACATTTCCTCTAAATATCACCTCCCTAAACTATAAAAAAAAGCCAGTGTAAGTAGTACATAAGCGTATAACCTGAAAATAACTGGTACTGAAATAATAATATGAGAATGTCAACGTCAATATCGTACTTTTCCGTGCCTAATACAATTCACACGTTTGAAACAGTACTGAAAAGTGATGAGGCCAGATGAACGTACGGAAAAAGCCCCGCGCTATGTAAGGTCCTGTATAGACTCGGGTGCTCTACTGCTACCAGACACGGCACGTCACCATACTATTTCAGTGGGGTGCCGTGATGGCAACGGCACCCGAGCACGGAAAACAACCGTCCTGTGCGTAAGGAAACCTGTGGGGTAGTAAGATGCGGAAAACAAAGATAGAATCGAAGTAAGATGCGGCAAACCAAGATAAAATCGAACACCTGCAGGGAACGAACCTGGAATTTCTAGGCAAATTACTCGTTCCCTCCACTAGAGCATTCGTTTGGGAGGATGGTAGGAAGGGGAATATAAACTACAGTTTGAAGAAGACAAAGCAGTAAAGAGAACAAACGGCACATGGTGATGGTAATCATCGAGATAATGAGAAGGTTTAAGTCGTGGAAATTAGGGTTAAGACAGGGTGCTGGGTATGGAATAACCGTTTTAGCGTGGATAAGAACATTCTTATTGAAACCAATTAAATTAATATAAAAAATAATATTTTTTGTTAAAGTTACCTTAACCTTTTACTGAGGAAGAAATAAAATAGGATAAGTTTGAAAAACGAGTTTAGTGGAATGAATTGGAAGAGCTAGTATATAAAGCCTTTATATTTTATTTCATCAAAATATATTTTAAAATAGTTTATTTAAATTAATATAATCGTTTATTAAAAAATGTAATTAAAAATAGCTTAAAAGATAAAAAATATCTAAAAGAGATAAAATAAAAATATTTAAATATAACCTCAGATTTAAAAAAAAGATTGTTAAAACATAGTTTTCCATAGTTAAATTATTATCTTTCAGGCTATATATTATTAATGTGATTTTTATTTAATACTTTTAGTTTAATACAAATGGATTTAATTTGATTAATTTAAATCGTATGTGTGGTAGTTTATTAATATATAAAAGTAATAAAATATAATTTTCTTAAGTATTTTATATTATTTTATCAAAATATATACTGTTGTATAAATTCGTAAAATTATTTAAAAATTAATGAAACAGTTTTGTCAAACTATTTGTGTAATAATCTTTATTATTATTGTTTCTACTCCAATTAACCAAATCAAACCCTAAAAGAAATATTGAAATATATTTCTAAACCTTTTTCCTTCGTCATGTCGGTGACCTGGCGGTCTAGGGGTAAGGTGTCGGACTTCTGTGCTGGCGGACGGGGTTCAAACCTCGGTCCCGGCACAAATGTATCTGATTACCAAACCCTTCCTTCACCTCTGACAAGATATCTTGTGAATGTGGGGAATGCCAGGCCTCCACCGTGGTTCGGATTCCACGTTAAACTGTAGGTCCTCCATTTCATCTCACAATCACCCTACCATTACACATTAGCGTAAGTGCGTATAATCCGAACGGGTAGTAAGACGCGGTGCTAATAATAATAATAATAATAATCTTTCGTCATGTCTTAATACGTGTTCAGGCTATTTAACTAGATGAATATATTAGGTATGAGGATGGTAATGTTGAAAGCATATTTAAGTACATTTGAATTAGAGGAGAGTGTGAAATATTTTATGAAAAATCATACAATATATAGAGTACACATGGGCGAGTTTAGAACCCCAACAATTCAATCACCGGAATACCACATTAGATGAACTTAAGATCTAATTCGTGTGCCTGGTGGTGTGGGTTTAAATACTACCATCTTAATCAATCATTAACGTTCAAATATTTAATGCTTATTACTTTAACCACTAAACCTAGATCTATATATTTGCTGAATATCCCCTTTAAATATTTAACCTACATTCGTATATTTAATGACTATAATTATCCTTACATCTTTATATTTAATTAATATCCCTTTATCAATTCTACATAGATCCTAGTATTTAATGACCATCCCTTGGATCACTAAACTTACATGGCCATCCCCCTAGTCACTAAATTTAAATACCAATATTTAAAGACATTACTTAAACCACTAAACTCATGACCCATTATTTAAGGAATTCTATTTTAACCTCTAATCTCATAGCAAAATATTTAAAGATCATTACTTTAAGGCCCTTGGCCCTGTCGAGTGCAAGTCTAAAAAATCTATTTTCTGGGATGGTGAGAGGTGGGGGGGGGGGCTTCACAACCGACCAAAGTATCCTTCCGCGCCAGAAAGAACAGATGGAATCACAGAAACCGTAGATAACGTTAGCTACCGGACAGGTCTTACGGATACATCATACGTTTGGAAATATCTTTTTTTCTCGAGAACTAGTGAAATTTTTATGTTAATATTTTCAACACCCCTTCTAAGATAAATTATCGATGTTAATTGATGGTTAAATTTCCCTATTTCTTGTGATGAAGTCGGCAGTTTTCTATTGGAAAATGTCAATTTTATCAATATTCGATCACTGTTACAATTAAAGAAGAGGTGTGTATATAAAAAGTATAACTTATTCAACATGTTTATATTCTTGAACAAACCGTTTCCGAAAATAAAATTGCAAAACAAACATAACCGTTTGCTCCTATGACTCTGCATTTCCACATCAAATGAAAAGGGCCAATCGCCTTAACCAAAAACTTATAACCCAATATTTAAAGAAAATTACTTTTTACAACTAAACTTGTATTCCATTATTTATAGAATACTGCTCTAACCACTAAACTTATATCATAATATTAGACACATTCATCCGCCACACCCTATCCACCTATATTTTTCACAGCCTTCTTCTTTACTATAACATCCCTCCCCTTCTTCAACCCGTTTCTGGAAGAAATATCCCCCTCTCTAATTCTGATGAAGTGTTTCATTTCTCTAGTCCTGCAATCCCCTTAACCCTATTTTTCCCTCCCTTTTTTTAAAAAAAATAAAATAAACTTTCTGAACCCCACCAATGTTCTTCCAAAAGCAATATTTTCTAGGGGGTAAGAGGGTATTCCCCGGTTGCCCTATTCAACACACACACGCGCTAGAGTGGTAGAATGGGATGAAAAGAAGGGTTGAGAAGAGAGGGGTAAAGCAAAGCTTTAAGCCACGCCACACAAGCTACGATCATTCAGAAAGACAAAATATGGTGCTAGTCCGTATAGGAGACTTCATCTTTCCTAATATAGACTGCGTGAAGCGACGCTTTCGAAATTACACGCTCCATATTTTGATATCTAGGATCATAAACAATCTCATGGGTATACAAATTTAGGTTAACTAGGAATAAACGTCTCGTCACTTTAGCCAGGAATGTACCTAAAAGAGGAAAGGGGAAAGGGTTCACCTTCTTCCCTACTCCAGAAGTACTATCGGTAGTATTATTTTTTTATTCCTGCTCAGCCTAGGACATTCTAATTTTGATAAGAACTTTTGAAAAATTCCTATTTTTTGTTGTTGTTGCTTTCAAAATTAATGGCATTTTACTATTTTATTAGTATTATTCTTAACTAATAATTATATTTATCAAATCTATAGCTGCGGATCGCATGAATTAGCCTATGAATCCGTCAAAGAAGATCTAGTATCTTTCCACAAACCACAGGAGGTAAAACCCGTTCTCAAAAATTGAGTATTTTCCTGATCTTAGTACAAAAAAAACTTCCACTACGTTTTAGTACCCGTTTAAACTATATGCATCTCAATTTTTTCACGCTGGTGAGGTGTGGATTATAATGGTGGACCTGATAGGAAGTGTACCCTTATTTAAATGGTGGCAGAGCTGACATTATTTAGGAAACTCAATCCTAAGTAAACCCATCTGGGACTCAAACCTTTATATCTTTATCAACGACAGACTAGACATTTATATCTCATGACCACCAATTCGGGTCTTATTTAAGTCAGAAACGCGTTTGCTTATTTATCTTTGAGACTGATATGATTTCCGGCTGAGGCAGTTATATATTTATGATATACTTAATTGGCTATTTTTGAATTAGCTTGAGGATCTGGTGTTTTACTTCAAACATTCGTTAGGTTAAGTTTATAATAATTACCGCACTGGCACGACCTTACCTTCTTCGTGAATTAGAACCTATTTTAAGAATTAGGTTGCATTATAAGGTTCATGACTTGACTATCAAAGCACTCTGTGGATGCCAATGTGGGAAATTAAAACAAAGGGATGAAAATGAGTGGTTCACTCTCTTATTTATTTACTAATAACACTTATCTTCTTCCGATTACGTGTGCAAACACTCACTCTACTAGTTGAGCTGGGATACCACAGATTCTTTCTCACTAACTCGCTATCCGTCAAAAAGAGAAATGTTGTCATCGTAAAAAACATAATACTCAAAGATTTTTATGTGTATCGGCGTTTCATGTCTCCTTAAACTTGAGAAGTTTTTTTTTTTTTTTCAGCGCCGTTTGTCCGTACTTGTACCTCTGCCTAGAGCCCAAACAATTTTACCGATTGGGCTATAACTTAGTATCTGGGGTTTTCATAGTATTCCCCTTGAGGAATTTTTGTAATTTAATATCTAATCGTAGAATTAAGACTAGTTCACTTGGGTTCTAACGGTTAGGAAAAGTTTATTTTATCAAGATTGGCATGATTAAAATTTGTTTTCAGGCATTGTTTAACCTTACAAACAAAATGGCGATTCGCATTTTCCCTGGAAACTACATAAGCGAAAATTTTCACTTTTGATTATATTTCCATAACTCTTTCTTGTAGATACGAATTAACTTATTATTGTAAAAATGTATGAGTATTAATAATGGCAATAATTAAATGAATCTATATTTTTATAAAACCACTATATTATTTGAGTTATCGAAAATGTTTTTATAGTGGTTTTTGATATGGGAAATTGATTGTAATGCTCTTTGTTGGACAGAGATAGTCTTCTTTTCTCATTGTTCCCGTAAAGCCTGTAAAAGTGTTTATTTCATTTTTGCTCTTTGGTAGAATGTGATGCTCTTCTTATTTTATTTTTAGTACTGTACCCTACTTCCTGTTCAGGTTATCCACTTATATACTAATTACACTAATGGATTAGAGACTAGTAAGGTTTAATTGAGATGAAATGCAACCAAATTTGCGTGGAGGGAGGGTAGAAAATTATTTAGGAAAACTACCCTTAATCCACCAGACCGGGAATGAACTCCGATCTCCCCATCTTTGGTAGTCTAGTCCAACACAAAATTAGCTCTAAGACACGTGGCCACAGAAGCGTGAATGCTCTTTTTAATTTATCATCTTAATGAGTATTTTAACGTGAAAGTTTTTGACCTTCAAATTATGACTGAATCATTGCGTTTTATGTGTGGCCGTCCAAAAAAAAAATTACAATTAGGTCTGTCCCCGTGTGGAAAATAACTAATTCTGGCGTTTGTTCCTTTCAATGATGATTGGCTTGTAGTTTGCAGCACTGATTTGAAGGTTGCAGCACCTTTCAACAGTTTATAGGGCACACATGCTATCAGTTTTGAACTAAAATAAACAATATTTACAAACTGTGTGTAAGATGGCTCTGTCTGTCTGAGATATTTCCGAGCTTGGAAACAAACAGAACAACAGTGTAAAGAAAATCTATAACACGGTTGTTTTTTACTTCATGCAGTCTCTTCCTCTTCCTCATATACTAGTCTAAGAAATTGTTTATCTTCGTCATTTGTGGGTTCACTGTTTTGGCGTACGTGATTTTATATTCCACAGTAGTATGTTGCATGAGGGTGTGGCCAAGAAAGGTACCAATGGGGTGTGTCATTTCATTTGGGAATACATAGCTCACCATGTATCTAAAGATGTTAAAGATTTGTACTTATACTCAGAACAAAAATCACTCAATAATCCAAATTTGTTAATGATTGGTGCAGAATGAGAAGTTAAAAACTGTTGTGCATCGCCATTCTAGTAACCGATTTAATTATTATTATTATTATTATTATTATTATTAGCACCGCGTCTTACTACCCGTTCGGGTCATACGCACTTACGCTAATGTGTAATGGTAGGGTGATTGTGAGATGAAATGAAGGACCTACAGTTTAACGTAGAATCCGAACCACGGTGGAGGCCTGGCATTCCCCACATTCACAAGTTGTGATTAATACACGTCTTGTCAGAGGTGAAGGAAGGGTTTGGTAATCAGTAACCAATTTAAAAATATTTGAAAGTGTTCAAAAATTTTTAATCAGCTTGTATAAAATGATTGTTCTGTTTATTTTCATTTAATTAATCTATTAGTTAAGCCTCAAAAAACTGTAATAAATATATTTAATATTAATTATATTTATATGAAATTAGTAAGGAGTATAATAAATATTCTCAAAGTAACGTTCAATATCTAACAGATAAATTGAAAATCTTAAATAATAACTATGAAAAAGGATAGATATAATAAAAAGAAAGTAAGTTGAAGATAAAATATTATATCTATATTTTTTCATAGTTCTTATTTAAGATTTTCAATTTATCTGTTTGGTATTGAGCGTTCCTTTGAGAAAATTTAAATATATTTAAGTTATTTTTACAACCATAACATTTTTAAAGAAGGACCCCAACAACATTTAATTTAGGACAAGCATGTGTCAATCTAAAGAAAACAACAAGATTAATCAGAAAATAACAAAACAAAATAAATAAAATGCTACTAATGATTCAAAGCTTGTTGGAACACACTGATTTAGTGGACGAATGAAACAAAGTCTTAAGCTTTTTACACCTCGGAGAGAGACAAATAAACCCACATGCGTTTCTATCTTATTTCTTTCCCCACATCTTCTACGAACAGAGAGAGCTTGCGGCAAGTTTACGACTTTTACGAACCATTGTTGAACTATGCACTCCGTGTATTGTGAAGTAACCATTGTTGCCACACCAGGGAATACACCCCCTCAACACCATTTTTACCCATCCGTTGTTGCGACGTTCCGTTCGCGCAACAATGACCTCTTGTCACGCCTCCTTTGTAATCTTGTGCCAGTTTACGCCACCGTAATTCGTTCGAGATTCCTCCTCTACGTGGCAAAGTTCCACGCGTTCAACACGTCATTCACTAAAAGAATCAATGGGCGCGTGGACTAAAAGTCGAGATACTCCAGTCTGGTTTTACAGTGACAGGGTGTTCAGGGTTCAAATCCCGGCAGGGTTTACTGAGTGCGTTTCCCTATAAATGATTTCCCTCGTTTTCATTAACGTAAACTTCAATACGTTTCTTCTAAATTTTACCTTACTCACCCCTACACCATTAAAGTAGATTTAATTAAATGTGGAAAGCTGTACCAAGAAAATAAATAGAGTTTTGTAGAATAAATCACTTAGAAATATATTTGACCCTAAGAGGAATGAACCAATAAGAGAATCAAGAAAGTTACATAATTAATCATTTAATCGCTTGTATGTATCCTCAACAGTATTAAGTATAATCAAGGCGCATAGTATGAGGTGGGGTGTGGCACATATGGGTGATGACAGACATGTGTACAAAATTCTGTTAGGGAAACCTGAATGTACTAGACTCTTTGTCAGGCTGAGACATTGATGAGAGAATAATTGTTAAAATGGGTATAAAGGATGTTGGGTGCCAGGTTAGAGATTGGATGAAGTTGTCTCAGGGTAGTGTTTGATAGTGAGTTTAAGTTCTGGTGACATGTACTGTACTTTCGACCTTTCTTAGTTTAGATTATATAGTTAGCTAACTCAAACGTTTAGTAACATGAAACTTGAAAATAACGAAGTTAAAGAGGTTCCAAAACCAATATTTGTCCCTCGCATACTTAAGTTTGGCTCCAAAGTGCAGGCCAGGGATTTAAATGCTAGAGTTCCGATGCTTTATCTTAGTCGTTTATGTTCTTATTCATGTTTTAATTTAATTTATTTTTTTGGCGTTTCGTTACCCACTCGGGTTTTACAAATACATACTGATGTTCTGAGCTAGAGTATCCACTTTTTTTTTTTTTTAAAGGTAGACACCAAGATTATGGACGACTTAGTATAAGGGTTATTTGTGAGAGAATGGATTAGAATAAATTCACCTGCATTAACGTAAAGAGAAGTTAGAGAAAACATCGTGATAGATCACATTTATAAAACCCAACCCAATTCTTTCGGACGAGATTCCACCTTGACCTTACAAATCATGAAAATCCGTTATATTTAGGACTTGAGGTGCTGATTTGATTACCAATTAAGGCTTTGATCTCAAAGTTGCTAAATTAGCGCTGTTTGCTTTCCGTTGGTGAAGAATAAACTTGAGATCTATTTGGTGTGTTTGCATTATAATCGAGTATGAACAAGTGTTTAACAGCTAAAAATGTATGTAGAGGAAATATATTCGTGTAGACAACCTGTTTCAACTGTGGATATTTGTATGTCGTTGGATGTTTAATTAAATATATATTTTTAATTAATAAGTTTTATAAATGAAGGTATGACCATACGGATCGTGCTCAATATTCTGACTCAAGTTCTATCTCTAGACCTAAAACAAATATATAGGAATCTTAAGGGGACTTTTTACGATAAAGTTTACCGTGCTTTTTACAGAAAATTACTTGTTCATTTTCTATCGATAAATATTTTTTGTCGGGTTTTCTTCGGTTGGACAGTTCAATCACTGTGATTTAAGATTGATACTAGAGTGTTTAGTGTGCATACGTCTAGAGATTTCCAATAGGTACATTCTGTAAAGTGGTAGACAGTAACGATTATTTTTGATGAATGTAAATTTACCCTGAAAAGTATCAGACATATATTGACCCATTACAAAAATCATCTCATAAATGTCTCATAGTATGACCCGTCAGGGTACTCTTGCTACCTGTCGAGAAAAACAGATTGAACAGGAACAAGTGGGATGATCCGAGCGGGAAACGAACCGATGACTAACAAATACTGAAAATGAGAGGTACGGTGGTTCGGGCCACAGAAGTACCCTCCCCTTTACCCTTCACGAAGGGGTGGCGAGTGACCTACAGACTGATGCAAGCCAAAAGGTCAGGAGTTCAAGCTCTAGTAAAGACGAGGAAATATTTATTATACCCACATCTTGAAGGAGGCCTTGAGAATGTCTGAAAGTTATCCCGGGTATTCTTGGGCTATGATTCGTCGCCTATGGTCACCTTTCCTTAATACTAGTCAACACTGCTGGGGACGAGGGCTATGACGTCAGTAGAATATGGTATGGCTTACAAGTGACGGGGAAATCAGGGATTTAGGCACGGCTGGGAGTACTAAAGGTAAAATTAACTTTTAAAAAACTTAAGTGAACTGCATCGTTATTACTTAATTTTAAAACACGGGGAGAACCCTTTACGTCACGTTACGTAAACTTTAAGTTGATCGTCTTCCCGGCATGACGAGAAGGTTAGGGTTCTTATACCGACCGGGTGTAGTAAAGTATTTTTTCTAAGAGAATTTTCCAAATCTCCCTCTATGAAAATGCGGGTACATTTAATCTAGATTGGTTAGGCCTCAATGTAAATATGTTGATATCATGGATAAGTAGAAATACGGGGTACAAACAAACAAAACACTTGCATCTTTTTATATAGATAGTGCCTTAAGTTATAGAATTTATAGGAATATAATTTTTCCTTTTACATGTATCATATATTGTGTACATGGTAGGTTATTAGAATAAAAAGACAGTTTTGCATTGAGTATGAAAGTATTAAATAAACCTTTTGGAATTTTACTTGCTCTACCTTCACTAAAATTCTATTTGATAATTTCAAACACGGCAAATAAAAATATATATGTGAAATAAGTCACATAACTTTAATAACATCATATCATTTTTAATTTAAAAACCTACATTTTCAAATAAAAAAACTCTTGTTTATGATCGCGATATATATATTATATTATATATATATATATATATATAATATTTATAAAAACCAAAACCCATCACGAGTAAGTGCGATGACAAGAGCTATACCAACCAATCATAAAGCAGCAAGCCAATAAAATGACAGACGCGAAACTCGTTCCGCTATAGACGTTTCGTTTTGTTTGTGGCGCAATTCCAAACACCGATAAAAACTTTTCAGTGTAAGGTTTGAACACACAGATACACGCACACTACAAGAGGAGGAAGGAAAGAGAGGGGTAGGGGGGCAGGAAGGCTCTTATATTTTTATGGTGTAGTTTAATTCCATCGTTTAGGGAACGTTTTTGAAGCCGAATTCCACCAGGGATACTAGAAGGACGAAGCGATAGAGGCATTTTTTCTTCTGCCTTTTTTTTTTTTCGGAGGCGAAAAAAAAAAAAAGTAGCTGGTAATAGTTTGACTGGGTTCGGAACACCTGCACCCTTCGCTTCGATTCTCCCCTCCACCTCTTTCTCCACTACCCACCACGTACCACTGCACCCTAACTTCCCAACCCCTACCCTATAGTGTCGAATTGAATGTCACAGACGTCGAGGTACACTAAACAGATGTGGCCCTTTTCTCTTCCATGAATATAACCCTTTCCATCTCTTACCATTGCTGAATGTGCCGACGCTACGTAAGTTTAAAACCCCTCAAATCCTCCCTTCGAAGCTTAACAATATGTATTTCTCTAATGCAGATATGCTGTAAACAAACTGAGCTGGCGTTCACAAAATTCAGTATTCGATCATATATATTTCTTAATCCTGCTTAGTCATCAAATTTGTATGCTCTCTAACACGATTTAAATGTTATGTATTATTATCTCTACAGCTATATATGAAATCAAGTGACCTCAATATGACAGATTCATTGCGTAAAGTAAGAATTCACCAGAAGTTAATTTATATTTTAAAAAGCTATTAGAATCCCATACTCTATTAAAAATACATTTTAGTCATCAATGACCTTTCTGGGGTTTTGACAAGGTGATGATTTACTGGCCAAAATTTCTACATGGTTTAGGATAGGTGGATTCTGGTGAAAGTATAAATTTCTATAGGTAATCAAAAGTGGACTTAGTACCATGTATTCTTGTTGTGAAATATATAAATAATATATATATATATATATATTGGTTGAGTGAAACACTTCAGTATTTTTTTAAATACATTTTCTTATAACGTAATAATTTACCTTAAGAGAAATAATAGGCCTACTATGCTATTCTCAGCAGGATGGCAACCCAACACTATTTACTTCCAAGGAAATGTACAAACGTGGGTTAATCTCTTGCCAGAATAAACCTTAAAATAGCTATGCTCTTACAGTATTAAGTTTTAATGTTAGTTATAAGTGACAGAAGCTATTTAAACTAAAATACATTATAAGAAGAATAACTATATTAAAAAGGAGAGATGTAATACATTTAATAATATGATCAGAAATAATATTACCGAATGACTCCATCCCCAATATAATATATCAGGGCCCTGTGTCATAGCGCTACAAGTTTACGAGTATTTTCCTTGTGACTTATGAGTGAAAAAATTATGTTTCATGAAACTACAAACTACAGCTGTGTTTTACAAGAAGGTTAGTAGTTTTGTATCATAAAGCCACTTGTAGCTTACAAGTACTTTTAAATCATTCTACATTTCTGATTAAGTAGGTCACATATTTAACAAATGGAACTGAGAAATTACTACACGCCAGGAATTGAGAAACTATTACACGCCATAGGTTATTATTGTCGTACAAAATAAATTATAAACTTTGTTAGTTGAGGAAAATATAAATTAAGTAATGCCCTAGAGTAACGTTGAGCCTCTAAATAAAAAGAAATTAATATTATATACCTCGTTTCAATTTTATTTCTTAACCTTAATCTAGTAGAAAGCTCCTTAATTATTGAATAAATGATGTTTAGTTATTTAACTACAGCCGTCAAAACAAATTTTAAAACTATTTGTGTAATTTTGGTTGCTGCAATAACGTTGACTAGATTTGATGTACAAATATTTCCCTTGTAAATAAGATAGCTGACTTATAAATATTTTTAACAAATGCACAAACATTTACAAGCCATGTTTTTAATGTATGAAACACTTTACATACATAATACTATTGTAAAACTATTATAAATTGTGAACTATCTAACGGTGGTCAACTACAATAACCCTATTCCATTGAGACAATTTGGTTATTAATCTGATTTTTTTTAAACGTACTTAAAATTTTTAAAAGCTCCTAATTGTATTAATCCGCTTTCAATTAAATATCTGAAGCTTTTGTATATTGTTGGTTCTATTAGCAACATCAAAAACTTAACATCCTTTATCAGTCGTCCCTGACCTAAATGGGTTTAAAAGTCAGAACTATTATTTTATAATCATAGTAACATTGTCTATCAGTATTTTTATAGATTAAAAAACACAAATTAAAAATTTAGAATTCACTTTTTATAAGAAAAAAATGCATTTAAAAGTTCACTAAAAGAAACATAAATTGGAACTGGTTTCTCAAAGAGATACAATTTATATGACTTATTCGAGATGTCGCAGTATTTCAACTTAACATAGCTTGTAACCAACCACCAGGTGAGTTTTAAGGAAGGTTGACGCTAGACTTGAGGAAGGTGATGAAGACAAATGAAGAACAAGTCAACGGCCCGCTCGCTAGAAGGCAGCACGGTTGTGAGGGGGCAAGCCTCGGTAACAAGACGAGGGCGAATACGAGCAGTCGCTGCTGCCGCTTTTTTTGAGTGATGACATTTCCCTCGGCAAGTTTGTGAATTATGTCTTGCTCTGCGGATATACGTTCACGTCTAAACAAGAGGAGGGAGGGAAAGGTGTCAAGGAGGTAGAGAGGGAGGTAAAACTGTCACTTGAAAAATTTCAAGGGCTTTGTTCACGAGGGATGATAAATATATCACACAAATGAGGGATAAGTTTTGTCTGATGGCGCTCAAGAAACATATCAACGAATTATTTTCAACAGTATTTATCTGACTGCAAAAGGTACAATAAATTCCTGAAATATAATATATGATATTAAAAATGTGTAACATGGAGCTATAGTAGTTTTACGGTAGCTTTTTGGCCTTTTAAAACAGTTCAAAGCTCATTAAAACAATTCCTTGTTAATCCCACCTCACAAATTTGATTTGTCAACTCAACGTTTGTCAATTAAGACCTGTCAAAGTCACAAAAGTGAGAAAGGTTCAGGGAATGTTATAAGAAAATCCAGTGCTTAAGCTTTTGTTTGTTGGTTTGTAATATCAGTATGTCTACAGTTTTGTTTGTAGAGACAATGATTTTAAGTTAAATTCTGTTGTCATATTTACCTATTTTCATACACTTAAACTTGTAAGAATGACTCACGGTATGTGTATGTTGGACAAGGGCGTATAAATAGGGGTATTCGGGGTGGGGTTCATATATAAGTATAAAAAATTTACTGGCTAAGGGTGGAATAATATTTTTTTAAAGTACTCCCCCTAGAATAATTATCTTTACACTTGCTTGGTGTTGAATGTTCAGCTATTATTTAAGAAATGAACTTTTCAGTTTGAGATATTTATTTAGTGGTTTTTAAAATAAATGATTATTATATTAAATATCATCTCAAAAACAAAATTAATAGTTACCGGAGACAAATAAAACTCCTCAATTTTCCAAATGTATGGCTTGTCCACTTATTTTTGTAACACCGTAATATAAGTTTTAGTCTTGGAATAAATGTGATATACTCCCCTTATTATTTTAATATACATTTATTAATTCATGCTAAATACCAAAATAACAATAAACATTCAAATAAAGTATGATATAAATAAAACAGCTAAATATCTACATTTTTTGTGCGTAAATAAACGTAGCATCATTTAAGAGATAGTTGGAATTTTAAAATTTATAATCACTCAAGTAAATTGTCAATATAAGTAGCTTTTACATAAAAATGTATACATCTATTCTAGTTACTTTTGGCTTAAAGTTTAAACGATAACTGTGAGGTATTACTATGTGAGGTAAATAGGAACATTCTTCCTAATATATATAACTAAATAAAATTTTATTTGTAAGTTGTTTGGTAAAACAAAATAAATATTTATCTATTACTTTCTTATATATAACAGTTCACATTATTACAACCCCAATACCAAATGATACAATGATAATAATAATAATAATAATAATAATTGTTATTATTATTATTATTATTATTATTATTAGCACCACGTCTTACTACCCGTTCGGGTTATACGCACTTACGCTAATGTGTAATGGTAAGGTGATTGTAAGATGAAATGGAGGACCTACAGTTTAACGTGGTATCCGAACCACGCTGGAGACCTGGTATTCCTCACATTCACAAGTTGTGATTAATACACGTCTTGTCAGAGGTGAAGGAAGGGTAATACAATAAATAAATAAATAAATAGCACAAGCTATGGGTGAATCTATTCAGATGATAACTCTTATTATTTAAAGCTCTACTTCTATGAATTAGATTAACATTCTCCAGGAGACCACAGTTATTTAAGATCTGCACATCGATCTAGGATCTACAAGATTTGAACTCCAAAATGCGGAAATTCCAGAACTTTATTTTAGACCTATAAAATAATTTTGTTCATTGATTCGTCCATCCATTCATGATGGTTAGAACTAGATCCCAATAAGCCCCTCTTTTTTTACTTTTTTTTGTTTTTGCTTTATGTATACAGATTTTCCTCACTTCTTTCTAAGTAAAAATAATTTTTTAAACATTTTTCTGTTAGAAAATATTACGGTACATTTTAAATAAATAATGTTAAACATCGTTCCATGAACTTTCATCACAAATATTAAAGCAGATTCAACACTTATTTCCCCTCAAGACAGATGTGCTCCCATCCAAGCCTACATGGAGAAGTATGGAGAGAGAAAGATTGAAATAGTGCCCACTTGTGACCCACCACCAAACTCTTTCGATTATCAGGTAACTCTTACCCCCTCCCCCACCCACTCCATGCCACAAGACAATGGTGTTCCGCAAACCTACTCAACATCAACCGCTCAGCACACTAAAAAGAGCGAGAAAGGAAGACATGGGATCATTCAGACAAGCCATGCATCCTTGTCTACCCAAACCTTTAGCCTATCAGTCTGTTTTCGACGTAATTCTATGTACGTAACCCAACATGCTTCGATCGATCATTCTGTCATAATGCGCAATGGCAGTTTCCAATTATGGTAGCTTCTCTTTCAGTCTATCTTTTTCTATCTCTCTCTCCTTCACACATACACAACACACTACACTTAAACACGTACTAACGCCTCCTACGCACATGTGCTCACTCGCCCTATTTCGACGCGTGTGCTTTTTCTCATACATCCAGCACACGTTCATCCTCTGCTTGTATATTGTAAATCGCTTGCGCGCGAAAATGTGTGTGTGTGTGTGTGTATGTGTGTGTGTGTGTGTGTGTCAGATCTGTAGCTTAGAGCGGAAACGCTAGACTATTTTACGATGAGCGTTAAGGGGACCACCTATGCGTTGCAGAAGTCCATAAACCTCAAGTTATTTAAGGAGTGGTATATTATTTCAAAATATTGCTATACCAAAATTAAGGTAAAAGGTATCAATCAACATGTTTCTATAGAATTGAAATTCTTACATCTAAAATTTATTAATTTAAATTAAAAATATAAGTTATATAATTTTTAACGATACACGTGAAATGTCACAGTTCTGAGATGAAATTCAATAGTTAGAAGCATATATAAAATCTTATTTGAACCAATAAGTCATTTTATCAAAATAAGCAACAGAAAATTCTAATATAATTATTGAGGATTGTGTTAGTGGTTTTGAAGCTTCTGACATGCTATTCCTACAAGAAATACCGCAGTGTGGGGTTATTTCACTTTTATTAGGTGGTGCCCTTAACTATAAAACACCAGTTTTACAAAAAGTTATCTTGCTTCTTACGTCAACGAACTTTATCTTAAGCAGGTCTAAGCACGCAACGCATTATCAGTTTTGTTTTGAGAAGAGAAGGTAATAATTCGGTTTGCACAAATTCATTCAAGTAATTTTAGCACACATTGTTTCCTTTAAAAGAACTTCGATATTTCGAAGAGTTAAAAGAGGTCAGTCTAAAAATAGTCAACACATCATATAGTGAAAACTATTCACAGTAGTTTAAATCCTGTGACTAATGGGCATATAATAAATTTAATGGATTTAGATAATAACACATTTATTTCATAAAATGTCATATTTAAAATAAGTGCATGTTTTTAACTTATGTAAATAATCTAAATTATTTCAATAAATAAAAATATTTTAGTTTTAAAGAGACAGTTTTATACAAATAATAAAATCGCGCACAGAAATGTCTTAGTTTTAGTTATGTTTAATATAGAAGAATATTATATGTAATTATATATATATTTATATAGAAGAATATTATAATATTATTCGATTATAAGATTTTAAAAACTTAATATTAACAGAATAGCCACCCACATCAGTGAGCAAGCAAATAAATGCAAAAATTATTTATAACCCAGTTTTCTACGATGGGGAGTTCAGTGTTTGAGTTCCAGCTAAATGTAATGAGGTAGTTTTAACTCAATGGTTTCCTTATCTCCCCCACGCGAATTCAGATACATTTCTTCCAAATTCTACCAAATATACACATTCTCACCCCATTCATTTATTTACAGGGAATAGCCTGTTGGGACGTACGGACAAAATCTTGAGCAGCCCACATTGCAATAAAATAAAAGTGAGAATTATTAAAATAAATTGATTTGACCTTGGTCGATTAGAGGCGATCAAATCGGAATACGCTCTTATAAAAAAGTTATTCTAACCGGAATATATTATAAAAAAGCAATAGCCGAACTTTTTGAAAGTAGAGATTGTTTTATACCACATTAAAAAAGGTTATTTACCGATTTACGGGTACCCCTACAAAGCATGTATTGTGCTAGACTGCTCTGCCTTGCGGGATTATCTACAAGCGAACTTACCGGCGAAAACAGAAAGAGCACTGTGACACTTTATGTCCGTCCACGGGTCTGTACTTGTGTGGTCAAAGAGGACGGCCATTATATAGAGGGGACCAGTTATATTCCCTCCGATAACTTCAATTTAATAACCCCCATTAGTTGCTGCACGGTCTAACATTACATTCTCGCATAGACTGGATTGCTAGTGAAATCGTATTCGAGTCCAGCCGGGTTGATGAGGGTATTTTTTTAATGGTGATAAAGTTTTCTCCACGAAAATGTGGGTACATTTACTCTAAACTATATCCTCTTTATTCTTACCCTATTAGCGCAGTTAATGTATATGCGTAACACCAAACGGTAAGACATGGGAAAAGTATTTGTATTTAAATAAATCTTATTCTTTATCCAGATATTACTAATCACGTTCAATTGTTTGGAGTGTAGTATTAGTTTCAGATATTTTAATACAAATATTACTATTTATAATTAGGTATTCTTTCTTAGGACAGGTCCATTCCTTAATCAGTGAACTTAGACCGTCAATGCACCCTGTCCTCTGCCTGCTCCTTGAGTTCTCATAATTTTATTCTTTCCTTCAAGTCATCCAATATTTTAATCATCCTTCTTTCTAAAATCCTCTTTCCCTCAACCTTGTCTTGAATGTGTTGTGCAGAAGACAGTTCCTTATAAGGTTATGTTCGGTCCAGTTTGGTTTGTATCTGAGGAATCAAATTCAAAACGGTTATCGTTTCACCCACGCTTCTTAGGGTTTCCACATTTGTCACCCAGTATCTCCATAATATAAATAATATAAGATTATAATATTTGAGTACAAATATTATAGTATTAAGTAATATAAATATAATATTACATTATATTTAAAAAATACGAATACTATTTTTGAACATAGTTTTCGCATTGCAGAAAGGAGTCTACAGATTTTTTTTAAAAACTTGCCCTTTAAAAACACGATATATTGCTGCTTTAAATCAAAGATGCGGGTATAGTAAGAGTAGCTTATAATGGAGAGAGGATGGAAGAACCGCATTAAAAAGATTTTAAAACTTTCAAAACTACCTTCCAGGCCCCGATCGGGTTTCGAGTCCCGACCTCACTCGTCAATGGGGAACAAGTGTAGTGAAATTACAAAATCCTTAAACTTTCTGAAACCACGTGGGTTTTATTTTTTGATACAAAAAAGAGGAGTATGTATAAAAAGAAGATACTCCTATTTAAAAAAAATCACAAAGTGAATAAAGAATTAAGGCTAACAAGTCTGAACGGTATTTTAATTAGTCCGTGAGTACCCATGGAAAGGTCATCATTTTTTAAAACTCTTGAAGGAGTGAAATTATGAAAGGGGTGGATTGACGCTAATGTTAGGTCACTAGGGAAAACGTAGTGGAAATCTTCTTGGGAGGGAAATGTCTTTCTAGTCTTCTTCGCAGTCTTAGAATTTTCGCTGTGCTGCCCTTTTAAGATAAGGGTGTTTGAGAGGGGGGGGGTTAAAGGGAGAGGACAGAACTTCCCTGCATTCACCCCTTTCCGCGCTGTTAAATGTTCAACGTGTTAGAGCAAGTTGCGCATTTAACAACCTACGTAGCTATTTCATAGGTCATTATGCAAGTTATTTTCGATTCTCTGAAGCTTTAACCGTTAAACCTTTCGTAGACAAATTTGTTAATCACTTTTAAAAAAAATATTGCAGAAACATTAACATTTTCATGAACTAACTATAATATATTTTTATTATTATTTAGGTTTAAAAATGTATGTACGTTGCTTTTAGCATTATAAGGCTAATAACCTCTACTAACTTATAGCTAATATAAATAGGGGGTGCTAATTAAATCTAAAGAGCGTGTGGAGGATAAGGATAGACCAATGAATAAGTGATTTAATGGTTACATAACTTATTAAAGAGTAAATCCTAAACCACTCTCAGCTTTAGCAAACATTTCTGTAGTTTCCTTTCGACACTTGAGCCCACATCACTGAGAAAATGTTATAATTTTTTCTAAAATATTGAGTATATTGCAATAAACATATTTTGGTTGCAAATTAAGAAATAAGGGCATTTATAGATATTAATAGTAGGCCTATATATGCATGTACATATAAGACAAAACTTTAAGAAAATAAAAACTTTTTGGGTTAAAATTAAAAAAATTTTTATTATATTATTAGTGTTGTTTTATAGGTATCGATAATATTTATCAAAAGTGATAGTTTCAGATCACATTACTTGAAATGTGAATTAGTGAGACGATATTTTGTAACTTTTCTATCAGTCAAATAAAACCCTAAGCCCACTTTAGTGGTCGCATGGTCTAAGGTGCTACTATTTTAATAGACTAGATAGTAAATATGGAGAGATTATGGTTCGATCCCAGTGTGGTGTAACGAGGGTAGCTTTTTCCTTAATTGTTTCCATTTTCTCTCCACACAAATTAAGGTTACACTTACTCTAGAATAAACCTTAGTGTAATTAGCACATAGGCATATAGTAAGAGGCAGTGCCTAATATATTCACATTCTAGTTTTAAAAAAAATGTACTAGTAAGAGCTGTTGTGAAAACGAAAAGAAACACCTTATTTATAATTTATATTTAAATATGGACATTTTCTTAGTGTTCAATTGCGTTAAAACAATGTTGCTTTGATATATTTCTGGTTGTTAACCCTTCCATACTGAGTTCACTTAAAAAAAATAGTTTTAAATCTATCGTGTTTCTTTTCACTTAAGAAGAACTAAGTAAAATAAATAGTTTGGAGAAAGTGTGAGGTTACCTATTGTGATGGGTGAAGGGGGTATTGAGGGAAATGGTGAGTCTATGTGGTGCAAACATCCAGGTTAAGAGAGTCCCTTGTACGGAGTCAGAGGGGTAGTAGTCTTCATCCCTTTAGTCATGTAACTTTTCCTTCCTTGGCTTAGTAAAAGATGGAGGGCTCGACGGTCTCTGTGCAAACACATGAGACAATAAGAGGGAAAACCAGAGGGATTCTCGAAGGTACAGGGGGGAAAGGGGTAGAAAACAAAGATCTTGATCCCACCGAATCCTCTAGAGGATCAAGTAGTCCGAAGAAGAAAACTTCAATTAAAAAGTTTTTTTTACCCACCCCTTCTCAATCTTTTTTTTTTTTTCCGAACATATCAAAACACCTTTGTTTAAGTTCGTATTCAACTTCTTTTTTCCACCACATTTTCTATTTGTCTGATTTTTTCTTTTTCTTCTTCCAAGTTTTAGTCTCCGAGGGAGTGAACAAGATATGAGAACATTTTCTGACGCTAGAGAAATAAGTTTTTTTTTTTCAAGCTCATTGTGTATTTTTTGTAAGTAAAAGATAGCGTTAGTTTGAAACTCATTTACTTCTCATTGTTAAAAGACAAAAATAATCGTTTTAAGTAAAACGAAAGTTTTTTTATTAATCCATTCATTATATTTTAGACCAAAGAATTAATATTAATAAGTCAAGACTCAAAATAAACAATAAACTTACATTAAATAAACAATATAAAAAAATGCAAGTAGTTTCTTTTTTTAAATAATACAATAAATCTATAACTTATAATATATACTACTTCTAAAATATAATGATATTTTTGCAGTTTTGATAAACTTCTAAACTGTAACTACCTCTTAATAGGATTAAATTTTCCATAGATCGCCTACAACTTCAACATGAACTAATTATTATCCACGATATTTAAAATTTTATTCTAGTTGAAATAGAATAAAATTGATAGAAAGATCGGTCGGGTGAATGGGGGTGGTTTTTCCTAAATGGTTTTCCACTCTCCCTCCACGCAAATGCGGGTTCACTTCCCCTATTTAAACCTTCCCAATTCTAATCATTAGCGTAATTAGTACTTAAAGCGTATAACCCAAACGGGTAGTAAGACGCAGTGCTAAATATTATTATTATTATTATTATTATTATTGATAGAAAGAATGAAATTATGATCATCCTTTAGTTGATATATGAGTGCCATTAGAACACTTTTTTTTATTATTATTCCTTAAATGTAAAAGTCAAATTTCGCTAAACATATTTTTATTTTATAGGAGAAATTGACAAATATAGACACTAAAGATAAATTTAAAAACAAATCAAATTCTCCAAATAACAATATTATTTTAAGCTTTTGCTATATATTTTCAGCTAATACTTGATGTTAAATACAATAAAAAATAATTAGTGATATGTTAGGTTAAAATTGACTACTTGGACAATATTAATATTCCTGGAGGTAGACTATTAGCTTAACTGTCTATATTTAACTCACATAAAATAATGTTTATTTTTAAAATATTTTCACTCGAATCATGATCAATATAGTTCAAATTTGGTTTCCATGGTCTAATGGTCAAAAGCAGAGGTCACCAAACTTATCAAACGATGGGCCACATTAAGATATTAAAAGTGCTAGGTGGGCCTGAGCTAAGAATTGAGATCTGTTATACTATATAATTTGTGTATATACAGAATTAAACATGTCTATATGCCAGCTGTTTATCCATTAATATCTCACTCCCGAAATAGCAAACGATCCTCAGCCCATCCGCTCAACATACACTTTATGAAAAGCTGCTAGCGAGTTCTGAACAACTGTTAGGATTACGCGTTTCCAACACTCTCGCCAGACACATATGATATGGAGTTATTTTGTGTACTGCTCAGAGGAGCAAGCAACATCATTTCGGTATTCATAGTTGAAATTATTATTTTCTTATTTTATTTTTGCTAAATCTTCCGTGGGCCAGATCCTATATCCGGAAACTTGTAGTTTGAGGCCCTGGTATTGTAATAGACTGGACTGGCTATGATGTGGATATCGGGGATTGAATCGAGGCTAGGTGTAGTGAAAATTGATTTCGTTAAATAAAATCCACTCTAGCTCAACGAAAATATGGGTACACTTCCTCTAAATTCAACCTTCCTCATGCCTAATACATTAGCACAATAATGGCGCATATGCGTCTAGCCTGAACTGAACAAGTTGCAGGACGCAGTGCTAAGATAAATGGGCTAAGGTAACCAATTTAAAACGAAGCTGTAATATCAACTCTTACTGTGTGTTTAGCAGAGGCAGCAGCTTGCCAGAGCTATCAGAGCTATACAGGACAGTACTAATAACTATACTAGAACTATCACTACACAATTGGCTAACCACACACACAAAATTTAAAATAGTGTAGTGACGTGGAGAAAAAAAACCTAATTATAACGTTGAGGCTGTTTCTGTAGAAATAGTGCGTGTCATTCCAAAATTGGTGTACTGATATAATCACGAGTAGGACTATAGAAGGTGCATAATTAGTTACTTTTACTCCCCAAAATCATTATGTAGACTATTAAAAGATCCATCTGGTTTAAATCATAATTTGAAATTGTTACTTTTATATCATTACTAACCCCATGATTTACAAATGTGAGCCAAAAAGTCAACTTTGTCTTAGCATTAACATGTTCATATTATAATTATTACTAGATATTTTAAATTGGGTTAAATGGTAAGGCAGCCAATGACATATTCCTAATATTTCACAGAACATATATTTAAATATTACCTAACAATAGCTTACTAATTGCTAGCAAATTTTTAACTTTAACTACGGTTTAGTAAATTAAAAAATTAACTCAATATTTTCTCTACTTAGGGTTTTATGAAGTCGTTCTATAAGTAACCTTTAAAATATTAATAAATCCAAGGTAAAGAATAAATTCATAAATTCCACTAAGAAATTCTAACATGTGCCAGCCTCAGAACCATCACGTGCGGAAAGGGAATATGACAGAGAAGAGGTGAAAGTGGCAGACGGACAGAAAACTGAAAAGTCTTTGGTTCGTCGACAAGGCTGTTTGTTGCCATCCTATCTTGTTTATAGAGAGACAGCGAAAAGCGACAAAAACGAGGTGCATTGCCCCTCCGGGACACTTAGCTTCATACATAATGTATGCAAAGTGCTGCACCATGTCTGAGTTTTCCTTAAAAACAAGGCACCCAAAACACAGTAAAAGAAAACGGTTTATCCCTTCTTACTTAACAATAGTACCTTCCAGCATACTCAATTTTCAGAAGGGAAAAGTATATATACCCAAATAAAATAAAATCTGGAAGCGTTTGGATTAAATATTTATGTATAACATAATGTAAACTAACGTTTGGAATGCGAGCATCTATTCTACACAAGCAAATTCTCATGTTTTTAATTGTGTTCACGAACAAATTCAGTTACAGTATATACAATATTTGAATATAATATTTTATATTAATGCACAACAGTGGCCATTTTGGTCTATGGTTTCATCATCGTAAACTAATGGACTTCTGGTGGTGGGAGTTGAGGTTTAAATACCTGGTGAATGTATCGAAATGGTTTTTATATATGAGATCAATAGCTGTTTTAGTATCATACATATTTTCACTTAAGTGATTGCACAGTATGAATAAAATAGAATGTTTGTAGGCCTGTAGATGCTAGAACATAAACTAAAAAAAATCTTGAAAACTGAAACATTATATACTTATCAAAGTGAAACTGAAAATATGCACCTAGAGCGTATATTTTTTACTGAAATATAGGCCTGTATATTACCTATTGCAAGTCAAACCCATCAGATCACTTGACCATCCGTTTGGCTAGCTTAAAAACTACGAGTATTAAAAATATAAAGCGTAAATTTGTCAGAGGCTATGCACCTTAGACGTGGATGTGTATTTTTATATGATTTTAATTTTGTGCTAGTCTAACCCTTAAACCAGTGAACATAGTTATATCCATTGTGGACCAGATGCACTAAACCACTTGACTACTGATTCATGTATTTAAAAAATTAATATATAAAATGAAAGTTTGTCATGGGACTACTATGTATTTGGGTAACCTAAGTTGATGCAATTTACAAATATTGTAGCTTGACGTGTTAAATTACATATCCCGGGTGAAGGTAGTTACGGAATCAAAGAACAGAACAATTTGAAACTTGATATTTGTATTTTGGAAAGGATGCGGATGTGCACTAAAGAGTTAATTTAAAAAAAAAGTATATTATATATATATATATATATAATGCTTGCCTGATGCTCTAGACTGCGTGAACCTGGTGTGGGTGAATACAATATAAATAAACCTTGAAAGCTAAAACATGGCATGCAAACATTAGGAAAAAAGAGTTTGGAGCGTGAGTTGTTTAAATGTATTATGAGCCTTGTGATTTGAATCTTATGATCAACGGTTTGTACTTTTGAGTTACCAATAGTTTCCTGCTTTCATAATGTTCTTTAGAAAGAGGGATGTAGATTTAATACAACTCAGAAATGGAAGATAATGTAGGTAAGTTTACTAATGGTGAAAATATAAACAATATTAAATTGTTCAGAATTAGAGATTATAAAATATGTGTTACCATGATGTACCTCCTTCTCCTAATAAAACGCCATGTGTTCATTAGATCTTACCCCCGTCAGTCCCAAACAGCTTCCCGTGGTTTATGACTGACCCTTAAATCCAATAAAATTTCACGAGACAATTATACTGGGGCAACGTTGTTTTCTTGTAGCTAGTATCCAATAAGCTTCCTCCCCAAACTCCACCATTAATACTAAGTAATAACTTATAATTAATTTAAAAAATTTGTTTTAATAATCTTGGTACTATTAGTAAATTGTATTTATATCTCATATGGTTTGAGATACAAATAAACGAGTATGTTAAAAGCGTGTAAGTGATGAACTTGTAAAATGTGTTCGTGTTTGTCTTATAATGTAATAAAGTGATAAATAGGTACCTTATAATTGCAGTCATAATGCTTTGCATTTTCTAGAAAGTCAAACACACTTAAGATCTTAAATTATTATTATTATTATTATTATATTATTATTATTATTATTAGCACCGCGTCTTACTACCCGTTCGGGTTATACGCACTTACGCTAATTTTGTAATGGTAAGGTGATTGTGAGATGAAATGAAGGACCTACAGTTTAACGTGGAATCCGAACCACGGTGGCGGCCTGGCATTCCACACATTCACAAGATGTATTGTCATAGGTGTAGGAAGGGTTTGGAAATCAGATAAATCTGTGCCGGGACCGAGGATTGAACCCCGGCCGCCAGCACAGAAGTCTGACACCTTACCCCTAGACCACCAGGTCACCAAGATCTTAAATAAAATGATCTTATGACAAAGCTACAGTTTTTCATTTGGTGAAGACTATGAAAGCTCGCGCTTGATATACAAATCTCTGTTTGGAAGATTTATCTATGCTTTAGAAAATCCTTTTTTTCCAAACTGGAAGATTTACTCGACAGAATGTGTCACGGGTGAGAATAAGCCAGTGGGTGTTTAAGAAAGATCAAGAAAAGTGTAAACAAGATTTTGTGATATGCTCAAGAACATATTAAATTTGGCAAGAATTTTTCCACTCGGTAATTTTTGTTTTTTTCGTAATAATTAAAAGCATTAGAGTAGCTGAGGTTAAAGTAGTTAATAGTGCCGCGGCAATAACTTTTCAATTGTTTAATTAATCTCTTTTGTCGAAACCTCTTGTTCTAAGGACTTACAAATCTCACTATTTTAAAACAAATGGTCAGAACTCCTTGGTTTGATACCAACTGGCTGCATAAGAACTAGTTAGCTCTCGAATATTTTAACATATTATTTAATAGCAAGTGTGTTGGAGAAGTCATTTAACATTAATCAACCTTCTTGATCCTTTTATTTTAAAAGTTCTTTCACCAAAAATTATTAAGGCTTTATTTTCTATAAGGATATTAATATTGTATAGCTAAATTAAAAAAATCTCTTAAACGCTTTTAAATTTAAGACTCATAAAAAGACTCTGACTTAGAGCAGCTTTAATTTTCACCAAGGTTAATATTTAAATGTACGAGGATTTACAACTAACCATCTTCAAAACTTTCCTTTTTTATACCATGGTATATAATATTTAAAATTTATTAAACAACACAAAATATAGGACAATTTGCATAGCATTTTTGCTAAATTATGTTGCGTAGATTCCATGCACAAAATATTTACTTTATAAAGAGGGGAGCATTCTATTTAAATAATAGAAATAGTTATCATTTGTTGACAAATATATTAATATGATCTTAAAACACTTGAAAGCAAATTAACGAAATTTCTTTTTAGATATTGCGTTGATTAAGATATATCCCAGTAAAGTTATTTTAGAATAAAAGTCCTATTCTATTTCATCCAGGCAAAACCTCTTCTATCACGTCGGCAGGAAAAAGCGCACTCCCTACATGCATGATATGTGTGTAAGTGTATATGTCTGTAACGTGACTGCCTAAAACACGAAGTAGTGGTATAGTCCAATTTTGGCAGGAAGAGCCTTTTAGATGATATAAAAATTATTTTGCAGAATAAAATGCTCAAATACAGATAACATGAGAAGCGTCTTTAATATTGTGAATCTATATTTAAATAAATTTTGTCAGCCCAAATTATAAATTCTGGTCCTTAAGGAATAAAAAAAAAGAATAAAATTAAAATGGCATAGTTACTATACACAGCTATAGTATAATAAGAATTCATCTTGAAGCCAAGAGTCAGTACATTTTTACCGACTCCAACTCTGATACTACACCAAAAATTGCTTCCAACTCCACATACGTGCTTACTATTGTCACCTTATTGATATTTATCACATGACTTTACGTATGAATACGAAAAAATTAGAACTAATAAATTTTCTTTAATCACTTTGGTGAACGTATGGTCCAAAGTGCTACTTTCTCAATATAATAAACTTCCGGGGACGGGGAGATTGAGGTTCAAATCCCATTCGGGTGCACTAAAGGTGTTTTTTTTCTAAAGGTTTTTCCATTTTTCCTCCATGAAAATACTGGTATACTTCCTCTAAATATCACTTTACTAATCCCTAAAATCAGTAGCGTAATTAGTACATAAGCGTACCAAACACGAACGAATAGCAAGACACAATGCTTGGATAAAACACGATTTATATCGCAATGGCTGAATAGGAGAAGCTAACTTATATGAATGTTTTATAGGGATTAATCCTTTCATTAAATCGAAAAATAAAATTTTTATGTTTATTACTACAGATGATGAAATTCAAACAAGAGAAACTATTATTTTAAAATAGATATATTTAAAATTTCAATTTTCCCTATTCTGGTTTATAAGGCTGTTGTAGAAATGGCTCTTAAGTATTCTGGCTAACATTCCTGACCAGATGATAGAAAAATAGAATATGGAAGAGAGAGAAGAAAATAACAGGAATACTAAGGGAGAGAATACGAGGAACTGCATACCAGCCAACCTCGCGTTCACTGGTTCGTCTCAAAAGACCCAAATACCTTGCATCAACCTCAACCATATATTTTTTTTCTGACGAGAAAGAATGGGAAAAGAAATAAAAAAGAATTAAATGAATTTTAATTTAAATACTTGCGAGAGAGAGTTAAGTTGCACACTCACTAAAAAGGATTTTTTTCGGTAGAATTTTTTTATTTTATAGTTTTACAAGAGAAATGTTGATGTGGTATAACTGTAGAAAAAGAAGGAAATTAAACTTCACATCATGACTAAGACTCTTTAGTTTCTGACTATTTAATTAGATACTCCACGACTTTTAAGGATTTCATGATTGTGGAATTTTTTCTATTATAAATCTTTGGGTTATGGTGTGTCCAAGAACGCTAAAGCCTACCGCTTATTAATGCATTAGGGTGGATGAAGACGGGATCATAGAGACATCGAAACTAGATATATCTAGCAGGACAGTAGTGGTCTGTAGCTCTGAGTTTAAGGTTCAAACATGAAGATATGTATATTATTTTTACCTGTCTGGACTATATGTGTATTTACACTAATGGCGTAGGTCGTAGGGAATAGGAAGGTATGATGGAAAGGAGATTTTATTTGAACTCACGTGAAGGGAGAAATTTACACTATTAATGAACAAATATTGTATAAACGTGGGTGGCATTCGAATCGTGACCTCCCAAACACCATAAAAACAATATAAAGCCAAACTGTCTCCTTAGATCATGTGCACACCGATGAGAATAGGTCTTAAAGAAAAGCTATGATAAAAGCAGTATGAAAAATTTAGAGTGTGTTCAAATGCGTATGTAAACACAAGTTTCCATTAACCTAGTGAAGAAACTTAGACTCGATTTTATGAAGATAACTCATTAAAACAATTAAGGTATTACAAAGTGGAACTAACTAAAAAACGTATTTAAAAAAAATTCAAACCTCCCTTTATATAGTGTTGAATATACGATAGATACATATATTTTGTGTCTGTTATAGAAATTTTTCAGTCCATGATTGGTTATTAAAGCTCGTTTTAACTACACTTAGTAAAAAATAAACGTTAATGGTAATGAAACAATTCAAATTTAAGCAATGTAAAAATATAAAATTTCAGGTTCTAATTATTATGTCTTGAAAATAATATATATAATTATTTCTTTTGTAAGAATTGTTTTGTCAATAAGGATCATCTTTAAACATCTTTACATAAAGATATAGGACCAAATGAAGAAATACATATAGACAAATACCATTTAATTTGAAGAGAAAGCTAACACGAGTGTTTAAAATAAAGATAGAACTGAAAGGTTACATAGCAAGAGCAAGAGATGCAGAACATCGTGAGGAAACCTAAAAAAAAGAGGATGAGAATCCAATTGGCGAAAACCAAGTCATCAGTAAGCCACAAAACAGCGTTGTGGGGGTAGTCTTTGGCTCTTTCCTTCCACCACTCTCTATCTCTCTCTTTTACGCACGCTTTCAAATACTTTCATATCTCATTCCTCACACACCTTTCCCTTCTTTCCTTTTTTTATTCCTTCTTCCCGGCTCTCTCTTTCTGACGCGCCCTCTAGGTTGACGGGGGCTTAGCGCCAAATCCCCGACGCTCATAAGCCCCTGGCATCGCGCGCCGTGGCGCTACTAACTATCCACCCTTCATACCGTCTGAGCAGGAGATGGCGAGAGACAGAGAGAGGGGATCAAGGAAATTGTAATATAATTTGTGGGGGTATAACAGTCTAGAGTGACGTCATTTTTCTTCCAGAATTTATCTCTATTCCTCATGAACATATTATTATGAAGGACTTTTTTTTTGTGATATCACCCACAAAGAAAGTTCAGAAAATATAATATTTTAAAATGAATAATTTAATATCGACTAACCGAATACGCTTAAAATAAGTTATTGAGATATTAAAAACCATGTGTAAATCAAATTTACCAAAGTTTAATCGTTACACACACTGGTGGACCCATGGTCTAAATTTCAAGCTCAATTGACATGGTATTTAAGTGACAGGGAGAACAGAATTCGAATCCCAGACAGTTGTACTAAAGGTGGATTTTATTAAATATTTTCCATTCTTAATCCGTGTATATTCGGGTATATTTCCTCTAAAATCCTTCTATCCTAATTTCCATCACACAAGTCTATGTATTTAAATATACCATGGAATGTGTTCTGAAGATCTAAATTTTGACAAATAGAATTTAAATATTTTGAGCTTTGGCTTTATGTTGGCTCCTCTACGATACTTTATTTTTACATTCTCTAGAATATTCTACAATGTGGTTCTAATATATATGTAAGTCAGTTCGTTTGAAAAATATTTATTAACACATGTGATTGAATGGTCGATACTAACGGAGACATGTGCTTAGTAATAATAATTTCCCTTTCAATTTCATTTATTATTGTGCTGGCCAACAATCGGGAGTCCTATAACAGGCAAGCACTGAAAAGTATACATGTACCTTACAAGCACGTAAAATTTAATATATATATATATTATATATATATATATTATATATATATATATATATATTATATATATATATATATATATATATATATATATATATAATAGCTAAATAATTACACGATGAACAAATAATAATAATAATAAATAATGGTAATAATAATAGTAGCTATTTTTGCTCAGTTGGTATATAACTCACACCAAAATCAATTACAAGCTCCCGTAACCCTACCATTGACAACTTTTATTAATTAATTTTAATATATATTTAGCACTCCATTGATATTCTGAATACTGAAGTATATTTATATAATGAATAGTTTCAGAAATACTTCTTGTCAAAGATATTTATTTCTAGGGATTCATATAATTTATTTAAATTATAAAACATGATAGGAGACATGAACAAACTATTTATAAGTTGAAAGTAATATTTGGAATTAAATGTTACTTAATTTTGGTTTTAATGTCCACCCTGTACTTAGACACAGACCCAGCACTGAAGTGTTGACGTCATTATGTAGGGTCCTAGAAACCGCAGGGACAAATGAGTGTAAAGGGTCGGGGGACTGGGTTCAGGACCCAGACTGGAGTCATTACTCTCATTAACATGATAGCGACAAGCTAATGAGCAAGGAGCACATACGTCAGCATTAACAAGCGGGAGAAAGAGGGGGAAGGGAAGGTTGCTGATGGATGTTTGGGGGTTCGAACATCGTTCGATACATTAGGGTTACTGCTGCAAGGGAGGGAAGATAGGTTACACTTGTGAACATCAAACTGATCCCAACCTTTCAACAGCTTTTCCAATGAAATGCTATTAAGATAATAAATATCATTCGCGAGTTAAAATCCCTGAAAACAATTTGTAGGTTTATTAATTTTATAAGTAATGATATTTTGTTAGTGTGCTGGATAGAAAAGGAAAACATGGTTAGGTGTAAAACAGTTTTTAACTTAAAATATAATATGGTCCAAAACGCAGTAAAAGAATAGTTAAAATTTATTTAATCAAGTATCGTACCAAATACAATAATATAAACGGACAGACGATTAGATAGGGCCAATATGAACTGATAAATTAACATATAATTTAATGAATGGACAGATAGTGAGAGAAAGGTACTGATAAATAGGTGGATGGATAATAAACTCAATGGTTTCCAGCCAAGCTTCTAACGAGTGGATATTTAAAAAGTAAACTAACATACTAACACATCAACTACCCTTTTTTTATATTTGTAAATTCAGTTTTAGGATTGGCTAAATTATGAACTATATGAGATGTTTTATCTTGTTCAAAAGTGTCAATTTTTTTATAAACAAAAACATTTTGGTATTTAAAACGAGGGTTTGTAGATATTAAATAAAGGGTGTAGTTTACTATTATTTCTATAATATGGTCTAGCATGCTTGCTAGTGGTTGTAGCTAATGGATAGATCCATTATAATATATACATAGAGGGTTTTATTTATTTACTTTTAATACCAATTAAATAATGTTAACCAACATTAGTTAATTTGATTAATTTTATGTTATATTATTATTTTCAACGATATGATAAGAATACAGCGGTGGGGCCAACTGCTCTCATCTTTTGTTCGCAGATAAAGGGAAGTCAGTAACACGAATATCGGCAGGGTTCACTGAGATAGATATTTAAAATGTGGTGATAGATGTGTTTTTGTTGTCATATAACCATTAAGTTGTGGATGGATTTAATATAGGCTCTTTAACTTATATATTTAACATAAATGAAGTCGTTAATAGACCCTTTGGTCAATCATTCTAATACAAAAATTAATTATATAGAAAATTATTATTATTATTAGCACTGCGTCTTACTACCCATTCGGGTTATACGCACTTACGCTAGTGTGTAATGGTAGGGTGATTGTGAGATGAAATGAAGGACCTACAGTTTAACGTGGAATCCGAACCACGGTGGAGGCCTGGCATTCCCCACATTCACAAGATGTCTTGTCAGAGGTGAAGGAAGGGTTTGGTAATCAGATAATTATATAGAAAAGATCTGTCGGTTTTCAAATAAATTATTTTGTACTTATTTTAGGTATTTAACGTGCACTTCCTGGAACGTCTTATTATATCAGCCCATGAGAATGTCCATGAGTTTGAGCGAAAGGTTATACTAATGTTATCAGGAAAGGTATTTTCACATAACTTCCAGGGTTTGTTTACATTCCAAAATTGACATGGGAACGACGGCCCTATGAAGAAAGCTGTGTTATGGATTTTTATCGCTCAAGAAAAATACACCAGCTGGGTTATAACCCACGAACATTTGGCCCTGGCGCTATCACTTTACCTCAAGTCCACCAAATTCAAGGAATTTTCAAATAATGTTTTTAATTTACTACCCGATTCGGTTGTTACGTGGTCTAAAATCTTAGCTCACTTAGTTTTGATTTTTGAGTGATGACTTGGTTGGGTATACTGAGAGTATTTCCCCCCTCAAATTTGGGCACATACCTCTTTATTATATAAACTACTATCCATACTCCATAAACGTAATTGATACATATGAGTACAGCCTGAAAAGTTATTGAGATCCAATGAAACAAAAATAAATAATTGCTCTCTGTTCCTTAAAATAAAACGTTAATCGACAGCTTTTACGGAATTTTGAATGTGTTTTCTCAAAATTATAAACCTCGTTAATAGACAGCACAATATCGTTCAAACAAACATAACAAATTTAGGATGTTCTGCGAAAGAGAAGGTGGTCGTATCTTATTTAAATAATTTAAATAATATTTTATGACAAATTAAAAAAATCCGTTTACTACCCCTCAGTGAGTCTTATTAAAAAGCAACATTTTGACAGTAAAATTAAATACATTCAGCTATAACTTTTTAACAAAATTCCTACAACTTTTTAAAAATAAAATACCAATCTCAAAAATTTATAATTAGTAAATAATCATTAAATGATCTTTTTTTTAAATGCACTTTCTTCTTTATCATGTAAAATAATATTCAGATATTGATTTTTATAGAAAGGTATAGCCATTTATAAAAAAAATTCTTCAGTAAATTACTACCCTTAAAGTTCTTAAAATCTAAATATGTTTCACAAGTATGACATACATATTAATTTGAATTGAATCCATCAAACTGTCTTGTATGTAGATTTAGGAACACAGACACATGTGAACATTTTTTGTTTATTTGGGAACATACAAAACGTCAGGAATCATCAGGGTTATGGTTATCAGGGTTAATTTCAAGATTATGTTCACGGTTATAATATTTTTACTATAAATATTTTTATTTGAGAAGTTATTTGGCTGAAACTAAGAGAAAACAAAATTTAACTTAGTAATATAATGTGTTGTTTCTAAATAAAGCATAATGCAAACCTTATACCTAAAAACTAAATTATCTCAAGACACTCCATTTGACAAATCATCATATTCCATTTTTATATTTATCTATCTAAAATTAGTCTCAATAACAGTGATGCGTTTGTTATAAATATAATTAGGAGTTTCAATGGTACTATATTTCATGAATCTCACCATTAAAATTATTTTACTGCTTTAAGGGTGGGGTTCAGGGAACGTGATAAAAGTCAAGTGTGTTTGCAGTTTTTATAACAAATTTTTGGTCAAAATAGATCAAATATTTTTCTATACAATGATAGTTTAATTTCCTTCACGTAGCTATATGAATAGTGGTCAAATATTTGTCATGAGCTTAATGGCATTATCTAAAAACATTTTTAAATTAATAAAAAAAGTTTCATGAAATTCCAAGACACTCTTGACAGATATTCAATAACTGTTGAGGTCCTTATATGAAGAAAATTAAATTATGTGTAGATGCAATATTTGATTTATTTTGATCAAAATAAGTTTTTATATAAAAACCACAAAAACACTTAGCTTCTCTCATTTTCTCGACATACTCACCCTAACCAAACTTATTCTAAGGAGCAAAAATGTCGTACCATAGGCAAGAACATCAATCAAAGACTTTCATAAAATTGTGAAATATTTATACGAGTGCAGAAGCCTCGACCGATCACAAAACTGAAGATTTTTGCACATTATCTCAAATAATTCTCTCCTAATTTAATTCAATAGTAGATGAAAAGAGAAGGGAGAGAATACAACCAAGTAAAAAAGAAGTACTTGATTTGAAGAAATCCTTTTCTTTGCCTTCTTTTTTTAGTCGGTGCTTATTTTTTTATTCTATCTTTTATACTTCTTGCTTCCCCCTCTTTATCTCTAGGAATAAGCCTACTAAGTGATTGATGAGTAGACTGAAATCACGTGATCGCAAAAAAAAAATAGAGGGAGGCAAACTCAATAATAGGGATTCCGGACATCTGAAAGAGTTGAGCTACTCTTGAAATGTTCAGGCTTTGTGTTCGGATTCGGAAGATCCCATACAACATGGATAATAATGAAACTATGAGAATTACTTGTTTTCTCTTTCTTTCTTTCTTTTTATGAAGAAAAAACTTGCATTAGCCTGAAGAGTTTTCAAATGCACAACTGGAATAATGGTCCTTATAAAAGCATCTTGAAAAGGGCAAAATAATCTTTTAAAAAATAAAAAATTAGTATCTAAAAAAAGCTTATATTAGATTTTGTTTAAACATAGATAAATATTATATTCCAGTAGGTATTGTTAGCTATGAAAATATCTTCAGTATATAATAAGAAAAGCTCTATTAAATTCAAACGAATGGTATAGTGTACCGCACAGACTTTGTCCTCCTTTAAATTTTAAATAGAGCAATTTACTAAAAACTCATCAGACTTCTTAAATTAAATAAATTACATTGTTGAAAAACACTACGTAAAATACCATAAATGAATATACACTGTTATAGAAATATTGAAAATAAGTATCACCTCTGTCCACCAAAGAGCATAAAAATACATTTCATAATTTAACGTACTCCATAAAAATAAATGTGTTTGCATATACCTCAAAAACTACTATTTCTATAAAAAAATAACTCTACAATTAAAATATTTGGTGCGACAACTTTACACTAATATGTTATTTCATATCTCAAATAATTACCAAGATAAGATCAAAATTGGAAATTTCCGCTCATCTAAAGTAATTTTAAGGTTATATTCAAGGGAAAACAATAGTTACCATTTTGTTTGTTATTTTAAATAATGCCTTGATACAAAGTGTAATCAAACGTTAAATCAAATGTTGATAAAAATAGTATCATCTAATTTTGTCCTTCAGTAAATTACCCTTAATTTTAGGGTTATATATCTTTATTCCAGAAAATTCCTCTGATGAAACTTTTGAAAACCATAGATAGCAAGTTTTATTTCGATCGGTTAAATGTTTCAGCTCTAGTCTGAGATACAGAGAGAAAGAGATACTAACCGGATCACAAAGAACACTTTTTCGGGTTCAGTGGGTCATGAAACGTCGATATCCATCAAAATCTCAAAATCAATTTTTATTTACGATCACAATACTTTATCTATCCGGAGGGATTGCTAGAAAGTAAAAACAAAATACAATTTATTTAAGAAAAGCCTAGTTAAAACTTAAATTTGATAAAAAAATATAAATTATTGAAATGAGGCAGGAGAGCTTCCTAAGACCTAATCAATTACATAGGCGTATAAACTGAACGGGTATTAAAACGTGGTGCTAGAATATATATGCATATTTTTGAAATTCATTAGATCTATAGTTTTAATCACGTCACTATGAAATCATAAAATGTTTTAGGAATACTTATACCTGATCTTATATTAATAATTTAAGACATAACCGAATAAACATTTCACAAAGATATATATTTTCCCTGTCATCAACTCAGATGAGGACAAAAGTTGTCGATATGGTTAGTAGCCTACTTTACCAAACTACATTAAGCTTTATTGGTTGGAAAAGAAGTTTACCGGATAACTTTTCAACAAAAAAAAGTTGATAATGTCAACGTTTTGCTTTCTCTTACGTCTTGCTCTATTAAAAGAGACACGTTTTCAAAGCTATGATCAATTTAACCTTTCTAGGAAACTTCCTAGGAAGACGTTATTTTTTTTCAAACAAAGATTTTTTTTTTAAACTTAAAAGGGTTAAAAGGAGTGAGATTCTCCTTCTCAATCACAGTGAAGAAAAAATTAAGAAAAGAAAAGTAAAGTTATTTTTATAGTTTCCCCAAAACTACAGAAGTAAAGTTATTTTATCTTTGTTTACTTTTTCAACAAAAGTTATATGGATTTCTTAATACTATCGTCTATAATCATAAACTCTCATGTAGAAAAAGTATAGGATTTATAATTTTTAAATAATTCTCACATATAAAAAATATCACAAACTTAATAGCATAT
This sequence comes from Timema cristinae, assembly GCA_039000515.1. Lineage (NCBI taxonomy): Eukaryota > Metazoa > Arthropoda > Insecta > Phasmatodea > Timematidae > Timema > Timema cristinae. The sequence continues at coordinate 45,220,878 of JBCFYV010000935.1, read as the reverse complement.
TAAAGAAAATGCCTAATATTGTATATGAGTTTGATATAACATTTAAACACATTATATCTCAATAAATTTGTGTTTTGATTACTTTGCTTTATTTGAGATTAAAGATGAGTTTGACTGTTTGGTCTGTATAAATATTACTTATTTTTTTAATTATCTCTGTCATTCCTAGGTCTTAAATAATAACCAATTAATAGCAATCTTGAACAAATTAAAATAAGTTTTTAAAAATGTATCAATATACATATGGAATAAAGGATATTTTTAAACTTAATCAGATCTGAATAATTTTAACTATGTAGTTAGTATATTATAAAAAAATTTCTTTGTTAGTATAAATATACATCCAATTTTTACTATCTCGTGATTAATCAAGAGGAAGTATTGTGGTCATCAAAAAAATCGAATTAAGTTAATTGATGAATATTGACCTTAAATGACTCATTGAACCCAAAAAATAGGTATTAGCGATAACGTCTGTCTGTTGTCTGTACCTCTAACTAGAGCCGAAACCATTTGTCTAACATGCTACTCTCGCTGTAGACTATACCACCGATGATAGTGAGATCCAAGTTCAAATCTCGGTCGAGTGTAGTGAGGGTGGTTTATCCTAGATGACTTACTGTAGACAGAAGCTCTGATTTTTGGTATGGAGAAACTTTTAAAATATTATAAAGATTTTCTTTAAGTTAAAATTGATAATAATTTGCTATGTTAGTGTATTTTTATAAATATTGGTGTATCAAAAGTGGCATCTGTAAGGTCACATGAGTTGTGTGAATACGTGAAACTAAACTATCTCTTGTAACTTTTATGTCAGATCGTGCTTAAATTTGGTATTTAGGGTTTTCATAAGGCTTCCTACCCATAGGTGTTTTTGGAATTACATCCGATCTTAAGGATAATTTACCTAAGGGCGAATAAAAGGTGATTTTTTCGATATCCGCTTCAAAGATTTTGATTAAAATTCGTATCTAGACGTATTTTAACATTACAAGCAAACTGACACCATTCATTATTCCTTTGATAATGACTGACAGGATACTTTACATTAGTGGATAGACCCAGTTTTTATTATAATCGGTGGATCTTTGGGGTAAAAATAACCTATCTCAAAGTTGTAGGACTATTGATATTCAAAGATATATTTTCATAAACCCAATAGTTTCCATTGTTAGCAAATATACTTTTATATGGAATTCAGGAAAATTGAGAGTTGATTGTTGTTGTTTTTGTGAACATTGATGTTAATTTTTTTTCTCAATATTTTTGTGAACGAGTGGATGCTATTTCATGTATGAACTTTGGTAAAATGTGATGACATTTTTACCGCTATGCCTCTGTTAAAATATAAATTAATTTTCTTTGTCATATCTTAACAGTTCAAAATAAATGTCCTCATGTTTGGTAAAGTAACGAGAAAGTGTATTAGGTGCCTGTACCATTTAAGTAATACAATTTATGGTTGTATATTTTAAGAAAAATTAGATAGGGAACTTTTTGATTTTGATTGTTTCATCTTTAAGTATTTTTTAAGAAAGTTTGAAGGATAATTTATTATTAGGGACGCGATAATGAGTCAATATTGTATAATAGTTAAAAAATGTATGTGAAATATATTATTGAATTTTTATTTATTTTACACTCAATAATAGTCAAGAGTCAATCGTGTAAACAAACGCCTCACATTTTCATTTTAATCATACATTAACTACTATTATTTGGTAATTTATTATATATATATATATAATTTGTGTTTGGATTTACTCACATGTATTTTTTTTGAAATGCAATGTTATCCGGAAAACTTACCTGAAAACAAAAGTAAGTTATATAAATATAGGGCCTACATAGACATGTGAACAATTTAATACTTAATAAGCCATACAAATATAGACGTTAGAATAAATTTTTTTTTTTAAAGAAGAACCATAATATTAATTAGAGACTATATTCTCTGGTCAGCAGTATATTATATAAGTTTACTTTGATTGAAATATAGTTATAAAATTAAGTATATATCACATTGTGATGTATCATTTTATTTAAAATCCTTTATATCCTTATTTATTACATCATTTGTGTTCAATATTTATGAATGCTAGAATTCCATATACCAATTTATGTAAGTTACTCGTATATTGAAATCAAAATTATATAGAATATAAATATGTATAAATACATATGCCTACATAAATATGTATGTATAAATATAGTTGTATATAATATGTATATTTAACAGTGGAGTCCCGACTATCCAAACCTCGGTTATCCGACATGTCTATATAACATGCTATTTACATTGTTGAGCAGCGTATGCATATAGATTGCTATTGATGTATGGTTATTAAGACGCTGGCATGGCCATTCAATAAGGAAGAGAAACCAAGCTGGGAGACAATCTTCAATAACAAATATATATAACAGACTTTTGCATTCGAAATAATAAATGTTACATTTAATTAATTTAAAATTTATTGTTTTGTTCATATCAATAAAATTATAGTTTTGTAATTTATTGATAGATTCATACTGTTGAGTATTTACTAATAAACTTTATTTCATACCTATTCTGTACCTACATTTAATTTAGATTTGATTAACTATCACCCACCCCTGTTTCCGTATAATCAGACATCCTGTCGGTCTTGTTAAAGTAAGATGATCGATAATCAGTTATATCTGTATAAAATAATAACAATTTGGCAAAGTACGCCAATAAAAAGTGTCATAAATTCAATAAACATTATTTATTATATAATATTAACTAACACCATACAAACAAAAGAGTTTGCATAGTTATTTAAGGCTATAATTAGTTTTTTTACCATACATATGTGAAGACACATACTTTTACAAATAAACATTTTTTTTACTTTTAGTTAGCAAACATTTCCTTTAAAAACTATTGTATATATATTTATTTATATGGTTTGCAGTTGTACATTTAAATGTAATGTTTATGCTAATTTTATTTGTAGTATTGTTTAGCAAATATTTGTTCCCAAAGAGTTTTGTTTTAATAGCTCTACATCTAATACTCTCACACGTAAAGAATATTTATAATAGAAAAAAACATTTGTATTCTAAATATCCTACAAGAAGAAAACTCCATAAATTCTCAACCCCCATTGCACAAATGCACCCTATAACTTCGTGAAGCATATATATGAGTATATGTATAAGTAGCGTGCATGGTATGTACCAAACTATAGACTTGTTCAATAATCTGGAAGAATAAGAATATGTATAACCACCTTTTTTTCTTCTCGCTAGTTTTATCATTTTTTAAATTCCGTTCTTTTTTCTTATGTTCATCTTCCTCTATATACCATTTCACCCACTTCTTTCTTTTTCCCTCTTTCTCTCTCCGAAATGTTCTTCTAGACGCCAAAATGTTTATAGTTAAAACTTACGTTATCCTGTTTACGAGTGTTTTGTTTAAAGCGAACTAGAAGTTTGGAGAATATTATACCGTTTGACCACTTCTAAATAGTTTTATGTATAGTAATGAGAGTTAATATTTAAAATACCGTTGAATAAACAATAGGTTTGGTTAAATAGTGAAAATTATTAAGAAACGGTATGGATCTTTTACATAAGCTATTACTTTTTAAAATAAGTACAATTAGTTCAATCCCTTTAAATAAATGCTCACTAAATGAAACTTATTTTGTGTTTGAATTTAAAAAGGAGTTTACCTTAATTTCCTAATACTTAAGGCTGTGAATAAAGCTTTAAAATATTTTTTTTCTTTGAAATAAAAGTAAAAAATTTAAAAAAAATCACGGTTGGACAGGTTATTCCCACTATTTTCATGTTTGTATAAATAGTTTATTTTTTTGTTAATTTATAAAAATTGGGCCAAACATTAAAACGTGAATACCATAATCATACATTGGTTCAATCACCTTTTTTATAAAATCCATAACCTAATTCTTCTTGCGAATCTCAAGTATTGAATGTCTTTAAGAAATCGAGGAATTTGAATAATCGAATAATTATATCAATATTGATTAGCTAAATATAGCATTATATTTCATGCTCACCACCAGAAATGATATTAAATTATCAATTAATATCCCAGTGAGATCATATGACTCTTGTGTTAGCTGGTTCTTAGGACGTCACCCTTAAAAAGTGGAGGTGATTTCAAAAAATAAAGAGCCACTTCAAATCAAAATTGAAAACGAGGAGTTGGAAAAGATAGATCAGTTCAAGTACGTGGGAAATCTGCTGACAGAGGATGTCTACTGCACCAAGGAAATAAGGTCGAGAATCGTCGGGTCAAAGGAAGCTTTCGACAAGAAGAGGCTACTGCTGCGCTGTATGGAGCTGATACGTGGACTCTCAGGAAGATGGAAAAGAAATACTCGGAGATCTTTGAAATGAGGCGCAGAAGAATACTTAAGAAAATCAGGTGGGCATTCAGGATGACAAATGAAGTTCTAAGAAGAGTGGGTGGGAATAAAACAATTTTGGAAGCGATTCTTCATTACAATGTAAAATGGATTGAATACATCCTTTGGAGGAATTGTCTTCTGTACGACGTCATATAAGGCAAGGTTTAGGGACTTTAAGGAAATAAGAAAATTATGGGAACTGAAGGAGGAGGCAGAGGATAGGGTGCATTGGTGGTTTAAATTCACTGAAAAAGAAATAGACCTGTAGTAAGACGCTAAGATATTTCCTTTCTCTTTTATAACTCTATGCTTGAATGAATGTAGAATTACATATTTCGGCCAAAATTGCCTATAATTAGATTAAAGCTGCCACTAAATTAAATTATCCATCAAAAAATTTACACAAGATTTCTCTTACTGTACGCACACATACAAGTATATCTCTTAATTGTTTAAAAAGCCATTAAAAGGTTATTTTACCGGTGGATGGGCTATAGCAAAAATTATTAACAGAACTGTTTTTATCTTATTGTTAATAATCCCAAATGTAATGTGTTTAATATAGTTATACCGTATATTTAGTTGGGAATACACAAACGAAGATGAAAGGATAGTATGAGAATGGACTTGAAAGAGATAGGTTGTAATGAGGTGGATTGGTTAGAACTAGCTCAAGATAGGGATAGGGTGGAATACAATGAACTTTCGCGTTCCTAATGTCAACGATCAGGGCTGTTCGAAACGCTGCCGGCAAAATGATTTTGTGCGGAAATTCTCTAGGTCACGGTACCGCAAAAAATAAAGATCACGTTGCAAAACTCGAGCGCAAACATAACTTCTCAGGCACGACTAAACAGACGCTTTGTATACTGGCAAAATCGAAGACTTTTTAAAATTAGTACCAAGCGAGCACAATCCGAAATTGAGCGACTTTGTACTTAAAATGTGCTCAATGCTTGAGAGCTTATCTTAACAACATTACTTTTTCAACAATGAAATTTATTAAGTCCAAATTTATATGTTCATTAAGCGATAAATCACATTCACATTTACTGTGATTGGAAACTACAAGCATCGAAGTTAATATAACACTTTAGTAAATGAAAACGAGCAATTGTAGAGATCAAATTAAAATTCAATAATAGTTATAAATGTATAAATAGTTTTATCTTGTCTAATGTTTCAATAAGAATTTTCATCTGCACATGATTTTCTTTCTTACGAAATTTTAGAAGTACTTGCTATTTATAACGATCAGACTCCCCATATATTTTAATATCTGCACTGTATTTATAAATATGGATGCGATCCTCGGATTGATCTTTTTTTAATGTGGTCCTTGTATTGCCTAAAGTTAAAAGCCCTGACAGAGTAAGTAAATATTTGTATTCATATACACAATGCGGTTTAACGCGTTTCTACGTAAATAAATAAAACTAGTCAGTTTGATTAAAATTCCCAATAAATAGTTTATCAAGTATGTATATTAAATTAAAATCGATGTTTCCAATTTCATTCCACATTGAAGATATATTAATTTAAGAGTTATTTTCATGTATCTTAAGCAAGTGTTAGCCGAATTGTTTTTATATAAATTAGCTTTATTTAGCTACATTTTATAGACCCATTCGTGTTTTTAAAATACAATGGACTGTTTTAAAACATACAATAATATTTTAAACAATACATGAACAAAAATTCTGAGATAAATTTCATTTATGTTGTTACAATAGATATTCCCAAAACTAAGTTGAAATACATGACCATATATTTTGTATTATCTAACTAATCGGTTAATTCGTGGTACCTGCCATCATTATTTTAACACAAGTTTTTATATAAAAAACTAATTACGAAAAAATAGCAAGTGAATTACTATTTCTTCGACACGAATCAATCCTGAAAACATTAATTTTAGTTAAAATATCGGTAGCGAAAGCGTTCAAAAGCAATACTCAATTAGTTTTTAATAGAGTCGACATGAATATCACTTTGTATAGTATGATTGACTTAACCTCTTACATTTGGCTAGCTTCTCAATATATTAAGCCTATATAAACGTCAAATTAATTTAAAACCTCAATTTTATGGTTTAAAAATGGAGGCTATTGTAATGTCTAAAATAAAATATTCTTGATCTAAAGCGTACAAAAGTGTCTATAAATAAGACACTCATTTTTATTAGGTGATAAAATATCATTTTTCCACAGAATGTCCCTAGTGGTATAAAATTGCTCTCGGGAACAAATGTAGCTTCAAAAGAATAGCATTATGCTATAAATAGGGTTAGAGGGGAGAAAGCAGAGGTGAAGACACCTATCTTTGTACTTTCTTAACTCTCAAGGTAGCTATAGTTGAGAAATACGACGTCACGTGAGCAGTGTCGTTCTCTAAGAATACCTTAAACTATATTATCTTATTGTTCTCAGAAAACACTCGATGCACCAAAGGGATAGACTAGTTCTTTGTGAACGGAGGGGAGGTTGGTAAGATGTGATGAAAGGAAGAATAAGCGTACAAGAGATGAAAACTAGAGGACTAACACACATATAAGCAGGTCACGGCGCCTTTCCACGCCGAGGAAAAACTTTTCGGTACGGTGACGTAAAAAAAAAAACACTTTCTCAACCCATTCTTCGCCAACACCCCTCTCAACCTTCAACTATGAATTACATCACGTGTTACCAATAACCCCCTCACCTACTCCCTCACTACCATATTTCCCCTCTTTCAAGTCGTGTGTGTGTATATGTGTATGTGTGTGTATGCGTGTGTGTCTCTTCCTTTCTTAGGAATAGTTTCCTTGGTTAGTTTTTTTTTTCTCTCTGCGGAAAGTTGGCGTCGCTTGGAAACGCTAGTAGTAAAGTTTTTGGAAGGTAAGCGAGGCGAGAGACGGGAAAGTTGGGGTGAGAACAATATCACCCCATTCTTTGTCCTCCTTTGCCCTCCCAAACCCCCTAACACCCATCCTTTAGGTAAAAGCGCAAATAAGGGCATTGTAGGAGAACGTGACAAACTCCGCGAGTTCACTTCTTCACGGTTTCAGGAGATTGGAGCGAAAAAGGTCTGTTCGGTAAGATGTTCCTATTGGAGGGAAGAGAATATTAGGCACGTTGTCAAATAAAAATATAAAAAATAGATAAAGCAAAAGTAAAACTTGAGAACAGAAATAAGAAAGTTCAGGTTGCTCCCACTAAGCATTCTGAATTATAAAAATGCAAAAACTTTAAATTGCATGGTGACCTGGTGGTCTAGGGGTAAGATGTCAGACTTCTGTGCTCGGTGTTCGGGGTTCAATCCTCTGTCCCGGCACAGATTTATCTGATTGCCAAACCCTTTCTTCACCTCTGACAAGAAGTGTATTAATCACAACTTGTGAATTTGTGGAATGCCGGGCATCCACCGTGGTTTGGATCCCACGTTAAACTGTAGGTCCTCCATTTCATCTCGCATTCACCCTACCATTACACATTAGCGTAAGTGCGTATAACCCCTAGACCACAAGGTCACCCTGTTAATAAATATAAAACTGTTAGTTATTTAACACTAAGAAGTAAATATGAGGAGTGTAGTTTTAAAGGGGTAATGCTACAGTTTTCTCTACAAGCTGTGTTGACTGCACGGATGGACCTAATTTAATCTAACCATGATGGTCAGTATTCAATAAAAAAATATGTAATCTAAAAAATGTAAAATTATGGGATTTGCCTTTTTACCTACAAGTGATTGCTGATCTATAGTTTTGGAAAATGTTATTTTGGGGCAACTATAGAAAAAGTCTCTTTATAGATATCATGACTGTACCGTATTTCCAGAAAGGGTGTTTATGTTTCGCTGTGGTGATCTATGTAGACTCTAAAGTCAAACAATTTGGTGACCAAAATAGCTATGTTTACTCCATACGCTACCGCGAATCCACGTTCTTGTATACTGACGAAAGACAACTGCCTTCGAGAACATGACGAAGATTATAACGATGACGTGGCCCGTCTACACACAAACACACACACATGTATTTCGTATGTATAGGGAGGAGATTTTCTCTCGTTCACCGTCAAAATCGTCTTGGAGAAATTTATGTTGGAATTGTACTTTTAAGTACAAACGGGTATTTTCTACTTATTCATAGCAAGATAAAAGAAAGTTAACAGTGAAAATTTTCAGCCTCATGATTATGATGAATCTTTATGTTTTATGTTTGTCCAAAAAAAAAGAAGAGGATTTTAAATTTAAATCCATCCCATGTCTGTCTGTCCCAGGCCACATTATTATCTGATACGGTTTGATGGCTTTTGTTTGAACTTAATATTTTATAGGGCAATATTTTGTGTCTTTTTTTTAATGTAATCTTATACATCAATTTACAGGTAGTTTAATGATGAGTGATTTTCAAGAATTCAAAATATTTTTAAAATAGCTTTAATGATTTGGTTTAAGGTGTATCTGGGGAATGTTTTAGATCACGAATAAAACTCCACGTTTGTTTTTTTGGGGAGAAATTTGTTTAGGGTAGTTTACTGATAACCTTTTTTAAATATAATATTTGAAAATTGACTAAATATGGCAATCCCTAGGTCATTAGTGTGATAAATCAAAATAAATTAATTATTTGAAAAAATCTTACCCGACACCAAAGCCGAGTGCACAAATAAAAGCAATATTTGCTTAAGCAAGATCATTAGATAAGTGAAAGGAAGAAATACACATTTTTATGTAAACATGTAAAAAGGGCGTAATGTTTTATCAAGAATTCTAAAAAAAAATCACATTATTATAGAGACATATTTAATAAATAAACATCATGTTTTTAACAAAGATCATGTCTCACTAAGATATATCAGCAAAAGTGGTGTATTATGATTATTATGTCGCTCGTGTATAGGCACTAGATTATACGATAGTTATTTAATAGCAACGCAATGGATTACATTTAAGGTAATACCTATTTATTTTGTGTGTTGTTTATTTTTTATGATTTTACATCTTTATATGTAAAATCAAAACCATCCACCTCACTGAAAAAGGATTTTTCTCTTAATGTAGCTATTTAGAGGCCACCCCCAATCCACTTTCATCTATTTATAGGAATCCTATTGTGTAATTCCAATGTTTCAATTTTTTTTATCTTAGTTTATATTTTTACCAACTAACAAAATTTCAATTTTATTCCTCTCTGAGAAAGTTTTTTGTGTTAGTTTAGTAAATTGTGAGCCCCAATTTTGGAACAAATTTTTAGATCATAAATTTTCCGTATTTTTTGATGTTTGCTCATTTAGGTGGTCGCTTTATCTGCTTAAAGATATTTCAATTTTCTAACACGTCCTGAAAGGTTTTTTCTACCAGTTTTTTTAATTCTTAACTTCTCCCTCAACATATTTATTTTAAAATCTAAAAGACTATATATATTCATTTATCAGCTAAATTTCTATACTCTACCATACCAAAGGACGGTGTTTTGTATAAATTTTGAAATCCATTCTTATCTAATATAATCTATTCTCATTTCACCACTGTCCCTCCAATTTTAAATTTAAATTTTAAAAATGTTTTGCTCTTGGAGTGTTTTCTTAAATTTTAATTTTAAAATTGTTTTGCTTTTGAAATGTTCTCTTTATCATCTCACCAAATTTCATTTTTTTTATCCACTGGTAAGGGGTTGATAAATTTTGTTTTGGAAATTTCAGCTCTGACCATTTTCTCGAACCCCATTTAAAATTTTAAATGTTCAAAGTCTTCAGGTTATTTTGGTATTTCCTTTAATATTTATTAACACACATATATTATTATATAATTATTAATTATATATATATATATATATATTATAATTATATATATATATAGAGAGAGAGAGAGAGAGAAGAGAGAGAGGAATTCATTTAAAATATTTGATTTTCTAAGAATTTTTGTTTTAATTTTGTAATGATGATTTTTGGAAAATATGAATTTTTAATCATAACCAACGATTTTATTGATGAAGAACGGATAATCTTAACTCATATATAAAGTATTTATTTTTCTAGAATAAATTAATTTAAGAGCCATTTATTTACAACAAATTATAGAAAATTTGAAATTTTAGAAATGTGTCTTATTGATTGATCTCAAAAGTGGTATCTCAGAAAAGTTTTTCATAATAAATAAGATAAGATTTTATTTTTATAAATTAAATATAATCATAGGATAGTTTACAAATAACTTGTTTTTGAATCCACAATAAATATTTCTAAAACAGATTAATTTGATACAAATTATTAAGCAAACGGATAGGGGAGTTAGTCTAATTAAATGTATTTTACTTGTTTTGGGGAGTTCGGGGCTCTAATCCAGAGCTAATGTACTTATAAGGGTGTTTACTAGCTGCTTTGCTATACTTCATACATGAAAATTGGGCTATACTCCCTCTAAACATCAAATTAAACACCCTTACTCCATAAGTAAAAACAAACAAGTTATTTAAGATCTTAATTTATTTAAGTAGTATGTATGATCAAGAGAGTTTTTAGTGAGCCCACGTTATTGCAAACACTCTATGGGTAAAAAAAAAAAGTTAAAAATCACATTTGGAAAACTATCCTTCACTCTACCCACACTAAGCTCTAGAAATTTCCATTATTGGTGGCAATACTGTATATTTTACGTTTGATGTCTTAGACCATGTGAGCACCAGTACTGGTTGGAATATTTTGGTTAATATACTCTTATCTTTTAAATGGTCATGTAGAATGATAACTTTTGTTTGTTTTGAGAAAACTAGCTAATTTAGGAAACTATTTTTCCGTATTAACTTATAAAAAAATACCCTATCCATCAAATTTTGAACAAATCGTTCTTGACTGTGTTCTAACATCTATCATGATCCATCTCTTGTGAAAATTATATATATTAATCGAAAAAAAAGAAAACGTTATAAAACGCACGCAAAATTTAGCTGTTTCGTGTCGTGATCAATCATCAATACTACACTGTAGAGAGCGGTTATAAATTTGAAAATATATATATATATATTTGGATTTATTTAAAATCGTATATAAGCTTGGGTTAATACATCACCATTAGATATGTTATCAACATAGTCGGCAAATCATAATCGAAGAATTGCCATCAAATATTAAATATCTAACACATTTATGAAATAGATCCTTCTCAACTTCATTAGAAAAATCTAGAATGCTGTAATCTGCATTGTAAGGGAATTATTATTTTATTTAAAATAATTCAATCATTCTCTAACGATGGTGTGTTGATTTAAAACTGTGTTTAGTAAGTTATATTATACCAGCTTTATGTAATAACTATGGAGGCTCAATATATATTTCCGAACCCTGTTCAGTAGATACATATATTAATCGATATTATTAATGGTATTTTATCACTCTACTTTATTTAGTTGCTAGTAACCCGCCTCGGTGGCCACATTGCTTAAGTAAGGCGTGTCCAACATATTAGATCAAAAGGGCCGCTTTAAACATTAAAGTATTGTGGGTACACATTTTAAAAAATCTGTATTTTGATTGTCTTAATTAAAAAGAATTCCAACTAATACAAAAATAAAAGAGTAGGCCCCGTAGATAAAATAATAAAGATCAGCTTTTTTTTTAACAAATATAATGTCAAAGATAGAATATAAAATTGTGAACCAAACTCACACGCAAAACCTCTCCAAATTATTCCAAATTCCTAAATATTCTCTAGGTTTGAATTGTATGATGATCGATCATACGGTCCTCATGCCGCACGGAATCATAAATAGGGCTACATATGACCCGAGCCCACGAGTTTTAGATTCTTGGTCCAATGCATCACTTACGCAATAGACTGGGCTTCCGATATTGGGGTTCGAATGCCGATTGGATGCCTTGAGGATCTATTTTTAAAAGGGGTTTCCACTCTCCATACACTACAAATGTGGGTACACTTCCTCTATATACATACTTCCTCATCCCTAACACATAAGGTAATTAGTACACATGCGTAGAACCCTAACGCTTAGTGGGATATGGTGCTAAACGTAAAAATATTATCAAATTCTTGTTTATATTTTGCACAGTTAATAATTTTACCATATTCAAGGTGTAGTGCTTAGGTTCTTAATCTCGTGATTAAAAAATATGTGAATACTATTGGTTACTTTATTGCAAATGTCAGATTAAATTTGTATTATCAGGTAGGAAATGTCAACAAATGTTAATATTTTGTTTTTTATTTTAGGATTTAGATTTTTATAAAATAAAATAAAGGATTTGGAAATGTTCATTTGTTAAAGCTACAAATTATAATTATTATTAAATGACCATTATTACTAGTGGAATTTATCATAAAATAAGAGCTAAACAGAGAAATATTTAAGGACATCCCTTAGAATTAAGAACTGTTACAATTTGCTATTCATCTAAATATTAATAAAGTATTTTGATTTGTTTTATGTAAATAACATCGATGTTTTTGATTTGATCAATATACTTAAGGTGTCCATCCAAACACAAAGATTAAATTCCCGGATAATTCCCAGCTTTACTGAGGAAAAAATTGTTTTCTCGATTTCTTAAAAGGATTTTTTTTTTCCTACTGGGAAACTTCAAACAAATGATTAAGAACAAAGAGTTTTATATAATTATTAACACCACGTCTTACTACCCGTTTGGGTATTGCACACTTACGCTAACGTGTAATGGTAGAGTGACTGTGAGATGAAATGGAACGCCTACAGTTTAACGTGGGATCCGAACCACGGTGGAGGCCTGGAATTCCACACATTCACAAGTTGACTAATATACGTCTTGTCAGAGATTAAGGAATGGTTTGAGGAGTTTTATAAAATGTGCGTTGATTACGCTAACAAATGTTAGTACTTGATTAAGTTTTATTAAGTATTCCTACTCTAAATATAGGTTGGTAGATTATTAGAGCCCTAGACAATTCATACTTCCCTATACCCACAAATATGTCTTAAAATATTTTAAATTATTTCAATATGGGTCTTTGTTTAAAAAAAAGTATTCCAATTCCAAACCATCTCTGTTGGGAGACTTCTCCATGACCTCCCATCCCCCCGCCATAACCAATCATTCAGCGTACAACGTATTTTTATTATTATTATTATTATTAGCACCGCGTCTTACTACCCGTTCGGTTATACGCACTTACGCTAATGTGTAATGTAGGTGATTGTGAGATGAAATGAAGGACCTACAGTTTAACGTGGAATCCGAACACGTGGCGACCTGCATTCCGTACAACTGTACATCCTCATATAATTTTATTTTAAGGTCTGGATCAGAAAATGATTACTCCACTTGTGATGTGTGCTCAGCCACAAGGTATAGAGCAGAAATATGTTAAACATTAGCATTTATAATAATGTGTTACACCCAGTGATATTAGGTTAACAAGAGTCTCTCAAAAATAACTGTCCCCGTAGTCAAAGGGAGATCCGGAAACGCAACACTAGAAAATGTTTGTTAACTGAATGCATCTAGAAGCTATTTAGAGTGCACCTTGCCTGGATATTATTTAAAATTAAAATTTATAAAATATATTTGAAGTGGTATGCTTTGGAGCATGGCTGTCCCACTAATAGTGCTGGGCTTACTTCTAACTGACTCGGCGTAGCAAGGACTTCCTTTATCTTGTCCATTTGACAATTCGTCTGTCTGTCCGTTCGTCCGATGTTTGTTACGCGATAACTGTCAAATGCGTGAACCAATTTTAGCGAAATTTAGCAGGTACATTCTTTGAACCTAGATAAAATTACGTATGTAGAGGGTTTTTTTATTCTGGCTATCAGTTTCAATATTATGGCTGCTCAAAAGAATTTCATTTAATAGCATATATCAAATTATCTGAATTTAAATGTTAAGCAATTGATCAATTACCTAGGGCAAATTTTTAATAAATGTTGACATGTATTGTGAGGCTGACGTCATAAATAACGTGTATCACGGCTATTAATTATGAATATTATATATTATTGAATCGAAATCAACGTATGTTTCATTGTTTGGTATTTATGTTACTCGAGTTGATCCGTAAATTAGCTTAAATTACCCTGAAAAAATATGCTGAGAAAATGTTAACATAGATTACATCACTTTCTTCACAATCCTCCTCTAGGCCCTTACATATAAAATGACACTTATAATATTGTAGAAAGCTTATTCCTACCAAAATTCCATTATGGTATTAATTTAGAAGAAAATATATTTATGTTAATTAATATTCCTGTGATGTGAATAAATTATATAATGGTCTCCAAGCATCGAGTAGATAAAGAATTCTGAAGCACAAAGGACGTGTGAATACAGAGTAAAATGAACCATTTGCTCGGATTGTTCCATTTAATATTTTCATGGCATGTGGACGAGAGTATACAATATTCGTGTCAATAGTATAATAGTTCTTGAGTTCACAGAGTATTTAAATTGATATTAGTATATACCATTAAATTTACATGTGCTCAAATCTGACTTAAAGAGGCATAGTAATATAAGAATAATAACCTATAATAGTTAAGTTCATAGGGTATTTAAACTTATATTAGTATGTATTATTAAATTTACACCTGCTCAATTTTGAATCGGAGCATTTTTAAAATGCACCTTTCTAATCATGCTTTCTTATATTTAATAGCTTATAGCCCTTACTGGCACTTCAAATCACAAATAAATAAATTAATTCGCATAAAACATATATTGAAATTCAAAACGTCAAAAAACTATAAAATGTATTTAGATTACTTACCGATTCATCAACAATGGTGCCGTGGACTTCTATAAATTTATAAACGAATAAACATATTCACAAGACCTAAGATTCACACACTAAAACAATAATACACAAGCTATTATAAAAACTTTTTTAAAAACTTCATTTTTGTAACAGTTAATATAGTTTGAATCAAATAACTCGTATTTTAACTAAAGACGCGAACTCGATAAAATGAACGATCACAATAATTAAACAACCCCCATTCAAAATGAATAGAACCTTTATTTGTAAAGACGAAGAAGAAAGCACCTGCTTATCTGTGATTGGCCAACTGAATTCCTCCAATAAGATGATAGAGCTATGTCTCAGTTTCTTATCTTGTTGCCAACACAATGAATGTTCCGAGGAAAAGTGTCACAGCGTCGAAATCAATGAACAAGTCATAGTCATTTAAAGGTGGTAATCCTATGACAAATAACTGTTAGTATGACATATACTACAAGTAAGATAAACTATAAGTACGATTTGAAATTATTATCGAGGAATAGTTTCATTTTTAAAACCAATTTCTGCGAATAAATCAAACTTTTACTAAATAAAATATATTTGTGATTTGTATCCCTTTTGCTTGCGTAGCTTAGTGTAGGGATGGAAGTCGGGCCACACGTGTGATGATTTGAGGGGGAGAAAAGTCTTGCCGGACAGGTTTTCAACAATTAATGATGACGCAATAAAATGGGATTTCTTTTATTAAGGACACAACTCTCTTATCGATAGAACACAAGGACTGATAAAAAACTAGAAGGGTCATCTAAAGATAAAACAATTTTCGTGCCGAGTTGTGACCCACGACCCAGAGTCTATCTACAGTACATTATAAATGCTATGTAGTGTATATCTGCACAGAGCTTTTATCAAGCTTCTCGATTAGGTACAAAGCTAAAACCTCATACACTGGTTGTAATTACCCAAAATTCATAAAATATATTTTTTCACAGAGGGAATTTAGCACACCTTGATTACGTGGCTAGAGTTCTAGATATAATATTATATCTAGAACGTTATCCATAGCTGATATAGCCATAGAGCTTGCCATATTATAAAAAAAAATACGAGACTTGAATAATTTAAATCCCGATATACTTGCAGATCCAAAAACACAAATAACAAAACCTCCTGTTTTGAAAAATAGATAAAAACAACAGGGAACAAACTTGGTGCGAAAACCCAAATTGCATCTACCTGAGCCAGACCTATCCCCTAGTTTCAAAATATATATCTAAATAGTGCGCTGTGAGACAAGTGTGAAAGGACTGGAACAAGTCGTTAGCAATTATTTAAGCCAATCTTAAAATTTGTATGTCCCCTAGAGGAGTGGCTCTCTCTTTTAAATTCATGACGGATAGAAAAATTAAAGCTCTCTTACTAGGTATTTTCTTGATGTACCGAACTTAGGCTTTCCTGTATTTCCCGATCACTAGACACCCTGATACTTCTCTGTATAAACTTAGTGTTACCAATGACTAATTAAGTGTTTTTGTTTATCTATAATTATTGCTTTCATATGTATCTATCTTATGTTTTGTAATTTTTTTTTAGTTCGGCCTGTTGCGACTGTTGGCCAGCACTGTAATAAAATAAATTTAAATTATTAATGCAATTCTATGTTTTATTGACATGTTTTCTTATAAAATAATAAAATATAATATTCCTAGCTATTATAAAATATTTCTCACTTTTAGATATATCTACATTTTATGTTTAAACATAGGATCAAAATATAAACACTAAGTGTTACAGATTAAAATGAGACGATTTATACCAGAGGAAAAACAAATACATTATTTTTAATTCCCACAAAGAAAAGTGTTCAAAAGATTGACAGTGAATGATAAAAAAAAGAATTAAGAACAATAAAAACAAGTTCGCATGTCGGAACTCGGCTTGGTTAAACAAATTCCTTCCCCTTGTATAAGCCTCTATTACGTGATGTTTATCAAAGAGCCAGAAGATGTGGAAAGATTTACGAAGTGTCATGAACAAAGCACCACAGATCTATCTTGGTTCCTAAAATATGATTGACAGATAGGAAAGGGCAAAAGCTACATAACGATCATTTAATGTTGGCGTGTGTAAATAAAACCACATTTTAATAGAATTGAAAATAAATTAACACATGAAAATAATGGATACGAGAATGTGGATTCAAGTAAAATAAACTTTTAGATATGGGCTATACAAAATGCGAATGAAATGATATAGAAATAGAATAACTGTTTCATGATATATTCAAAAAATCAATTAAAAAAGCATATATATATATATATGCATATTCATCATACAAAACTGTTATTTTTAGCTACCTTTTATTTTAACATATATATGTATGGAAATATATGTTAAAATAAAAGGTGGCTAAAATAGGACAGTTTAGTAGATTAATATGAGTGTAAATATATATTTATATATTTTTATTTTATTATTTTTGTACAAACCATAGATATAACAGCAGAACAATTTTGTAATGATCAATTTTAAAATGTAAACATTCATATGTTATTTAAATTGAATCCAGTTTATTAGTTTTAGAAAAAAATTAATAATTTATTATATTTTCCTTGTTTTCAAGGTCAAGTGGTCATACAAGTTGTACTTCCAAGAATTGCTAATTTAAATCTAGGTGGAGCGTACATTAATTCAGTATTTGTTAAACAAAAATTTGTTTATTTATTAAAAATCCTGGCACATTGTCTGTGTGTAATACTCTCTGTTAAATTTTTTTCAAAACTGTAAGAAATACACAGAAATATACATCAAGCCCAGAAAAAGCATTTGATATGCACCATTACCATAAAAACTGAACAAGTGAAGTAACATGAATACAGAAGTAAATTAATTCAGCAGTTCGTAGAATAACCCTCACACTTTGACCGAAACCCGGCCCACCCATGATTCAACGAGGAGGGGTGGACGACGCCTCTACAGGGCAATGACAGTACTAATGAATCCTGTGAATTATGAGGGGGGTATGGGGGGTTGCATTAGTAGCGAATATTTACATTCGCGATGTTGTGTGCCATTCAGTTTACATAAAAGATGTTTTGAACAGAAATATTGCAATCGATTTGTAGACCAAACTCCTTTTTGTATTTTTTTTTTTATTCTATCGGTAAATTTTATCAGTCCGTAGGTTCTATTGGTATGGTAAGTAAAATTAATTTTAATAATAACGAATAAGATTAAATCTTGAAACGTCCCTTTATCTTCTTTGGTCAAATAACTCGGATTTTCCCCCCTACAGTTTAAATTTTATAGTATCGGGGGAAAATCCGAGTAAGTTGAGCAAAGAAAATAAAAAGGCGTTTTCAACTTTAATCTTATTCTTTCTTAATATGATTAATTTTACTTACTATACCAATTTACTGATAAAATGTATCATACACACACACACACACACACATCGATTTATTGACCATAATAATTTATTTTTTCCATTACATCAATAAATTTTTTCAGTAAATTGGCAAAGTAAGTAAAATTAATTATATTAAGAAAGAATAAGATTAAAGTTGAAAACGCCTTTTTATCTTATATAAAAATATTAATAAAAACTATATAAGGTGCCTATTAAAGAGTATATAATGTGTCAAATTTATTGTTGAATGAATGAGATAAAAAGAGTCACACATATATATATATATATATATATATAAATATATATATATATGTATATATATTAGTGTATATATAAATTAGTATATATATTTTGGTATATATATAATTATGGTATATATATATATCCAATCAATATCAAATTAAATGTTGAATTAATGATCTCACAAAAAACAAGTTTAAAATTATGGTTTGGTAAAATAGACTCCTCTCTCTCTCTCATATTTATTTATATATATTTATATTATATATATTTTTTATTATATTTGGATATATATCTTATATATAAAATTCTCGTGTCACAATGTTCGTTCCCGTACTCCTCCGAAACGGCTTGACCGATTCTCATGAAATTTTGTGAGCATATTGAGTAGGTCTGAGAATCGGCCAACATCTATTTTTCATACCCCTTAGTGATAAGGGTTGTCCACCTTTAACATTTTTCTTTAATTTTTAGACATTTTTTTAATTTCTTTATTTTTTTATTATGTCGCATTAAAAAATACATACAACCTTAAATTTTTACCCTTTTATCACCAACCCCTATTTTTTAATAGCCATTTTAGAGTTTTTGAACTCACTGGATTTGCCAGGCATGCCACCGCATAATTTACAATTAAAGGTTGGATCTGCGATTATCTTGCTTCGTAATTTGAACCCACCCCGGCTGTGCAACGGTACGCGATTAGTCATTCAAAAATTAATGAAAGACGTGATCGAAGCCAGCATTTTAAATGGCAAGTTCCGAGGTGAAAATATATTAATACCACGGATTCCTATTATACCTACAGATGTGCCAATTCAATTCAAACGTATTCAGTTTCCGATTAGATTGGCATTTGCAATGACTATCAACAAATCCCAAGGTCAAACGATGTATATTTGTGGCTTAGATTTGAGAACACCATGTTTTTCACACGGACAATTATACGTGGCATGCTCTCGAGTGGGTAAACCATCCAGTTTGTTTGGGTTAGCTAAAGATGGACTAACAAAAAATATTGTTCACGCTATAGCATTAAGAGATTGATATTGTTTGTTAGTGTTACTGTCGTAATTGATTAATTAATGATATATAATTTTAAGGAATAAATTATAATAACTTAAAAATAATGTTTGCCTTTTGTTATTTTTATATTCCCTCATCGTTCACAGCGCTCCATGCCTATTTCACGCATATACCACATTCTTACACACTTACAATAAGTAAGCTATTTTTTGTTTACACTAGAAATTACTTAAAAATTATTTATATGGCAAAACAACGTTTGCCGGGTCAGCTAGTATCTATATATATCCAGTCTATTTTAAAAATCCATAATTTTAAACTTAAAATAATAAAATAATTTAAAATTTTAGTTGTGACTCTTTTTATCACATTAATTCAACATTAAATTTGACCCATTTAAGTACTCTTTATGCGTATAACCTAAACGGATAGTAAGACGCGGTGCTAATAATAAGTAGTCTTTAATAGGCTCCTTGTATCGTTTTTATTAATGTTTTTATATATTCTTTTAATTGAATGTTTTTAAACACATTTTGAGTGTTTTCATTATTTTAATTTTAATATTAGATTGTTTTTCTACTATAGTTGTGTAACTAACTACAAATATATCTGTATATCTTGATTATTTTTAAATTCTTCATATTATGGTTCTACCATAGAAAGTTACACACCTCATATCAAGGTTAAACCGTTACTTAAACACTCCACCCACACTTTATTAAGGAAGAAATAGCACATTATTTTAAAACCACTGAAATCAATTTAATTTCTAATTTATTTACAAAATCTTTGAGTGGTGTTTTTAGTAGAACGAATTTTTAAAACATGGTTTACAAAGCTTTTTTTTAATTGTCTGGTTTTACCATGCAACTGTATCTCAACCTTAGGTAAACGTGGTTTTTACAGTGGTCATATAACAGAAGCTACAAATAGAACTCGGTTAAGAACCACTGATTAATACCACAAGGAATGGAGGTACATGTCCCCTAGGTTGCAAACCGTGAGTTCTGCTACGACCCTGCTTGTAAATGGGGTGGAGTAGGATGAGAAGGGAAGAAGTAAGGGAGAAAAGGTGAGGTGGGTGGAGGAGGGAGGGAGAAGGTGATGTGGTGTAACGAGCCCAGCGATCATTAATTCACCAGGACCAAGGTAATCATCCATCCGGTTCAAGTCCTAGCTCCGTTCCTTGCAACATTCCCTCCATCCGACCCTGACTGAACTCTGCTTCAGCCACCTTCCTTTCCAACTCCTCCCTGCGACCTACCCACCTCTCACCCCTATTTTACAACCTCCCCTCATCACCCCCAAAAAAATCTATTGCTGCTAGATTGAATCCCGTCCTTCGTGGAGGTAGCAGATGTAGGCTTTACAGGGAAGTTTCCGGCCAAAATGTTCTCTGAAATTCGATTAATGAAAATGACGATGAACTAATTTAAAATGCATAAGTTTTTTACAACACAAAAATAAAAATATTTCAAATGCTGTTTTAAAACAGGGATTGTATAAACATTATAGCGAAAAAAATCTTGAATGACACAAAAAAATAATTTGTAATCCATTTAAAATTCAATTTCAAGAAACCTATTTTGGTCATTAATTTAATTTTATCACATTAATTTAAAGAAAATAATTTCTATAATAAAAGAACTAATTAGTAAAATATTTAGAAAACTAATTTTGATCCTGTAAATAGCCTAATACTTTAGGATTGTATTTTAAGGGAATAGCTCTGTATTGATTAAAACAATTAAATGTAATGGATTAAATAGCTAAGCTATTATAGTTATGAAGTACGATTATAATTACATCCAAAAACGATTCAGGTAGGAAGAACAGTTTTTGAAAATACAAATAATTTTTTTGTGGGTCAATATTGATTGCATTCAACTTAGTTATTAATGTTAGTTTATCAATATTATGATATCCATCAAAAGCTAAGGATGCAAATCACATTACTTGTGGTTTGTATGCATGAACTGTAATTTCACTAACGTTTGTGGGAGTCATTATTTCACTATTCTTCTACCAAGATCCTAAAATAAATATTATATTCTTTAAATTTTGAAATAATGCCTGAATTCAGGATCATGTTTCAGTTTATATAATGTAATTTAATATATGTCCAATATACTCCATAATATACTTTATGGGATACTGAGGCTAGTTATTTAAAAAAAAAATTTTGTTTCTGAATATCTAAATTATATAATTTCCTTTAATAATAAACTTAGATATTCAATCTACAAATATATCAAGTGTTAAAATAACCATCACCTTATTTAATTAGCTAAATAAAATTATTATCATTTCGTTTGTAGCAATGTAACCCATGAAGGGGCAAGGCGTTAAGAGTGATTTAAAATGGTTTTCGAACAACCTTTAATTACTTAACAGAATATCAGAAAAATGTATTAACATGATTAAAATAAGCATAATTTTCTTCTTTGTGATTAAGCAAGAGTTTTTGCTACCAACCATTTGATCAGGAAACTAAATGTATCAACTTGCTTTTGTAACAAATAGTCCCAGTACTCCCCTGCATGCTAATTATGAAACTATTGTAGACATATAACGTTTAAAATATATGATCTATGGATAAAAGTGTAGTCTTGGAAGAAAATAAAAACTGAATTCTAAACTTTCTCAAATAATATGACAAATATTGATAAATAACAGTCGTTCTAAAAAGTTGTTTGTAATAAATTCTCCATTCAAGCAATATCACTTGAATAAGATAACGTCTAGAACATACCGAAATTCTAATCCAAACAAAGATATTAAAATGTATGTGATATCCTAGAAAAACATGTCTGAAAGTCAAGAAAAACAATAAATTCTTACAATGGAAATTGGATATTTGGAGCTTGCCTTCTTTTTGTGTATGTAGATTTTCCATCTACTCTATCTCCTTCAAAAATTATGAGATAAGCAATTTTTGAAATTTTAACGTTAAAAATACAAAACAAGTAGCTTGACATGAGAAAATTTCCACGATTTTTTTACTTTCTCATTTAAAGAAAAGTATTATTATAGATTAAAATAAAGTATATTTCGAGATCATGACAAATATTTACATTTTATGTGAAAACAAATCCAAAAAGTTGTTTTTAAGAATCTGTCTGTCTCCACTTTTTTTTCTCTGTTTGTTTGTTTGTCCCTGGCCACGGATCCTAAACGTCTAGAAGAATTTTGTTCAAACTTAATATTTATGTTTTATAGGGATATACCTCGAGATGTTTATTTATTTAGGCTCTAGCGCTCAAATTAGTCCCTCTAGTTAACTGACAAGTGATTTTTTTTAGATTGAAATTTTGAAAATGGCCTTTGAGATTTTGTTTAAACAATGCATATCAAAGATTTGTTTGAAATGACGCTATCATTAGTTTTTGATCAAAGATTTGTTGAATGTTAGTTTACTAAGGGGAAATTTTTGACAATTTATAAATATTTTGGAAAAGTTTGTTATGACAAATGAAAGCTTGTATTTATTTTTTGGGTAAATACATTTATGGGTAGTTTACTGACGACTGATTTTAAAAACTTGAAATATTTTCAAGTAGTTTTAACGATTTTGTTCCAAATGGGTATTTTGGGATTGTTAGACATTACAAATAACCCTATGTACTTGGTTTTGGGTAAAAATTAAATAAAGGGTTGCTTATAAACGGAAGATTTTTAAAAATTTGAGTTAGTTTGAAAATCGTTATAACGATTTTGTTCAAAATATGTATCTGGAGAGATTTTGATATGAACATGACAAATGAAGCTGTATAATTTGTTTTGAAGGGAAAATACGGCTATAGATATATTATTGATGATTTTTTAAATTTTAATGTATCTAAAAAAATCGATCTAGTGATTTGGTTAAAAATGTATTTCCGCTGTTATTAATAGTTATATAAATTTGTTTATCCAAACAAAATCATACAATTTAAAAAAAATTGATTTAAAAAAAACCTAACAATTTGGTTATATATTGGTATTGGGGTACTATTTTACATTATTAATAAAAATTATCTTTATTTTTGGAAAAATAAACTATTTTAAGGGTAGTTTACTTACGACAACTTATATAAATTTTAGTTTTTTTTTAAATTTACCTTGAAGATTAAATTCAATATGGGAATAGATTTTCATGATAAATAATAATACTTTTGGTTTTTACAAATACATATTTTTTAGTAGTTTTCAAATAATTAGTTTTAAAAACGTGTGTTTTGCTAAATATATTTTAACAATTTTGTTCAAAATGTTATATATAAAGAATGTTTATTGTGATCAACAACATGATGTATTTGTTTTTATGATCTTAAAAGAATTATGAGTAGTTTACGAAAAACCTATGTTTGAAAATTATTTTCGAAGCTATAATACACAATATAAGAAAGTTTGTACAATTGTGTGGTATTATTTATTTTTAATAAATTATGGTTTATCTTACTTATAGCACATTAATGTATTCTAGATTCTTATATGGTAGATGTTCAAGTGAAATAAGCACTACGTTTAACCTGAAAGGTGATATTCTTACCTTGATAGATTACACTTTGGCCCCTTATAAGCTTCACCCTGGAGCAGTCCATCAAGATAAGTTTGCTAAGTCTTAGGGTGAATTGAGTGTACACTTATTTCTTAAGTAAATATTAATTATTTTCTAATGCATCAACACTACCATACTCTTTGTAGCTGCAAATATGAGCAGGAAAATATGTAACGATTCTCAAGAGCAAACTAAATTCAATTTTAATCGTAATTAAAGTCAATTAATAAGAGTATATAGTAGTATAGGAAAATTTTTATATGAATTTAAACATTATATGCATACGCAGACGTTTTGTTTTATAAAAAAAGGGGGGGTCCATTGATATTTGTAAGAACAGGAAAATTAGGGTAGTTGGTTGATTTTTATAGCTAGTAGTTTAAAATATGCCCTCTCTCTCTCTCTCTGCCAAGAGAAGGGAAAAAATGAGATTTTTTGAAAACAAAATATTGAGGACGATATTTGGATCTAAGAGGGATTTACAAACAGAAAAATTTAGAAACATATATAGTGAGGAACTTGATATTTTATATTCATCCCCAACCATATTTAGTATTATAAAGGTGTGTAGGCTAAGATGGGGTGGTCATGTGTTGTGTGTGGGTGATAACATCTGTGAACACAATATTATAGATGGGACACTTGAAGATACAAGACTCCCCGTCAAGCCAAGACGTCGATGTGAGTTAAATCCTAACATGGATATGAAGACAGTTGGGCGACAGGCTATGGAATGGATTTAAGTGTCTCAGGATAGGGTTTAATGGTGGGCTTACGTTCTGGCGGCCATGAATTTGCAGGTTTATTAATGCCAGAGAATTAATTAGAAACTAATTTAAAACTTAGAACCACATACCATATAATATATAAAGGTGTACATACGCATTAATTATTTTTGCTGTATTACCTGGGAATATATACATAATATCACATTTTTATTGGGAATTCACCTCAATATACATAATAGAATTGTAAATACTTTAATTTAAAGGGATATTAATTATTTATTGATAGATAAATAATTTAATGTTCAAAATATTACTAATTTAATCGTCAGCCTTAGATAATAATAGATAGTTCCTTACTCAATTTGACTCCTAAGCTCACGCAAGAGCCACACACCCTAAACCGGACGTTATGTAAGACATGATCCTATTAGTAACGCCGCATTTCCCACAACCACTCTCGACCCTATAAACATCATCCTCCTATCCTCCCCCTCCCCCCAAACTATCTAGCCCTGAAGTATGTTTAGTTTCCTTCAAACTCCGGTAGTGTGTCTTTAATAAGTGATCACAGGAGGCTTACATACCATTGATGTAGAGATAACACACCAAACATCAAGTGCAGGAAGGGATGGTGTTTTACGGGGGCAGATAAAGGTGTATCAACTAGCCAATAACAGTCTGATCATTCACTGCAAGATGGATTGGAGGTAAACTAACACACTATGACTACACTAAGAGTTTTCTTTATCACAACTTCTTACTACCTGTTCATGTTATACGCATAAACGATAACTACTCTAGTTGAGTAGGGATGAGGAAACAAGCATTTTAAAGATGATCTACCCTTATTTTCATGAGAGTAGAATAGGAAACCATTGAAGAAAAACCACCCTCAGTAGACACAACCAGGATTAGAATCCCGATATCCCCGTCTACAGCAGGCCAGTCTAACACGTGAGTGACACGTTAGACCACTCAACCACTGAGGCGTGTTGGATTAAAACTCCCGTCGGTGCACATTACTTATGGTGTCAACCTTTGTTTTGGACTATTTTGGGACTTCAAGAATAATTAACTTAGGTTATATAAATTTATAAAATTCAATTTAAGTTAATTTTATCAATCGCAGATTAAACGATACTAAACCAAAATATAATATCAACCTGTGTTCTTACCCATATCGGTGGGGAGCGGACTATGCGCCAATATCATTCGGTCTAGTTGTTAGAAATGAGGGTTCAAATCCTGGCTGGGTGTACTGAAGGTGATTTTCCTAAATGGTGTCCCTTTACCTCCACGTAAATGGGGGTACATCTCATCTAAAGTGCATCTTCCTCACACCTACCCCATTAGTGTAGTTAAATGTGGGTGACCCAGACGGGATTTTAGATGTGATGGAAAATAAATGTGTGTGTTTATACACGTTTATTTTGCCAAATTTATCTTATGACGCTTCAATAGTTAATCACTCATGTTTTCTAGGGAATATATTTTTGAAATTTATAAACTTTTAACAAATGTTTAGCGTTCCTCAAGGGGATAACTCGAATGGATAAGAGACGTGATTACCAGAATTTCTCTAGACGTTTTTTCATATTTATTTAGTATGGTATAATTTTAATATAATTTTATATTTAGCTTCATTTTATGAGAAAATGTGTAACGCGTAATGTTTCTCGACATTACTTATAATATGACTTTATTTATGTGAATATACATTATTTGAATGTCAATAAGTATTCCTTAAAAATATACTTTAGTAGAAAAATAATTGTTAGTTTAATAAAGATAACATTATATTTCACAATAAAATTAATTGAATTGAAATTAATTCCACGATTAACAAATTTGATTCCGTTCTTCGGAAAGTTCTAGCTCCCATGTAAATTTAATAGAGGATTTTAATAAGTGGCGGGTCGTGAAGTGTTGCAAGATTAGTCAAGAGATTTTTGAAAAAGTACTATAATATATTCTACCCAACGTGGTCCTCATTTGACCAAACATACAAAGGCCTGATCTACATTCCAAGAATGATAATGCATTTTCTTTTATACCTGGCCTACGAGTAAACAACCGGGGTGAATATAATTATTCACGGGTGTAATATAAGCAAACTTTCCTTACCCTTGCATTTTACCCGATGCCACGCCACTGATAATGTATTTTGTTATGTTTCTTGGTTATTATCAAGGATTCTGATATAGAAATCAAATTTTCTTGGGATTGTATTGATACTAAGTTTAATCCTTTTTAGACCGTACGAATTTTCACCGATCTCAAGTTCAATATCAGTAACTATTATTAAAATGAGGTAATATTTCGTTCCAGATTTAAAGGGAGAGTCACCGAAATAAGTCTTATGTCCTTGATTAATTTGTTCCCTGATTTGGTCTTCGATTTGTGAGGTATGCAACTTATCACTAGCTAGAGCTGGTTCTATCCATTTCACCTGATTACACCCTAACTCATTCGGGTCCATTCTTTTGTCACCTCCCTTCTGCGTCTTGGTCTTTACAACGGTATCTTCCTGATGGGCTTACCAGCCAATACGCTGAGCACGGTTCTAGATTCTTTCATTCGCAATGCATGTGCTACCCACCATAATTTACATAATAAATGATTAGATAATATAAAACATATATATCATAAATAATTATTTATTTATATATATATAAATGATTATATATATATAATTTTTTTAACAAATTCAAGTCATGTAATTTACTAATGACTGATTTTTGTAAAATTTGAATTGTTTTTGAAATATGCACTAAATTTTGTTCGACATTCGTATTCTGGACTAATTATTAAAGGATCAATTCTATATTTATTTATCTTTCTAAAAATCAAAAAATTTGAGATTTGTTAAAATCTGTTGTCATTGACAGGGTGATGTGTTTGTTTTTATGAGGAATAATTAATAGGGGTCATTTACCGAAAACATTTGTTTTCATTTTCTAGAAACGATAATAGAAAATGTGAGAGTGTGTGTGATTGTGTTGCATCATCTATCTTTGGTTGAGCCTTTTTTTTCCCCACACATATATAACAGGTCTTATTTTTAATAATACATAGTCAAATATTCAGGTTGACACTAATTTGTATATTGACTGCATTTACACAAAACATTCCTCAACAATTTTCTATTGAACTTTAATGTTGTTTTAACTTAACTCGTGTGATAAGTATTAAAACTAACATTTAAATATACATAAAAATGCTCTAGCTCTCTCCATTCAAGTGTTTAAATGATCTCAAGAAGGATCTGAACAATTTCAGAGTGCCCTGAACTTCTGCCTCCATGTCAGCTGAGAAGGAGAGGAAGGTGAAAGAGGTGGATTTTATTGATCAAGACCCTCATACTCCATTGGACATCACCTTTTTTTTTTAACATCACCTTCTTTTCTTTTTTTTCCATCGGAAACCGAAAGTCACGTGGTAGAAACCCCTCCCCCACCCCGCCACTTCCATACCTCCGTTCTCAAAGTTTCTTCTCCTTCAACCCTTACCTGTCAATAATGTGCCATCAAATATTGAAATGAAAGGAAGATAGGGGGGTAAGTAGTGGGGAGGTTGGCAGTTCTGTAGTTGACGACCGAACCTGCAGAGGATAGTGTATTTGTGTGTGTGTGTGTGTGTGTGTGTGTGTGTGTGTGTGTGGTGGTGCGTGCGTGCGTGCGTGTGTGCGTGCGTGCGTGAACGCGCGTCTCTTTCTTGGTTCCCCATGACTTTTTTTTTTCAAGAAAGTAAGAGAGAGGTGAAACAATGACAAGAAAAAGAAAGGTAGAGTTTAAAAAAAAAAGGGGAAAAGAGATAGGAGAGATCATTAAACATGGATTACGTCACTTCAGGTAGCATTCTGAGCCCTCTTGTTACTCCTCACATCTAGCCCCCCATTGCCCCATTCTATACCTTCATAATCTATGGTTTTATCCCTTACCCAGATCCATTCTCCACCCACCCACCCTCCCGTCAATAAATAAATGAAACGATTCGCTTGTTTTAGATCTCCCCCCTACTCACCCCCATTTCCCCTACGAACTTCCACGATCCGAACCGGACAACCAATGGGAAAGTATCCCCCACCGATTCAAACTCCTCGCACACTCAAGCGTTCTTTTCATTAGTGGTTTTTATTCCTGCTTTCAAAGAAAGCCACGTAGTGTAGTTGTGTTTTTTTTTTTTTTTTTTGTGTGTCACGCACCAATTTTTGTAGCTACATCAACTGTTCATAAATAAATATAATTTACTATCAATTTAGTTGACATTAGAGAACCTTCCCTTTGAAGTTTTATTTGATATTGTAAGTTTGTCGTATCGGGGATGGGTGGATCATTTATGTCGACTTAACGATTGGAGCACGCGGATGTACAGTCTCATCACCTTCAGAAAACCCTGGGTATAATTTCTTATAGAAAATTGAATTGTTTCTATGTGTTGTTTTACAAGAGGGAAGAAACTACTTTTCTGTTGTTCCACTAACGACACAGCAGCAACTCTGTAATTTGTATAGTCGCCATCTAAATCTCTTTAACTATATATCTCTTTTATAATGTATTTAGTCGGACTTTGTTGGTGTTAGCTAAAATCTACCCTTCTCATTTATTTCAGTGGTGTTTTGTTGGGAGTCTCCAGTATTTGCAAAGCTTGTTAAAACTATACCAACCCACTTCGGTAGCAGAATGCTTCAAGGCATCACTCGAATATGAGACTGGTCTTCCGATGACTATAATAATAATTATAATAATAATATTTAGCACCACGTCTTACTACCCGTTCGGGTTATACGCTTTAAGTACTAAATACGCTAATGGATTAGGAAATGGGAAGGTTTAATTAGAGGAAGTGAATCCGCATTTGCGTGGAGGGAGAGTGGAAAACCATTTAGGAAAAACCACTCCCAGTTCACCCGACCAAGATTCGAACCTCGATCCGATGACTGTACATCGGGGTTCTGATCCCGGTCCATAGTGTTGAGGGTGGTTTTCTTATGTTTTTTTTTCAAACTCTTTGTCTCTTACACGTTCGCGTTTTTTTTTTTTTTTTCACTGCGTACTTCTACTTGTTCAAGCTATACACATCTGTGATAATTATTCCATCGGGGTTTGGATGAAGAAAGAAGCACTTTAGAGATAATTATGTTCAGATTTACTTGGAAGTAGAGTGGGAAAATATTTAGGGAAAACTACTCTCAGTCAACCCCACCGGGATGTGAACCACGATATTCACGTCATTAGTATGGCAGTCTAACAGGATAGTAACACCGTAGACCATTCGGCCACTGATCAGATGTTAGCGTAGTTAGTGTATGAGCAAGGATATTGATACCCTATTAGTAATAATTATTTATTCCACATTAAGTTCTCATTTGACCAATCAATATATGAGCTCTGCTTTATGATACATACCTCACATCTTAATTTGTATACTTACTCGACACATGAGTGTTCTACTGAGTAATGTGAAGACATCACATGTATAATTTAAACAAGTTGTACTTAGCCTGGCAACATTCCATGCAATACCACTGATTTTCTTATCTTAGGTTAGCCTTATATAAAGTCATTAAAACAAACAGCGTATGTTGTGCAACACGTCTCACTACCCACTCTGTTATCATTAGACTTTGGAAATAATTAAATTGTTATTAAGGGGGAACATAACAAACACATTACGAGCCAACTGATTATATAAGTGCATGACTTACCAAATAACTTAAATCCATAACAAATGCATCCCGCCCCCAGCCGTTAATTCATCCTTGTTAAAGGGTAATCCCACATTTCACCAATGATGAAATTTTCAGCCATGCTGATAATCAAACCTAAGAACCTTTACTCCTTAGACAGACACGCTATCGACTGATATAAGGTGTCCGACTAAAACCGATACATTTAAAGATGAGTCACATTTCTAGCTATCATTATATTTTAAGTTTTTATCATAAACAATACCTATGTTTTAATATCTGTTAATACGTTCTAATATATTTTAATATTCAGGATAATGTTACAGTTACATCATCCAACTTCTTTTGTCTTGCTCACTACGTTCCCATTATTTTACCCTGACGCCCAATTTTCCTGCCCGGGATTATAAACCCTTCTCTTAGCGACAACCGTCTCTCCAACTATTTAAGTAAGTAAAACTAGAGTATTAAACCAACCAGGCTAGTAAATTTATCTTAATGCAAAGTGGGGTGTGTGCTGAAAACTTTAAACCAACAAACGCAAGTTTTCATAATGAATCCAAGTTTAATTTAACTGCCGCGGTCACTTTTAAACAGGCATCTCAGTGGGTGTGAAACTTAGATTTATCTTTTGTTAACTTCACTTTAAGTGTAATTAAACACATAGTGTTACCATATTAAATTACATTTTCGGTTACTTGAAAAGTTTAGCAAATGTGCGTAACTTTATAAAGTACATATTTTACCTTCTTATTAGTTTTTTAACTGATATTCCACAAAATTTTATTCAAAATCTCGTTGTTTCGTTTGTTTTGAGGGTTATAGCAAAGAATATTTTAGCATATAAAAGTTATGTATTAAAAAACAATCAATAATAATTAATATAGAAACGTTCTCTTTTATTTACTATGTCAAAGAAACTAATTATATATATATATATAGCAAAATTTTTTTAGAGGTTCTTAATAAACTATTAGACTAACGAACTTTAGAGGCAATTTCAGTTTTCATCCTTATATATATATATATATTGTGTGTACTCTATATATTTAATTTGAAGTAATTAAAAATACATATTCGCTATTTATAATTTTGTTAATTATAGACCCAATTTAATTATTATTATTATTATTATTATTATTATCATCACCACGTCTTACTACCCATTCGGGTTACACGCACTTACGCTAATGTGTAATGGTAGGGTGATTGTGAGATGAAATGAAGGACCTACAGTTTTACGTGGAATCCGAACCACGATGGAGGCCTGGCATTCCCCACATTCACAATATGTCTTGTCAGAGGTGAAGGAAGGGTTTGGTAATCAGATAAATCGGTGCCGGGAACGAGGATTGAACACCGGCCGCCAGCAGAAGTCTGACACCTTACCCCTAGACCACCAGGTCACCCAATTTCATTATTAACTTGGAGGTAAAGCTATACCCGCTTTTATTAGTCTTAACACTTTGAAAATAATTTGATCTCTGAAGATGGTTAACATATTTTTATTTCTTTTGCAGTGATAATTATTTTTAAATATGTATTTGTTGTGATTGACTTGAGGACTGTCATAATTTTCAACTGTGCGAAATATGAACACATTTAGAAATATAAGTCCGAAACCTTATCTCAGTCGGTAGAGTGCTTACTGGACAAAGGGTACCAGGCTTGATACCCTGCTTGGCCGAACATTTATCATTGATGAAAATATGGATTTACTCTTTCACATTGATAAATTAACGACCGGGTATATTGTGTTTGTCCTTAGAGAGACTATAAGGCATATGAAGCCATGACAGGATTAGCAAGCCGGTAGTGGAAAATATATGGTTTGAATAAAAAACTGACCCAGGGCATAGGCACTAAACAGTAATGGATGGGTAATTTAGAAATATATAAAGATAAAAAGTAGCAAAATTTTTTTAGAGGTTCTTAATAAACTATTAGACTAACGAACTTTAGAGGCAATTTCAGTTTTCATCCTTATATATATATATATATATATGTATTTACTCTTTCACATTGATAAATTAACGACCGGGTATATTGTGTTTGTCCTTAGAGAGACTATAAGGCATATGAAGCCATGACAGGATTAGCAAGCCGGTAGTGGAAAATATATGGTTTGAATAAAAAACTGACCCAGGGCATAGGCACTAAACAGTAATGGATGGGTAATTTAGAAATATATAAAGATAAAAAGTAGCAAAATTTTTTTAGAGGTTCTTAATAAACTATTAGACTAACGAACTTTAGAGGCAATTTCAGTTTTCATCCTTATATATATATATATATATATATAAGGATGAAAACTGAAATATATATATATATATATATATATATATAAGGATGAAAACTGAAATTGCCTCTAAAGTTCGTTAGTCTAATAGTTTATTAAGAACCTCTAAAAAAATTTTGCTACTTTTTATCTTTATATATTTCTAAATTACCCATCCATTACTGTTTAGTGCCTATGCCCTGGGTCAGTTTTTTATTCAAACCATATATTTTCCACTACCGGCTTGCTAATCCTGTCATGGCTTCATATGCCTTATAGTCTCTCTAAGGACAAACACAATATACCCGGTCGTTAATTTATCAATGTGAAAGAGTAAATCCATATTTTCATCAATGATAAATGTTCGGCCAAGCAGGGTATCAAGCCTGGTACCCTTTGTCCAGTAAGCACTCTACCGACTGAGATAAGGTTTCGGACTTATATTTCTAAATGTGTTCATATTTCGCACAGTTGAAAATTATGACAGTCCTCAAGTCAATCACAACAAATACATATTTAAAAATAATTATCACTGCAAAAGAAATAAAAATATGTTAACCATCTTCAGAGATCAAATTATTTTCAAAGTGTTAAGACTAATAAAAGCGGGTATAGCTTTACCTCCAAGTTAATAATGAAATTGGGTGACCTGGTGGTCTAGGGGTAAGGTGTCAGACTTCTGCTGGCGGCCGGTGTTCAATCCTCGTTCCCGGCACCGATTTATCTGATTACCAAACCCTTCCTTCACCTCTGACAAGACATATTGTGAATGTGGGGAATGCCAGGCCTCCATCGTGGTTCGGATTCCACGTAAAACTGTAGGTCCTTCATTTCATCTCACAATCACCCTACCATTACACATTAGCGTAAGTGCGTGTAACCCGAATGGGTAGTAAGACGTGGTGATGATAATAATAATAATAATAATAATAATTAAATTGGGTCTATAATTAACAAAATTATAAATAGCGAATATGTATTTTTAATTACTTCAAATTAAATATATAGAGTACACACAATGTCTAGCATAGAAGTTTTATTGGAACATTTAAGAACTATTTTTCAGCATCGCGTCTTACTACCCATCCAGGTTATACGCTTTATTCAAATTGTTGTAACATATTAAAGTTGTAAGAAAAAATAATCTAATTTATATTTATATTTGTGAAGCATCATGTAAAGGAGTGGCTCGTTGGTTGTTGCATTGCTTGACAGGATAGTGTTATTACATTTTTTCTCCTCTTAAATTTTTACCAAATACACACAAAATAATATGATGGACGTATATATTTTCATTGAGCTTAAAGAGCAATTTTGATACAAATTGGAAGGAAAATTTTAAAGTACAGTTCCATCAAATCTTTCTTTCCTTGCCAACAAACCCTTCCTAAGATTTCAAAGCATAGAAATTATGCTTTAATTTAGGTACGTGATTGAAATAGCTTTTAAAAAATTTAGGGGATCCTGGTTTGACTTTATAAATATATTTACTCAATATTATATATGGGTTAATGCTGCTATAAATTTATAATTACATCGATGCTATAGTTGGTTGTGTAGTTTTAAACATACTATCCTTTATTTAATTTGAAAATCATGTTATTTTATAGACTTTTGTTTAGAAAGTAGACATAAAATTGAAAATGAGAAAATATTAAGGGATATATAACCACACAATAGACATTTCTGTGTATCAATGATCACAATCTCTGATGCAATAAAACGAGACATTCCCCATTTTCATATATTTTTTCAAACAAACCTTCCAACCCATTTCTAAATAATTATTATCGACGTTACGCTTCCATTTGCATATTCAGCTCTAGCCCTAGCTGAACTGCCCTATTAATAGGCGACTTTAATTACAATTAGGGATCCCGATGTGTTAAATGGTGCCGCCAACAATGATAATGATGATGTTCGCTTGTAAACCTCAACTAGTACCCCTTCCCTACTACCCCCCACCCCTCCTCATTTTCCACTAAGCCAACACCCCGCCGTTTTGACCTTCAGCGCTATCTGTTTAATGATCCGATAATTTTACTGGTCGATGAATGAATTAACAAATATGACTTCCTCTTTCGCCTCTTTAAGACATTTTAATTGTTCTCTAGCTCTCGAAAATCGTCAAAATAATCTAACTCGAGATTTAGATAAATGTAGAAGTTTCATAAACTTCTAAAACCGAAAATGTGCTTTCCGTGACGCCGTCCGTCGGTCTGGCTGTGATCCAGTTTCATAGTCAGACTTAGTACGCCTCAAATGGGGTGCTCCCTACATTTATCAGCAGATTGTTACACAACGTACAACAAATACAAGACTACACCTACCTAGATCAGAATAAAATGGGCCAGTTACGCATTTGTCTGCTATCTTCATCCGCTTTAGCAATTTGATTAAATATTACATATAAGTACTGATTAACACTACAAACAAACTTTATACCCTCATTTTTCATTAAAATGACTGAGGGAGTTCTTTATATAAGCAGAAATTAACTTTATTTTATCATTATATTTGCAACTATTTCAGATTCGAAATAACTTATAATTATTGTAAAAAAAATTAGTAGGGAGTTGGGATACACTAGACATTTATAATTGTTAACTCATAGATAAAATATCAAAAACAAAAGACAACGTTAAAAATGCTTATCTTTACATTTAACTAAAATGGGTATACTCTGTTATTATTAGTCCTTTAGGAACTCGAATAGACACTTCATGTACATTTTAGTAGATTCATAATAAAAACGACACAATATTCAGAGAAGAATGAGGTTTTCGAGCTTTTTTTTCTGACTAAAGAAGTGAACACTCTAACACTATTCTTCATAGAGAAGAAACGCTAGGCTTACATAATCGGGTTTTTTTACCCCTTTTTTACCCTCTGTCTGTCCTAACAAATAAATGGATGGAAAAAAAACATTGATGGGGTCCTGAGTATATTTAACGACAACGAAGAGCAAAAAGGGGGCAGGGGGAGAGGAAAGCCCACAGACGCTGGGGAAAGCGATAAGTGTGTGATGAAAAATAAGGGAAGAAATAGGAGGATATAGGACGTGGGGGGGAGGGAGGGAGGATTATGGGGGTTTATTGTTATAAAGAAAACAACTGTGTGGCACAAAGATAGGGGCTAGGAAGGGAAAGGAGATGACGGTGACTAGAGTGCCGGATATGACGTTCGTGTTCGCGGAAGATGAACATTATGCACTTGATTGATCACGGGATTGAGTATGCTCTAGCGTGAGGCACGCAAACTAACATAATCCACATCCTTTCTTTTCCAAAATCTATGATTGTTCGCATCTGATTGGTGGCGTTAATTTTGTTTATTGATACGTTTAACAGAGGGCCCATTAGCAACAAACTTAGGGTATAGGGACGAGGAGAGTAATTAAGAGGGACACGTTAGCGTTCGACCGAAGATAGGGTGAAGAAAAATCTCCATTGCGCTCAGCTGGTTTTAGAATAATTCAAGTATTGACCTTTGAGCTATAGCTTGAGCAAGCTGGAGCTGAAATAGCGCTGCCGGCACATAGAGTAGGATGGCCATTGGAAGAACTTTCTCTGAGGTTATATTTATTTTATTTATTGGAGATATTTAACGTGAATTTTTTAAACCGACTGATTACATCAGCACAAGAATTATAAACTAACTTAATTTAGAACATACACACACCCAGCCCCCCTGCCGTTAATTCATCACTGTGAAACTGAAAACCCACATATTACAAATGATAAATATTTCTGCCATGCTAGGAATCGAGCACAGAGCCCTTAGAATCACGCTACCAATTGAACTAAGGTTTTGGACCTAAGATATATATAAAATAAATCTGGGTGGACAACAATGAAAAGGGGTATAAATAACCATATTAATTATTCAAGGCGCATACTGAGCTGGAGAAATCAAAATTAGTGATTTTTTTTTTACCTTTTTTGACCAAAAAATTCTTTCGTTAGACAATTCAATATTATATCACTTCAAAATACTATAAAACCACATGGCTGACTCACTCATCATTGACATTAATGTTTACCCATTTACAGATGAGCTAGAGACTTGAAATTTGGCAAAATTGTAGCTTCTAGCCTGTACAAGTGAGGAAATTTCAATAAATTAAAAAATGTAATTTCCAACCCCCGAAAAAAAATTTAAAATAGCGGAGTAACTTTAAATTCAGTGCGGATCTTTCTTTAGAGGCCTCTTGTGGTTAAACGGTAAGGGTCTACTATAAAAATCTGATTTCACCAGAGCTAGATTTTTTTATTTTAGGTAAATTTTCCACATTTTCAACACATTTTTTAATTTTCTGACATACTTATGGGACAGTTAAAATCATACAATTGTAAAAATAAATCAACGTTAAAAACTATGCTGGAATTGCATTAGCTTACACTTACTGTGGGTTCGGGAGCGGTGCAAAGTGAGTAATCATATATAGGCATAATGCACTCACACGCAACATTAAACTTTAACTAGATGTCAAATATTAACCTTGTCCTTGCTATCAAGGTAAAAACAATCGGGCAACTTGCGGCTAGCACATGGTATCAACATCGACATTCAATGAGTTCGCGTTGTTACAATGAACGAGAAATTAAAACAAAAATGTTTTCGTGACTTTATGACTAAAATATTTAAAATTAGTGACTTTTCAGGGATTTTAGTGACCTATTTTGCAAATTATAAATTTTTCGTGACTTTCGTGACCCAGTATACACCCGGTTATTATAGATTGTTTCGAATTCACTATATTAAGAATTCGATTATCGGATACCAATCTTTTTTTTTACCTTTGATACCAAATTAATACAAATTTGAATCCTTGAGAATATAATGAACATAGAAGGTTTATTTTACATATTGATTTTTAAGTGGATATAAAATAAAATAGTAACAAAGTGTTAGTATTTTTTCATATAATGCTTCGTTATAACATGCATACATTCATTCAATTATTTAGATTAATGGATCTTGAGCCTTATTGTTAATGTGGTAGTCAGGGGACGCGTGAAAAGGTAAGTGGTTTTGGAGTTTCTTACGTCAAATCTTTTTTTGGTCAAATAAATAAAATATTGCTCAGTAGAAACAAGAGTTTAATTTTCTTCCATGTTTCTTGAATATTTGTCATGAGCATGGAGAATTTTTAATGAAGAGGAAAGTTATAATTACATTCCAGGACACACTCGACAAATATTAGAGAAATTTTGGTATCACCATGTGAAGAAAATTTAATTCTACTTTGGTACTGAAGCAAATTTGATTTATTTTGACTGAAAAAATGTTTTGATACAAAATTGCAAAATTACTT
The DNA here is from genome assembly GCA_039000515.1 of Timema cristinae. Classification (NCBI taxonomy): domain Eukaryota; kingdom Metazoa; phylum Arthropoda; class Insecta; order Phasmatodea; family Timematidae; genus Timema; species Timema cristinae. The sequence continues at coordinate 45,182,541 of JBCFYV010000935.1, read as the reverse complement.
ACTTTTTCTCTCGTCCCCTACATTTCCACTTAAGTGTGTTCTGTATGTAGATTAATATGTAAGGCCAAGTCACCAAGAATCGGTATGGTATCTCCAAAATAAATTCATATACATAATTTTAAAAAAATAAAAATTTTGCCACCACATCGACTTTCTCTCACCTTTACTTAAAAATGGAAATATTTACTCAATACTGTAAGTTATATGAACATTTTAGTGATAGAAAAATAATTGGTAATAAGGTATCACATTTTACCTAAGAGCATAAATGAAATAAAATACACTATTACAGAAACATATTTAGAAAAAATGAACCTCTCTGTTCACCAAAGAACATAACAATCATCTCCTAACTTCCCAAACCTCAATTTTAAAAATATGTTTGCATACATCTAAGAAACTTTTAGTTTTGTTAAAATATATTTCAAAATATATGTTTATTTTTAAGTCCTACAACTTTATTTTTAATTTTTTCGTATCTCAAATATTGCCGGAGATATGATCAAAAGGAGATGTCCACTTATGTAAAATACACTAAAGTAATTTTTCCGGAAAATTAAGATGCGCTATCAGGTTTTTAATGTCAAACAATGCCTAGGTACGAATTTTAATCAAAAATCGTGATTACCGACTTAAAGAAAATCTCTTTTTTTCCCCTCATTTTTTTACTACCCTTAAGGGTGTGATAGCTAATATCCAAAACTCCTCTGGGGGTATGAATACCCTAGCCTCCAAGTCTTAGCTCGATCGATGAAATGGTTTTGACTCTAGTCTGAGATACATAATAATAATATAATAATAATAATAATAATAATATAATTTAGCACCGCGTCTTACTACCCGTTCGGGTTGTACGCTTTAAGTAGTAACTACGCTAATGGATTAGGAATTGTGAAGGTTGAATTAGAGGAAGTAGACCCGCATTTGCGTGGAGGGAGAGTGGAAAACCATTTAGGAAAAACCACCCCCAGTTCACCCGACGAGATTCGAACCTCGATCTCCCCGTCCTCAGCAGTCAAGCTCAACACGACAAGCACGTTAGTCAACTACGCCACCGAGGCGGGTGTCTGAGATACAGATACATAGAAACAGCCGAATCGCTAAACCTACTTTTTTGATTTGGGAAGGAGGGGGTGGCATGAAACGTCCAAATTTCAAATTATATTTTACTTTATTTTTATTATCACAATACTTCCTTACTTTGAGGGGTTGCTAGAAAAAAAAATGGAACTCAAATTTGATATTTTAATTTTGTCGATCGCAATTATACTTAAAAATTAAAGGTATTCGAGGATTCAAAGTTTCGATTCCTATCTTACAAATTTCAAAAGTGTTTTATGCAGCACACGTGGTTAGACGTATTAATTTATGACATAAGCGTTTCTATTTTAACAGAAATAAAGGATTGGATCTATCTCTGCCACTATAGGTGCTAGGCAACATCCTAAATCCAGTTGAATGATGATATAATTTATTTTATTGCAAACAATTTAACCATGACTTGAAACACATATATTCGCATAAATAATATTTTGTATGCCTACACTCCGAGAATATTGGCAATACCAGTGAAATCATTGTTTGTTGCTACTCTTAAGAAAATGTATCAAGATTATTAAAACATTAAAACACTTATTTGGTAAGCACTTTCTTCACATTATAGTAACCACAAACTTAGGCCCGTTTCAAGGTCCAACATTTGTTGATAGTCCTTCCTAGAATTTTCGGATAGGCAAGATTTGTTTCTTAGATTCTCAATTCCCCGCTAAATAATAACATAAATTTGTTCCCATTTGTTCCATTCAAGAGTGAATATTAGTATGTTCATCAACACAGTTTAGGTTTACAATTAGTTATTATTTTAATAGCTTTATATTTGTTTGCATATTATTGAAAACATCAAAATCATTATCTAAAATTAGTTTCCAAAATTATGATTTATATTATTCACAGCATTCATATAAAGATTTAATTAATTTTAGGTTAATGCTCTCATATATTAAATTTTAAACTTTGAATTAATTCCTTAAATATTGTTATGTGATCCATCCATTTCAATTAATAGGATAAAATTTGTAAAATAGAATTTGGAGGTAATACAACCAATCACCTTTGTGGTGAGGGAATACATCGGAATAGGCTAATATACCTTTTTATCAGCAAATCCAACTGTATGAGACTGATGCGTTTGTCCATAGGCTCCCTGATTCGGGTATCCAAAATGTTAATATCACTCATGCAAAACAATTAATTTTTAAAAACAACAAAAGGCCTAAAGAGAACGATTCTCAACTTAAATAAATACACACAAGTAAAAAAACCCTACAGGAAATAGCTTACTTTATAACTATATAAACATTTCATAACATGTCACACACACACAGATGGGGGACATAAATAAAACAAAAGCGGGACACAGAATGTCAGATATATTTAACAAATGTGGAAAACGACATTTTCACAAATGACCGAGTCCGCGTAATATTGTCCCCACGGTCAAATTATTGCTTATAGATGATCACACGGACCAAATAAATGAAACGAGACGATTTAACCAGAAATATCTAGGTTTGATAATAAACACACATTCGGTTGGAAAAACAAACCCATTTGTGGGCTCATATTCAAATACATACCTGTGCGTGTTTATTCTAATCATTTGATCATCAACTTATAGCCATGACGTTGTGGTATATAGTAGGAGTTATAATGTTTACACGATTTTGACCAGAGCCCGTGGACATGCAATCTGAGGCGTCAGACCAGTCATATTATAGGGTGCCAGTGACAGAAGTTCAAGATTCGTTCTCAGTTACAGTGTACCCGGCTATCGCCTTTTTTTTCCCCGTACCTTCTAAAAACGAATACAAGTGCATTTATTCTTAATCAACCAAGCACATACCCAAAACTGGTGGCTAGACAGACAAAGATCCATCTAGTCTGATATAGCTAGTGATGGGAAGTAAATCTGTAGGTTGTACAAATATTTTTTCCAAATGTTTTTCCACGCGAGAATCAGCGTACATTTCCCTTAATTGTACCTTCCTTATACAGCCCATGGAGTTAATAGTTTATATTCCTAGACCAAAAACCAATTTAAAAACTACCCTCCTTTTAACAAACCCTTATTAGTGCCGTTACTTATTATTGATGTTTTAAACATAGTCACAAACTATCAATCAAAAAGGCCTACAGACGTATGTATTTAACTTTATTTTGCAACCAACTATACAGCATGCCCTTCCAACGTGGCTCTTATGTGACGTCATGGACTCTGTATAAAACTATTAATAGCACAAAAAGCAAATAATTCAGCGTTCACGTCAATCGAACAGCGATTGGGAATTCTCTTTGTCGGTTTTGTAGGACTCCACGTGTCGGGTACTTTGAACTAGCGCGAGGCAAATCATTTGTTAGAGATGAGCTTGCAAGCAAGCATCCACCGAGGGCTTGCAAGAGAACCAAACAGCATAGTTCATACCAATTAACCGGGCGAGGAAAGGAGTGGGAGAACTAGGCACACTATAATATACAGAGTGTTTCATAACGTGATATTTGGGACTGTAAGAACATACTTATCACGGCCATACCAAGAAATGTAATGCCTATATGTGCGAGGAGAAAGAGGGGAAGTTATATCTTCGATGGTTCATAGTGATGTCCTACAACAGTAGCGGTATTAATTTCAAGAAAATGAGTCTCTGTGTAAGAAATTTAACGCTTTTAGTGCCCCGCCTATAATGGATTCGTGTACGATGAATGCCACGGTTAGTTCATTATGTTTGTGATAATGTACCATAAAAATTCCCAAATTGTTATTTATAAAGCAATTTTTCATTATTTTTTCATTTTATCTGCGTATCTATTAATCGAGAGAAATATTCTCTCCCTAGTGACATAATACACTACCACCTCAAATATAGTGTAAGGAAAGAACTATTTTAGATCTTGGAAGCCGATAAGATTGGCTCTTGGCCCTAAAAGGTTCAAAGGTGGAGCTGATTGTGTTACTAATTCTATATGACTAAAATGGGAATGCCAGGCCTTCACCGTGGTTCGGATTCCACGTTAAACTGTAGGTCCTTCATTTCATCTCACAATCACCCTACCATTACACATCAGCGTAAGTGCGTATAACCCGAACGGGTAGTAAGACGCGGTGCTAATAGTAATAATAATAATAATAATAATAATAAGAATAAGAATAATAATAATAATAATATATGACTAACGAGATCATAGCTTTTGCATTGAGGAATAACAAAATTTGTAGCGGTAACTTTTTTAGCGTGTGGCATATTTGACACTTGACCGTGGAAGATGAATTATCTAGTTTGGTCACCGTGTATGTAGAATCTTTAGCTGTTTCGTGGGAACACAACGTTTCCTAGAGTATTCCTTAGAGGTTGTCTAGACACGTCGTAACCGCAATGAGATGACATAATGACAAGGTTGTAGCCAGCCTATAATTTCAGGGTGGGTTTGTTGGACACATCCCCCAAATGCTGGGGGCTAGGAAAGATTATCAATGTTAAACAGTTCTAGAAGCTATCTGAAGTGTTTTATGGCAACATAGCACCATAATTGTCAAATAATAGACAAAATTCTAATATTAAACACCTCTATAATTTATCTGAAGTGTTTTATAGCAACATAGCACCATAACTGCCGGAGGCTAGAAAAATTCTAAATATTAAACATCTCTAAACGCTATATGAAGGGCTTTTTACGGTAACACAGCCCCCTAATTTGTACTTGTGTATTAATTTTGACATTGTTTGAACCTTAAATAAAGCAGCCATATATATTTGGTTTGTTCATTCAATTGGGAGTGGGGGAGGGGGGGAGGTTGAACCGGAAAACCTCCCTGACTACGGTCTTGCATAATGATAATGATTATAAAGTTGTAGAGCTAGTAGAAATCTTATACCTAACTTAAGCCTAACTAACCAGACCATGGTGACCTTAGAAACAATTTCCTTTTCGAGGAAAAAAAAAATAGTACCACAAGTAATCAAACCTGGGACCTTTAGATCAGTAGCCAGGGGGAACACTATACCAAGGGGCCAGTATTAACGTTAACTAAACGCGCGATATAAACATTTTATTCTTACCTGTGAAATGAGGCTCAGCTGACAGCACGTTCCACTCTACTGTACCGTCACTGATACTAAGACGCAGTGCTCAAATAATAATGTTTAAGGGTAGATAGGTGGATCACCACCACCTCCTCCAACGTCTGATCCTATCCCCTTCATTGTTACGGTGTTGATGATTATGAGTGAATATATATATATATATATATATAGAATATATATAATATATATATATATATATCTTTGAACAAGGAAAATAATCCGACACCTTAATTCTGTCTGAAGCGCATCTGCCATTATAATCAAAGGAATATGAGCTTGATTCCCATTAAGTCCTACTATGGAAGATCCTTTTACTGAATGCTAAATTTTCCCACCAGGGATCTAGATAAGGGGCTTGTATTTATAAATAATCTAAAATGAAACCGTATTATCCAGGGAACTGGCAATAAAATATTATTTTATTTCGTAGGTGAAAGGTTTAAGACCGCTTTCGATTGAAACATATTAATACAGGTTATGAAATATATTAAGATAATAAATTAATCTGTGTTTAGTGCTCTTTAGAACGATATTTCTTAGATAATCCAAGAAAAGCACAACAAACAGATCACAAATCATTAGTTTGCCAATTTTTCTAGAGGTTACAACTAGAAATTGCTCGCTTTAATTTTGAAAAGAAAATTATTGTTAAATAATTTGAGTAAAGTTTTTTAACTCTTAGATCAGTTGACAAATGTACTACCAAATAATGGCTCCTACGCTTGGTTATTTTTAGTGGAAGGTGGTAGATTTATTTGTAGTGTGGCAATTCAGTGGTGGGTAATTTAAGTTCCCCAAACCCGTACTGTTGGGAACGCTGGAAAAGGCGTCACTCTGATATTATTTCTAGTTTAAAGGTGACAGAAAGATGTGTGTGCTAACCCCAGTTTGGTGTACAGAGCTTTTCCCCTACATTTTTTAAAATCCTTTTCTCAAGAAAATTGAGTACGTATAATCTACTCTCCCTCCCACATCCCTTACCTAATTAGTGTAACGATGTTTGTGGAGAGGGCAGTAAAACGTGAAGCACGTGATAAAATTATTTGATAATAGGTCTTAACCCGTTTCAGTTGCGGAATTGTCCAAGGTATCACTTTTGTGCTAGACTGGTATTATGATGACGGGGAGATAGGGGTTCGAATCCTGGTCGGGTCTATTAAGGTGTGTTTTTCTTAAATGGTTTCTCAATCTCCTTCCACGCAAATGAGGGTATATTACCTCTAACATTAATTATTTCTTCATAATCCCTACCTCATTAGAAGAATGTATCGTATATGCGTATTACCTGAACACGTAGTAACACGTGTGATATAATAGATGTTTTATCTGAAACCTTTAATTTGTTTCGTATTAAAGGTAATATAATCTTAGCGTATAAGCTTTCTATTTAAAAATAAGGTTACTCTTACCTTTCATTCCCTATAAAAAATAAAAATAAGGGAGTAAATAACGTATAATATACCCACATCAATGGTCACGTGGATTAAACATCAAGCTAATCTTGCCTGGTTTGCTCGTGATGGGGAGGGTAGTGTTCGAATTTCAGTCCTCTATAGCGAGTGTAGTTTTTCCTAAATTGTTTCTCACCCTCCCTCCTATCAAATGTGGACGAATAACCTCTTTTATCCACCTTCCTCATCCCTTAACCTACTAGTATAGCTAAAAGCGTGTATTCTGCGAACGCGTAGCAATAATCGGTTCAAAAAATAAAAAATAAACTATATCAACGTAATTTTGAATCCTATTTATAGTATTAGTGGTATCGGTGAGGACGTGGGGAAGCAGGGGGGTGGAGCGGGACTGGCGGCATGGGAGAAGATCACGACTTACAAAGTTTGAGAAACATTAATTTAATTAAAACTTTTGCATTCCTTCTAAGACCAGGTAAGCCATTCCTTTCATTTGGAGTTTTGGTGACTTTGTGATCAATCCTATAGAAGGAAACATTCTCCCTTTTCGGCTAGAATTCCAAGTTTAACTAAAGATTGTTACGGAGAGATTCTCCTATTGTAGCGCTTGAAGCGCTTTGAAGCACTTTGAAGCGTTTCAGACGTTAAGAAATCTCGCAAAATTTAAGAAGTGGTTTGTCATTATAGATTATAGCTCACTCTAATATGAATAATACATATCCCTAAATAATGTTTTAAAAACTAACTTATTTTGTTCAATGAATTTGAAAAATTTAAGAATTAATAAAATTATTTCATTTTTAACAATTTTTTACGTGAAATGTTGCACTTATGTGATTAATGTATGTAAACAAGAACATAGATCTAAGTTCTTGCCTTTCTAAAACAAAAATAAGTTATTTTTTAAAGCGTAGCAAAAAGATTTTAAAATAAATAATTATTTCTGTTTTTGAATCTTCAGGACTGCCATACTTGTAAATTGTTATCTATTTACTCTAGAAAATATTTCAATTAATGAAATCTGAGCATTTTTTGTTTTAGTTTTTTTATATAGTAACGTTATTTCCTTTTAAGATATTTTTATCCTATATTTGGCAATCGATTGGCTAAGCTTTGGACAATATGATTAACCTATTCTTCTTTAATAAATAAAATCAGTCAAAAGTTTAAAAAAAAACATATATTCTGATCCCAGAATGGACGAAAACACACAGCATTTGATGAAATTAGGGTTTCCCCTTCAAACGAAAAGTTAGTTTAGACAGTATTTGATAATATTGTACGGAATCTCACACTAGATAGCCATAACTAGAATAAATTATTTAACGCATTTCATAAAACATTCCTCAAAAAATACAAATGAATAGAAATTAGAATTGATTTGCATTGTTTTTATTTTATCACTGCATCGTGGGTGGATGACATAACATAGGTTTTATTTGGGTAAAAAAAAATTGTGGTGTTTGTAAGGGCACATAAAAAACAACAATTCGAATATATTTGAAAAAAAAAGACTAGAAAATTTCTATCTATTATGTGGCATGTTATAGTGACATTTCTGAGACACATTGTCTCCAGCACCTCCCGGCATCCCCTTAACCACTTCCCCGGCCTTTATTTCTCGAGATATTGAATCCAGGGACACAGCTGAAGAAGAAATGTTACGAGGGTTGAGGGGTGTGGGGTACGGAGGTGGAGGATACCAAAAGGAAGAAGGGGGGGCAATAGAAAATATATGACTGCAGAGCCGAACAAAAATAACTGATAAAATAATAAGAACGTAGTCATAAATTCACGAATAAAAATACATTATGAAAATTGTGATTCCTTTGTTTTCAAGAATTATCTATTTAATAATCGTTACAAGTATGAATTAAAAATGGTTACGTTTTTATTGGATGAAGGTATTTATACACTGCCTACTTAAAACAACAATCTTAAGAAGGTGGATTTTAAAAAACTTTGTTGAGTTGACAGTTAATCATATTAAGGAAAAATATGTTCGGTTTCAACCACGTGTTTTTTTTAAGATATAAATTAACCATAGAAATATTTTGTCAAAAAACAAAAATATTCTGTTTTTTAAAGTTTATTAAACAATAATTCCAATATTTTATCGGTAACAAAACCCTTAGGCCTACTAAATACTACCCGCCTCGTGGCTTAGTTGGCTAACGCGCTAGTCGTGTTGAGCTCGACCGACGAGGACGGGGAGATCGAGGTTCGAATCTCGGTCGGTGAAGGGGGGGTGATTTTTCCTAAATGGTTTTCCACTCTCTCCACGCAAATGCGGGTCACTTCCTCTAATTCAACCTTCACAATTCCCAATTCCATTAGCGAATTAGTACTTAAAGCGTATAAACCGAATGGGTAGTAAGAACGTGGTGCTAAAATAATAATAATAATAAATAATAATAAATAGTCCGGCCTCGATGAGAAGTACAGCCTTCTAAGCGATACATTATGTGGTCTTTATTTTCATTTGTAATAACCGGAAGATGAAGAGTTTGACCAACCGTTATATTGAAGGATGGTTTAAAGATAGTTTTCCTTATCTTCCTGAGATGACATAAACCTCCTCTTTATCAGAAACGTTCTTTGTTTTCTTCGTTTATACAGTGTAATGTTGGAGAATAATTTCGCTTGCCGCTGTAGCAAAATCATTCATATGAAAAACTAAACAAATAGTTTGTTCTTTAGTTCGTGCAGAAATTCTGTAATAAAGTTCAAAACACTCCTATATGGAACAGTGCAATTAGGCGTAGATTAGGCCAAACCTATACATTTCGAATAAAAAATGAGACCTTTAGGAATCACGTCTATTTAACTTCCTCAATAAACCCCAGAAAATAAAAAAATTCTGTCGCTGGTTTCCCGCCATTTTGGGAGTAAAATCAGCCAGTTAGTGCATACGTCTAGTTTATTCAATGTATTTCCAAAAATATTTGTCGTAGATTCTTGAATTATTTTTTATTTTGTTCCTTACCTAATTTGAATAGAAAAATTAATTCAATTTTGTTCTATGACCAAACATTTCCCAAAATAGCAGGATTAAACAAAATAAATAAATCATTTATCACTATTCAAACATAATGGTATGGGTAAATCCTGCGATTTACCCCCCTTCTCCTCCACCCCCCATTTTTCATCATTATTACTTAGTTACGAATGAACTAGGATTAAATACATAAACAATTATGAAAATGAGTTTAAAAAGTTGTTTGTTTCACTTTATTAAATGATAAAAAGAAACGAAGAAACAGGACTTCCCGCTTAGAATAGCATTATCTCGACACTTTCACTACGAGAACGGGCACTTTTACCATGATCACATCGCTGTTGCAAGATACATCCTGCCAGCGTTAAGCCTCACTTTAAAGCTCACATAATTTCCTCAAATTTTGTTTGAACGTTCTTTTCAGATTTTGTCCGTGAAACTTCTTACGTTCCTTTAAAAACCGTTTAGCAATATAATTTTTCGTTTCGTCCTGAAATTTTGAGAAAATGATTGGTCATAGGATAAAATTGAACCTAAGTTTTTTTATTATAAATAATATAGGAAACAAAATAAAATTCATGACAAATACTTTTGGGACAACATTGAAAAAAGTGAACGCATGCACTAAATCCAACATGGCTGACTTCCCTCCAAAATGGCTGAAAACCCACAACAGGATTTTTTTTGGATTTCTGTAGATTTTCAAGACGTTAAATAGAAATGATTTCAAAAGGTCCCATCTTTTTATTCGAAATGTCAACCTCAAATGCTAATTTCACTGGTCTACTAACACTCATGTAGTGAATTTTCACGACTACTGGCCACGTCACGTCTTTGTAAACTATTTTTTACTTTAAATCATCTTACACATCTCTCAGTAGGATCAGCAGAATCATTTTATCAAATGTTTCTAAAAATTAAGATGTGAATCAATGAAAATATAAATAAACTAAAAAGTTTGAGAACTTTTGTTCCTTACAGCTGGTAATGGTTTTATTCCTAAATTTCCTAGAAAAATTATATATTCAGATAAAATTTTAATATAACACTTAAGTTACAACTATTCTTGATGGGATATCAAATTAAAAGATAATTTAAATTTAAAAATAAAACAAATAAACTAAGACTAATATCATCGATAAACTTTTTCTTCGGGATAATTAAATAAACACCAATATTGTCATTGTTGCCAGAGAGAATTCAAATGATTTGGAAGTTAAGAATTGTGTGTAGATATCTCTTAGGAACACAGATAACGAATCTGAATGGCTTTATTACCTAGCAGACAAATAAAATAGTAGTTGAAAGTCCCCTATAGGGGACGCGGGGTCTGAGGAGTGAGTTAGAGTATTTAGAGTTTTGATTTTTCACCGTGGTGCGCTATCCGTTCAATTAATATGAATATGAACGAATTACATTATGAGTAAGGGATGAGGATGTTTTAATTAATAAGAAACTAGATCTTGTTTGCGTGTAAGGAAAGTGGGAAACCATTTAGGTAAAGCCACACCCAGTACACCCTACCAGGATCTGATCTCCCCCCGCCCCGATCTTCCCATCATCGGCAGTCTTGTTTATTTCGAGAGGGACGTTTTGAGCCATTCGACCACCAAAGCGGATTGAGAGAATGTTTGTTAAAATTAAGTTGAGAATGTAGCCTAGGATGCTACAAATTTGGCAAAAATAGTTTTGACGTTTTCTCGGTGTATTTGGATTAAACGATTTTGGAAAATTAAAAGTTTACGAACCAGGAATTTATCTGTTAAAAAAAACTTGGTGAAGCTCCTACCTCAGCATTCACTCAGCGTTCCAGTCATCTCCATTAGCGGGTAATGTGCATCAGAAGAGGAATTCAGGAATCCAATTACAATTAACCCCTTGGCACGATTGTGCAGTGCAACGCAGTACAGTACATCAGCTCTTCTCATCCCCTAATTTCCATCGCCGTTCTCGGTGGCGAGGGCTGACGCAAACGCGAGTGTCTGGAATGAAGCAAACTGTTTGAACGTTAATTAGTTCGGGTCACGTGATCGTCTCCCTAGTCACCTATCCAGGAGGTTGAGGAGGGTGTTGATATTCAAACCATGGTCTTTCATTTCCACTGGGTACCCTCCTTCGTAAACCCCCTCTTCTTTTTTTTTCTTTCTTGAATCCACCTTCCCCAAAACCCTCAGCCCCACTTCACTTTTGATGCCGACTTCAAGGCGTCAAATTTCTTGTCGACATCAGAGTAAAAATGGGCTAACTCAAGAGAAAGAGACTTAAAATTGACAAGTTTGTTTTTTTAAAGAAAAACTTTCCAATAAATTGATAATTTTTTTCCCCCGAATGTCACCATAAATTCAATGTAAGCTTTTAAAACTTTTTTAAGCTCTTTTTGTTTAGATTAAGAACTTTCCATTTTCCCACTGTGAGCTATAGTAGAAATGTTTGTTTAAATAACCTCATCTCGTCGTTCAAAAAGTTAGTAAATTCTACTTTCCTGGATTCATAGACAGGTCATGTGTAAAAAAAAAAGTCAACTTTGAGAAAAGATGTCAATTTTTGACAGCTGAAAGATAAATGTAGTGGCTGGCATGAAAAAGTTTTGTTTGATCTCACATTTATTTGTATGGATTCTAAAAAGTTATTCACGTTGCGTACCAACTAAAACTATTCATATGGTAGCTAAACTGTGATTCGTTTAGATTGAAGGTTTATGAAATCTCATAGGGGTTGATTTCATTATTTGCCTTCTTATGTCCTAGATTATGCCCTTAAAAATAAATATTTTTTTAGTTATTACATATTACATTTTCTCAGTGCTTTTAGGCTTGCTATATTTTGTCAAATAATTTTAAAGATGATTCCAAATTTTGTAAATAACTTTTCAAAGATTTTCTTTAAAGAGTAATAGCAGTATTATTTACCAGAACATATTGCATATGAATGGAGAAATAAATACGGAAAATAACATTGCTACCCCTCAAACACCTCTAAAATAGGGATTTTGCAATTTTATTCGGTTTTGATATTTAATTTACAGGGGCTATTGATATTCAATTGGCCAACTACTTACCTGCATAGGTAATACAAAAAAAGTCTAAGTGGTTTCAAATTCAAATAAGTTGAAAGGCTAGATTTACAAACCCGGAGCGTACTGCGGGAAGTATCCTTTAGAAACAGGATTCTTTATTTATTTATTTCTACTGTACTACGTTTCACTGACTGTCCGGACTATAAATATTTTAATCACCATAGTGGGTAAGGGCTGAGGATAGTATAATTGAAAGGAAATGTACCCAGATTTGTGTGTAGGTAGGGTGGGAAACTATTAAGAAATCCCCTCTGACTGGGATTTGAGCACCCGACTTCTCAACCACCGGGAAACCCACATAGATGAGGTTGACGTTTATTTAGTGAGCCCACCGTTATAATTCTATATTGATACTAAATATTTTAAATTTTAGTGTGATTATAATTTTGAATACAAATCTTATTTATAAAGTATAGCATTATTTTAATTTTGTTTTTATTATTCAAAAAAATACTTCTTGAAGTGTTTCGATGGTCCATATTTCATTCTCTTTCACACTTAAACTCGCTTGTAGCTCAGCATACTTTAAGGATGGATAACTAAAAAGAGACCAAACAATAGTATTGTCTTTAATGATATTCATTGTAATATCGTCAAGTGCTATGCGTCCTAAGAAGGATAATAAATAACCTAATGTTTTTTTAACAGCCATTTGCCATGAAAAAAAAATCTTCTTAAAACGGGAGGGTTGAAACATTCAGAAAAATAGTAAAAGGGTAAACTGGAATATTGCTTTGAAAAAAACAAACTGTAATAAACTGGAAACCCGTGTTTGGTGTGTGTATTATGATTGTCGGATGGATAGTAGTATAATTTCTTTTAAAATCTATTTAAAGTATTCAACGTGCACATTCTGAATCGACTGATTACATCAGCACATGACCTATAAACTAACTTAAACCTATAACAGACACAATATACAGCCCCCAGCCAACGTTTTGAAAACAAACGGACCAGTTAGGCGTGTCTCGCAGGCCGGGAGTTGGCGCACCCTATTTTAAGGCATTACTCTCGCAATATACTGGATTTCATATGAGAAGGAGATCAAGGTTCTAATCCCGTTCAGGCGTATTAAGGGTATTTATTTCTTAAATGGCTTCCTACTACCTCCATGAAAATGCGTAGAATTTCTAACTTTGTCGTACCTACCCCTAATATAGTTAAATGTGGATATCCCAATCTTGATTTAGGTCATCCTAATCTTCTCTTCTCATTGGATTTGCCAGCCAATTCCCTGAAGAAGGTTGTAGAATATTCCACTCGCACTGCATGTCCTCCCACCGTAATCCACAAGACTTGATCAACTACTAACAATTTATTGTAATGAGTCTTGTATGTAACTCATCATCGTGTAATCTCCAACATAATAACTACCCAGTATCATCATACCTTTTTGAACCAAGTATCTTCCTAAGAACCTTGTTTTCGATCACCCTAAATTTATTTTCGTCATGTAAGGTAAGAGACCACTTTTCATACCCATAGAGAACCGGTAAAATTAATGTTTTGTATTTTCTGAGCTTTACATTCCTTGAAATAAGGTGAGCTGTCAACAATTTAATGACCGATTAGTATCATGCATTTCCCGCCTCTATTATTTTCCTAATTTTGATTAATACTCTCCACTTTAAAATAAATTCCATCAGTTCAAGAAATATTTTGATAGACCGATAAAAATTTGGGGAAGTGTGGAGGAGAGGGGGTAATATCTGACGTATATATAAATAGGATAAATATTTTAATTAATTTTTGTTAGAAAAAAATATATTAAGAATGTTTTATGTTTACTAGTTCCAGAAAATTCACCCTAAAAAAATTCCATTCCCGGTAAATTTTAATTTAAAAAATTGGACTTAATTCAATTTTACTCAGACAACAAATGCAAAAATAAAAATTAGACACTCTCGTCACGTTACGCATATCTCTCTCGCTAGTCAACCCCCAACCCTGCCCATCTCCCCTCTCCTCTCAACCCTCCAAAACACCCCTTTAACATTCTAATTCATTCCTAAACATTTTCACCCCCCACCCTCTTCTCCTAATGCCCACCCCCACCCCTCTTTGACTTCTTTCTCTTATTTTTTTAACCAACATCCCTCTCACTCCTTTTCGCTTACTCTCTCTCAAGAATACCTTTTCGGAAGAAATGATGTGTTCCATTTCAACGAGTCCAACCCACTATCAAAACCAAGTTAATTACTTTCCTAGGTTTGACAAAGTTGAAAAAGGTTTCGTTACAATTAAATATTTTTTCTGTCTTTACTCTTTTCTTTTAATTTTAGTGGCAAGTCTTCAATGGCTGATAATTTTGTAAACACTTTTTATATAATCTTTTTCTGATTTCTTGACCTCTTTTAAACTGTTATTCTATTATAAATGTTTTGATTGATTTTTTTTTTTTTGCGATCTGTCTCTTACCATCCTTCATCGCCATCTCCTTATATTTCACTGATGTAGTATTTATGAGGAAGGTATGGGATGATCCGGATCATTTTCATAGAGAGGGGGGGGGGGGTCATAGTATTAAATAACATAGCTACTTACAATGTTAGATTTTTGTTTAAAGTCATTTAATAATTTATCATTCATATCTAATCTTATTCATGTTTTAAATCGTGATCATACTCTCAAATTTTCTAAAATTAGATATTTTTTATAAACTATTTGTAGTAGCACTCCTTCGAAATTTTTTTTTAATGGTTCATTTTAGAAGCTATGAGTAGTCTTTGCCTTGATTTTTTTTTTATTATATTCTTTTATAAATTGTAATCCATCATTTAAAGGGTTCCTCACCTTGACATTTTTCATCAACTTAGTTTTTTATGATAGTTAGATACCTCTAGAAGATAATCTTTGAAGTGGTCTTCCACCGAGAAAAATTTGGAAAATTGAATTATTTCAGAAACTAGGCTATCTGGGGTGTCCTTGCCTGAAAATTCTTCAAAATGACATGCATCTAGAAGCTATTTGGAGTTGTCTTCCCATATACATTTTTGATATTTGGATGACCCTAGAAGCTATTTCGAGCTTTCCTCCTCTGACTTTTTCTGCCAGTTAGATGCCTCTAGTCTAGTAGTTATTTAAAGTGGCCTTCTCCGGCAAATTTCTGACCATAGAATGCATATAGAAGTCATTTAGAGTTTGATTCAAGCCCATCTTTCAGCTTCATATTCGATAATATCAGAGGATTTGAAATATATCTGGGGAGGGGAATTTATTCCAGGAAGGGCAATATTATTTTCAGGGGGTCAGAGTCCCTACAGTTCCACCGCTCCCACCGTCCCACATACTCGATATTCGTATTCGTGATGAACTGCTACTCAGGCGATTAATTTTATTATTATTATTAATATTATTATTTACACCGCGTTCTTATACCCGTTCGGGTTAACGCCTTACGCTAATGTTTAATGGTAGGGTGATTGTGAGATGAAATGAAGGACCTACAGTTTAACGTGGAATCCGAACCACGTGGAGACCTGGCATTCCTCACATTCACAAATGTCTTGTAGAGGTGAAGGAAGGGTTTGTATCAGATAAATCTTTGCCGGGACGGGATGAACCCCGCGTCACATAGAGTCTGACCTTACCCCTAGACCAACCAGGTCACCTACTCAGGCGATTATTAATCTTCTCTATTTTGTGATAGTCTGCCGTCTCTATGCGGAACAATGTTCGTTACTGGTATACACGACAAATATTAGTACATGAAAACGAATATTTTCTCCACACTTACATTAGTCATATCGATAATTGAATAAACGTGGACGAATAACGCACGTGTGGATTCGGCTTAAGAGGTGTCTGCGAGTTAAAAGACAAAATATTGTATAATTTATTTGTGTTTTATTTTCTTTCTAAAATTTGAACTTTCGTTTTGTTTTTTGTATTAATTTCCTAACTCTGACAGGAGGGTCAACTGAGCTTTGACGCCCCCCCCCTGAATCCGCGCCTGATGAGATGATGTTAGATTGATGCCTTTGTCCCCCGATAGTTCTAATATTTCAGTTTAAACCATAAGAGTAAACTTATCATTCTCAAACTGATCAATTAATGGCTTGGGGACTGGGTGTTGTGTCTGTTCTAAAACTAAGCAAGTTATGTGATTATGTATTAAGCCCATTAATAAAGGCCATATAAAAATATACTCTCCAAAAAACCGGATTGACCACTATTTTAACTAACAAACAACTGCTTGTAAGTTTTAAAACCTCTATCAACATTATCTCAGGTTGAAATTAATATTAATAATCACTAATATCTACAGTTTATAAAACAAACTGTCAGTCTGTATGTTTGTCTGTTTAACTATTTATATGAAACAGTTTAACTGATTGCAATACAGTTTTTACTTTTGGTCGACCCATAGGATGGATAAGTAATATGATTGTAAAAAAAAAAAAAAACTAAAGCGAGCTTTTTATAAATGTCGATGTTTTATAACACCTTGAAATTAAAAAGTGTTTTTCGCGACACCATATGCCGGTATGTGGGTCTGTATTTCGGACCAGAGACTAAACAATTTTACAAATCGGGCTGAAACTTGTTATCTAGGTTTTACATGAGGCTCCCCCTAGGTGTTTTGGAAAAGAAATATTGAACGCTAAAATTAAGGATATTTTATTGATTATAAAAACTAAATAAAATTTTTTTCTCAAGATCTGCTCTAACGAGTTTGATTAAATTTCCTATCAATGCATTGCTTAACAAGTCCAATTCACACTTAAACACACTAGCAGTATACAAGTGTCTGCAAACAAATTCCCACACAAAAATATCTACAAAACAAATGCACTGGGCATTTGCACTTGTGTTTGTGAGAACCGTATACAAATATCCTGGTCAGCTATATGTGGGCTGTGTCAAAAAAAAAACATGATGGTTTAAATGTCTCTGGGTGAGGTAACTGTTGGTTACATATATTGAACCTCAGTGTGATATTAATTAATGTTTGAAAATTGCTAGTAAGCGAAACAGACGTGGGTGCACTATTGTAATGAGTAGAGGAGTGAATGTGATTATTTAACTACGTGCTTGGGTGGTTCGGATTCCACGTTAAACTGTAGGTCCTTCATTTCATCTCACAATCACCCTACCATTACACATTAGCGTAAGTGCGTATAACCCGAACGGGTAGTAAGACGCGGTGCTAATAATAATAATAACTACTTGCTTGGCGTTACGGAAAAGTTTAAGGAATATCATAGGGTGACCATAAACACCTATCAGTATATTTTAGGAGCGATTGAAGGAGACCTGAAAAAATACAAACAGCTTCCAAACATTTATTGAGTTCGGAGAGAAACTGTGCCTTGTGGGAACGAACTGAGCAGGAATCCGACAGTTTGAATCCGACCGACGTCGGGAATATTCACAGTTGGGTCAGGTTAGCCAGTCTAGTTGGTGCCAGTGTAGGTATAACCTAATCCGGATCAATTGGTGGAGAGGTCACCCGGATTAAGTGAAAATTTGGATTAGTGAAGAAAAAGATTTCCCCAAGGAAATATTTGAACACAAATAAGTTAAAAATATAATAATGTACCGATGAAAATAAATAAAAATGTACCAATGTATAGCCTTCATTTAAAAACTAGAATAATATAATACATTTATTCATCGAGAGAATATCCAGTATTCTTATCTTTTATTTATTTCGTATTCTTTTTATTTTCATAATTTCAAAATAAGATAATTCGACAATGAGGTGTATTTGAAAGTTAGCTCTTTGGAGTCTTTATCATCCTGACAAGAGGTTAGACAAGGGGGGAGGGAAAGCGATGGAAGGAGGGGTGCCTGGGGACATGAATAGCCAACATTAACTAGATGGATCTTATTTTGATGTTAATGCAACCAGATGGAAAATTATACTTCTTTTTACCTGTATATCAGTGAGAATCTTCTATCAACCCTCTCTAGCAAAACTGATTTGCGATTAATTAAGGACAGCATGTTTTGATAATGAACACACTTCCGCCTGCCACGGCCGTCCACACGAGCATGTATTGTGCTAATGTATGTTGTCGACTTTTTTCCATCCACCACGGAATACAAATGCATTGAGACATTCTCCCGCATACATTTATTTCTGTATGTGGGCAGATGCCTAAAACAGTTTTGAAACATTATTTTAATATTTGTTACACATCCCCACGTTTTTGTGGTAAAATATACAATATGTCAGTGTGAACTAGGCAATTCTTATTTCCCCATTAAAATGACAGAAATTTTCAGTTCTGGTGATATCCACGCAACTATTTGAGCTATTGAACAACCTGTTATTGTAAAGTGTTAGTACTATTTATTATGATTATTATTATTATATTAGCACCGCGTCTTACTACCCGTTCGGGTTGTACGCACTACTATTTATTAAATACAAAAACTTTTATTTGAAATAAATATTTTTTAAACCAATAGTTTCCAAGCTATTACCAAATATATATTTTAGATTGAGGTCTCTGAAATTGGTAGTTGATTGTTATTCTCTTTGGTGAACAGAGATGTTACTTTTTTTTTTCTCAACGTTTCTGTAAAAGAGGACGGTATATTATTTCATTCATAATATTTTGTGGAATGTGGTACTCTTTATTTCATCCGTGTTTATGAAAAATATATATTATTCGTTTCACAAATCTTACGATTTTTAAGTAAATGTTTATATTTTTAGATGAAGAATAAAGAAAGTCTATGCGGTGCACTGTACCTTTTTTTTCCGAGGATTTATAGTAATTGTTATTTTTAACAATGAAGTATGTGCTCCATTCAAACTTATCATTTTCCCACTTTCACTTTGTTGGGGAGGTGGGATTCAGACATTGATAATCTACCTCAAGAGATTAATTTTATATATTATATATTATATTTAGGACCGCGTCTTACTACCAGTTCGGGTTTTACGCTTAAGTACTAATTACGCTAATGAATTAGGATTTGGGAAGGTTGAATTAAAGGAAGTGAACCCACATCTGCGTGGACGGAGAGTGGAAAACCATTTAGAAACCCCCTCCCCCCCAGTTCACCCGACCGAGATTCTAACCTCGATCTCCCCGTTCTCAGCAGTCGAGCTCAACATGACAAGCACGTTAGCCAACTACGCCACCGAGGCGGGTGATTTAATCTTAGAAGCCCAATTGGGTCAGAGGTATATTTCACATGGTTGATATCCCATTACTGATTTAAGGTTTGAATGTAATTCTACAAATAATCTGTTACACTTGGAAGAATTTGTTGTTAATTTGCTAGCTTTTTTTTGCACTACATTCTATTACCCGATTGGGCTATGTTTATATTTAAACTATTGGGCTAGGAATAAAGACGGTAAGATTTAGAGATAATCTACCCAAATTTGCTTTGAGATAAAGTGGGAATCCATACAGGATTACTCAATCCCCCCCCATCATTTACACTCCAGTATATTTCAACAGTGGTACCTTAAGCCATTTGACCATTGCATCTGGTACTTTAATCATTATTATTATTATTATTAATATTATTGTATACTTTTTAGCCAACTGATTCATCAGCACCGGACTCGCACGCTAGCTTCCCTTCAGATCAAACATAATACTTTGGCAAATGACTGTCAAATGATCACAGTCAAATGGGTAACCTTATTATAATTATTTATAAATGTAACCGATTTTAAACGAATAATAACCTGAAAATATTAGCTTAGTAAACAGACTGAGCTAAAGTGTAGGATTACAATCTCGTATGACCCTGATTGAAAGCCAACCAACACATAATGCAAATTGAAATATACTTGAAATGGCGTGCGGAAAGCGCAGCTTCCACGGAAACAAAAAGTCGAGACGACCAATCCATACCTACAACGTCTAGTGGTTTTTTTTACTGTTCATTTTCTTCATTTTATTACGAGATGAACCATAGTTACAGTCTACCGATGTTGATGGTGCCTTGCAATAAACCTAAGCTAAGCACCGAACCACTTGTCCGTTTCTCAAACAAGTTTATTTGAAGACTTGGCACTTTTACTTTGAAAAAAGTATTCGGTTTGGTGATGCGAGGTGAAACGGGTTCATAAAGATAACGTAAGGGTTAACGCCTTGTTTAAAGGGTGTTTCACGCAAAGTCGTATGCGAATCCTAGAAAATGTTTCCACTAAATTGTTTTAACAGCGCTAAAAGAAACAATTCTACAGTATTAGTATTATATATTAAATATTGTTTTTTATGTGCAATATGTCTTACTACATGTCCTGGTTATTCACATGTCTACACTAATAGAGTAGATATAAGTTAGAATTTAAACGAGGTAGGCTTTCTCCCTCATGTGTGTGATAGGAGAGCGGTAAAGTATTTAGTAAACAAACCCTCCGTACACCGGGCAGATATTATGAATCATATCTTTTGTTACAAAAAAAAACTATACAAAACGAGACTGACACCTTTGCCTGCATATTCACCAGTGCGAGTAATAATGTTGATGGCAGGCAGCTAACAACGCTAGGCTGAATTTTAATGTTTTATTAACCACTGGAAAAATAATGTTCTCTACTTTCCTTTTCTGAGCAGTCCAGAAAAGGAAAAGTAGAGAACAAAGGTCATCATTGTTAGTGGGAAAACATCAAATTTAATAATTTGTACATTTTCTGGTCATGCCCAAAACTAAAGCCAGGACTTCTAGTACAATAAGAAGTCGTAATGCTAAGTGAAATAAGGTTACTGAAAAACACTCAAATTTATAAGCCTAAAAACATAAAACTGATCTTTAAATATATTCAGGTAAATAAAATAAAGTGAATAACTTTAAAAATGGTTATACCTGAAAAAAATTCACATTATCTCACATGTATATATAAGTGTATGAAGGTAATAGTACAATTCTTAAAAAAAGCCTATGATAGGCTTTGAACTAGGAAAGGCATAGTATAATTGTGGCGGGCTATTAGTCCTAGTCCATACAATTGCACCTGTTTGAGTTAATGATTAAACACAACATGAAATAAAACCGACATAATTGTGTTACATACCATTCCATTGGATGGGACCTATGTTGGAAGAACAACGTGGGCAAGCAGTGGTCTCCTTCTGACTCCGACCTGCTCAACACTCAACAGCTGACTGCTCATAGGGGGGTTGGGTTCAAGCCTGTCTGGGTGCATGTGACGTCATCCCACTCTACAACGTTCTACCAGGCACATATTACTTCTACGTCTTTGGATAACATGCTGGAAAGCTTCCCCCTCCTTGCTCCCTTAGCGTGTCGATTCAACTCGTACAGCTCACGACCCTTCTGCTGATGAGTGGAAACGTCGCTTCATAATTAATCGAAGTATAATTAATTAATTAACAATAGAAAATTTAATAAAAAAGCACATCGTGTTACTATCGGCTCATGTTATACTCATCAATAAAATTAAATGTTAAAGTAAACATTAATTCACTAACACATTAATAGTGCGTCATTAAATAAGTACTACAGTAGTTCAGTACTAATAATTTATTCTGCTTTATCAAGAAGTCTAAATAATATTACAACGTTTACTGTTTTTGTTGTTTTCTTTTATCCACGTCTTATTAGGCGTGCTGTCTAAACGCACTTTAATTACACTTTCAGGGTAGAGATGAGGAAATAGGAATGCAGAGGAAATGAACCCTAATTTAGGTCAAGGAAGAGTGAAAAATCACACAAGAATAAATGTTATCGGTAGACCCAGCCTAGATTCAAATCCCAAACTTCCCGACTACCAGTGAATAGATTAGATGAACCTTAAATTTATTCATCGTGACCACTGATACGCTTCAGATTTACATTTAAATTATATTATTATATATCTAACTTTGTCCACCCAAATCGCAGACGAGTAACTACAATTCGTATTCCAAGGTGTAAACTAAAGTTTCAAGCGCTTCTAAAATAAAATAATTTACAGAGCTTTAGCACTAAAAGTTTGGTTGGTCTGTTGCGGCCAATATTGCTTTCTTCTGCTCCGTAATAGGCACGTGGGGAACCCAAACGAATAATTGTTTTCCACAAGCTCAAGTAAGAGCCTGAATTTTTTTAGGCGGGCCATTTCGCCGCGAGATGGGATAGTAATTAAGATTAGAAGAGGGCCGAGCCACCGAGCTTAAAACCCATTTCCAATGGCCCTGGGAAAAGATAACGGTCCGGAAGTACAGCCCCTTCGGGAAGGAAATAGACAGAAGCTATAGGATGCCCCACCCAAACAAAGAAAGGTATTTTATAAAGAACTATATATAGTGAATACTTAAAAAATGAAGAACTAAGAGAAAACTGTTTGAATGTTACTATATGTACTATGAAATAATTTACACATCAGAAGGGTCAAGAGTATCTTGAAAATAAAATAACGTTATGTTTTATTATTAGATATGAGCCTTTTCGTGTAATTTACCATACAAAAATTGTTGAAAAAAACCTTTATTTGCACAAATTTATATTTTTCTAAAAATACTATACATTTTAAAAATGTATTTATTAATTTTCAAGGCACCCCTTTATCATGTTGTATTCAAAACTCACCGGAAAAGGGCTGTCAAAACAACTTTTTTGGTGAAAATTTCGATTTTCGATTTTCCCCGGTTAGAATTATATCCCCGGCCTACCTATCAAAAAATACCTTGTGCGATGTAATATAACAGTTAGAGCCATTAGGAAAATGCTGCCGTTTTTTTATCTAGTTAACACATCACATCATATAATATACATTTTCAAGAACAATAGGCTGTTTTGATTAATAAGACCCAGCTAAATGACGTAGATTTAAGCTGAATATTTTTTAATTTAAAACTTAGTTATCTGAATATATAAAATCAGTTTAACATGAAAATTAACATTCTTACCTTGACAGGTTACAGTATGGTGTAACGAACTATATTGGGCTATTCTTTAATCGGTGAAGGTGAACTGTTACCTTTCAGGGTAAACGGGGTGTACATAATAACATAGTAATTTCATTAACTTTGCTAATATTAATTCAATATGTATATATTATATTGCATTAATGTAAATGAAAATTTACCACGCCTAACATGAGAGAGCTCCCTTAGATAGTTTAGCCACTTGAGCGTATTCTTTCTTTAAATGAATATAGGCAGGTAGGTTACATAGCTATAATATTTGTGTGTGGATTAAAGTAAAATCAACTTGAAAGGAAATACAGGTGAACATTTGAATACTAGCAATATTAGCATCTAAAAAACTGAAGAAAAATAAATTAATAAGAGTAGTTTATTTGATTTTTGATTGTACCGTTTAGGTTGTACATGAATGAACTAATTACTCTAATGTGGCTAAGGAAAGTTTAATTTAAATTAAGTCCACCCAAATTTTCCTGAAAGTAGAGTTGAAAAATTACCCCCAGCACTCCCAACTGGGATTTGAACCCCAATAATACCATAATCCTCAGTATATTCTATTGCCTTAGATCAGGGATGGGGAAGCCCTCGGTATAAATATATTAAGTGTGTTGTCTCGTGTTCCGTTCTGGAAGCTCATTCCCAGTTCCACCCATCTCACACTCCAACATATAGATCTTAAGAACGAGCTTAGAATCATACTAAGCCACTAAAGTATTTAAGATTGTTTGGCACTCTCAAGTTCTAAAGCATTTAAACTTACTCGTGTCACTCGAGTAAGTGTGTTTATGATATTTTTTTTAAAGATAGTTCAGAGAAAAATTGATAAATAAAAGTATTTGCCATCAATTATTTTCTTTTTTTAATTTGTCTCTCGTGTTAGTAAGTTTTCACATCCTTTCCAAAGATCATTCGGCCATCGAAGTGGGTAATTCATTAATAGTTAAAAACTACCATGAACTATTATGGCTAATCTACTTTAATCTCCATAATATTAATATTTTATTGTAATTATGAATTATTTATTCAAAGAAAACTTGTTTTGAGAGTGTTAAGTACGCATTCGGATATATTATTATTATTATTATTATTATTATTAATATTAGCACCGCGTCTTACTACCCGTTCGGGTTATACGCACTTACGCTAATGTGTAATGGTAGGGTGATTGTGAGATGAAATGGAGGACCTACAGTTTAACGTGGAATCCGAACCACGGTGGAGGCCTGGCATTCCCCACATTCACAAGATGTCTTGTCAGAGGTGAAGGAAGGGTTTGGTAATCAGATAAATCTGTGCCGTGACCGAGGATTGAACCCCGGCCGCCAGCACTGAAGTCTGACACTTTACCCCTAGACCACCAGGTCATCCATTTGGATATAAAAAATGCAATAAAAAATATGCAAAATTCTTACGTGGCCGTCTACAGACCCGTTTCTAATATTAAATCCCCTCCGGGGAGAGAGGAAAAGGTGAAGGTGGGAACGAAAAACAAACACTAAACTGTGAACATCGTAAATGATAAGAGCACTAGTAATATTATTTTACACCAAGAGCCTGTTTTACACCGAATGGAGAACGAACACAGGGTAGAATGTACTATGTAAATAGAGCGTCACAAAATGTTTAATGAGCAATTATGAAAAAAGATGGATCCGCGCCATTAAGCATTACTGCTTAAAAGTCCATTCAACTCGTGGAGGAAGGAGGGTATAAAGCGTTTGGAGAGAGAGAGGGGGGGGGGTGGTACTAAAATGGGAAGCATAATGATTAGGTAGCGTAAAGAAGCGTAACTCAGTTGTCAGGAGAAGATTTTATTTTCGAATTAATTCGCGAGTTTTGCATTTTTTTAAATTTTTTTTACTGTCAAAGAAATGTGTTCACCGGAGATGGGACAGCTTCTTTCTAAGGTACCAGCTATCAATGCAAATTATTTTATGATAAATATTAAATATAAAAAAATAATTGGTTGCTTAACCTTTACTATCTGAATAAAAATGTATATAAACTCATGACGGAAACAAACTGTTTCACTTAATACCAAAACTAAACGGCAATGTTTTCACACATCCTTTTCACTACCTGTCTGAACTACTCATAATTTTAATTACACAAATGGGGTAAGGATATGGAAGGTAATATATTTGAAAACGTAACAGAATTTGCATGAAGAGCAGAAAATAGTTTTTTTATTTTAAAAAAAGTTTACCCAAACGGGAGTAAATTCCTGTCCTCCCAGTCAAAACAGAAAAACAGTCTAGATGAGCTACATTCAATTGCCATTCGATGGTCAGTAATGGTATTATTTGATTATAAATAATAATATAATATAAGGACTAACTTACAGAAGAAAACTAAATATATGGGACTAACTAAGATCAAACCATGACCCCATAGTAATTTTGGACACCCTAAGTGTTAAGGTCATTAGGATGAATGTTATCACATTAAAATCATAGAGCGCTGTAAATATAA
Source organism: Timema cristinae (assembly GCA_039000515.1). Taxonomy (NCBI): domain Eukaryota; kingdom Metazoa; phylum Arthropoda; class Insecta; order Phasmatodea; family Timematidae; genus Timema; species Timema cristinae. The sequence continues at coordinate 45,156,604 of JBCFYV010000935.1, read as the reverse complement.
TTTAACAATGAATTTCATAATTGTGTACGTATCTGGTTATTCCAAATTAAATACTTATTGGATGAACATACACATAAAAAAAGTCATTTTTCATTAATTTTTTGGTGGGATGGGAGAGAGAATATTAAAGCACACTCTAAAACTACGCTTTAGCGTAGCTAGTATTCTATATTCTTACTTGATTCATTATTGTCGATGTGCATCAATGAAATAAGCTCAACTTCGCAAAAAAAAAAATTAAATTCACAATGTTGTCATATATTCTGATAGAGCAGACTGAAAAATATAGGTCTGTACATTTTTTTAGTTTAGTTCTGTTTTTAGTTAAAAAAGGTTTTTCATCAAATGCTAAAAATGCTAATATATTCATGACAATTATTGTGATTAATGTGTGTATAAAATTAAACTCTATGTTTCTACTGGAGCAATATTATATTTATTTTTGATAATAAAATTATTTGCAATACAATCTATAAAAACAATGACCTTAACTCTACTACCCTGGACCATCCCATCTTGAACTCTACCAACTACATACAGCCAGCCTAGTTATTTTGATTAAAGCGTCAGCTAGGCGTCTGTCCGGACGATACGCGATGATCAGCAGGGTAACCAGTATGGAGGAAATGATACTTGCGTCTCTAAAAAAGGAGAGTTTCTCCGTGAAACGATTTGTTTTCCTTTGAAGGAGGAAATTGAAATAGTTAATTAGAGCTGCTCGTTAGAGGCATGTGTTAGCGTTTACTGAGCACTGTGCCAACTAACTGATTTCTCGTTGAGTTTAGGACGTTGGTAAATAAGAGAAATTGAATGTTCTAAGTTTTCAAATATTTTTTTTTTTTTATGTTTGACATGAATATCATAAAAGATGTATTATGTTAGAAATTACATCACCAGCCCTAGATAAGCTTATGTAAAACCACATTTGTAAGTGTATGTCTAGTCAGATAGAAGTGCAAAAGTAATATAAAGATAAATTAAATATGAATACAAAATATAATTAAAATAAAATGACAATCTGATTTGTATTTGTACCACATCTCACTACCAGGATATTCAACAAACACACACACACACACACACACACACACATGGGGTAGGTGTTTGAAAGGTAGGAAAAATACCCCCATTTGCCTGGAGGCAGAGTGAGAAACCACTAAGGGAAAAACCTGCAGCGTCACCGGCCGAGATTCAAACCCTAATTTACCCATTATCGCCAAACCAGACAAGACGAGTTTGAGGTTAAGGGTCATATATGTATTTACAATCGGATTCAAAGGTCCATTAATCCCCCATTCAACCTTTTAGTCCACGTACACACCGATTATGTCAGCTAATTCAGGTAACGAACAGTATTGTAAATTATGTGTAATTTTATTAGCTGGTAACTAAAAACAAAACCTGTTTTGTAATTAAAAACCATTCAATTTAATTACAATATATTTATTGTATACGAAGAGTCATCTCCTCATGGTGTATTATTAGGTATTATTTGTAGGTTTGCAATTATTAATAACTTTACTAATTACACCATCTAAAATTCCAAATTACTATGAATGTTTATTTCTAAATAGTCAGAACTACTATATTTGTTTTAAGATTACCAACCCAATAAATCTTCACTATCGTTAGACTAAAAAGAGCAACGTTTTAAATAGTATCTTCCAAGTAACAATGAATGCGTACATTACCGAAATCCCTGGAAATGCCAACTAAACTAAAATCGTTTGGTAAAAATAAAAGGGATACAGCTTCAAAGTAGTAGCTAACAAGTCTAGCACACTGTTTTATCTTTCAGCCAGAGCAGTTTTCGGGACAGAAAAATTCGCCTACGCCATTTCACCCGCAGACACTTTATCAAATTTTCCACGTGGTTTCAAACCCCCTGTAAGCAGCAACCTACTAGAAGTCTAAAAATATTTATTTATCAATACTGTTCTTATATTTCTGAATATCATTTTTCCCCCATTTTACTAAATTATTTTCTAATATTAGTAACATCTACGATTTCCTTTTTTTTTCCCTTATATTCTTTTTTTATATATAAAATAAAGTAAGACATCTTTGAGCTTTCACGATAATATGTTACCACATAAGCCAAAAATCCTCTAGCGATGTACCGAAGCGGAAAAAAATTACTTCCAGGACATTTAGTTTTTAAAACAACTTGTGCATGCTGAAAACTTTTTCTGGGAGGTTTAACATGGAAAAATAAAAACAACGATAGTTGTAGGAATGAAGACTCGCACAGAAACAAGTTAGAAACATTCCATCATCACTGTTTAGTAGAGTTCACTTTTCAAAATTTATATTCTTATAATATACTGAATGTTTTGTTGTTGTTTTTTTGTTAGACAGAAAATACAATTTATTTAATAGAAAAAATTACTGATATTACTAAAAAAATGTATCCAAGTCGTTTTTAGTTTAGAGAAAATTTGATAATATTTTTAAATTATGTGCTATAAGTTACTCTATATACTTAATAAGCCGTGAAAGAAAATAAAAAGCTTTAATAGATTACCTTAATGGAAGAGATAAATTCACGGAAGTCCTTAACAATTTCTGGCAGTCACTTTAAGTAATATTGCAGCCTTATTCTGCAATTATTATCGAGTTCATACCCCTTTGATGACACAGAACTTTAAGCCAAGCTTTATGAGAATTAGTAGTTGCGTCTTAAATCTTTCTTTAGCGCTTTGCTCCACCGTGGCATTGTATAGAATTAGAGAGTAGAGAGTTGGAGGGGAAGGGGTGAAAGTTTCATGAGAATCTTTCGTGAGTAGGTGAGAAGGAAGTGTATTGACCGTAGAGCTTAATGTGCAGGTGAGATGGAAGAAAGAGAGAAATATGTAAGAGAAGACAAAAAAGGAGGATGAAGAATCCTCTAGATGACGAAAAACCTAAGAGGAGCAAAGTCAAACACTCTTCTGAGACCCACGATGAATCTGCGCACGTCACTCTCTTAGTCCTTCCTTACTGTTGCGAACTTCACCAGAGCCTTTCGTCGTTCCTTTTTACCGCAATCTAACCTCTTCTTATCACCTTTATTTTATCCCCACTGACCCCTTGTGCATGCCCTTGTCAACAATATTGCTCTATAAATTTATCTCTCGCACCATTTATATGTTCACCTCTTCAAAATGTTTACTTTAAAAGTTGACGTTTTCTGATGGCGTTGGCGATATTCAGTTCAAAGAACGTCAAGAAGGATTCTTTAATTATAAATTCAGTCTCTGAGGTTCAAGTTGACTAAGGTGATCTCTTTTTATCTTAGAGCTTATTTTTACATCATTGCTGTCTTAATTATGTACATATCGAAAAGAGTACAGGGTTATTGAAACGTCACAAGCACAGCGCTGGATTATACTTGAATAACAAATATATATGTATAAAACAATCATTTTTCAGATGCAATGGACCCGCCTCGGTGGCGTAGTTGGCTAACGCGCTTGTCGTGTTGAGCTCGACTGCTGAGGACGGGGAGATCAAGGTTCGAATCTCGGTCGGGTCAACTGGGGGTGGTTTTTCCAAAATGGTTTTCCACTCTCCCTCCACGCAAATGCGGGTTCACTTCCTGTAATTCAACCTTCCCAATTCCTAATTCATTAGCGTAATTAGTACTTAAAGCGTATAACCCGAACGGGTAGTAAGACGTGGTGCTAAATATTGTTATTATTATTCAGATGCAAATTAAATAAACAAAATGTTCTAGTACATAAGTAAACGTAGAAAAATTTTCAAATAATATTTTTAGCTAGCCAACATTAATAATTACGATATTTGAATCGCTGTATGAGCTACATCGTCCACTCAACTGTTGGCATTTTGGTTTTGGTTAAAAAAATAAGCAAATCTTTGAAAATTAATTATCTTATACCGGCTTGATTTATAGATTGTTTGGAAAAATTTATTTATATGATAATATTTGTATACTTTACTCTTAGTTTTTTAAAACCCAATAAAAAATTGTATTAAATGGATATACATATTTTTTTAGCACCCTGTCTTACTACCCTTTCATAATATATAATTTACATATTATTTACGCTAATGATTTTAGGGATAGGGCGATTATATTAATAGGAAATGTACCCGAGTTTGTGAAAAGGGAGAGTGAAAAACAATTTGGTAAAAACCCATCTCAGTGACACACGAGAGAGATTCAAACCTCGATCTCTCCATCTTTAGCATTCTATTATATTGCAAGAGTAGCACTTAGACCACGTGGCCACCGAAGTGGTTGACATATATTAAAATATTATCAAACAATTTGAGTAAATATATTCATAATGAACGTAACACAGGCAAAATAATAAAATAAAGGATAACTTTTTATATTTAAATAAATATGGTTTTAATAATCATCAACATAAATTTTGTAAGATTGCTTTTTATTTTTCTAATAATTACTTACAATAAAATATGGCTATGCAAGACCGTACCGTGGTTTAATATGTCGAAATACCCAACACAATTTTTTGTATTTAAAATCCTGTAAGATAAAATAATTTCATTTAAGTTGATTGACTAGAATCCGTTCCGAATTAACTTACCCATGATGTTACTAAACATAGGTTTATGTTAAAAAATTATAATACTAAAAAGGTATTACAAACATTCGCTGGCCACCTGCCTGTAAAAATTAATTAATAACACCATTTATGTCATTATTTTAATTAATTATCAAATATAAACTTTTCAAAATGTTATCTGAAGCCCAAGTTAAAACATGGGTTGTAAATAGATTTAGAACTAGCCAATAGTGGTCTCTAATGATAAGTGGTAAATACGTTCAATTTATAAAATCACATGTAGGCCAATTAAGTAAATTCATTAGTGTTGAAAAGTGTCATTTAAACTTTTAAATAAATCTTTAAAGAACTTACTTACCCCTGGCAAAGTGCGCTTCTCATGCAGAGCGTTTTGGGCGTTGATGGCACTGTCTCGACTGAAGTAGGTCAGGAAAGCACACCCTGTAACAAAACAACATTATAAATAAGTACAATTAGTACCCTTAACATTTCTACACTGCAATGTTCAGTGAAACTGGCATCGTTTTCTTCACGAGCGCCTACTAAAGTCATAGTTGGGCAAACTCACTGACCGCCGGGTGCGGCAGGCAGCCTAAAGCGAGGGTAATAGTCAAGAGCGACCCGGAACGGCCCCGACAAATGTTAGAGTGGACTTTTTTTTTTAAGCTGGTAGGGTGTTAGAGAAGTATGGAGGCAGTACGTATATTACTGCCAGTTTCAGTATAACTGCCACTTACACTTACTAATATAGACACATATGAGTATCAGAGTGAGATTTAAATAAAGGAATCGGCATTCGCTTGTATGTGTATAGAATAAAAGATGCAGTCAAATTTGCATATGAGTGGCCTTATTTTACACCTAGAAAATGTCACTAGATTTACTTTCCAGAATTCATGTAGCTGTCACTTTTGATTGATCTTACTAATACCTAAAAAATTGACACTAATAAGATATTGAATCATTATCAATTTTGGGTGAAAATATAAATTGTTTTTATTTTATAGAATGCTCTCTCTTAGAAAATTGGCCTTTTATAAGATGCAAAGGACCAAATTTTAACTTGTTATAAAAAAATTATCGTGTTTTGCAACATAAAATGCAACATAGAAATAACATTTATAACCACGTGATCTCTATTTTAAATAAGGCTCTCTTTGTCAATCTCTTTTGTTTTATTTGGTTCATACAGAGATCAAATAGTATTTTAATAAGGCCTAAGACTTCTACTTTATCTTTGAAAATATATTTTATTAGATCTTAATAAAAATTTGCTAAGAAAATGAAACTATCTCTATTGATGAGGTATCGTCCAAGTCGGTACACATATTATTGAAGGTAAGAATATATAAATGAGTACAAATAGTTTTAGTAATTTTATAGACAAAAAACACATGTGTAAGCCAGTTTCTAATTGTACATATTGTATTTGTAAATCATAATATAAAATTTCAAATAGTTTTATACAAGGTGTTCGGAAACTCAACGCCCAAACTGAACGCACAGTTTGTTTTAACCAAAAGTAGTACAAAATCCCTCTACACTTGCATCTGGAAAACCATACTAATACCATTAAATTGTGTTCAAAGTTTCGGCGTACAGCGTCTGGAGAGCAAAGCTGTGCAAGCATGCGTGTACAACAGTTTACATAGGAGCTAAACTCTCGGCATTGCACACCTTGACATCTTGGAATACGGCATCACAGCATACCACAATTAATAGTAAACAGAACACCAATCCATATAGAAATGGAAATACGTTCTTAGGGTCATCAGTAACGGTCCTACATCACAGAAAATGCTTGTGATTATAACATATGCAGTAATGCCAACCCAATTCCTATGCAACTTGTCGTACACGCATGTTGCACAGCTTTGCTCTCCCGGTGTTGTACGTCAAAATATTTAACGCAATTAATTGTATTAGCAAAGTTTGCAGAATGTAAGCGTACAGGGATTTTTTAAAATTAATTTTGGTTCAATAAAACTATCTGTGCAGTTTGGCCGTCAAGTTTCCGAACACCTCGTATACATACAACCTGCAACAAATACGAATAATAAACCACGTTTTGTTTTTAAAATTATATGGACTATGATAATTTTAATTTAATTTCATTCTCTACATCAATTAACTGCTATATTGAACAACTGTAAGATCTTATTGCAACACAAACTTTACTCTAAACAAATAGAGAAACCTCTTATTTGAGTACTTGGCCACCCTTTACAAACACTGAATGCAGCTATACCTGTAAAATTGCAATATTTGTATGGTTTTAACGATGGAGGAGAACAAAATATTACTATTAAAAATATGAATATATTTGATATAAATGTATCACATTTTTAAAATCACCACTAGGTTACCAGCCGTTTCTTCCAAATAAAACAAAACCTTCCCCCCGATCGATTCTGAAGTTCATCAGCCAGCTTCATAATATAAATGGTATTGGTAAAGTTGTTTTATATAAATACTAATCTATTTTATTTGAACTCTTTGGTCAATTAGTTACAAATATGACCTCTATAAAAATATAGAGCTCACTGCTGGTAATAGTTTACATATATCTAAGATGGTGAAAATCATTGAATACAGTGTTCCATTGCTTATAAAAGATTGTGTTTAAGAGAGATCAAGATAATTATATTAATATTCCTTCAAGACATTTATTTTTTATGATTTAAACCATCTTAGACAAATGCATGCTTATTGTATGGTAGAAATAAAGTTGAGGTTATAATGCGCAGCTAACGACATTAAAAAATCATTTAGTAAATAAAATGTATACAAAAGAATAGCCTTTAAGATCGGTATAAAAGTGAAATAACATTAGAATATGTATTATTTTAAAATAAAATCGGTGGATATCTGAGATAGTATCACATTGTTCGGAATGGAGTGAGTCGTGTGCTGACAAGCAGTGAGTGCACAAAAAACACGTAAAATACAGCGATTAAAAAAATCACGTTATAATTCAGAAAAATGTTTTTTTGAAAAAGTATATCTAAAAAAGGTTACTCACTGATGTTTTCATCCAAACGTATGCTATCTTGTAGTAACCAAAGTTACTAGACTTATGTGCATACGTCAATTCACATTATCTTAAGTTGTCACATTATATCGATAGTATGAAGATAATATTGTATTTTCTAAAAGGTATTTCCTACAAAAATCCCATAATCTACTATTTTTTTAATTTATTATAATTAGTGTGGGATAGGATGTAGCCTTAAAGTTAGTATTGTGGAACATTTATTAGTTGAAAAACTTCTGGGCCCAAATAAATACAATATTACTTCAGTAGATACATTAATTTAATTCGAATATTTTGTCATGGGCTCCATGAAATTTGAACAGGAATTTCTCTCTTGACTTAAATGTTTTTTGTAATATTTAAAACTGTTGCGATAATAGTGTGATGAAATTAAACTAAATGTGTTTATTGAAGCAGTTTTTTCTTATTTCAAAAAGGTTTAGTTGGTGTAGAAACTACGAACCTTAACTCTCACCTCCTTCCAACCTACTGTGAATTAAAATATAATTTACTCCATTTTTGACATTAGTAAGCCACTAACTAGATCACCACTTTCTAAATTATTTTCGTCAAATTTACAAAATAACCTTTTTTTTTATAACATACAACATCTCATAATGAGAAAGACAAAGAGTTGTGGTTGGGTAAGGGAAGAGGGGAGGGGGGCAGGGCGATGCGCCAGAGAGACATATAGAGACAGAGAGTAAAAGAGAGTGGGGCAGCCCCACAGGGGGTACGTGTACAAAGTGCGGCCAGGCGCTTCCGGCCCCCCCAGAGCTCGTCCATCTTTGTCTCACCCTCTCTCCCTTCCCCACCCCTACCCTACCACAAAAACGACTTCATTTCCTGAGAGCGCCGCTACGGGCGCTAATGAGCCGAGCCCAGAGAAGGGATGAGACGTCGGGAAGGGGACAGAGGACGACGCTAGCCACCCGGTTTACTGCAGGCGCCTTTTCTATTCATGGGATCCTTGTCTTCTTTTGTTTTATTTAGGCTATAGCCATTTCACTAAATAACTGTAAATAAATTACTCTTTGCTAGGGAAAGAGTGCCCTTAAAAAAAATTCAAACTTGCGGAGAAAATGATGACAGAGTGAACCTTATATAGTCTATATATTTAAATGTGGGTCACTACATGAATATTTTTTTATGATTATAAAAAAAAATATTGAAAAATATATTATGTGCAGCGTTTGAGAGTAGTAGTATTTCTTTTCTTCAAAGTTTGACATTTAAAACACAATTCCAAATTTGTACATTTTTAGTATATATTATAAAATATATATAAATAGAGGAATTTTTTTATTTCATTAAAATATCTTAAGATTTTTAAAGTTACAAAATGTTATTGAAATTGTATTCTCAGAACCAGTATGATTAAATTAACCCTCTAATTATAAACCAACTTATTTATAGAGCAAACCCAACACAAAGCTCTACATGCGTCAATTCATTAGTTTGAAAAAAGAAACTCCAATGCTCCCTGTGATAATTTTTTTCGCCCATGCTTGAAATAGAAACTGAAAATGTTCCACAGACTGAGCTATACACTAGTACAGTTCTATAAAATTTAAATGTTTTTACTTTATATTTACATCCATTGCTGTTTCCAGCCTGTGGCCTAGGTTAGTTTTTTATTCGTCATATATTTTTCCACTGCCAGATAGCTAGGCCTGTCTTAGCTTCATATGCCTTATAATATATCGTAGGACTAGGACAGGCACGACATCCAGTCCCCGGCCATTAATTTATCAATGTGAAACTGCAAAAATATATTTTTTAATGATAAATTTTCAGCCATGCCAGGAATGGAACCATGAACCCTTATTTCATCAGGCAGACACGCTACCGACTGAGATTAAGTGTTGGACAAAACTAAAATTTAATTTGATTAATTCGTCTGGATCCTTAGTCGAGTTTTTATTTTGATAATTTTTTCGGTTCGATTCCCGGTAATTTAGTAAGAAATTCGATAACTAAAATCGGGCATGTTTTCTTTTAAAAATGTCAAAATAATGTTCTGAGCTGGGTTTGATATTTCGGATCCATGATAATTGATCTAAAATAAGTCGTCAAGTTGCACTAAAAATAATAAATGGAAAATTAATTGATAGTATTCATAATCAAACAGATTTGGAACTTCCAATGAAGATTTTAACTGATAAAATATTTTCATTAGTCGTAATGCAGACTAAGCGACAAGATCATTTATTTTGGTTTGCTGGTTATGTATAGGTCTGGTTCGAATCCCTGCGTAGTGAATTGAGGGTACCGTTATTCTGTGTGTTTTTGACTTTCCTTTCAAGCAAATGTGAGTGCATTGCCTTCACAATCTACCTTAACTTTAGTTATAAGTGTAGATATTCAGGTTTGGTCAAGACAATATGAACGACAATATGAAAAAAATAACTTGTTCAGCGTATGCCACCAGGGTGTGTCAGTGGGACATACCTGATCTTCTTCTGACAGTGGTAACTATGGGCCAGTTTCATAGTCAAATTTAGTACGCCTCAAGTGCGACGCTACACTAAGTACATGACAACACCTACCTAAACCAGAATGGAATGGGCCGTTCTCGCATAGGAAAACTGGCCCATTCCATTCTGGTTTAGGTAGGTGTCGTCATGTACTTAGTGTAGCGCCGCACTTGAGGCGTACTAAATTTGACTATGAAACTGGCCCTAAGTATCCGTATCCGTCTTCTGAGGTTTGACCACCATGTGAGTGCAGCTACTTCGTTCCGATGGATGATAATGATGATTATTATTTCGTGCTGGTTGTTTTAAACCTAACTTGAGCCTAATTAACCAGAAAATGCCAACCAAAAAACAATTCCCCTTTGAGAATAATAATACCTATGGTACCACCGGGAAATTACACGAGCCCTTTAGATTAGGAGCCAGGAATGCTGACAACCAGCCCAGGAAGACAGGTCATTGAAATAAAACTGTTAAATTTTAAAACATACTGAGATGTAAAATTAGTATCATAAATTTTAACATTGCCATACATAATTGGTAATATAGCAAATACGTTCTGAAATCATATATTAACTCGATTATTTTAACAACAAAGAGACTATCCAAACGTAATATATAACCTCTATCAGTCCACATTACTTTCTCGTCCATCGAGCACAGTCACATAAACTTTCTAATCGTACCAGAAGTGAAATATATGTATAAAAACATTTTCTGCGGTCGACGCCGGTGTAATCAATCATGTGGACATCATACCCAGCCTTGGTCATCAGATGTCACAATTACGGTAAGGACGTATTGTACATGTCATTATTGAATGATTAAAGAGGAATGATCACTAATTTCTGTCAACCTTTCTGTCTATCAGTCAACTTTATCTTTACTGCATTTGTTTTTATTTTATTTATGAAGTTTATTACATATTTATACTCCATAGATTGATAACCTAGTTTATTGAATATTTCTGTGCCTCATTAAGTGTCTTTAATGTATTCCTTATTTATTTTTATTTTTTCAAGCAAAGTTATTATTTACATTTTATATTGTTTTTGTTCTTCTCAGTTTCGTTATTACTCTATCATTATTTGATTCTTAATTCTTTTATCAATTTTTTCATTATTTATTCTTTGTATAGCCTGCACTGGTGATTAAATCATCTGGTTAAGGGGAGTTTGGGGTTAAAATCCCGACCGGATGTACTGAAGATGTTCACAATTTCTCCCCCATGCAACTTCGGGTACATTCCCCTTAATTATTCCTTCCTTGTCCCTACCATATCAGTGTAATCAAACGCAGTTAGTACGGATAGAAAATCTGGATTCATTATCGTTCAATCAACTCACTTTCAACATCTCCTCGCAATACATCAACTTCTCTTTTTAAATATATTTATGTCTCTTATAAGACTCTCTCTCATTCACCAACCATACTCTCTTCTCCTTTGATTCATCAACCCCCAACCTTTTCCTTACCTCTTCCACGCACCCCACCCCCCTCCTACCATTTTCACTAAGATATACGCACGTGCATACATTCCACTGCACCACCAGGCTGGTTCGCTCGGCCATACGTCACGTCCAGGGTGGGAAGGGAAGGGGACTGGGGGGGTGGGGGGTGAAAAACTCGTGTATAAAGGATGAAAGGGTGGGTCGAGAGAGGGATGCAGCTGGGCAATCAATACAGACATCCATCAAGCTACAAGTACACTCCAGTACCACTGCACTGTGGACTCGCGTATTCGGCTGATCAATAGACAGGTTCGAACCTCGTTCAGTGCTGCCGAGAAATACGTAATAATTAATATTTACCTACCTCCTACAAGTGCCTACCCGGCTTTATGATTTAGTTGCAAGTGCTTTAATTGCTAAAGTAGTATGTTTTCTTATCTCTTAAAATGTAGTATTGGTATTATTAGACTATATTAGGCTCAAATATAATTCACACTATTTATGCATGCGTAACAATATTTTTAGAATAATTAGAGCATAAGTATCCAAATATGCGTGAATAATAAGTGAAACACCATTTATAAATATTAACCTTAATAACCCCGGCCTGTAATCCAACCCCAAACTTTCAGACACCGGAAAACTAGAATATGATGTTGTAATTCATTCCACAGTAACTTACACCAATTGAAAAACTCTGCCCTAGATCATGCAATCACTGAGGTGGGTATCTAACCAGGCAAATGGTGGTACAGTATCTCTAACTGCCCTATCTGATATACTTGAATTAACTAGATATCCGACAATTTAGCTTAGTCTGTAAAACGTTTGCCAATCTTTGGTATCAATTGTTTAGATGTGATTTTTTTTTTTCAATTGAACGTTAAATCAACGGTTTGGAGACTCGTTGATATATTTTCTCATAAATAAATATATTAAGTCAAGCCACTAATTTCCTATACATTGTACACGCCATTGAAGGTGAAAGCTTAGTCTTAACTCTATGGGAGCCATCCACTATGCCCCTATTTACTACTATGCAGGCTTTAGCATAGTGAAGATTATTATCTTTCAGGGAAAACGGAGTGCACAACCAAGGTAGGATTTTTTGACGGTTTTAAAAGTTAATAGAACCATTTTCACATATTCATAACTAAATGTATATGATCTGAAACTGTATTTTATTGTAAAAAAATACAAATACCTGTGAAATAGTAAATGCATTGATATAGTAAAATTTTATCGATATTGATCGCAATATCGATATATATATGTATTATATTCAAAAAGTGTATTCATGTTAATAAGCTACTATTCAATAATTACTTTAGTAAAACAATTAAGCATTTATTTAGCTCGTGGTAAAACTTATTACCAGCCAAAATTCTATTTAAATGCACATGTTTCGTAACAATGAATGCGCTCACCAAGTAAAACAAAATTTGTGTAATTCCACGCGTTACAGAGAAGTTTCTTTAGAACAAGAACTATTTAATCAGGGTTTACTATATCAAAAAAGAAAATCTGATATAAGACACCCACTGGCGCCAGGAATTTTAATATCGTTACAGTAAAACGAAACCAAAGAAAATTGTATATTAATTTGTCCCGGTCGAGATCTCATCTCTCGTGTGTGCTGAGGGTCTCGGATTATATTCCCAACGTGGCTGAAAGATTAATATTAATTGAATTAGAGGTCCCCCATCTTATTGTTTCTAATTAGCAGACAGACAACAGAGTATTTGTATTAGTATTAAGCTAGTTCGTATGTTGTGCGCTGATGTAATCAGACAATTAAGAAAGTTCACGTTAAATATTCAAGTAAATTTTAAAATGAAATAAACATATTTTTTAGTTGGCCACCTTAGAGTAAATAGACGTATCCGGAAAGTAAAGTTGAACCTCTAGACCAATCTAACGTGAGAACAGAAGCTTTACTGTTTACTGAGAGCTTTCAGAGTGTCCGAGGGACTGAGGGAAGAGAGAGGTACCGGAAATTCATAGCAGAGGCAGACTCGTCAGCCCTGTAGGGAGTGTTTTATCCGACACTCTGTCAAGATCAGGACCTACGGTTTATCCAGACGAGAAGACTGACATACAAACTGTAATAAAACTGGGTTGAAGCACGTGTTTGTGGTAGGCCCCGCCATCACTGCAGGCGAACATAAAACACGTACTGACTTCAACATTGTGCAGATCCTGACTAAAAAAAAAATAAGCCTTAAGCTATACAAAATATGTTTAGCGGCAGCTCGGGTTGGCTCGAGTAGGGGAAAAGGTTCACAGTGTAATATTATATAAGCACCCCACGTCTTACTATCCATTTGGGCTAGCCACATGTTTACACTAGTGGGGTAGGATAAGATAAGTAGAATTCAGAAGAGGTGTACACTTATTTGCGTGTCCGGATATTGTGAAACCATCTAGTAAAATAAAAACCTCTGTATACTCAACTAAGACTCGAACTTAGATCGCCTGGTCACTAGCAAGCCAGACCAGATGACAATGGCACCTTAGTCAACGTGTACTCCGAAAACCGTTATTACTAAATATTCTAAAATCCTATTTGATGTCGAGCTGCTATTTTAAAATTCCATCATACATCATCCTTAAAATACAGTTCTCTGAACAAGTTTAACGATTATTTTTAATCATTTTTAGTGTCAGCTTAATCCATAGGTGATTTGGATTGTACACTCTCTAAGAACAGCTTGATGAGCGTTAGTTTTTACTGAAATTCTCTATTTGTCTTTGAATGTGTGAATGTGTGGAGTGCCAGGCCTCCACCCTGGTTCGGATCCCACGTTAAACTGTAGGTCCTCCATTTCATCTCACAATCACCGTACCATTACACATTAGCATAAGTGCGTATACCCGAACGGGTAGTAAATGCGGTGCTAATAATAATATAAAATCATCATCATCAATCATCTATTTGCCTTAAAACAGGGATGAAAAAAAAGGAAAATCGTCAACAGCGCTGACTCCAGGAAAACAATGATTCCTTCATCTTAGAATAATGTGTGTTTCTTACTCTTGTAGTTTTACAGGCACTTTATAAATCAGGGCTACTAGTGCCTGTATATCTACTTATATAATAAAACAAAGAGTTTGTCTTCCGAGAGCATTGCGCGATATATACCGCACGCAGAGTTCTAAACTTAGAAAATTAATGGCCCCTATGCACAAACATGTGATCTTGAAGGTTAAATTTAAAATATTTTCATGGATTTTTTAATTCTTTTTAAAACTGGGTTGGAACAAAAAAAAAACAGTCTTCTTTAAGCAAATAAAAGCGTTGTCCGGGTAAGCTTACAATACATTGCATGGTTACCCCTAACAATGTCAGGTACTTCTGCTAATCTACTAATAAATGTTCATTGTCTCATGACTGACGCTACTATACTTACATTTACATTTCTGGTTCTCAAATCAAAGAGACTTTGTTGAAGATGGACGAGTTAACGATCTATCATGTCATCTCTCTACCTAACACTTCTGTTTCATGTTCAAACGAGATTGCGATTCAAAGAACTGTGCATGACGCTGCTAGCAATGACACTTTCTTTAACTGATATCGGTTTAAATATAGGCTGTAACCGGTAGGAGCATATTAACCAATGGTGTACCTAATTATAGTTTAGAAGGCCGAGATTAAACCTAGGTTATACGTGGTGTGGGTAGTTTTTCTTATCAATCCTGTATTTAGGTGAGCATTTATGTACGTTTGTAAAAGTACCTTCCTTATTCTGATTGATTATTTTGGGTAGTTTTACGCCGTTTTCAGCCAGTGATGGTACAAGAAGATTTGTTTATTAACAAAGATGGGTTGTCCCGATTTGTGGCAAAATTTCTCGAACACCTCTTCTTTGCCTCCCCACAACCCGCTTCCTCTGTTTATGGAGGTGCTTTGGAAAGTGTGTTTAAACAGTCGGCCCGCCATCGTTTATGTTCGTTTATTTTCTTATTTTAAACGACTCAAATGAGGTCGCCATTTCCTGGTGATATTTCACACCAGATATACCATGTCACCGATGTCGGACTGGTGTGCCCAACTATGATCCAGGAAGTGATCAGTGCAAGAAGGAAGGGGAGAAGCTATCTTTAGATGTTATTTACACTCACCCTTCTCAATAAGGGTAATGCATCCACGTTTATTCATCCCAAACATCCTAAACACGCAAGTTTACCATTTTGTTTGGTTGCAATCTTAATCATAATTTACATTTAATTTTATGAGCTAAGTGTAAGAGAAGGTGAAAGTCTTAACTTCGCCATTAAAACTATTATTATTATTATTATTATTAGTATTATGTTATTGATAACCCATGTATAAGACGTTGCATTAATGTAAATAAGCTTTAAACTAGGAAGTAGAAAGGGAAATAAATTGATATTGAAAGTAAATTAGTTCGACAGGACAAGACATCAAATACCTCATGACATTTATTAGTGAAACTATTTCATCGCATTAGTTCTCGAGAGAAGCTGAGAATTTAAAAATGCTTGAACTTGAAGCAAAGTGAAAAATATATATTAGCTATTATTATTTTTTCAAGTATATTGTGATTGTTTTCGAGAATGAGTAACTGGTTGTCCCCCATAAATTCGATAGCAAGTTAATCTAAATTAAAAATGTGTTATTGTAAATAATGTTTTAATACTTGTGTTTGTGTCTCTAGCTATAAATAAACTGTGCATTAGTAATACTTAGCATCGCGTCTTACTACCCGTTCGAGTTATACGCTTAAGTACTAATTACGCTAATAGGTTAGGAATTAGGAAGGTTGAATATAGGGGTAGTTAACCCGCATTTGCGTGTAAGGAGAGTAGAAAACCATTCAGGAACATCCTCCTTCCCTCCACCCCCACCCCCCCAGTTGACCCGAGTGAGATTAGAACCTTGATCTACCCATCGTCGGCAGACTAGCTCAACACAAATCTAGTGCGTTAGCTAACTACGCTCCATGTGGTATGTGCATTAATAAACCGGGTCTGAAATATGCAAATAAAATAAAATATTGTAAAAAAACCGATAGTATTTTAGCGTTTAGGAACGTTCTTGTAAATTACATAGACTCATTCTTGTCCCGTTTTCTTAGGTTTCCAGCTCACCAGGATTCAAGCCAATGGCTAGTTCTCAGAGATAGTTGGTTGTCGTATGAAGCTCAACATCCCAAAAGACTTATCCACGTCTGACGCCCTGATTTGAAGTAAATTTTCAGATCACTTTTTATTTAAAATATCAACAAAATCTTATCGTCCCTTGAAGCTTGTCATCTGTGTAAATCAAGATCTTACAGAGTATATCAGCCAACTCAATGAAACAGAACACCTGGGGTTAGAAAGTCAGAGGAGAGGTTTCGTTTATTTATTTACACGTTCCTCGCCCGGAAACCCTTCCTTTCCCCAGCTCCTCTGATGACAAAGGTCATAAAATCCCTCCTTTGCCAGCACCGTACTAAGCTTCACATCACACTAAACTACTACAACCTCCTCCAACCAAACCCCCAACCCCACCCCACCTTTAAAAAAAATCACATCCTCCTTCCACGTACCCTTCTCAACTACTACCAGTACCACCGGTGTCAGTTGATATCTGCTGAATTGAGTTGGAATGAAGTCATATATCTTGCAAAATTTATTTCACCATAAAACTCAAACTAAGTCAAACCAAACGCGGTTCAAAATTGAAGTTGGTTAAGAGGGTGTCCTAGAGGGTGGTTTTTGGTTTGGGGGATGGGTTACTGTAGTTTGGCAGAAAACATTTCCCTTGCACGACAAACCGAGGGATTGCAGTGTGCCCAGTTAAATGTGTATGTTGCCAATTCGCATCCATTCAAATTTTGAAAGCACTTTGATTCTAAGGGCCGTATGCAAGAACTTGACTAAGTGGATTCTAAGTGGACACTAGCGTGGGTTTGCTTGCTTCATCATAGGTTAAAAGGTGGGCCGATAGTGTGCTCAGGACCACACTATCAGTCCACTAAGCCTGCACTTACGTTCTTGCATACCACCCTGAAATGTATTTCAACTAGGCCAGTGTGTTGATTGCTTTGTCAGAAACACGTTCAACCTAAGGG
Organism: Timema cristinae; assembly: GCA_039000515.1. Classification (NCBI taxonomy): domain Eukaryota; kingdom Metazoa; phylum Arthropoda; class Insecta; order Phasmatodea; family Timematidae; genus Timema; species Timema cristinae. The sequence continues at coordinate 45,139,024 of JBCFYV010000935.1, read as the reverse complement.
CTATTAAAGTCGTAATATAGGGGGGAGGCAGTTAGTTCAGTGGAAATGCATTCATATTAGCGTGGAGAGAGAGAATGAGAACATCGCAATTAAAAACACATGGGGATAGCCACTTTTAGATTTTCCAGCTGATATTCAAATCTCTTATTGATTAACATTCTAAAGGCTTGGTATTAGAATGAAACATATTCCCAAACAATTTATTGTTTGATCTCACTGAACTAAATAATTAATAAAACAGTAATCTTAAATAAAGTTGAGCTTTATATAAGCAGAAATTAAAAATTTCAAAGCGTAATCAATTTGCCTGCCAAACTTGTATCGTGAAAACTTGTATTTCTATCGATTTCAAATATAAATATATAATTTACAGCTTCATTATTTGTGAATGCTTGTATAACCAATTGAATAATTGAAACCATTGAATATTTTACTACTGCTCTGAGTGTAAGTGGTAATATTGGTAGTCGTTTTTATTTTGTATTTTGTATAATAGATAAATCAGAGGTGATCAAGACTGCTCCATTACAACTAATGAGGTGAGAATACACAGAAAAAACACCTAAATTTATTAATAAACACTTTAAAATTATTAACTTGGTACACGCTTCATAATTTCTCATATTTTGCTAATATCTAAATATATACAAACATAGATTTCTTATCAGTGTTACACAAACAATTTTAAAATTCTAAAATATATTTTTTTAGTACAATCAACCTATTTATAATATTCAATCAACAATAATCATGGTTAAAGTGCCGTTATCTTTTGGAAATCAAAACCAAGTTTTAAAAGACTATCCCAAACCGGCTATAATTGTGTTGAAACAAGTTTTTGTAGCGAATGTTTTAAAAAGTGAGTGGACATGAATGTTTATTTTCATTTATGTTTGTATCTTAGATTATACTTGGATTTTGTTGGGCAAAATACAATTTAAAAAAAAAAATCTAAGATGAGCACAAATCATAAATCTTTACAGGGGTAGCTCGTGAGTTGTTACCAGGACAAGCGAAGTGACACAAGGCTGTGATAGTAAATCGTTACACAACATACTAACATGGTTTCTATAAATTAATAAGTCTACTTTTAAAACTAGATGTTATAAGAGGGGGATCTCGCCAGTGGGTATGTGAAAAAAAGACAATCTTGTATAGTCTAGTTTCCTGTGATGAGAACGTCAAATTCGAGGACTGGCTGGGTATGGTAAGGAGAGCTTCTCAATGTTTTGCCAAACTCCCTTCACGCAAATGCGAGCACAATTATTTTCAATTCTGTTTCCATTTCTACGACATACTCGCTTGTGAGTGTAACGGTATCTGTATTCTACAGATACGGAGTGTACAATGGTCGTGTTTATTAAGCCGGCAGATAAATGTAGAGCCAAATGGATAAGGGCTGTTGTAATCCGGCGCCAACACACGATACGCACACACCAAACAACCACCCATGGAAAATAATACAACCAAGATATTTATCCTAATTAACTTGCAGATAGGTCGGCCAAAATTATGTGAAAGCCATTTGGTGTTTTACCGTCCTCCCCTTCAAATCCCCCCTCCCCCCCTCAGGGTATTGCCCATTCAGCTGAAATCAAGCTACAATTTTTTCTATATAAAAAAACACAAAACATTACGCTTTTAAAATTTCTATCTCTTTGTGTTATTGGTTGTATGAAAATAAACTGTTTTCAGTATTAGGATTTAGAGATTCTCCTAAAAAAGTGATTTATCAATTAATTATAGAGCCACCGAGATTTAAATAAATTGAGTATATTGAGGATTATTGGGTCTGAATTATTATACGTACGAATATTATGTGTGAATTTGAATACTCGTTCGTATGAATATTGTGTGTTAATTATTTTACATACTAATATTGTATGCAAACTAAAAAACCTATCATTGTAATTTAGTTTTGTCTAATAGGAACGTGGTATGGTATATAAACTATATGCTTCTTGTGGTTTTTTTCTAAGGTCATTTAATGTGTACTTTAAAAATAAAATAGTTATAGCTTATCAGTATACTTCTAGTACGTGGAATCTAACTTAATTTTGGAATAAACACAACATACAGTTCCTAAGAAAAATCCAGGAGCTTTATCTCAATAGATAATCAGGATTGTTTACGACTTGGCTGGAAGTCAGAGAGAAATGTAGTTTTGTTTCAATTCTTAATTAGAGCCAAAAATTATTCTAGCAGAGCTCATCCTAGTAAAATGTAAAGGCTAAAAAAAAAACTGTTACACCATTAACTAGACTAAAACCGAGAATATGTGAGCATTTACATTTTAATATTTTTATCAATTTGTATGTTAGGCTTAGTAATGAAATTTAACTCATCACTCGTTTAACTGCACCAATTAGATGGGAATAACTATGTAAGGTAGAATTTTAAAGATAAAATACCCGCATTTGCATGAAAGGAGAGTGGTAAGCCATTTAAGAAATCCCTCCTTAGTACACCCAATTGATATTTGGACCCAGGCACAGTAAATTAGACCAAATGAAATGTACACTATTTTTTTAATACGTAGGTTAATTACAAAGCTATATAATATAACTGATAATGATTGAGAGAGTATCTAAGAAGAAATTTACATAACCAATAAGTAAGTAATTTAAAGGAAGTATACCCTCATTTGCATGGAGGGAGAGTGTAAAACAATATTGGATAAACCACCCTCAGTACACCGAACGGGATTCAAATACTGATCTCCCTGTCCTCGGCAGTCTAGTCTTATGCAATAGTGACGCCTTAGACCATGCGGTTACTGAATCCGGTATTAACCTAATTAAATGCATATAGCCTGAACGGGTATAAAGACGTGGTGTGGGAAATAATCGTCTCCTGGAAGTGTTACACTGTGTCGCCTGTGGCAAAAGCCTCATCTCTTACTGATGCCAAAATAGTAATCGCAGAGCCTTCTTTTTATTATTTTGATTTCCCCCTACCCTTCTTTAAAATCGTTCCATTCCTCTTTTTCTTCTTCTTAAATGAGGTTCTTTAAAAAGTAGTTGGTTGCAAGACGCAGCAAGCCAGCCCTCTGTAGAGACTTCAGTTAAATGAAACGTCTCAAAGTTCAGCCAATCTCTGTCAGAGGTCTCCAGCTCAGCTCATCGATTGCCTACCCCTTTCTTGCCAGTTCACCACCCCTCTATATACTCCTTTTCACTTCCACAAGGAAAAAGAAAATTCCAGTCTTAATGTTTTGAATGGACGTGAACGCCATAGTCCCACTTTTCTCGCCTTACACTTTATGCACGCCCAGGCTCGAGTATAGCGATTGCAGCGCTAGGGGTGGCATAAAAATTAATGTGTGGGAAGGTATGGAAAGAGATGAGATATGGATGAAAACAAAAAATACAGCTTCCATCAATTCATAATTATTTTATATACAAAAGCAACACGTGCAAATTGAAATTTATAATTATTAATTATTTAGAAACACAAAATAATTTTATATCGACATTATACTTACCCCACGCCGGTGGGCACACGGTTTTAAATGTCAAGCTCATCTAACCTGATTTTCAGCTGGAGGGAAGGTTGTTTTTTGAATAACGTGTAAGTAAACAAAGGGTGGTATTTACTTTATTTTTTCTACTCTACCATTCTGAAAATTCTGGTACAAATACTCTAAATGCCACCTTCCACGTTCCTAGTTCACTGGCGTAATTAATATCCATTTGAAACTCTAAAGGGTAGTGAAATAGGGTCGGGGGTGGGGGGAAGAAATACTATACTTTGTGGCTATATTTTGTATTTCATGTATTCTTGAGATTTATGCTCGAATACAAACTCCCCCCACCCCCCTCTCAACCCACCTGCTGGTAGTCTCTCAACCTCTCTTGCCTAGGCGTGCGCATTTATTGGCAGTGTGACTCTTCGTACAGGTGTATAAATATTCTCAACGAGTTTGTCGGGTAAATTGGTGATTGCAACTTCTCCCACAACCCCCACAGACTTATCAGAGATTGTGTTATAGACCCCGCCCCAAGTTGGATTCGAGTAACCTCAGAGAACGTTATGTGGCTACGGGTATTTAACGTTTCCGATCATATTCGAGGCCGTCACTGCCTGGACTTTGGTGGCGCGAATCAGCAAAACTTCTCCGGCGCTAGCATCACCACTCTACTGGTCGTCATTTCAATCTTATATACTTATAGTTAGAAATAAAACATATTTTAGTGTAATGCCCGCGCAGCCAAACTGTTCTGTGTGGTTTGTTTTTATTGCTACGTATATATAATTCTTTCCTTTTTTTGTTTGTTTATAGGAATTGTGTAATGCCTATGATCATTTATTTTTACTGTTTCTTGTATAAATAATATTCTTTTCCGCCAGATCACGAATTGTGGACTTGTTAATGGATTTTTTTTTTATCTATTTGGAGTATTTAACATGCACTTTTGGAACCAACTGATTATATCAGCACACGAGAATTTTTAAAAGCGATAGAGAAAGCGCCTACCAATTTTGTCGGTAAAGGTATTTTCACATACTTTCCAGGGTTATTTTGCATGCCACAATAGATATGGGGACAATAACTTTACTCCCCTCTGAGGGAAGTTGTGCTACGGATTTTTGTTCGTTCAAGAAAAATCAATCCACTCCGGCTGGGTTTGAACCCACGGTAATTGGGTCCTGAGGCGAGCACCTTACTACAAGACAACTGAGATTGACGTGTTTTTTTTTGTATTGATGTCATATTTATAGTAGTATTTTCTTCCCTTTCATGTAAAATGACTAGACATCTTTATACTTTAAATCTAGTCTTATTTTTCTAAAATTTATTTTCTTCTGCGCCTGGTTTTCTATTTAATGTATAACTGACTAATTTCATGGCAGTGAGTCTCCTTATACTAACTTAAACTATCTAACTAACTTGCACCATATAACTTAATACTAATGCAGTTTATCGCATTTACATGTCCGATGTGACAAGTTTTCCTGGTATACCTATGAGATGCTTTGATTTTACTGGTGCTGCTGCTATTGGCCGAACTGCATGGTAGCCATCCTTCAGGCCAATTGATGCCCTTAGTCGCTGGCCTGTAGTTGATAGTAGATTGTTTATTTTACATTTTAAATATCACCTCCAGACCAAATCCCAAGAAAAGAAAATCCTACCAGCCCCAATCCCATTCCTGGACTTGACCCAACAACGACCTTCATAATTCACCCACAATCACCATCATATCTTAAACACACGCTCCCCTATCCCATGAAAAAAAAAATCATTCCTATACCCGAGACACAGCGCAAACACTCACGATCACCAATTTTCATCTCAAAGTGTAACATATATTAATACACCTGTAATTCTCTTACAGCCTCATTTCACTGGTTTCACTTCATCAGGTATAAAAATTCATTCACGAGGTTTACGAGTCACGATAGTGACTCGGTAATCAAACAATAAATCAGACCTTTCTCTTGATTAACTAGATTGGCGCTTCTATCAATTTAGAGATTCAGAGTCGGACAACAGACTCACGACATTTAAAAAAAAGTGTTTGTGTGAGTGTGAGTGAGAGTGAGAGTGTGAGTGTGCCTGTGTAATTTGAATGAGAAGATCAGCCAATAATGATCCGTAGATACCAACATTGCTTAAGATATTGTTTAGGGAATATAGATTCTCTACGAATGGTATCGCTTATTGGTAGCGCACCTGCTAGTCATTTTGGAGTCCAGCATTAAATTCCCATTTCTACCAACAACAAAAAAGTATTTTTGTAGATATAGTAATACCATATTTTCCCCATCTAATCTACTGCCAAGAGTGGGTATTTTGATTATTTTATCTAATTTGTTAATTTGGCTTATTCTATTTAATTGCTTATTTCCGCCATTCCTCTTCAAAGTTGTGATTGCTTTGTCGTTTCTTTCCTCCTTTGCAAGTAAGGAGGACATTTTATGGTTTATATTATATTATGTTACGGGTAATGTGTGAAATCTGGTTAATGTCGAGATTAGCCAGGAGATGTCAGCATTATCAAAGTGCAGTGGACAAAGTCAGAAATAGGAAGTAATCTATCTCATTCATGACCTTATCCGGGTCATACTGACACTAGCCAGCAAGATTGGGATAATGTTAAATAGTATTTTTAAAACTAAGGAAGTTTCAATACGAATTTTATTTTGAGCCAATATCTCGAAATTGGACAGTAAATTGGATCGTTGCAGTGCACAAACATTCGAAATGTCTCATTTTAAGATTTATTTTACACTAACCTAACCTTGCCTAACTTAAACTAATCTAACGTAGCCTAAACATAGCAAACCTTACCTAGCCTAACCTAGCCTAATTAACATCTATCCTCAACCATATAAGTAGCCATTATCAAAGTGCGGGTGGATAATATCATTATTTTCTAGATAAACTTTGAAAATCATTATTTAATCACCACTCACTCAACATTATCTAAATATTTTGGATAATATCAACATGTTCTGGTTAATATTGACTTTGTCAAGTTTGAACTTTACCCATAGCATAGGGGGCCTATACACTACGTTAAATATACACTATATTAAATGTTTGTGAATTGTTTAAAGGCCGATCTGGCCTTGTCCGGGCTATATTATGGGGTTGTTGATGTTATACTCTCAAACTAGTTATTCATCTCTGTCCAACGAGAGCTGTTTTTAATTTTATAATTTCTCTAATAATATCCACAGACATAAAAATGGATACTCCTCGAGCCTGATGTGAATATTGCAAATATTTTAGTAAAAATTGCTCTTTTATGCATATATTGTGATTAATATGAAAATATAACTACTTATAGACTATACATATATTTATTTAATTCGTAGAACTCAGTTGGATTTATAATAATGAAAGGTTATTATTTTTGTATTACTAGTAAACCCATTTTAGATAAAGTTTTACCGTATTTTAATTTCAACAGAAATGTATTTGGCCAGTGGGTAAAATTTAAACACTAACATAATATCCTCCCAACATAGTTGATTTGTTCAATGTTTTACAAGGATAAAAACAATATGAACTGTTCAAATATGGGTATTTAAAATAAATATACTATTGAAAGAAATAGTATTTCAATCCATATTTTGTAAACATTTTAATTTCACTAACAATGTAATTTTAATTTTAGTAACAATGTAATTTTAATTTTAGTTTCAGGGCAAATGCTTTTAAGAATTTTTTTAATTTATTATACGTGCACATAATAATATTACAATATCAAGTCTTTTATGTAATATGTAACAAGATACTCATTAGGGTTGGAGGAATATTTAATCTAAAAGTTGTTATTATTAACACTACATTAGAATTACTACCCTTTCGGGTTATACGCAACTACGCTAATGTGTAATGGTAGAGTGATTGTGAGAGGAAATGGAGGTCCTACAGTATAACGTGGAATCTGAACCACGGTGGAGGCCTAGCATTCCACACATTCACAAGTTGTGATTAATACACGTCTTTTCAGAGGTGAAGGAAGGGTTTGGCAATCAGATAAATCTGTGCTGGGACCGAGGATTGAACCCTGAAACCCCAGAACAAAAGTCTGACACCTTATTCCTGGACCACCAGGTAACGAATCAATCTAGAAGTAATTAAGAACTATCATGATATTTTTCTAATGATATATTTTTGTTTTGGTTGTACTCTGAACATATTGAACTAATTTTAAAGATATTACATATTTTGTTAATTTATTAATTTGTGTGTGTGACGTAATTTCAAAAAATATTTAAATTCTAATAATGTTATTAAAAAGGAATATTTAAGAAATATATATGTAATATTAAATAATAATTAACTGTATTGAAGCCACTGGCATCGTTGAAATACATTAAACTACGTGTTTGTAATTTTGAGTTTTGAATAAATAATTTAATCAAAATTAGATAATATATAGCGAGTCATACCGTAACACTTCAGGCACTAATAATAATTATTTTTCGTAACAAGGTAACAATAAATTAGGTCCATAGTAACATTTCACTGATAATGGTCACTTTCAAAATTATTATTATTACCAAGCACCGTTCAGGTTACACGAACAAGTACTAATTAGGCTAATGAGTTAGGAATTGGGGGTGTTGCATTTAGAGGGAGTGAACCCGCCTTTGCATGGAGGGAGATTGGAAAACTATTTAGTACAAACCACCCCCAATTCACCCGACCGAGATTCGAACCTTGATTTCCCCATCCTCGGCAGTGTATCTCAACACGAAACTAGCGCGTTAGCCAACCACGTCACCAAGACATTTCTTTCAAAATTTACTAGCTATTAAATTTAATCAAGATAATAATTAATATTTCTTATACATTAAGTTATGTGAATATCAAATCGCTTTGCTCGTTGGATGCTACGCCCCCAAACACCCAGTTCGTTTTCTTTGCAAGTGTATGTAAACTAATGTAATTGCAGAGCCATTTTTTGATATGTCTTACCTTAAAACCACAAGAGACCTCCAAAGAAAGGTCAACACGGACTATAAAGTTGCTCCTTCATTTTGAAATTTTTCGGGAGTTGGAATTTAAATTTTTTAACTTTTTGGAATTTTACCGTCGGTTACAGAATAAAAGTTATAAGTTTGCCAAATTTAAAGTTTCTAGCTCATCTGTAAGGGGGTAAACATTAATGTCAGTGAATGAGTCAGCCATGTGGCTTTATAGTATAATGTGGGACTGACCAACCAACATTTAACTATGTAAATTAATCTAATTGGCATTTAAATTAGAAATATAAATAAAATTATTTGTCCCCCCCCCCTCCATGGAGAGCAGGTAGATAAACTTAATAAATAATATCATTTTAATTAAGTTTGTCTGCATTATTTACGTGAATAAATCGAAATCGATCGTACAATATCTTAAATCATTTAACTGTAGGAGTACACGGAATTGAATACCAGACTATCGATGTATAGCTCCACGGATGACCTGGTGGTCTAGGGTTAAGGTGTCTGACTTCTGTGTTGGGGGTCCAGGGTTCAATCCTCGGTCCCAGCACAGATCTATCTGATTGACAAACCTTTCCTTCACCTCTGAAAATACATTTATTAATCACAACTTGTGAATGTATAGAATGCTAGGCCCCCACCGTGGTTCGGATCCCACGTTAAACGGTAGGTTTTCCATATCATCTCATAATCACTCTACCATTACACATTAGCGTAAGCGCGTATAAACCGAACGGGTAATAAGACGCGGTGCTAGTAATAATAATAATAATTGTAATAATAATAGTAATAATAAAAATACAGCTCCACCTTCTCTAAATCTCCAACTTTTTTATTCCGTCAAGTAATAATATTTTTAATTATTTTTTAATCACTAAGATTATTAATTATTTAGTCTAAGTGATAGGGATGAAGAGGTTAGCTAAAAACAAATGCAACTATATGTGCGTGGGAAAAAGTATGGTAAAAATACTGTGGAGACCACAATGGAAATCTACCCAAGATGCATCTGGCAGGATGTCGTGCCCCGACCTTCCCATCGGTGACAACCAAGTGTCGTGCACATCTAACGCCTCTGGTTAACTACTAAATATTAACTTTCTGATTTTGTCAATGAAGCAATAAAAATATTTCATTAGTTGCATATACATTGATGATTGAGAGTAGTTTATCAAAATTGGGCGGCCATCGAAACTACTGAAATTGATTTGTCAGTTGAAAATGGAATCACCCCCTTGTTTCACAAAAATAATACCTGACCAGTTTTGAAACAAAAGTGTAGTAAGAAACAAGCTCACTCTTTCCAATGACGATTAAATATTATAATTTTATAACATACGCAGATTATTAATATTTTTAATGAATAGTATACATAACCATACTATCATAAAATTAATATTTGTATGAATATTAAATAAAAAATTTGCTATTTTTTATATATCAAAACTTCATTCAAAATATATATTTTCATATAATATAGTAATCAATAAAGATGCCAGCCAGCCATGCTTTTGTTTTGTTTTGGTAATAACATAAAAGTGATTTTTTTTAAAAGTAAACTTGAGGTTTCAACATGGTAGAGCAAAGACACTTTGCAGAAATTTATAATAAAAATGTCAGCATTATTTAAGAAGTGGTTTGATATTTTTTAATATAGCTTTTAACAAAATGTTGATAAAAATTATTTGCACGTTTCTGGCCAATTAAAAACTTCAAATCTAGAGTTTAATGTTTTAAAATAATTCAACGATGCCTTGTGCGAAAATGCGTACTTTTGAGATTAAATAAAATGGGTTATAATCTGAGATTTATCCTTTCTCTATCAAATAAAGTCATGTTTTAATATGGTAGCAATAGATAGTCTTTATAATGTGAAAAATTTTCATAAGTAACAAGAGATGAATGCGGTGTTTTCCCAGTTTTCTAGCAAAACTTTTTTGGCCAAAAGAAATTAAATATTGCACTATTAGAAGCATAAAGTTTAATTTTCTTCGCATTATGATATCAATAAATGTTTACTATCTGCAACGAACATAGTTACATTAGAAGATAAACTTTTTAACTTAAGAGGAAAAGCTGTCATGTAATTCCAGGACACCCTTGACTGATACTCAAGAATTTTGATGTCACCATTTGAAGAAAGTTAAAGTCTATACTTCTACTGGAGCAATACTTTATTTATTTTGACCAAAAAAAGTTTTGTTTTATAAAAACTACAAACACACTGCACTTAACTCGCGTTTCCTACATTCCCATATTAACAATTAAGAACACTTCATTTTCAAGTGAAGTCTGAGCGAGAAAAGTTGATAGCTTCTGATATGGGACAAACAAATGTTATCATGCACAGCAGTAAATATTTTATTTCTATATAAGTGCATCTTGATTACAAGCCTCATTAAGGTATCAACCAAATTGTGACCTTACGCTGAGCTTTACCTGCTGGTCTACCTATTCAGAAACAAGGTTCATAATCATTAGGTAGTCAAACTCCCTTGCCTTACTTGATAATGAGCCTCTCATGACACAGAAAACTAGAGCTATAAATAACACATCTAAGTTGTGTAAGAGAAAGGGAGAAAGGATCATAATCGTTCACGTGTGTTAAGCAACGTAGAAAATCCATCTTCTTTTAAACCTTTTATGTTGGTGTGAGGGGGTGAATTATGCGATGGTTCTCCCATGATAAGAAGTGTAGGTAAGGGGATGGGGTGCTTTATAAGGGTTGCAGTCAGTCAAAGGAGGGTTGAGGGTGGGAAGAGGAATCTTACCGCTGATTAGACCAACTCCACTGCAGATAGCCCGCTATGTAAGTTAGGAACGGAGGTCTGTGGGTGGGTTCAAGGGACAGGGGGAGGGGAAAGAAGGGTTAGTTAGAGGAAGTTGGGCTTCAATCTTGCACGCGACGCCATTTGCCCACACTCAGGAGTTCATCACTCAAACAGTAAGAACTAGCCGAACTAGAGTCTGGACTAACTTCCCGATTCCGCCAAGTAGGTTTGATTTTTAAATATTAATCTAGAAGCTAAACGTACAGTGTACGCTTATATACACAAGATAATATTATTTTATAGCTTGAAAACTTATTTAAGTTCAAGGACAATGCGCAATAGCGCCAATAACTAAGCCATCGTCTTGAACAACATTGGAGCAAGGTTAACATCAATATCTGTATGGAATATTATTCTTATCCTCACTTGAATTTGTAAGCTCAACACAAAGGTTGTTAATGAGTCGCCCAATTGCTTAATATTTAGGGATGTACGAGTATTAGAATATTCTATTTTAGTCTATTTTTAGTAGCTGCTTGAACTTGACTCGAAGATTTTTACAAAACTCTTAAGATTTTAAGCAATCGGAATATTTGACTATTTTTTCTATAAAATGCCTACTTGTATAAATTTTATTCCATTTTAAGATATAATTTCATAACTAATAAATTCCATCAATATTTACTCTTGTTTAACTAAACAAATTCTATAATTATATTAAATTTATTTAAAAATTCGAAATTTTGTGATATTAAATATTTTAACAAAAGAAAAATTAATTCTACTATATATATATTTGTACTTATTTATAGTTTATGCATGAATCTCTTACAGAAATTCCACTTTAAATATGCCTTGTACAAATAATGCTCTATACTGCCTGAATTCAGAAAAAAGCTCTATTTTTCCATTAAAACTCGAATCGGATTGAATTATGTCTACTCGCACACTCCTATTAATCATGCTGCGGGTAAATTTATTTCCACTTTCTATTCACTCAGTTGTTCTGGCTAATGACTTCCAATTATAAATCGAAAGTTAGCGATAAGACTTAAAATATAATTCTATCTTTATTATTACCCAGTTGTTCTCCCTAAAGAACTCAACCTATAGATAAAAAATTAACGATAACTTTAATATATAATTTAATATTCATAATCACTAAGTTATTTTGGCTTAGGAGCTTTACATATAGATTGAAATTTAACGAATACTTCAAAATATAATTTATTATGATTTTGATTTAACTAGAAAATAACGTAGTTTACAAAGTAGTTTCTGATAAATTATCAATATGTGTTCTATTTGGGTGTTAGGACAGACCTAACAACAGATTTCTATTAAGACTTCACCAGAGAGAGTAATAATGGGTTAATATTCATGCTTGACCCGCCTCGGTGGCGTAGTTGGCTAACGCGCTTGTCGTGTAGAGCTCGACCGCCGAGGACGGGGAGATCGAGGTTCGAATCTCGGTCGGGTGAACTGGGGGTGGTTTTTCCTAGATGGTTTTCCACTCTCCCTCCACGCAAATGCGGGTTCACTTCCTCTAATTCAACCTTCCCAACTCCTAATCCATTAGCGTAATTAGTACTTAAAGCGTATAACCCGAACGGGTAGTAAGACGTGGTGCTAAATATTTTATTAATATTCATGCATAACGCATATATAGTAGTGAAGAGAGTACAATCATAATTAAACGTATATAAAACTAGTTGTGTTATCCATATACATTTTTCTAAGGTCGTAGCTCTCTCTACACAATTAGATCTTCAAAAATACTTTCCTCAAGAATTCTCTCATTAAACGTTTAATAAACTATATATTTAAATATAAAATTAACTTAAACTGAGTGATGCGTGTTCTCTTTCGTCAAACTTAACTTTTATTTTATTCTGGTTTTATTATTGTCATGCATATAATTACTCTACTTTTCAGTAACAGAATAAAAAAAATTAAAATTATTTCTCGCTACTTTCAACTATATTTACAATCGTAGGTATTTCTACTAAAACAAATAAAGTTCGTTAGCAACCAAACAAGTATGACTACCCTAATTAATTTCAAACATACTGTGGGTACTGGCTTTTAATTGGAAAGAGCCTGTTCTCGCAATTCATTGGCTGATAAGTCTAAAGTTCAAAGGCTGCTCATGCTTAACACCTTGATTAACTCATAAAAAGTTAAATCAAGTTGATACAGTACGCAATATTCACTATGTTTTCACTATTATTGAAAATATTGTGTTTTACTTCTTACGCACTATGCTATACCCACAATTCACGTTTAGTTATGCGTTGTGCTAGGAATATAAACTCAACCCAACGCAGTCCTTTAAATTAACAATCATCTTGCCACCAGCCAGGGTAATGGATCCAAAAAGAATCAGATGTGATTCTCCAATAATAGGGCGCTTTTGTGACGATTGCTGAAGGCTGCTCCATCTGGAATGATGCAGGCCTTTATATGATTCTCTCCTTGAGAGAGTAGAGAGATTTCTCAAAGTAGCACCAAACAAATGAAGCACGTCATAGTGTGTATATAAAAAGAGTGAACATGGTTATCCGTCAACATACAATATGCCGCCATGAATGGTATTTTTAAGTGTCTTCAGATTAATATTATACAAGTATGTTTGTGATACTCTTACAAAGTCTCGAAACCATAAAGGATTGTATTTCTTCATCTTGGAATTTGGAGTTAGCGAGATGTGTATATTATAGTACATATGATTCAGTCAAAACATATATCTTATGGTACGTTTGCTGATATTTTATTTTATATTTATATTAGTCGGTTACTTAAACCTAATAAGACACTAATATTTTTAAGAGCGTAAATATTATAAAAATAAAGTTTTAAAAGTTCCAAATAGGAAGTAACATTTCTTGCGTTTCCCGACTTAAATGTTATGTCTATTCACATTTTATTAGACTACTGTACTGTTTTGATTACCTGTTTTATAAAAAAAATAACCATATTTTTTTAAGATCCTCCATGTTGTCAATGTTTCAAAGTTAATCTTGACAAATTTATTGAAGTTTAACTAATAAAACCTTCAGTAAATATGTTAGAACTGTTTTCGTAGTAATTACCGGTATACTTTCTAGAAGATTCTCAATTATGTTTATTTAAGAAGAATTTTTTTTAACTGGCTAGAATTACAGTTTAAAAACCTGATTTCAAAATATTTAGAAATTTGGAAGCGCAACTTTAAAGGAAACATTTTTAGTAGGGCTTGTAGCTCATAAATTCACGAATTTACTACTGTTTCGAACTAATAAATAGCTTTGTAATAACTTAAAGCTATTTATAATTAAACTACTTAGTGATAAACAAATAACATTCACTCAATAAAGTCATTTTAATGTAGAATCTTTTTATGCATATTTGAATATAAGTAGTTTATTTAATATCTAATTTCAAAGTAAGAAATATTTGTAAGCAGACTATAAAGAAAGCAGCCATTACAAACCTTAGAATATATCACTTTATTTTGTGAAGGTGAAAAGGATTTCCGAACGCGTGCGAAAAATAAATAAATCACGTCCTCCACGCAACCATGAACTTAATAGCTTTTTAAAATTAATTTGAATGTAAAGATAATTACTATGGATCTCCATAGACAAGAAGAACATTATTGTCAGAATAAATCAAGACCACTAAAAGTTGAACCAGAATGATAAAACTTAGTTCAGGCCATGGAACGGCGATAGGAAATATGTACTTATAATTAGTTATGGTACAAAATGTGGTAATTTGTTAGATTAACTAGAACTAAATGTACATTTTGATGCATTGGAACGAAATGAAAAGCAATACATTTATAATATTTGTTTTTAAATACTAACGGGAGAAACTTGATTTTCACATTGACTTATCCCCCTTAGAATAAAATTATGTATATGTTTTAACAAAATTGGATGGAAGTGAGCTCGGATATGTTTAATTCAATTTTTTACGCATGGTAACATAAACAATTATTGAATACATGTAGTGAGAATAATGACATTTGGTGATAAACTTAAATTCCAGGATGTCTGTGACCAGAGTATTCAAGAACTGTTGAGATTAGTATGCATAAAAAATTAAACTAAACGCATATATTAAAGCCCTATTTAATATATTGTTTCCAAAAATAAATTGGTAGTAAGAACTTTAAAATTACGGACCTTATCTCGCGTTTCCTTCCAGCCCCCACCTTCCCTTAATCGTAGAGAAAGAAGGACTAGGATTATTTTTAAAGCGAAAGTCATCAGCATAAACGTTGAAAGAGATGGTGAAATCACACTGTTAGACCAACCAACGTCTTATGTTCCTGGCTCATATTTGATCTCCAACTCTGCGTTTATGAAGATCTAGTATCCCTTCAATCCTTAAACTTACAACCAACCTACTTCAAATCGATGTTTAGGCCTACATTATCCTCCCATCGACGTCTAGGCCTAACAAGGGGTCTTGTCTCTTCAAGTTTCCCTAATAAAATATTGTATACACGTCTGTCATCAGCAACACTCGCCTCATTACCACACCACCATCAATCTACTAGCTGTGATTATCCTTAATATATTGATGATAACTGCAAACCATTCAGTTCTTCAATACTTGTCTCTCTTCATTTTCATGTTGTTCATTCCTCTCAGGAACAAATATATTTGTTAGTATTTCGTTCTCAAACACTTTAAACTACGTAGGAACAACGGGTAGGATTATAACATTGTATATTTTCAGTTTTATAGTTCGATACAGTAGAGGAGATAACAACAACATACAAACTGAATAATAGCAAACATTGCCTGAATGAATTCGGTTTTGGACCTTCTTTCGAAGCAAGACACTAAAATATCTCTCCTATCACCTATAATTGTAAGTTAAGTTATTATTATTATTATTATTATTATTATTATATTATTATTAATTATTATTATTATTATTATTATTAGCACCACGTCTTACTACCCGTTCGGGTTATACGCACTTACGCTAATGTGTAATGGTAGGATGATTGTGAGATGAAATGGAGGACCAACAGTTTAACGTGGAATCCGAACCACGGTGGAGGCCTGGCATTCCCCACATTCAGAAAATGTCTTGTCAGAGGTAAAGGAAGGGTTTGGTAATCAGATAAATTGGTGCCGGGACCGAAGATTGAACCCCGGACCCCAGCACAGAAGTCCGACACCTTACCCCTAGACCGCCAGGTCACCAATGCAAGTTAAGCGGATGTGAATATATATTTAATTGTTATTTAAATATTACGTTGTTTGATTATAAGAAACTATAACTATAAACTAACTGCATCGGTGGGAGCGTGGAATAAACGTCAAGCTTATCTTGTTTTGTGTGACGGTTAAAGAGAGGTCCGGGTTCAAATCCCAGTCGGTATTAGTAAATATGGTTTTTCTCACTCTCTCTCACACAAATGGGTAAATAATTAGTCTTAAGTTCTACCATCCTCTAGCCTACTAAGAAAATTCATACATGTATGCACGTGGTTGAAATAAAAGTAGAACCGCACGCATAGTGAGCTCCGAATAACTTTCGTCACATATAAAAACTAAGTTCTATAGGTTCTCTCAAAACAAAGAACTACCGACTCTTAGCCCACTTTCACGCATAACCATTTTTACTTGCCACCAAATTTACTTAATTTGTCTTTCTTCCTAGTTGTACACTTTTCACCCCCCCCCCCCCTCTTAGACCCTTAGTTCGCTTTTCTACCATCCCGTCTACACCGTTATCAAGAGACCACCTCTGGACTTCATTAACCCTCAAGCGCGTCAGGAAAATGACCAAGCCTGGTTTATGAAAGACGAAACCAAATTGCGGCTAGGAACGCGAGGCCCCCCCACACCCCCTACACTCATAAATCCAACCCATTCTGTCGAGATGGGTGCGCACGTTCACCTGAAAAGTTCACACGATTCCTACTGTGGCGTTCATTTCCACTTTAGGGGGGGAAGGGGGAGGTGATGGATATCTCAATGAATAGTTGAGAAAGGCTGTGTTTGGATGGATGTATTACGAATCCTTGTATCGAGTTTGTCATTACAATTCTTCATCGATCAATTCGATAAAAACTCCTCCCATCCACCATACACACACACACACACAAAATCTCTAAACTAGGAATTTAATCACCTGCTTCAGTGGTTGGTCTTAGATGCTACTTTCTCAATAAACTAGACTTCCGAATATGGGGTTCTATCCTGGTCAGAATTTACTGAGGGTGTTTTTTTTTTTTTAATTGTTTCCCACTATCTCTCTCTGCACACAAATGCAGTTACACTTCCTCTAAAATTAAACCTTAATAAACCCTAACACATTAGTGTAGTTAGTATGCCGTATAAAACGAAAGGGTATTAAGATGTAATGTTAAAACCAAAAGTTATATCTTTATATAAAGATGGCACAGCCTTTAATCACGTTAAGTACCTATAGAAATAATAATAATAATAATAAATAATAAAGCCTCAACGCCGTGGTTTATCAGGTCCATGGCCCTTATTTAACTTTATTTTCAGAATAACACTAATTTAGTTTTAAACTTACACAAATTAAGAGGATTGAACAAAATTTCTTAATAATAAATATCACTTTGAGTTATAATAGTTATATATCATACATTTACTAGACAAAAGATATTGCACTTTTAAGATTTTGAAATAGCTAACTTCTAGGGGTAATGGTGTCAGACTTCTGTGCTGGCGGTCGGGGTTCAATCCTCGGTCCCGCACAGATTTATCTGATTACCAAACTCTTCCTTCACCTTGACAAGACATATTGTGAATGTGGAGAATGCAGGCCTCCACCGTGGTTCGGATCCCACGTTAAACTGTAGGTCCTCCATTTAATCTCACAATCACCCTACCATTACACATTAGCGTAAATGCGTATAACCCGAACGGGTAGTAAGACGCGGTGCTAATAATAATAATAATCATAATTCTATAATTTAATATCGAAATTAATCTATGTTATTTATTATATTCAAAAAGTACAGGAAGAAAAAGTCCAAAGTAAAACTTTAACTCAAATTGAGTTACAGTTTAATTAGATGTTTAAAACTTAATTTTTAAATATATTCAAATCGTAATTTTCATAATCCAAAATAAAATCTCACAAATCATTTGCTTAAGAACAGTTTTGGTGAAGATTTTTTTAAGGGTTTTAGGGTATAAAATAACTGAAATATTTTAAAATGTACGTGCTTGTGTTTACACATGTGTAACTAGTCGTAGAGACGTGTTTAAAAACTTAACACTTATATGAAAAGCGTTTTCACGAATGGCACCGTAGCTCTTTGGGTTCACATGAAAATTCATGACGTGTCTGTAGCTAAATGTTTTGTTATCTGTGTAGTCATTTTCTCGGTATGTAAATATCTTCTCTGTAGGATATTAATCTTTGTCATGCCTCAAAGTTTATCTCTCCTTAGAGAATTACTGGAAGAAGGGAAAAAAAATTAGCATTGTTAGCAAGTTCACGTGTTAAAGGGGGGAAAAAGAAGGAAATGCTGTATAACTCTTGTAAGTTATTCATACACACGGTGGATTTGAATCAGTGGCTTCATTAGTATGTGTAAATCATAAGGAGTTTCATTAATGCGGTAGGAAAAACAAATCCGCCAACATGAAAAATGATGTTAATGAAACAACTAATATAAGAAATGCAAATTTGATAGTATGCACCTCCAAGCATTAAACAGTAAATCATTTAATGATCTCATTTAGAATTGTCTTTAAAAAAAACGTTTAATGAAGTAATTGGGATGCAAACAAGTATTTTTAAATGGTGGCGATTTTTTGAAATCGAGTCTTGGTTATAAATTGGTAATATGTTTAGTTGAATCATATTTTTCTTGGACCTAAAATTTGCTCCTCGAATCTGGAATCCAGATTTGAACCATCAAATTCTTATAAATATATACATTTCAGAAAATATAAAAAATATAGAATAAATACAAATTATGGGACATTATTAGGCTTTTTTTTTTAGGAAACTATAAACAAGCACAAAATAATATTATAGACGAGAGATTTGGTTACACTAAATAATGACCTCTTTGTTTATCTGGTGTTCTACGTTGTAAAGCACTAGTTTGGACGTAAATGATTATTTGTGATTCCATACAATTTTGAATTTTTTTCTGAAATACCATTATTTCAAAATTACTTGTGCACTAGTTATTAGGCCCGTATACAACAGGCTGAATACTTAGCAGCCTAACAAAGCCTAACCTTCAATGGATAAGCGCATATAAGGTTAGGCTTTGTTCGTAAAAAGATATGTTTTTGTCAATTATTACGTGAGTAGAGAGTGAACTGAACTAATTATGATTGTATTCAAAGAAATATAAAATGTATATGAAAAGGCCACGCATAATTGCTCATGGCTAAAAGAGGTCTTTGAAATATTGATACAAACAATAGCCAAGGTTAATATTAATTGAGAAGCATAGTTTAACTACAAACTCCCTTAGTCTAAAAATAAAAAAGATGCCAGCGTTTAAAGATGCCAAATCGATTTTTGTTAACTTGTTAAACCTGCTAAAATTGTTGCATAGATTAAATTTGTATTTAATGTTGTCACTTCTAGGCAGGTTTCGTTACGTAGGACCTGTTTAGTATCTACGTATCTATGGTGAATTATTATACTGACTATTTTTAAGATTATCTTGTGTGTCGGTAATCCTGATGTGTCAAAATGTTTTAAAACAATATTGGATGGTTGTATTTTTCCCGCACATCCTCAGAGCCAAATGAGTTCACACATTTAATAGCAAAGGACTTATTCTAACATACTAAATACCTCCTAATTTATTTGAGCAACCTCATCATTTTTTGGACACAGAATGTCCATTCGAAAATAAGTTGGGCGCAGACTATTTCCAAATGTTTCGTGAACCACCAAGCCTTGTGTCAGAATTTCCTCTGGCACTTTTATGACATTCTCTTTCAGGTTGTAATTTTACAGTTTTCTATCACTCAATTGTATTTTTAAATAACGGGTCAATTTCCCGTATATTATTGATTAACTTGCATATTTCAACTCCTCCTACAACTGAGGGTATTTAATACTTGGCGATAGCTGTCCTATGAGCATATGGAATTGATTATAAACCTTAAGTCATCCTCCCAACAGTAAACCTTGTCTCCCAAAGAGGAATTGATTATTTACCATACCGTATTCTGAAACAAATGATTGACTGCATCTAGTGAATGTCTTAAAGATCCAAAAAAATATTCTTGATACCTTTTGCTTCCAAATAGAAGTTTATTTAATTCTTTCGAACATTTTTCAAATAAAAGAAGGAGGGCCTTTTATTTCTTGAAAATGAAAAGGAAGGAATCCCTTTACTGAGCCTTCAAAAACTGTAAAATTATGGTAATTTTAAACGACAAGAGGAAAGTATTTACCTGGTATTATTTTCGCACATAAAAAACATTTTTGTTTAGAGTTTAACAATTAATATCTATTAATATAGAACATATTTAATCTGTATATCATATATTTATATGTATTCTTGTTAAATATAAAGGCATCGATATCTTGTACACATAAATGTTTCCCCCCTTTTATGAAAATCCTACAAAGATACTTAATTTCTGAAGTTGACTTGAATTTCTACTCAAGCGCTTGTACTTAATTTGTTTCTATACTTTATATTTAAATTTATACATGATAAATTGTTCAATTTTTACATAATTTCTCAAACAACTCGACTTTCTAACTAAACTTTACTCCTCAAGGCCTATCAACTTTACATAAATATTTATCTTTCTGCGTCTAATTGGAACCAAAACTTATATCCATTACCTTCACGCCACGATGAAAACTTTAAAACGACCCCTTTGCCAGGTATTTTATTTACTGATATTCAACTAAACACAATTAATCAGGATTTCCATGGAGATGTAAAAAATCATGAAACGCTGAAAATTCGTTCGTAAAATGAAGTTTTCGTTGGAAACTACTATTTTTGGTGAAATCCTAAACAGCTAAACTTAAAAATGAGTGGTTGTTTGTCAAAATATGTTCAATTATTTTCTTGAAACTTAAATTATTGGAAAAAGTCTTGTAAATTTATATATATAATAACAGAGGCAAATATTTGAAGGCAAAGAAGAGGAAGGATAAATATATACATAATTGTCTTAACCATTTTATTTGTTGTACTATACCACTAAAGTAAAAGAGTTGGTATTATTTATAACCAGAGAAAAATATTATATATGTATATTAACTCATGCACAAAATAAATCAGGGTTTTAATGGTGATGTCAACAAAAAAAACGAAAATATGAAAATTATCTGTAAAAATCATACTTTCTTTGTAAACTATTATTTTTCCCGACATACTGGATCCCTAACAGTTAAAATGAGACGTCTATTGTCAAAATCTTTTCAAACTTTTCCTCATAATTTCTATTAATGTAAATGGTTTTACCAAATTATATAAAAATATAAATATAAATAATAGAAAGTGATAAAATGTGATTGTGAAAATGAGAGTGTAAGTGTTTGAGTATATAGTTGTATATATAAGTGTGTGGGTGAGTGTAAGAGATTCATAATGAGCACTTGAGAGAGATTGAGTGAGTGGGAGCGAGGGATAGTGAGAATGTATATGTGTGAGAGATAAATACTGGGAAAATAAGGAAAGAGAGAGTGTGTGTATGTGAAGTGAGAGTGTGTTTTAGAGAGAAAGTGAGGGTATGTGTAAGAGAAAGAAAGAGAATTTGTAAGGGAGAATGCGTGAGAGAGCGTTTGAGAGATAGAATTAGAGAAAGAGAGCGTTTGAGAAAGAGATATTATGTGACGGAGATTG
Organism: Timema cristinae; assembly: GCA_039000515.1. Lineage (NCBI taxonomy): Eukaryota > Metazoa > Arthropoda > Insecta > Phasmatodea > Timematidae > Timema > Timema cristinae. The sequence goes on along the minus strand of JBCFYV010000935.1, from coordinate 45,116,977 downwards.
TATGAGAGGGTAGAGAGTGTGTGAGAGAGATGGATAGATTGTAAGAAAGAAAATGAGACAAGATTGTATGACATATAGAGTGCGTTATAGAGGGTGTGTGTGTTGAGAGAGAGAGAGAGAGAGAAAGAAAGAGGGTGGGAGAGATTGTTCGAGAGCATGAGAGTGTGTATCAGATGGAAAGAGAATGTGAAAATACAGATGTGATACACAAAACATTACTTTTAAATAACATATCCTCAAAATTAATCGATAAAATGAAAACATAGCTTAACTTACGTATTTGTATTATGTTACTATTTGCTAAAATGAACATACAAACTCATTTTTTCAAAAAAATGAACACCAAAACTAATATTTAGATAGCTAAAATGACTATTTTTAAACATTATTCAAGATCTTTTTATCGTTTTTGAGATTATAATACATACCAAAACATATTTAACTATCATTTTATCAGAACGTAATCAATATTTTCACCAACTTAACAACTTAACCTTTTAATTTTAGAATAATGCTCAATGATCTATATATGAATGCGAATTAACGATAACATTCCAATAAAAATAAATGATTCCCCAGTTTAAGCATCTCTAATTTAGATGTGTTATGACGAGCATCCAAAGAGAAATAATCATCCAAAGAGAAAATTGTGTTGTGTTCAGACCAACAAATAAATATTGAGTTATTATTTTTAAACCAAAGAGGTATATTTAATTTATAGATATACAACCATGCAGCAAATAACAGTTTCCATGGCGACTAAACAAAGAATGAGAAACTGAATATTATCTTTAAAAATTGGGTTTTCATGGAAGAATACTATTTTCCCCGACTTCCTGGACTCCTAACAGTTAAAATGAGGGGTCGTTCATCAAAATCTGCTCAGTATTTTCTCGTAATTTCTATTACGGAAATGGGCTTATAAATTATACTAAAGATTTTGCGAAGTTGGTTGCATCTTAATTTGGCGCACTAAGCACTATCGCATTAAGACACTAATCTACAAAAAAGCGGTGGGAATAAAATAAGTAGCTTATCCTTTGAAGCCTCTTGTTTATATGTTTATAAATATTTCCCTCTTCCACTGACAAATACACACACCCACTCTAATATTTGTTCTTGGACAGCATCGATTTGTGTTTCAAAATAAACTTTATGCATATGCTTCCAAGTACTTTTTTAAACTACATCCTGGCAGAAAGACTCCTAGAGGTCGTTTTCCTAAATATACAACATAGCCTGTTTTAAAAAAAAATTGCTTAAGAGACAAAAAAACAGTTTGGTGATAAATTAAAATAATTTTAGATTTATTTAAGAATATATGGTCTTTGTTTCAATTTATATCTTTAGAGCTCTCCTAAAAAAACGTAAATACATTCACATGGGAAATCCTATCTTGACTTGCCATGACGTCACAGGTAGGCAGCGTCCTTGTGTAGCCCTTGTAAAATGCGAGCCCCATCACTCGTTAGAGACATTTGAAACCTCTTAAAAATATACGGCCAATTTATCAATAGATTATTTTGTTATTTTTTTTAACCCTTGTTCACTCCAGCCACGCTACATGAAGCGTTGACACGCGCCGCGACCATGTCACGTGTAATTAGCATAGAGATCCCATATGTTGGCTTGTCACGCCACCGTCACGCCTCCTTGTCATGTGTCACAACATGTTTCGTGACGTCTTGCCTCGTGATTAGAAACATGCTGTCCACTACAAGGAGCCGATGTTTAACCAACCACTTTACAGACATGCATCATCTCAATTCCATTCATCGCGACACGTTACTTATGGATGATGACACACAAACTGGTCAAGTGGTTTGGACCTCCCTTGGTTTTAATCAGAAATAAAAAGGTTTGATTTCTTCTTGGGATGAAAAAAAAAAAGTTAATATTTCTTAAGGTCTCGATCGAAGTTTCATGGCACTGGATTCAGAAAAGGTTATTATTTCTAAACTCATCTGTTTGTGCGTTACTCTATCTCAATGAACTCAAAAATGTTCGAAATGTGGGCCTAATTTGATTTTGACTTGGTTGATAAAATATAAAAGATATGAGTCTAATTTGTAAGCTGTTAGATATATTAACTTTGTTTACAAAATACTAATAAATAACAAGTATAATATTCCTTCCATCTTTAAATATGACACAAATAGCAACGACTCTTGTAATTACCATCACTGGTACAGAACTGTACATGACATTGGACCACTAGAATTTATCCAGCATTAATAATTTATATAAACTACCATTTTACATAAACTGTTAAAATATGTGACATTTTGAATTATTTGTATTTGATATATATTTTTTCTGCATACATTTCAACTAACTGGAACCAGTGGCCATATAGTCTATGGCGTCATTATCGTATTAAACTAGACCACCAAAGACAGAAAGATTGTAGTTTTAATCCTGGTTGGGATGTGCCGAGTGTGGTTTTCCAAAATGTTTTTTATACTCTCCCTTTACGCAAATGTGATTATACTTTCTCTGAATTCAACCTTCCTCATCTCTAATACATTTGCTTAATTAGTACCTATGTGTATAGCCTGAAAGAATAGTAAGACGCAGTGCTAACCTAATTTTAAAAAAACTGGAGCAAATAGCTCAGAGCGGATAAAGTTCTTGCTACAACAAATAACAAATGGTAAAAATTGTCTTCGTATTATAGAGATGCTAGTATTCTAAACACCCGCTTCGGTGACCCCATGGTCTAAGATGCGACTATCACCATAGGCTAGACTGCCTAAGATGGAGAGATCGGGATTTGATTCTGTCGGGTGTACTGAGGGTGGTTTTTCATAAATGGATTTCCGCTCTCCCTCCAGGCAAGTTCTGGTATACCTCATCTAAAATTCAACATTCCTAATCCTTAACACATAAGTTAAATTAGCACATATACGTATAACCCGAGCAAATATTAAGATGCAGTGCTAAAAAAAAAAAAAGTGTCCTAGACAAGTGATTTATAATTAGGAAGGTATAAGCTTAGTGAAAAAAGCTTTCATATTTGAATACAAATCACACCAAATGATAACTTTATACAAAGAAACTGTATCCTGTTAGAAACTCTAAATTAAAAAGAGTTTTGAACAAAGCATCGTATTACTTTTTCTTGATCTGAAGCCCTCTGAAACTAATGATAGTGAATTAACCACAACCGAACTACTCTTCCTTGCCAAATGACGTGAAATCCAAACCTACCCACACAATTATACTACACTACATAATCAATTTCATAATATTACAAGAAATAACGAATATATATTGCATTATTTATATTATTTAAAATATATGATTAAATAGTATTGGATTTCATTCTGCCCCAAAACCGATTTTTTGTTGACAATACTTTTCAATGAATAGTTCGTTTAAGTTATCTAAGTTCACTTTCAAAAAGCAAAAAGTTAAACTAATTCAGTCTGGTTTAATCTGAGAGTTTTTCTCCCCCTAAATGTGTCTCCATCAATCCTATTTGAAAATGGAGATCCACTCCCTTTAAATTCTACCTTCCTCATCCCAGCTTAATTAGTATTATCACAGGGGGATAGACTGGACAGATAGAAAGGCCTGGTGCAGACCAAAGTATTCTTTCAATAGAAAAAATCCACACAATTATCTTTGTCCACTGGTAAAAATGGAATATAAAGCAAACACTATCAGTCAAAGGTGACCCCAGTTCTTTACTTCTGCCGGGCGTGTTGGGAACTTAATGAGCTGCGTGCGTGTTCAACGTTCGAGGCATATATGTGTGGGTTAAAACATTAACCCTACTTGTCATCTTCACCGATAATTCACATAGAGGTTTTAGAGTTCACTGTAGATCAGATTGATAAGGCAGCGTCAGAGAGATGTTAGAAATTTGAGATTGAGATTTGTAAGCTTAGATCCTCGCACAGCCATCGAGAGACACTAGAAACTTGTCCATCCAAATTTGATGAGGTCAAGTTCAATCCCGATTACGGATAGTCCGTAACTTTAGGAATTTGTCACTGTTTGAAATGTAATATATTGAACATCCACCATATGTCGTGGAAATAACGAATATATTTACAATATTTACAATAAATTATGAGGAAAAAAGGTGCTATTTTTTTGTCACAATTATTATATTATTATTATTATTATTATTATTATTATATATTTTTTAGCACCGCGTCTTACTACCCGTTCGGGTTGTACGCACTTACGCTAATGTGTAATGGTAGGGGGATTGTGAGATGAAATGAAGGACCTACAGTTTAACGTGGGATCCGAACCACGGTGGAGGCTTGGCATTCCCCACATTGTCACAAATAAATACAGATTACACCTATCACCAGTTAAAAAGAATAATTAAAAATAGGGTTTGAGATTTAACGATCGTCTATGGACCTATCAATTATGAAGTTAAAATCTCCCGATTGTTTTTTAAAGTAGAAAGTGTGCTCCGGATAAGCCAGGGTTTCTGATAATTTCGATTAGTATAAACAAGTTCTTAGCGTTTTCGTAATTTGTATTTTAGTGATCTAGGGGTAAGGTGTCAGACTTCTGTGCTGGTGGCCGGGGTTCAATACTCGGTCCCGGCACAGATTTATCTGATTTCCAAACCCTTCCTACACCTCTGGCAAGACATCTTGTGAATGTGGGGAATGCCAGGTCACCACCGTGGTTCGGATTCCACGTTAAACTGTAGGTCCTTCATTTCATCTCACAATCATCCTACCATTACACATTAGCGTAAGTGCGTATAACCCGAACGGTTAGTAAGACGCGGTGCTAAATAATAATAATAATAATAATAATAATAATAATAATAAATATAATAATTTGTATTTAAAAAATACATTTAAAATCGTGGTTATTTTAAGACTTAATTTAAGGGGTTGAGTAGTTGTAGAAGAAGTGCACCCTATTAAGATTGGATGAGAAAACTACAGTGACAAATCACATGTTGAAAACCACTTCAAATGTAGGCGATCTAAAGTCAAATATCAGCCTCCCCACTACTATATTGAAAGAATAATATCTTATGCTACCTGATCACCGATTCAGAAGAGGTTTTATGTTAAGGTTAATCTGGAGATTCAACATAATATTAAATGTTATTTACTGCATTTAAATAAGATAATAAAAACTGTTTAAACCATATCAAACTTTAGAAAAACAATACTAACTTTTTGTTTTAGCCAAGGTTATTAACATTAATTAATTGTAATTAGAGCCTTGGAAAGATTGTATAATAAATTTAGACTCACCACTAACTTATCTGTTTTCAATTCGAGTAAATACAAAGAAAATTTATAAAAAAAAATCGTGAATTATTAAAGTCTTAAAACTTATGAGAATAGCACTTAATGTCATAACAACTAACTTAAAGGCCTTTTCCAGAGCACAAGGGTGGTAGCCAATCTTAACTTTTGATATCTAAGTAGAATTTCTGTTGACAAAAGTACGAATATTCTTATAGTAATATTATTATAAATACAATGCCACTCAAGTTATTTCGTTATCTTTGACCTAGATACTATCAGTGAATGGTAAGATCATTCGTTTAGTATGAATATAAAAACGAATGGCTTCGTGAAGAAAATAAAGGTAAGGGGAAAGTTTGAAACAAATAATATATTGGTGTGTAATGTTTGTTCCACTTACTAACTTTGAAATATAGGCCCAATATTAAAACCAATTTAGTCAATATTTTAGTGTACACGAAGCCCCACAAATTCTCATGTCTACGGTTTTGAAATATAAATGCTCTATCAGAACAAATGGTGTAGGTTAGTAAAAAGACACAATACAAAAACATTGTCTTGTTTTGACTCTTTATTACAAGCAATAGAAAATGTTATCGCCTGAAAAAGTTACTTCTCTCTTGTGCGAAAAAAATCTATGAACCACAATAGTGAGCTTAAGTCAATATAAAAATAGTCTTTAAATAACAGGATGCTATTCAAATCACACGACACAGGAATGTTTTAGCTTTTTTTAATTGTTTGACTACTCTAATAGAATTTTATACATCTTATAGATGCGGGTTAGAACGATAGAGAAGGGATGAGATTTGGTTGAGCGTGGGAGAGGGAGGCGAGGACAAAATATGCGATTTGATTATGTACCTGTTACGTGAGAGCGTATAAAGGAGGGAAGGGTTAATAAACCTTAAACCATTTCCCTACGATGGATGGGACTTAAGTGACAGATCTCAGATAAAGTTTAGTCCGCATGGATTGTAAATATTACATTTTAGCATTCAGAGTGATTTTTGTTTGTAAAGAAAGGAAAAAAACTCAAAATTTTGATCATGACACACGGCACGTTAGTAAAATAAGTGTTAAATTAAAAGTATCCAACCTATTAAGTATATCACCCACCTGGAACTAATATTCATATATACGATGTTCTAACTAGTTCATGTTAGAAATTTCAACGGGCCAGGATTCAATTTATTTGTTTCAGACAACAGACTTGATTATCAAAGTATTAAAATATGTGGATTCTTTTACCCAAAAGACTCTTTAATTGACAGTTTGTATACATGCATTTTTTAAATTAGATACATGAAGACTAGAAAATAGTAATAATTAAAATTGATTTCAGCTTGAGAAGAAGTAGAAGAATTATCAATCGGTACCGGTTTGGTTGGAACCATTGACTTAGGTTCAAGATACAGGAATTAAATCACACAATTTATTTCATAACTTTGTCGAAAGTTTCCATACAAAACTATTTTCCACTCTCCATCCAGGCATTATAATTTCTACTCCCCTAAACAAATATTTTATCCAGTTAAGCCAAAACTTATCACTAATTTAAAAAAAAATGTGTTGGTACAATTATTTTCAAACGTGTCAAAATAAGCTTAATACGACGACACCTCTGAGTGCCTATGAGCTCGTGCACACATCCCATTCCTCTACCATAACCTATGTTTTATCTCACATACCTTATGGTACATCAATCATCGTACCCATGAGGTGGTGATTGAAGACATATCAAGATATCGAAACATTTAAATAATGTATTATCATATTTTATTTTAGCACCACGTTTTACTACCCATTCGGGTTAAACGCTTATGCACTAATTACGCCAATGGTTTCAGGGATTTGGAAGGTTATATCAAGAGGAAGTATACCCGCATTTGTGTCGAGGTAGAGTGGAAAGCCATTTTGGGGAAATAACCTCAGTACACTCGACCGAGATTCTAACCACGAGCTAGCTGCCATCGGTGGTCTAGTTTAAATACAAGAGTAGCGCCTTAGACCATGTGGCCACCGAAGTGGGCGACTATGGTAAATATATGTGTTTTTACACTTTCACTAGTGAACTTTAAAAAAGTTGTAAAAGACACAGATACAATTTATAAATCCACCAATGAAAAGTTTAACTCATCTGTGGTCATTAAACACCTTTAAGGGGTTTTGATTTTAATTTTAGCAAGGTCAAAATTTAGTTATCACATTTAAGCGAAATAATTTTAAAGTTTACCTTAAGTGACTTAATACTAGCCTCAAAGGTAATAATAAATAAATAACCCTATATTATGTATGTAGCTGATATCAATTAAATTTTGATTATTACCCTATAAATAGTTACGTATATATGAAGTAATACATATAAAATTATATATATTCAAAGTTATATGCATATATAAATGCGTATCTTAGTCAATATATTAATTAAATATAATTAAATATATCTATATAGACATAGGGATTTGTAGTTTTCATATATAATATACATAAATATGCATATAACAGTCACACTTAATTATATATTATTATACATCTACACATACAGAACGTACTTGGAGACTATATACTTTTTTCCGAATAAGATTAATATGTATATGATTATTAGTGTAATTATAAAATTTATTACTATAAGGTACTTGATTTGTAACATACCAAACATTTAAATCAATTAATTAGATAATTAAAGATATGATATATATTAAAATAAAATGTAAGTGGACAGAAATCATCGTTTTTATTTTATTTTTATTTATTTTACATATAAGTAACTCATAATTACATCCATCAAAAGAGAGAGAGAGAGCAAGGTTAAGAGAACACGACCCAGTCAGACCGATATGTTTATAGTCCGAGCAAACCTTGATGTCGCGAGTGTACTATGGTTCTATTACTCATCCTACTTTATTCCCCATTCTATGCCAAGTAATGCCGTTGTTCTAGAGGGGGGGAGGATAGTTTCGTTCTTGGCGGGAACATCCCCGGGAACTCTGCAGGTGAATTCCTGGGTCCCCAGGTCTTCGAGATTCTTTAGCAAGAAAGGAAATAAGAAACTAGACCAGATTGGATCGTCCCCTAGTCTAAACCAGAGTGGGTCACATCTGAATAGCAAATAATATCAGATTTTGGATGCTTTACAGGCAATCGTATGATGCTTTGAATAATTAATATGGTTAATTTATCTATTTATTGTATTTTATAATAAGCTGCAAGTTTGGTCTGATTAAGGGGATATAAGTAGAACCCCAATAATCCGGACAATTAGGACCAAGGTTTGTCTAAAATCTAAAGTCTAGTAACAGGAGAGCTGATATAATAGAAAGAATTAGAGAACATTTCACACTATCATATTTTATTTAAAATATATAAATTTATTAATGTAATTCAATGTATGTACCTATAGCACACAATAAACCAATTACGGATGTATCTATTATACAACACAACATTAAACAAATATTTGGACTTCTCAAAACCAATATCATATTATGTATAAATCTTTGACAAGTTAGAAAATATTTAATAAAAAGTTAATTTGTGTAAATTTAAAGAAAACTGCCGCTGCGATATGAATCCTGATAAATTGTCATGCGGATAGCCGGTTTCCGGGTAGTTGGGGTTCTATTTTAATTTATTTATCTTAAACGTAAGCATTGAAGTAAAATATATATTTGTAGAAAAATAACACACACATATAGATTAATCTACAATAGATGTATGATTTATCTAACTTATTTTTCATTCAATTTAAAGTAAAGCAGTCTAAAGAAAAGAAATATGTAATTGTTTTTATGCAATGTTGTAAGTTTGATATTCACCAACAAATCAAATGATGGTTAATAAAAGTTAATATATTCTTCATGTTAAGCAATTCAAATATGATTTATGTAATATTTTTAATGTAATTATTATTCACACTTTATTAATTATGTGTACAAAAAAATGTAACTATTCTTATAGCAAAAAGATTTTGGGATCTAGAGTTCAAAATTATTAAAGAAATGTATGTTCACTTTCTTTTCATTCTTTGGGTCATACCACCAATCCGGGCTATTTCTAAAATTTGCAATACTCGAATATTGTTTTGTAAGGTAAAATCTAGAGGAAGTCTACCCATTTTGTGCGTAGAAAGAATGGGTAATAAATTTTACGATACAATCACACAAACTTTCGCATATATTTTATTGTAATAATTAAAACGCTAGCCTGATAAGAAATGTCCATACGCCATCGTAAGGGTGATATTATTTTATAAATTAAAAGTTCTGGTGTTTTTTTTATAGTCTTTTATTTTAATTTTAAATGAATAAACTGTTTACTTTTAGCTAGATATCACACGCATTTTATATTTTGATAAAAGCCCGACTATTGCGTTAAATGAATCTTAGCTATACGTGTTCTTGTCGAGAAGGAAGGATCACCAGCAGTGAGTAGATGTGCGCATTTAAAGGGGTATATCAAGCGACATTTCCTTCTCGAAGCTTCCTAAAAGAAAAGGGGTGAGGTCATCCAGGTGCGTCTCTTTCCACGGAAAGTGCGTTGTCTTTTTAAATAGAGACGTAGAAGGATTTCACCACACCTTACAACTCGACAGTTCTACACAAATAAATCTTACTACCCGCTCAAATATTAAATATAGTAATCTTGAATATAGATTTGAATAATAAATTATTGATGTGTATAATTCCATATCATTACAGTATCATAGCTTGGAAGAAATTTTTCAGTAAACTACGCTTGGTAAAATTTCCTCATAAAAACAAAGACTTCATCTTGTTACTGACAATAAACACTTATTATATACTGATTTTAAACCAAATTGCTTAAATATTTTAACAAAGTTCAAGTATTCTAATAAAAGTTTTTGTTAAATCCTCAAAAATGGTTTTATTTGTAAAAGAATAAAAACTTTTGCATATATATATATATATATATATATATATATATATATATATATATATATAAGAATTATTCCCACTTTATCTTCAAAGTCAATTCTAAGATATTTCAAATTTTCTACAAACTATCATAACTAAACAACATTTAAATTAATTTATGTTATAAAAATGGACCTACAACACTATTGATGATGAGATATATTCTCTTAATACCAAATTATTTACAACATTGTTAAATATATTTTTTAAGTAATTCAAATTTGACACAAATCAGTCATCAGTAAACTACTCTAATTTTGTGTATTGAAATATAAATAATTATTTATATTTTAGAAAACTTAATAAACATCCATTTTGACCAAATCACTAGAGCAATTTTTTGACAAATTTTATTTTAAAAAGTCGTTAGTAATCTACCCTAAACGAATTTTACCCCCAAAACCAAATACACAATCTAATTTGTCGTGCTGAATACTCGACAGATATACATTTTTTTAAATCGTACAAGACATTTTTTCAATATTTTGAATTTTCAAAAATTACTCATTTGTAAACTATCGTTTCGTGAATTTATACCAAAAAAACTATTTATACAGTTTTATTTGAGAGGTCAGCCCTTCCTAGATATTCATTTTAAACATAATCGTCATATTATTATTATTATTATTAGCACCGCGTCTTACTACCCGTTCGGGTTATACGCACTTACGCTAATGTGTAATGGTAGGGTTATTGTTGTATGAAATGAAGGATCTACAGTTTAACGTGGAATCCGAACCACGGTGGCGACCTGGCATTCCACACATTCACAAGATGTCTGGTCAGAGGTGTACGAAGGGTTTGGAAATCCATAATCGTCATAGCCATTTAAAAATAAAATTAAGTGAACTACCCTTAATTTGGGGGCTAGGGTCAAAATAAAATAGGTTACAAAGTATTGCCCTTTAACACATAAATATCCCCATTTTAACAAAATCCATAAAAGCGTTTCAGATCCTTAGTTAAGGAAAAACAGACACACATGGGAACAAACAGAATTGTAGGATCCACATTTTTGGGTTCGGACAAAAAAAAAGAACAAATTTGTCATGATTTCAATGTTGATGATTTTTATGATAACAATAGATCCACTTCCGTTTGATATGACAAAGTAAAAACGATTAAGTTCATTTGATTAGAATTTTAAACCTGACCGCATCTTCATCGGGATATTTACCTTGGTCCGCGGGCCAAACGTTGCTAGTAAAACGCAATATTGAGGAATAATATCTCCACCAATCAAATGTATCTCTACTACTTATAAAACAAAATGTCAGTCATTATGTTTGTTTCCTAAGATCTCTGGAATTTCTTAACTGATTGCGATGAAAGTTTTTTTTATATCATGTAGATTTTTACCGGAAAGGTTTAAACCATTAATCAAACGTATTAACGCAAAAAATTAATGTTCTTAAAATATGTATTAAAATGAGTGATCTATGTTGGATTCCCTATTGAATGTAATATTAATTATGAATCTGTACAACTTGACCGCCAGATTCAAAGAGTAATTGCTGAATACATATCAATAGTAAGTCCAAAGAAGAAGAATATTTTAGTTTATTAGGTTGTTTTTAATTCATAGATCTTTATAAAGAAGTTTCTGTACTTGGATGTTCGCTTATGACTAGAGAACTTCTGAATAGATATGAATGTGCTACATTTTTTATATTATCTTTAATTTATCTAGAAAGTTTATACGCTGTTTAAAAACTATTTATGCATTCAAGAAGCTGAGCAGTGGTGTTAAAGGCAATAAAAGTGTTTTATATACACTCGGGAGTGGAAAAAGCGAAGACTGCCACAAGTCCATTACTGTTATAACTTCCGGAAAATAATCAGACCCGACCATATAAATTTGGTGATAAGATCGGAGATTCGGAATTCAAACATCGACTCATAATTGCATGAAAGTGTAATTAAATGTATGTACACTGCCAATATGTACTTTTGAATCGATCGTCTCCATGCATGCAGCAAAAACTATTGAAAGTTGACGTTGAGGGGCATGACAGATATCTCAAATACCGTTAACGTCATCACCATGATTTAGGGTGCTTGACAACGATTTGTTTTTTAGTGTTGTTGATAAAGTATCATAGAGTATTCAAGATCCTGTAATAAAGGTGTTCTTTTAAGGTGCGCCCACAGGTAAAGAAACTACTTTCATATTTAATTATTTATTCTTGACTGGTCTCAGCTTTGAAAGATTTCTTGCCTTTGCAGTGGCTCCATTGGGATTTGTTGCTACTAAAATGGGACCGAATATTGCATGCAACATTAGGCTAGAGCCGCTAAGTTTTCATTAGGGAGCAGAAAAGCGTATGTGACATTTAAATTAACTTTGTAATTATCTTAACACTAAATTTACGTTTGCAACGTATCGAAGTAAAGTTTCAAATCAAAATTACTGCGAAAATTATCTCTTATATTATGAAATGAGAGTATAATGTCGCGTAATATACCGTATCAATCTCATGAGAACTCCGATAAATCTACCGGTCATTCCGAGTCAGTATAGCTAAAAGGTCAACACCTGCCTGAAACGATCCAACATATGCCCAGACGTTTTGAAACTTTCTCTGTCAACCAACATGCTTATCTGCCTATGTGGAGACAAAAAAAAACTAGATTATTTGTTGATATAGTTCAGAAACTCGGCAATGGAGTATTTACAGAACACTAAGGCAGTGTGTTCTTTATTAACTCCCAGATATACGTCTTGGTCAAGGATTTCCAGTAATTAGTCTATTATATCTCTAAAAATGAATCAGCTGATAAAATAAATGACCCATTTTATACCAGTCTCATCGCCATACCACAATTACGTGTCTATGTCTATTTTTTTAATTTAATTAATCCATTCAAGCTATTTAATTAAAATGTGTGCAGCCATAATTTTTCAGCGTAATTGAACCCCCTAAACGGTTGTAGTGAGACTCACAAGTAAACAATCTGCGAAAATGTATCATAAAGACAACTGTCATGAGGGAAAAGGGTCGTAATACCAAGAATACCCATTTTTCCATCAGACCTGTGCTACCAGTTTAAATGTATGCTATTTTCTATCAAGCTTTAATTTGCGATTAACCCGCCACGGTGGCATAGTTGGCTAACGTGCTAGTCGTGTTGAGCCCGACTGCTGAGGACGGGGAGATCGAGGTTCGAATCTCAGTAGGGTGAACTTGGGGTGGCTTTTCCTAAATGTTTTCGACTCTCCCTCCACGAAAATGCTGGTTCACTTCCTTTAATTCAACCTTCCCAATTCCTAATCCATTAACGTAATTAGTATTTAAGCGTATAACCCGAACGGGTAGTAAGACGTGGTGCTAAATAATAATAATAATAATAATACTTTGCAATTACCATAAAAACAGTGCAAGGACATACCCTTGAAAGTGGCAAGCGTTGATCACAGTGGTGTTTTCCAAATAGACAACTATACGTGATGTGTTCGCGTGGTAATTCTAGCAGCAGCTCAAAACTGTTCGCTCCTGATGACAAAACCACTATATCCGTTTACAAAGCAGACTTGCCTTAAATTGTACTACCTTATTTCCTTCAATTAATACAAATCTTATGTATGTCTAATTTTAAAACCAAAATACGAGTAATTAGACTTCATTTAATTTTTTACTCTGAAGATATATCTTTTATCGACTCCAAAGATTTAATGATAGTAATTTGTACATATAATACTTTGCGTGATTTCTTCTATCTAAGGATAATTAAAAAATGTGGGATAATATATACTTTATTTTTTAATGAACATGTTTTAAAGAATTACAATAACGCGAGTGAAACTGCGGATAAAAAATAGTATATTATAAATTGAATAAATGATGAGTGGAGGTTAAAAAAAAATTAACCCACAAATTCGACACAAACATTTCCGTTTCATTTCATATTAGAAAACCCTCGATGACAGTCCTGTGGATCCCCAGAATATCCAACAAACCACCTCTATGAAATCAATTAAAAATCCTTCTTGACTGTTCCACCCTCCACCATCCCCTATTCTTTCCAACCACCTTGTGTACGCTTCGAACCTGCGGTCACCATTACATCAATTCCGCCGTTCACAGCCTTTAATCAATTTTCCAAAAATCGTTCTAATACCTCACCCGTGTAGCGAAAACTCCTAAAAACCCCCTCCTCCCACCCCGGACACATAGCAGCCGAATTCCAATAGAGTCAGTGGCGTGAGATGGGAGAGGGCGAGGAGGTAGAAAGGTCGAGTGGGGGGTGAGGAGGAGTGAAGGTGCACCGACAACGGCCGACTACATTGGTAATGGTCATAGCTCACATTCCTCTGCGCTTGTTGGATGGGGGGGAAAGGGTCGGGGCGTAGAATGGGTAGGCTAGAACGTGATACCGCTTGCCACGGTGATCCATAATGGAACATCAACTACGATTACAATGCCACCTGCAAGTTCCATACCCTACACACCTCATCCCCCTCTCACCTGCGCGAATACAAACGAAAAGCGGTTTATAGGGGTGGGGGGATGAGCTAAAGAGGGGAAGGGTGATGTCGTAAATAGTTAAAACTGTTTTAGCGTGCTCTTTGGGATGTCTTTTCATATTGTAGGACCTGCGGTTTAAGCCCGTTTCGAGAACTATCGCTGAAAATGTCATAATGGAGCTGAGATATATATTTTAGAGGCTTTACTTTAAAAAAAATTAAGAATGTCAAACGAAATGTTAAACTAATAAATTTAATGAAATGATCTTACACAATGATTGAACTATCAGGCTACCACTATTTTCTTAATACCAAATTCCTTGTGTTTTATAGGTTTTCTAGAACAACTCCCATTTTCCAGGCCCCTTAGGTTGGAGAAAAGAGTAGTAAAATTTAATGTTGTGACTATGCTAGTTTATTTTCACAAATGGGCTTTTATTTTTATTTCAAACAAATAAATAAAATAATCCTAGTAAATAAGTGTTTAATTTATTGGCATTACAAATAATGATTATTTAGCCTAAATTCTTAATCACTTTCACATTTTGTAGGGTTTTATTTCCGTTTTATCATGTGTTTCATAAAAGCTAAACGTAGAATGTCCATTGAGGGCATAATTTACTTTCCGTATTTGTATATTATAAATCGAATATTTTATACACATCATATATTTTATATTTATTTTCGTGTACACGGGCCAACCTTAAAGAACACAAAAGAAATAAAATAAGACTGAAAACGAACCCTTTTCGTGAGCGCTGTTATCGACGGGATGCTGATGCCAAAATAAAACTATTACTTCATTTGCAATAAATTCAAAGGCCTTCTGGCAATGCAATGAAAGGAATTACTACCGCTATTATCACTAGTACTATTCACCATTGGGAACGAGCTTCAAGACACGCTCCTGCCGTTAAAAAGGACGTTTTCCTCCCTGGATTGATGCTTCTGAATGCATCGTCTTCCTAGTCTACTTTATGGCATCGAATAAGCTTTCCGTGGAAAGACCAAACCTCCTCCACCCCTTTCCTATACTTTGAAGGGATGAAACCAAAGAATACGTTTCTTATTCTGCAGTAGCTATAAGCTATATACCACCCCAACAAGGTATAAGACCACCTTCACACAAGAAGTGCAATATTATACGGAGCGTAATTAATAGGGCGCTTAAATTAAATGGTTTTAAATATAAACCTACAATAAAATAAACGGTCTTTTGTTAGCACCACGTTTTTACAACCTATTTTGATTATACTTTTCATATATTAATTAACTAATGTGTCAGGGATGAGTAAGATTGAATTTAGAAGAAGTATACCTGCATTTACGCAGAGAAAGATTGGAAAACCATTTTGTAAAAGTTACGCTCAGTACACCCGACTGAGATAGAACCATGATCTCCCCGTGTTCGGCAGTCTAGTCTATTGCGAGAGTAGCGCCTTAGACCATGCGGCCACTGAAGCGGGTATCAACTTAATTAAGAAGGGTATATGCGTACAGCCCGAACGGGTAGTAAGACGTGGTACTAATAATAATAATAATAATAAGAAGAAGAAGGGTATAATAGAGATATAAAAAGAGTAAAGATTCACATAGCTTTTGAATGAAAATAAACAGGGAAACAATTAGTATTAAATAATATTTATACTAGTATTATCAAATGGTTCTTAGGAAAAATAAATTTGTAATAAATAATTAAATATACTACAATTAGATAAATACAAGCATTAATATGCATAAATAACATAAATTACGAACATTTCTTTACAAAAAACAAATATTTTTTATGTGTTTTATTTTTATAGGTCTCTTATTTAACATTAACATCTAACTTTAGAGTAGTCCTACACCTGGTTTGGCTGGTATTGCTTCTCCTCATAGAGTCAAAAGTCTCGGATTCGATTCCCAGAATGGCTGAAAAGTATATGGTTGGTGAAAGTGATGTTGCCCCCTTCACTGTGATTAACTAATTGCTGGGGGACTGTTGTGATATGTTTGTTTTTGAGTTAAGTTATTTTGTAAGTAGTATACTTCTATAACCACTCGATTCAGAAAGTGTGTGTTAAAGATATTAAATTAAATTAATTTTTGAACCCAATATTTTCAGCAGATAACCCAAAATAGGGCAAAACACGGGATGCTTGGCACTTGATTATAGCGTAAAAAATATGAATAGTTATAACCTGATTCCTTAACCTGTAGTCTGTCTGCTTATACTCTTAGTCACGGTGACGAAACAAAGAAATAAAATAAATATTTAAAAAATAATAATCACCCACCTCTCTTGAGTAGTTAGCTAACGCGCCAGTTTCGTGTTGAGCTTAGACTGCCGAGGACGGGGAGATTGAGGTTCAAATCTCAGTCAGGTGAATTGGGGTGGCTTATCCTAAATGGTTTTCCACTCTCTCTCCACGCAAAAGTGGGTTCACTTCCTCTACATTCAACCTTCCCAATTCCTTACCCATTAGAGAAATTAGTACTTAAGCGTATACTCCGAACGGGTAGTAAGACGTGGTGCTAAATAAAATATTATGATAGTCAAATATTTATATTAACATCGTGTAAACGCTTATAATTGAATCAAATTTATGGCGACTTTTCGCACATACATTATAAAAACGAATATTTAAAAACCTACCAATAAGAATATATAGAATGTACACACAGTTTACACTTAAATTTAATATTCTTTCCTTCACTGATACACTATTACCCTATCTAATAGTATTAACCATAGTTAAAATAGTAAGGTAAGCTAACTATTTTCAAGATAAAATGAGTGTACCTGTAGTATCGTAAAAAGTTTGATTCTTAAATGGTATTTTGAGACCAAAACATATTGATTTAAGTTAATATTATGACATTAAATTATAGTTTGTTTTGGATTATTTTATTCCCCGTTTTTTAATCTGTAAACCAAATAATTGTGCTTTCTTTTAGCCTTTTCAAACTTCAGAGGAAACATTATTCAAAACGTATCTTGATGAGTCGTTGTTTCTTTTCTCTTATATTCTAAACAACAAATCGGTCAAACGAATTTTGGAAATATCTGAGTTGCTAGAGTTTTATATATAAAGACCAAGAGCTTTAAAGAACCCGTTTTAACACTTAGGCTACTGTTCTGCCGGAAAGTATTTCCAGCTAGAGAAGTATAAAATAGGTTGGGACATAAAATGGAATATATTGGGCATGATATAAGCTGGTTGGGGTTTGATATAAATGGAATCTTATGCGTGATAGATAGTATGCATAAAACCACGAAAGAGTAGGATGTATAAAACTAAAGAATGCAAGGCCTCCACCGTGTTCGGATTCCACGTTAAACTGTAGTCCTTCATTTCATCTCACAATCACCTTACCATTACACATTAGCGTAAGTGCGTATAACCCGAACGGGTAGTAAGACGCGGTGCTAATAATAATAATATAAAACTAAAAATAACAAAGTACAGTTCAAACAATACATCAATTACCCGTAATAGTGGACATGATGACTAAGGCATCAATCACTTATAATCTGATTTGTGGTGATTGTGAGGTCAGTGTCTAAGCCAGGGCCAGGGGTGTCGATGGAGATTTATTTTCCCTGAGTAGTTTCTTTCGATACCTCCATGAAAATGTAGGTATATTTCAACTTAAACAATACATTCCTCATCCTTAGTTCACTAGGATGGTTAAATTTGAATAGCCAGCTGAACGTGGAACAAAACATGTTCGGATGTATGGGAATGTACTAAGGATAGTTTTCCCTCAAATGGTTTTCCATCCCGCAAATGTGTGTACATTTCCTCACAAATTATATCTTCCTCATTTACACCCTATTCGCATAATATTTGGATATACTATTTGGGTAAAACCAAGTTTTGTATTTTCCCGCACCCAATGTGAACTAGCCCTGAGTCAGAACAATACCACCGATAGGAGTGTGCACACTATAAACGCTGAGAACAGTTTCTTGCCTTCAAGTATATAAGCGTTGACAAGAAGGGGACGGAGGATGGTTTTCGCAATGCGGAAGGCCCTGTAATAGGTCTTGTTTGCATTGATCAGACTGAGACTAGACCACGACTGTGAGGGGTGGCACACGTGGTCCTACTAACCTTCCTCCCCCTCCCCCTTTCGGGGGTGGTGTGGTTGGGACGAGGCCGAATGGAACCTTGGCACGACAAAGCTCAGGGTCGCCGTGAGGGACCCGTCTCCGAGGAACCTTTGAAAGAGTGCTACCATAAACTCTCAGAAGGAGAGCTTTTAAACCCTCCCATTTAACATATTTCTTTTTTTTTTCATTTATTTTATGTATTTAACGTGCACTTTCTGAACCGACTGATTATATCAGTGCACGAGAGTTTTTCTATGAGTGAGAGCCTTATTTTACATGCCATAATCGACTTGGAACCGACGGCTTTACTTGCCCTCCTAAGAAGGTTGTGCTGCGGATTTTTATCGCTCAAGAAAAATCCATTGACCCCAGCTGGCTTTGAGCCGAGATTCATCGGATCCTAAGACGAGAACCTTACCCCAAGACCACTAAGGTAAACACCATTCAAATAAAGAAGAATACGATAATCCATTATATATATGAAAATCGGACAGTACTAAAATGTTTATCACTGGTTTCCCTAACGTTTACCTTGGATGAGTGGCCAACATTGATAAAATGTTACTATATTATTAGTTTGGTTTTATAGATTTTAATAATATCTAACAAAAGAAACATTTTCAGACTGTGTGTCTTAATGTTTGAATACGTGAAATTAAATCTAGAAGCTTTTATAATTGTCGGATAAGTTTCTTCTTATGAAATTAGAGTTATAGCAAATGAAAAACTAAGTTTATAAAAATAGAGTCATTTGATTTTGTCTATAAATAGCACTAATCAAATAGAAAGAAAGTAGTTCTTTATTTTTAACAAAACCAAATATTTTGATTGAAAAGTGTGATCTTTTTATATCACACAGTTTAGGAGAAGACTAGTATGAGGAAATTACTTGGATTTTTTTTTTTTTTAAACATTCCTTTCTAACAGAACAGGACTCACTTAACCTAGGATATGACGTCCTTGAAATACTTATTAAATTCTTGTAGATACTGTAGACAAACTTTCCTAGTATTGTAGTTGGCCACGTTACCCTTACAGCCACAGGGACGGGATTATATTTAATAACTAAATCAATAAATTATATGTAGATCAAAAATAAATTAAAAGGAAAATATGAGGAATGATAAATAACAGTTGCACTTAAATAATTTGTATATTAAAATATTAGCTTTTAAGCACTATGTTTATTCGTATTAACACTTCTTATTAATTAAGTACTATGAGGTAGATATAATAAAGAAAATGTTTACATGCATTTTCATGGGTGTTATTATTATTATTATTATTATTATTATTATTATTATTATTACGCACCACGCCTTACTACCCGTTCGGTTATAAGCACTTACTCTAATGTGAATGGTAGGGTGATTGTGATATGAAATGGATACCTAAAGTTTAACGTGGGATCCGAACCACGGTGGAGGCCTGGCATTCCCCACATCACAAGTTGTGATTTATACACGTCTTGTTAATTAATAATTAATATTTAGCACTGCGTCTTACTACCAGTTTGGGTTATACGCTTTAAGTACTAATTACGTTAATGGATTAGGAATTGGGAAGGCTTAACTAGAGGTAGTGAACCCGCATTTGCGTGGAGGGTGAGTGAAAACCATTTAGGAAAAACACCCTCAGTTCACCCACCAGATTCGAACCTCGATCTCACCGTCCTCAGCAGTCGAGCTCAACACGACAAGCGCGTTAGCCAACTACGCCACGAGGCGGGTCACGTCTTGTAACATTTCAAAATGATTGATATTTGATCAATGTTAAAATTATAAATTAGGTGTGTATATACAATAAAAATTCTTGAAGATAACCGTTTGTTCCACGGCTCTGCATTTCCACGCCAAATTAAAAGGGCCAATCACCTTAATGCAAGTGTATTTACTACCAAAAAAACACAGCATCGTTAAATAGAAGCAAAGAGAAGAAATGCCAAAACTAATACTACAGAAAATAGAAAAATACTATAAAATAAATTAGGGGATAACAATGACAGGTGAGGTAAGGGAGAGAAAAAAACAGTTGGTGAAGATCAAGGAAGAACAATGCTTGAGTACAATGTTTAGGAATAGAAAAACAATACAATTTGGCGAGAGAACAATACAAGTTGGTGAAGATCAAGGGGAAGAACAATATCAATCGAGAGCAGTGTTTAGAGAGGAAAATACAAGTTGGCGAAGGTCGAGGGGAAGACAAGGCTAGAGGGCGATGGAAAGTGGGGTCCTTCTAGTCCTAAAAGAGTTCCTATAGCGATGAACAACCCTTATCCCCGTTTGGCCCCAGGTTGTGGTCCAGCGCCCTCCCCGCTTCATCCTCCTGACATTGCTAGTCCTGGCACGGTTAGACCTCATTCCCGGGGTATTCCCTTTTGAAAGTACGCGCGTGCGTGTGTGTGTACCAAGGAGAGAACTAACGGCATCAGGGAGCTCCCACAGTGACCGTGGCTCTCACACGGCAGCTAAACCGATCATTGGTTTCCTCCGTCATATCCACTCCTCCGGGGGGACAGACATTTCGATACCTAAACAACTTCTACCGTAAGCTCTCTTACCATTCGACCCGGACCAGTAGACACATTTAGTGAATATGCTTGTTTAATGTTGGCTATGAATTATGGAGGAACGTGAAGGTTTTTTTCCTCCACCCCACTAAAATAATATTTACATAGTTTTTATTTCCTTCACATATTCCGATCCGTCAGGTTTAAAATCACATTAATTACAGTGTAAAAATTAATAATTATAATTTATAATTATGGTACTTAATTAGTTATTTGTAGAAATTACAATGTTTAGTTATCAAACTAACGTTTAGGGGATAAAGAAAGTGAAATAATTTGCAAGGTGGTAGATCAAGAAACCATTTAGAAAAAATAAATCATCCTCAGTACATTAAGCTGGGATTCAAACCCAAACCTATCTGTCTCCATAAAACCAGAATTACATTATTTGGTGTGCCTATTTAAGCTAGTATTTATGTAGTAATTTTGCAATGTAAATTCAAAGAGGGTATTTTATCAGGTTTCATAATTTTCATTTTTAAAAGAAGTGATAGGAAAATATTGCTTTTAAAATACTAGTACATACTATAAAGCTCTTTTAATAGATATTCTTTGGTCGACTACTCTTAGTAACGGCTCAATAAACGTGTTGGAGTTC
The DNA here is from genome assembly GCA_039000515.1 of Timema cristinae. Classification (NCBI taxonomy): domain Eukaryota; kingdom Metazoa; phylum Arthropoda; class Insecta; order Phasmatodea; family Timematidae; genus Timema; species Timema cristinae. Next base: position 45,095,069 of record JBCFYV010000935.1, on the reverse strand, counting down.
GATCTATCTAAGGGGCTAGTCTCCCATTTTACTTGGTCATCGTTTACGGGCCTTAAGGATTTTAATTCTGGCCTGTTACCATAGAGTTGTTTAGCATACATATATTCTTTAACGACTGGATTTCCCATACTTGTCCATACCCTCTTCATCTCTGATTCTTATAGATTAAGTATTTATTATTATTATTATTATTATTATAAGCACCGCGTCTTACTGACCCATTCGGGTTATACGCACTTACGCTAATGTGTAATGGTAGGGTGATTGTGAGATGAAATGGAGGACCTACAGTTTAACGTGGGATCCGAACCACGGTGGAGGTCTGGCATTCCCCACATTCACAAGATGTATTAAGTATTTAATAGCTCTTGTGTTAAAAATCACACGATAGAAAAAAAACCTTTTAACTTGCATGACTGTCGTTCTGAGTGATGAAAACAGGTCTCAACCAACTGTATCGAGGATGGGTTTCGAAAATAAAGTTTTCTATCCTTTCTCCTGGAAATTATTGAATAATTTCTATAGAACTCAACTACACATGTTTTCACTATAGAAATGTTGGGTTAGAGTCACTTACAACCAATGACAGAAGAAGGTGTAGTGGGCACGTGGGAGAAGGAGTCACTATCATATTGTTTGGTTTTCAGATTATTGAGAGCCCAGGGTTCTAATCCCTAACAGGAGTGCTTAGGTGCTATTTAATAAACAGTTTTCCTCTCTTCAGCAAAACATATTTGAGTACACTTGCACTAACATTCTACCTTCACCATCACCACTTATTAGTGCTAGCAATAAGATAACCTGAAACGATATTAAAATTCGGAGAAAGAATATATTAATTTAATACTTTTAATGGCCGTTGCGAGGCTATATTCAGTATGCCAATGCGATAAAGGTTAATAAATATTTAATAAGCCTACTCATATGAATTGAGTTCAAATACCTACATGGCCAATACATTTTTAAAAGCATGTTTTAAATATTTTTTTAGGTCACCTTTAATCTGAAACATATTGCATGCAACAATATTGTAAGAAGTAATAAAAACACGCAGAAAAACGTTCCAATAAATCATAATTTATAATGTGTTTTTCGTGAAGAAAAGGATTTAGTCATTTAGTTATCTGTTTTATAGCCAAGAAAATTCCACTTTAAAAGTTAAAAGAATACCAATAAAACTAAAATACGAGAGATCTATTCCTTCAACTCTCTAAAAAGTAGTGAATGCTAAAATGTTATATTAACTTTTAATCGTTTAGTAGAACATGATGAACGATATTTCGGAATTATGACTGTCTGGAAAAGCATGAAGTAAAGGTTTAGGACCGGAGTTCAAGGTTTAAAGAAAATGTTGTATAAATTTTGTATTTTTAAAGTGACATAACTAATCTACCACTTTCCAAGAACTGAAGTAATCAAATCAATTAATGCTAGAAATAGAAACATGGAAATAATTCAGATGCATTTTAAATACTCATAAAAAATTATTTAGGGCCTACAGATTAGGTTTAGTTATGAACGTTAAGTACATTAATGATGGGCTTAAGACGTAAGCTTTTAATTATTTTAATTTTTGTTTTCAAATTAATTATACTTTCTTTTTTAACCTTTTATTCTTACGTAGATTAAACCCTCTCAATTTGTTCATATAAAATATTATATGATCTACTACAATAGTACTACAGTAGTTGTACAATAGTAGTGGCTTAAAGTAAATACACTATTAAATAATGATTCAGTCATTGTGTCATGTGATACAAATTTGCTTCGGGCTTTCACTTAAAAACCACTATAACGATTAGGCTGAACTTTCTCGTGAGCATAAATCACATGTTTGCTTAATATGTTGTCGACTAATTAAAACCACTTATACCGCTTAAACTAAACCACACCCCCATATTTTCGCACCCAGATTTATCTCCTGAAACGCTGGGGTTAGAGAGTCGCCCTTCGTTTGGGGAATACCCACGGTCGCTAGAGTTGGAACACCACTCCCAGGTGTATATCCAGAACAACTGTGGAGAGGGGGTCACCTAAATTAAGTAATATACCTCAATATTTTATCACCCGTATGTATTTGTGTACATTTATAATTCAAATAAAACTGATACACACTAGTTAACAACACATAACTTAGCAGGCTGATGAACCACCAGTATTAAATAATTAATGTGTATCAAAAATGTATGTGTGGTGGTTGTCCACAGTATTAGTTATGCTGCTACCCGCTTCGGTGACCGCGTGATCCAACGCGCTAAACTCGTGTTGGATTAGACTGCCGAAGACAGGGAGATCAGGTTTGATCCCAGTTGGCTTGGCTGCAATGAGAGTATTTTTACTAACTGATTTTCCACTCTCCCTCTACGCAAATGTGGATGCACTTTCTCTAAATTAAGTCTTCATAATACCTAAGCCATTAGTGTAATTAGTACATAGGCGTATAACATAAATAGGTAGTAAGATATGGTGCTAAAAAAAAGTCACGATAGTGGAACAAAACTCGATTAGTTGATAGTTAGCTGAGCACGCGTGTCAAATCCAGGACCTTTGGTTTGGCATGTCCATACTCTACCACAGAGCTATCTTGATTCGTCTTAAGCCCATGGCCACTGTCCGATACCTTCACCAGATACCACTGGACTCAATGCAACTTCTAGTTGTAAGTGACCTTAGTTGAAAGACAAATCAGAATGACTCGGTGGTAGAGCTTAGACGCGCACATTCAAATATCTAGGGTTCGATTCTTGAGTCTCAAGGTTGTTAGATTAACTTAATTCAATTCATCAATTAATATTTATTTGAACGCTAATGACTTATCTTACAAACCTCCAAAGACTTAAATAAATACGTTTGAGTCATTTTTATGGCAACGAAAGTATTAATTATGGTTCCCAAAAACATTTATTTTAGAACAAAAGTTGTGTTATCTAGAGAGTACACACGTGGAATAATTATTGAAAATAAAAATAACTCGTTTGAACACCAAAGTTTGCATTTTTAAGCTTATACCTTAGAATCTTTTATCTTAATAGTTTTAACATTCACTTCATTTGTGGAAAACATTAATGTTTCAAAATAATGGAAGGACAAATCATTTCTCAAACTGTGAGTTAGTTTGTATGTGAATGTGGTATAATTTATACGTACATTATTTCATGAAATTGTTATCTTTCTACAATAAAATGTATCTTTTATTATCATACTCACCATCTACACAAATCTGCAATCAAAGCGATTATGCGAATTATAAGCGCGTGTGATCTTCTGTATTTATTATTTTGTTGGCAAGGACAAGTAGGAAATATACTCGTGTGTTTGTCGTGTTATTTATTTGTTTGTAACGTGTCAACAGTGGGTCTCTTTATCTAGCCTATCTCAAAACTTCACATTTCCTCCCTTCTCTAGAATATAATAAATCTTGCCTGACTTATTTTCTTATGTATTACGTGTTTTTTTTAAAGTCTGACCATTTTCCCTACTTCTTTTCATTTTTGGCAAACTGCCCTTATATCTCCATCGTTTTTTAAAATATAGTTATTTTGAAAAGGCCCTCAAAAGGGGACTTCTTTAGAATCGAATTTAAATTTTGTTTTCAAGTCCCTTTGTATATGTATGTACCAAACAAATTTAAAACTCTATTTAAGAGCTTATTTATTTATGTAATTTTTATTTAACTAAAATACTACAAAGACATGGGAAAATATAAAGCTACGCCTAATCATTAAGGCTTGTTTTTTAATCATTTTATTACGTCATCACTAAAATAGTTTGATGTTTATGTGTACACACAAATAATGCTATTCAAATTTAATTACTGACCAGAAATTGATTATGTGTACGCTTTAGTAAATTTTACAACGCTGATTAAAATTAGCGTATGTAAATAAGACCAAATTGTAAATTGATGCAGGTGCGGTTAAAATAAATTCGATGTTACTGTGAACTATACCCAAACAATATAATACATTTTATTTTAAAATATTTGCCTAGAAAACATAATTATATTAGTGAGCTAAAATCAATATCTCTTTGCAGCAGTTACTTAATTTGCTTTAATATAATTTAAGATATAACTTAACTCTACAAAGAAACCGGCTGAGTTTTTCGCTTCCTCAAAACACATTTAAAATGTTTGCCGAGAAAATTAGAAAACATAAATATGTTAGGTTGTGTAATAGAGTTATTCACAAACCCCCTCGACCATATAATATATATTAACATACTATATAGCACATATCCCCAATCCAAATAACACAGAGCCCCAGACCATGTAAAACATGTTCACAGATCATATAACATAAATACATAGATAATATAACAAAACGTGTTGCAAACAGGGGAAAATTCAACTTTCTTGCTTGTCTAAGTCACAAGGTTTGGTGTTTAATGGGGACCAGCATAATCTCAGAAGTTTTTGATTATATTTAATCAAATTTTATAGTCCTATATATATTTTTAAGAAATCCGAAACTTTAGGAACCCTGTCTTAATAGCGTTCATAATCTAACTGACTTACCTACATTATATAGTCTAAAGCGTATAGGTTCTCTATTGAAAATTTGAATAATGTTTTTTATAATCCTCCAAATAAGTGATGTTGTATAAAAAAAGTTATAATTTGATAAATTAATGTGGAAATACTCTAAATTATAATTTTCAAATTTTTTTAGCTGTTTTGATGGATACAATTTCATAAATAATAAATTATTCTATCATGCCGGGAAGTGAACATGAAACACTTAGCTGAGTAGACAAATACATTCCCATTAAACTAAGAACTCAGTAAAGTTCACTCGTGGAACTTTTGAGTGCCTATTAGATAGAATTCTACAAGTTATTATTTAACACCAAAACCAAAAGGCATAACTGAAATATGTATCGGGCAAAATTTTCAAAGTTCCGGTTTGGTTCCGGTTCTAGAAAAATTAAAGATCCTGTTCTTTCCGGTTCTTAAATTGATTCAATTTCTTTTAAAACAAATTATTTACTAGTTTTAATACCATTAAAATATGTGTAAATAGAACATATTAAAATATAAATTACTATTAAATAAGCTATATTTTTATAAATAATTCTGAAGCTTGTAAATGGCACAATTTATAATTCAGGGTGGCATTTGAACAGAAGATCAATTAATGTTATTTGTGTTTACGAATTAATTTTATTTTTATTTACCAGAACTCTAAAGAATAATAAAAGACCACCTCTGTGCTCTAGAGTTTAGCTCCTGGCTACATATCTAAGGGTTCTGTGTTAGATCCTCTGTAATTTCAGATTTTTCTGTGAAGCAATGTTTCTGTAACGGAGTCAAACTCAGCCTCGTGAGGAAAAATGAGGAGCTATTTGAATAAATTATTATTATTATTATTATTATTATTATTATTATTATTAGCACCGCGTCTTACTACCCATTCGGGTTATACGCACTTATGCTAATGTGTAATGGTAGGGTGATTGTGAGATAAAATGGAGGACCTACAGTTTAACGTGGAATCCGAACCACGGTGGAGGCCTCGCATTCCCCACATTCACAAGTTGTGATTAATACACGTCTTGTCAGAGGTGAAGGAAGGGTTTATTTGAATAAAGAATTAGTGACTCCGATATAGAAAAATTAAATTGACGTCCAGGTGGTTAGTTACATTATCCTAAGAATATTGTACTATATTCGCCAACAGACGACGTCCTCTAGTTCGGAATGTTTAGATGCACCTATATGGTAGATGTATTAAAGTGGAGTTAATCTGCTGGAAAGGGTGGCTGAACGCAACTGTCAAGCATATTAAAAGTAGTTTCATAAAATATGCGTTGGTGCTATTGAAAGAAATATAATTGTTTGCGGAAAATAGAGGTAATCATAACTAGCCCTTTTATTTATTGAAATCACCCTACTTATTATGGTAGGATAAGTATTAATTTGTGTGTAAAGCCTCAAAAAGTTAAAATCTCGATAATTTCACTGATTTAATTTTCTACGCCCAAACATGGTTATTTTTTATTCAATAAAATTGTCCATAAATTTAGTTAAATGATCTTTCTACATAATTTTTATTTTATTATTTTTCACGACCACGTCTTTCTAAACGTTAAGGCTAAACGCGTATATGATCATTTCATTACTTTAATGGGGTAGGAATCAGGAAGGAAGCATTTTATAGGTAGTTTACCCGCATTTGCTTCGAAGGAGAATGGGGAACCATTTAGGAAAAAATACCCTCATTTGATCCGACCGGGATTCAAACCCCGAGCTCACCGTTTTCAATAATCCAGTCTAATAAGAAAGTGACGTCTTCGAATGTTCCGCCACTGAGGTGGGTTAATAATAATTATTGTTTTAGTTCAAGTGATTGGAATAGCCCCAGCCTAATTTAATTTAAATAAAAATATTGAAACTCTATTAAAATATCTCCAGTAGTGGTATTATATTTTCCTGGAGACCTACAATGTTCAAACATTGCGTGCGCTTATATTCATATCCGTTTTATTCCCCTCTCTTATTATCACTCTTTTTTTTTTTTTTTTTTTTTTTTTTCCCTCGGAGGGCCAAACCACTAAAGTGATTGCGGTGGCCTATCTTGTCTCTTACGCTGATGGATTAAAGGGAAAGAAAACGAACGAACTCTGTAGTTATGAAACTTGAAACAAAGACATAAATGTAATGAGAAGCTGAAAACCAGAAGCTGTTTCTTCTACTTGTACTACTTTTTTTTTTCCTTGTATCTTTGCAAAGTTTTTTTCACTTGTATGAAAAAAGTTAACTCATGGTTGTTTTTTTTTAGATTAAAATATAAAACGATGTCAGCTATTCTGGGATGAATAAATAACAGAAAACGATTTATTAAGGATCTATATCCCCTTTCAGAATGAGGTATTACTATAATGTAATGAACGATACAAATATTGATCATAACATTGTAATTATAATCGAGTGTTATGTCAAAGATATTTATATTTATAAACATAGTACTTTGGAATTATTAATTTAATTAAATTAAGAGAAAATATTCGTTTTCAGGGATGATTTTATTTAATCCATTAACAACTCATGAAAGATGGCCTTATGAACGGGGCGAACCAGGATGTATCAGCGGAAGAGTATTGACAAGCCAAGATAATGATTCCGGTTTCGATTCCCATGACCAGTCTGTCATTTCTAACTTAATATAATATGTTTCAAAGTTTATTTACATTTACTACGTCAGTTTGAGTTGGACTGTCAACTTGCAAACTAAAGTAATTTACGGTGTAAATTAATAGATTTGATGGTTCTTAAGAATGACCTTTGATTCAAGTGACGCTTTAATTGTAAGATAAAACCATATTTTAACATTATAGTTCACACATTTTCATAGTATAACTGACCCACAGCAATAAAATAATATATTTTTCAAATATTTGGTCATATTTCAATCAATAATAATTAACATTTCAAAAGTTACAAATAATAAATAACTTTAACTACTGGTACCTTAGTTGAAGTCATGAAATATTTAGTTGTTAGATCTGTATATTATTCCTAATGATATTTTATAAAATATTTTAAAATCCATTATTTCTCGTTTAGATAAAAAAAACAGTATTAAAATATTTAGAAGGAATATAAAAACTGAATTTTTTTCTGGTCTGAAAGAAAGGGAAATAAAAAACCAAACTACAAACAGTATATCTTAAAAAATAATGGAGTCCAAACACAAAAGAATATTTCAAGAAAAAAATATGAGCGAATAACGAACCAGTAAAAACATTTTTCTCCTCCATTTCCTCGACATTGTGTATCACGCCTACACAACTTACATCAGTAGACTTATGGAGAGAAGCGGGCAAATGACAAAGAGAGAACTAAATTGTACAAATGGGTGTGAAGGGTAAAAAACAAAAAAGAACCACTCGGTTTAAGAGAGATGAGTGGATAGTATAGTTTGTGACTTTATGTATGGAGATGTAAATATAATATCTAAGACGAAGGGGCAAATTGTAAAATGGTTTGCCACTTTATTAAGCCTTCCAGTTTTATATAGAAACCATGATCTGTCTGCAGCACCCACTAACGCTAAGCACTCTGCCACTACCAATAACTTCACGTCTTTCCGGCAAAGAGGAGCTAATTCAGCGGAACAGCCGCACATGAGCTGAATGTATTACACAGTTTTCGTAATCAAAACCTTAAGAGTTCTGAAACGCTTACCACACAAAATTACCTTAGCTATATAGGTTTAGAGGGAATGTGTTTTTTACAGAATAGGCCTATATTAGAAAAATGAACAAATCCAAACCAGCTCTAAATTTGTACATACCTTATGGGATGTAAACATACATATTTATACTATGTGTATTTAGCGGCACTCTTTTATTATATCCACACATAAATTACAAACTAACATAATTCTATAACTTTCACAACATCAGTAACAATAGCTGTTAATTATTCACTAAGAAACAGGAAATCTCATTTTTTTAACGATATCTTACGCCAGTAATGGAGCCATTCTGTGTCCAGGAAATGAATAAATTGAACAAATAAATGAAGAGGTAGTTAATATTATAGAAGGAGAGGTCCATTGTTACATTAATGTGAACTCATTTGACTCTGAGGATGGGTGGGAAAAGGTTTCTATCCAGTTGATTTTTTAAACCGTTTGACGCCCTCATGAATATTGTCACGAAAATTAATATTAAAATAAGCAATATAATAATTATCTTTGGGTAACTAAACATTAAACAGGGTTTATTTAATGGAGCTGCCTGGCAGTGACAAAATTAGATGGAAAGCTATAATCCATACAATAATTTTAGCAGGCTTATCCCAATGGAACCTGTGTTTCATACCGACAATATATTTGGTAGCTTGTGCCCAAACCTCTCGTGGACCCATACAATGTTGTGGGAGACCATGTGTCTGCCCCCGTGGTCACCGGTGTCACGGCTAGGGGCCCGCGCGCCAGAGTTGGGGCGCGATACAAGTTCTAGTATAGGGGTTGTACGAAGAAAGTTGTCAGGTTGATGTTTTAACACAAGTCTTTATTTGTGTCTTTGGTTGCGTTCCCCCCTTGGTCGGTCCGGTTACACAACTGTATCTCGAAAGCGAAACCCCCATCTCCAATCCCGCGCATGACGGTGTCTCTATCCCCGATCAGCTCTGCCCACTCCCGGAACTGAGAGCCAACCACTCATGAACCACTGACCCGTGTTGACCGGAGTCAGGAAACCACTCTGCGCTCTCGAAGCGCGAGCCTTGCAACCTCGACGAACGAGGCGCGGGGAGGTCGTGCGCAGCTAACCACGCATGGCAGAAAGAGGGAGGGGGAACGGGCAAACCACGCTGCGCGCGGGCCCAAAGGTGAGTGACGAGACACTCGGCACAAGCTGTAGACCCTGGCATCCCCTTTATTTTGAGATGTAGGCAGTTACCAGTTACACTAGTGTTCTCAATTACTATTAGTTAGCTACAAGGTCAAATCTTAGACATGGTTGAAATATTTCTACTCAAGCCCGTTTTCAGCAATGGCCAATTGTACGCGTTCTATTCGTATAAATTTGTATATCTCTTTTTATAAATATTATAATGTAGTTCACTCTCACCTTATCCACTCTTACGACAAAAAGATATTTTTTTATAAACAGAGCCTAACATTGCATGAGATTATTAATTGAAGGCTAGTTTTGGTCAGGTTGGTTGGTATTAAAATCAACCTGTCATATAAAAGCCTAAAAACTAGTGTGGAATAAATAAACAAAATCTTTTGCATGTACACTAAAGGTTTTATCCTCCTTAGACAATAAGCTACAATATATTTTTAAAATCTGGCATATTTGAAAAGGCACATTCCTTCGAGTAAACTGAAAATATTTTAAAAGTTAAACATGAGATTTAAGGAAAGTTTTATTTAACTAGCAAATTTTCAAAGGAATTAAAGAAAATGTACTTTCTTGAAGATATTGCTAGTGTTTTAAAATATATTTATGATCGTGTATATATCAAAATACACTTGTAATGATAAGACAAAGTTTGATTTTTTTAAATCAAAATATAGCTAACTCATTGCACACTTTTTTATTTAAATCAAGATATTAAAAATAATATATTATCTATCGATAAGAAAAAAGTGAAGATGATTTAACACTATTTATCGATGAGAAAAAGTGACCGACACTATAAAATAAAACTTTAGGGACTAGATTGTGTTGGTATTTTTACAATGAAACATATAAATAACACTTGTGACCTTGGCCATGTCGAAAAGATCAGGTGCGAACATAATGTGTGTGTTAAAGAAAGAGAAAACAATTTATCGATATAAGGAAATATAACAGTAAAGAACGAGAGGGAAAAACAAATTCACAGAAAGAAATATAGAAAGAGAATTTCCAGTCTCACACTTGCGTCGTAAACTTGACGCCATGGCGGCGACTCTGTGACGTCATCGTTAAGCAGTCACTTCACCCCACGACGACAAGTAAAATAAAAGACAAGTTTATGAGCAAGCCCCATTTCTCCAACACCCCTACCCCGCCAACGGCCGAGATAGCCCCCCTTTCTACCTAGACTCCCTCCCCCCCCACCCACTTTCCACACTCGAGAGAAAAGACTCATCTTAACCAACACTTTTTTTAGTCAGGGAAGGGAAAGAAAGTACCTTAAATCCCACAAAAGAATAATTCTATACAATATAATTTTATTAATGTTTCAACTTAAAAAAAATTGGGATTGGTTTATCATAATTTAATTATTAGCTTTATATTTTAACAGTGATGCACATATTTTTAAATAATGCGTTTGACTCAAGATATAGGCCTATAAGTTACATTATCTCAGGTGTAATGGTTGAGCATACCATTTAGTGGATACACGCTTTGGTGGAGAAAGAGAAAAATCAATGTGAGAATCATATGTGGAAAACTATACGTAATGTATAAATGTCCGGAATTTGAACATCAATATCTCTATGAACGGCAGTCAGGAACAATGCTAGTTTAACGTTTTGGACCAATTGATCACTGTTGTAGATGAAACGTAAAAAAATAAAATAATGAAAACACAACCTACTGTCAACAAAGTCTAGTTTTAATTGTTTCTACACCTATAAACCTTTTATTACAATAATTGATAACATTCAGTTAAATTGAATTCTTTTAAATTATCAATAATGTATAAATATGTCAACATAAATGAGTCATTAATATTATATTTAATATTTGTATTGCCAATAAACCATACAAACGTCTCTGCTTTAACTATATAGAATTTTTTTTAGAATCGCGTCTTACTACCCATTCGGATTATACGCTCATGTACTAATTACACTAGTGGTTTTAAGGGACTAGAAAGGTTATAAAAGAAAAATTGTACCCGCATCTACGTTGAAGGATTGTGAAAATTTATTTTTGAATAAAAACTCAGTACATTCGACCGAGATTCAAACTTCAATCTCCCCGTCATCAGCGGTCTATTCAACTAAGAGAGTAGCTACCTGAGACCACGTGGCTAGCCAAGCGGGTATATATTTATTTTCAACTTATCTATGGACTTAAAGACGAGTGAAATAATTGATTGAACAGCAATATTTAAGAATCATAGTTTATATCCAGCTTATATTGTATTGATATTTTTTTTTAATATAAAGAAATATATCATGTAATATTGAGTAACGAACTTTAATAAACTGAATTGGAGGAATAATTTGAAAACAAAAGGTTTAAAGTTTATTACAGAAATGGTTTCATTTACCCTTTCTTTTTCCTTCTTTTTTTTAAAATTATTCCTTTAACTTGGGATAAGAATGAGGAAAATCACTCCAAAATAAGTACACCCAAATCGAAGTTAGGATAAAATGGGAAAATCATCGTGATAAATCACATGTGAAAAACAATTTCCAGCCAAGATTCCAATTGGGACTCATCTGTCACCAGCAATCTTGTTATTTTGAGGCCAATACCTTAGATTAAATGACCACCTATGTGGATTTTGTTTCAAATTATAGTGTAGCATTTTGGAGATACTGCTGTCTTCATTCAAACAAAAGTTTTTTTTTTTTTCAGAATGACTCGTGCTTAATATTCTCACCATCTAGAAAGTGTTTTGAAAGCACGAACAGGAGAACGAGAGAGAAGTAAATGGGGACGATACAAAATAACAAAATGGTGACGTCCTCACACAGATAGACAAATATTTGGGGATGAGTCAGGGTGAAAAAAGAGTTGGAGAAGAGTTGAAGTGTGGAAAGGGGGAGGTGGTCTCCCAAATGGTGATGACTTTGGGATGTGGTGAAGAGGCGAAAAAGTACTTGACATATTTTTCGCATCAAAATGAAGGGCTACTTTATTGCAAGAATAAATTAAAAAAAAGATAAATATCTAATATAGAAAATGAGACAAAGTTAACCCTAAGAATTAATCAGGATAATTTTTATTCCAATAAGCTTTCCAAGTTTATGAAAATAATAATTAATGGTAAAGTTAGTGTAGAAAAATTAGAACATTTCTGTCATATTTTAATGCTTGTTATAGACTTACATATAGATTTTTTAATCATGTTGTAAGTAATACTAAAGATAAATTCCTATCTTAAATTTTTTTAAGAATATTACATTGATTAGTGAAAAATAGAAATTTAATCAGATTTGACCTGAAAAAGTTATTTGAACACTTAAGTTTACTTAAGTTATGTTACCTAATTTGCGCTTTCTAACCACAAAATTACGTCAGCCCATTACTTAGAATAGAAACAGAACACACGTAGGTTTCTACTCCAAATACACAACAATAGAGCAAATAATTATGGACTAACACACGTCAGTTGCTTAATGGTCACTCTCGTGCTAGACTGGCGTGTTGACGAGGAGATCGGGATTCGAATCATAGCTCGGTATATTGAGGGTTGTTTTTCTTAAATGGTTTTTACACTCTCCTTCTACACAAATGGTGGATGTATTACATCGAAAATGCTTCCTTTCTCATCCCTACCCTATTAGAGTAATCGTAATATATGAGTTAATAACATAGTAAACCAGAGATTAATAACTTAAACTCATTTGTATAATTTATAACTTTATATTTGAACACACTAGCTCAAAATATATTAAACATCCCTAACAACACAACCACAGTAAAAAACTGATTACAAGAAATATTAAACTTACTATAAGGTTTAAAAGACTTTTCCAAATTATATTAATAATTACTTGTTATTTGAAAATTAATGTTACGTCAAAATGAAGCCAAATCATTTGCTATATGCCATCAACCATTTCAAATGTTCAGCTATATTAATCAAAACATATTTTAACTTCAAATTAAAACATTAAAGAATTCTTTTTTGAAAATTTTTGTCTTTTGGAGATTAAAATAAAACTCATTGATGATCAGATGAGTTTGCAAAGACACAAATGTTAGTCATTGGTTTATATTCTCACAACTTAAATGTTTAACTTATTTTAGGACAATTCTTTGTTAATTTTGAGCTTCAGATCTTCCATTCTCATAATAAATATAGAAGTGGGAAAGATTATCCCTTTCATGTAGATGGCACCCTTAGTGTATCTAAGAGCCTGTTTAATTTTCAATTATCTTTGAGCACTGCATCTTCGTACCCGTCTGGGTAGTACCAAAAATTTTAATTGATGAGGGTAAAGAAAATGTACCCAAATTTGCGCAGGGAAACCATTCTTAATACATCCCGTTTAGATTAAAACCCTGACCTCTCCATCACTAACAAACTATATCAGACTAGACCACGTATCCACAAATGTTGGCTGATTTGTTAAGATTTAAGACACGTTTTAAGGAAAAAGTTTCAAACGTTGATCTCTCCCCTCCACCCTTTAATCAATAGTAAACAATTACATACCAAGCAAACCCTCCTCTCTGAATATGTATCAACGCAGAAGCTTACATCCTAACTCCAAGTAGGACTCCCCCCCCCCCCATGTTTTCTTAATAACGCTCGGAAATGGAGGGACAATACATTTTTCAAACTAATGAATCTGCAGTATTTTTCAATTTAGTGCGGACTGGGTCTCGTGCAAACAGCAAGAAAAAGAATACGGAGAAGAGAAAAGAGAAAAAAAAACTCCGCACTAATGAATTTAAATGAAGATGAGCTTTGGGTCGTTTCATCTTGTCATGGCCAAGAAGAAGTAAAAGAAGGAAAGACATGGAAATAAAGAAAGAGAGAGCCATTAGGCACTAAAAGATGTTACACAAATGAATGTTGGTATATCTAAGGTAGCTATAACTATTTTTTTTGTCGTTGTGAAGGGGATATTTTAGAATAACATGCCTAGGATATTTGCAGATTTATATAAAATTCCAAGAATATCGCCAGTGAGAGCATCATCTTCACATAAGTCTCCAATCACAATCATTGGAAAAGGTACCTCACAGAATATTAATGCACTTGAAATATATCCAAATTAATATTTTTCTTAGATTATGGGCTATTACAAAACATAACTAAAATATGTATTTAAAATTACTCCTGAACGTGGGAACAGAACACGGGATCTTGAGCTCTGCCCTTATCAAAAGCTACACAGGATCAGTCTCTATCAGGGAGGCGTGAGAGCTTTGGTTCTTAGCTCTAGAGTAATTAAAGACAGACAGACAGACATGATGAACATGGTCAAACACGTTAAGAGCTGTCCATGAACCTCCATAGCTGTGTTTCTGCAGCTCCATGTAGCAACGATATCACATTCCATACTTAGGCACAGGAAAACCCTCGATAATCTAGTAATAATATTATTTAACTATTTAAACTTTAAACATTGTTTAGTTAAATATGCATAACTTAAAGTTGTTGTATATCAACATTCAATCATTTCATTATAACCTATTTGCAGATGTTAACCTTATAACCCAAATTTCATAATTTGAATTATTAACTTAATTGAACTTGAACATTGTTTTGTCAAACTTATTTTATATCTGCAAGTTTTACAACACATTTTAACGTGTTTTCATGTATCTTAGACTTATTAACACCTTATATATTGCCAAATTGATGATGAATTACTTTATTATATGTGTAATGTTCATAATTTGACCAATGTTATTACCATAAGATAAAACTAATTATACATTTTGATCTGTAATTTCAATTTATTATATCAATTTAAAACTTAACAAATATATTAATCAATTTTCCTATAATTTTTGAGCCATATATATAAGACTTAAATTCTAATTCAAATCCACTCCGTACTTTAACTTGTTTAGAATGTTTTCTAAAATATTATTTAACTAGATAAAAGAAGCTGGGCTCGATTCCAGTGTGTATCAGGTGTATTTTTACACATATATTTAAATAAAAAATAACCTGTTTATGAAATGTATCATTTTAGTTCAAATAAGTAATAATGGTTTTATTATAAATCTATATTTGGGTAGTATATTCTAATTTTTTTTGTTCTATTATAGCATCGGTTAGTTGTAGTAGAAACCACAAAGAATTATAAAACAAATATCGCTTCAAATAAAACCTTCCACTCTGAACCAACAAAGATTTTGGTTTCCACCTAGTTAATTAATGAAGTATGTAAGTCAATCAATGAACACCCCTCCCAACCCCCCTTAGTGAGCGGTAGTTTCTGCTGCAGTGGTTATTAATACAGAGTGGGATGGGGTTGGTGGGGAGGGCGGTAGGATTACTGCAACACGGGGTGGCTGGCGGCAGATAGCCCCGAGGAGATTGCAGCCGCTGGGAAGGGCTGTGGGATTAGAAAGGGTAAGGGGTAATACATGCGCGCCCCCCACCACCACCCAGGGACTTATTAAAACCTGGCAGGAACATGTGCAGGGAGGTGTTGCTTCCCATCTTTTTACCCTTAAAAACAAAGAAAAGGTCAGTGTTGATTCAGTTTTTATAGCAAATCTTTTTTTGGGCCGAAATAAATAAAATATTGCTTCAGTACAAGCATATAGTGTAATTTTATTTACATGATTATATCAATTTTGGTTGATTATCTGTTAGGAGCATAGTGGCATTAGGTGACAAACTGTTTAAATGAAGAGGAAATGCTGTCATTCAAAAGATATTCAAGAACCTTTGACATTACCATGTGAAGAAAATTTACTCTGTTTCTACTGAAGCAATATTTTTTTTTTTGGACAAAAATAAAGTTTTATATAAAAACTTGCAAAAACACTTACTTTTCTCGCTTCCCCTACATGCCCACCTAACTTACGTTTTTAGCTTAATATTACGTACTCCACTGGGTTAAAAATAAATTTTTGATGCATTAGGCAAGGATTTAATCTCACTCTTTTTAGTATTTTTATCAGGTACTATTCGTGCGTACTTTAAGATTAGTTTCTGATTACTTGTTATAAATGTAATGCTTCTATATAGGCCTACAATCATATAGTTATATTAAAATACACTACATCCATAATTGCTATATACCATTGTTTTACAATGAAGTGAACAATTTAAAAAAAAAATAAACCCGTATTGAAATATTTTACAATCTTTCCATAAATCAAATCAAGATTACTTAATTAGTAGACCCATTCAAGGGCAATATCTATGTTTAAGGTCAGTATTAACATAAATAGATCATTAAAGTAGGAATGTAAAACTGTACTGATCCCATTTTAATTCATGCACCTTAATTAACGTGATCGCAAACAACAAATCCTAGTTTAGTTTCATGTACCGTATTTGTTCACATTGGTATTTAGAATTTAAAGATTTACAAATATTTATATATATATTGTGTTTTATGATTTTTTGAAACATTAAACATACTTTTCAAACAGATTTATCAGTGATAAACAGATAAACAAAAGTAAATACTAGCCCACTTAGTAAAGTACTCATTTGTATCACAATATTCATTTTATCAACAAATTATTATGAACTATACAACAACTAAATTAAGCATCGGGATAAATATAATAATAAAATATATAATAAGCATTTTATGACGATATAATAATATATATATATATAAAATATAATAATATAAATTTAGAATTTTATTTAAAGACCAAATTTTCCCTCCTGTAAAGTTTCCTCCATGGATTTACCTCCAGAATGTTCACAGCTGCGGGCCACCACATCCTAAGATATTCCGTAACTCTACCATGGCTTATACAATATGCAACTTAATTCAGCACTAACAGATTTTTTTGTCCCAACTATAACCCCATACTCTAGACCCGTTTCTTTCGAAAATAAAACCTTCCTACCCCAATCACCTCCACTTTCTTCCTACATAAATACCTTCCCCTATCCACTGAGATGAATTTTTCAAAAACTACACCAAGACGAGACTATGAAAGAGAGAGAAAAAAAGGTCTTATTAAAATTTTGATTACAATCTAGCAACCAAGAAAAGACTCAAAATGATCCCAATTGGTTTGAAGGCACAGGAAAAGTTAAGATGAGCGGGACAAAAAAAATTGGAGTTGGGGGAAAAAAGTTTCTCATGCGTCGCAGTTGTTTTATGAATAAGAGATGTTAAGCTGTTCCCCTCATTTGTTACTCGGTGTTGTTGGAAAAGATTCAATTAGCGAGCACAGCCAAAAAAAAAACTGTTAATGTACTAGATTTTTGTAAGAAAACGTATGTTGTTTGACAAAATCTTTATTAAAATTAAAACAGTGAATTTCAATAAAGCATGGGTACTTCCAAGAAAAGAATAAAAAGTGGAGTTTGCCCAGATCACACAAAGATGTGCTTTATAAAGGATTAATTTATAAAAATAAAATTATATTATTTTTTTATCAATGAAAATTTGGTTCATCAAGAAGATGGTAAATGTATTCCATTTATATTGATGATTATGATTACAACGTATGTTTTATCGGAAAAGTAAAAAATTAGTATAGCAAAATAATTATTCCTCTCTCATTATATATATATATATATTATTATTTGTTTCTCAATTTTGGTATTTATATAAAAAATACCATTTGTTCAGCTTGAATTTTAGGCTTACTTCAATTTGTTTTAACAAAATTATTGTCATTTAATTTAATATATCTTGATATAATATCTAACACAGAATAATTATATCAAGCCAAAGGTTGTATTAAGTTTGAATATTATAATTTAGATTTTAAAACTTAAAATAAATTAATAAAACAACATTTGTATCCTAATTAAATTATAGGTGGTCAGCTATTTTAAGTCTGGACACCTCACGTGCCAATTTCTCTACCAATGTTCAAATACTTTTTCAGTACATATGTAAATCTACTTATAAACGATGTTTTCGGAAGCCTTCTGATAATAAAATAATAGATCATAAATCTTCTGTCCCCCTCCGGTCAAAATCGACAGTGTTTTGTTGAAACACAAAATCCAACTAATTATTATTTCTCGATACGGCAAGAAGGCGTGAAGTTAAGGGATCCGACGTATTGATTAATAGTCGGTATCGTACACTCACTAGTTAGGAAAATTAGAATGTAAATTATTAATTAGTCCTTAGCCTTAAGACCTATAATTCCGTGTCCATATTGATGACTGATCATTTGCAACACTTGAATTTACCCATAACTAGTTAAATAGTTGGTCAATGAACAAGCACTGAAACATACACAAAATAAATACTAAAAAAAAAAAAATGCACAACACCACTAAATACAAATGATTTCTGGGAGTTAAAGTCACGTGCCCATTTTCCCACGGCGAGCTTAAGGTGCGCACGGCAGCCATCTTGTTTCTCTACATCCCCTCTCAGGCTTCACGCCCACTTGCCTCCCCGTAAACGCAAATGCAATATCCAATCCTCCCCCTGGCCCTTCCATTCTACTCACCCTTCGCTAACCCTCTTTACAGGCTGAAAGAGGTGGCTGTGACGTCACTTAGCATGCATGTCACAGTTGTTGAAATAACGACCGGCGTACGCTCCCGGCGATCTCAAAACTGAAGCCAATCCGACCGAATAAACAAAATGTGTTCGTGTGTGTACACTCGTTTAGCCTAAAAGCTTACAGACCTACCTTGATGGCATCAATGTGACCCTATCATATAATTCATAAAATACATAATTAGTTGTAGTAAGGAACAATATATATCCTATTAGATAAAAATAGATATCAAATTGAAGGATATGAATAAGATAGAAATTGGTTATTAATATAAATTATATTGACAATATCAATTAAGTATAATTTTCATAAAGAGTAATGGACTGAGTGGCAAAGTTGTTGTTAAAACAAGAAACAAAAAATCAATTAGAATCAATAATTGTGAGTGAAAATAGATTATGTATTGGGAAAAGTTTTAATTAGGTTAAAAGGTAATAATTGAACCTCTACAAACACATTAAAAATGTGAGTCAAAAAGCACATTATAACAACAAATAATAAAACATATTAAAATACATGTATTATAGACATTAGTTAAAATAAAATAAGGTGTATAATATTGATGACAAGATAATTATGATTAGAAAAGAATTAATAAAGTTCCATTGAGAATTGAGCCTATACTTTGCTTAAAAAAATTTAAATTGGTTTGTTCTAAAAATTTCAGGGTTTTATGTAGTTACAATTTAACAAACCATAAATATATTAAGACAAGTGTTGAAACATGGGATATTATAGATGAAACTTATAATATAGTGTAATAAGATAAAGGTCAAATGACAAAAAATTGGAATTTTATAAATACAAAAAAAGTTAATATAAGTTGAGATCATCCTTATCTGAGAGTTTTTGAATTCCCTTGTTCCTTGTAAATTAGGAGTGAATTAATCACAAGTCCGACATGTTTCGGCGCTCGATAGGCACCATCCTCAGGTCATAAATGAATCCTGAAATGAGATCTTTCCACGAAGAATAGAATATAACTTTTCTCAATACATAATCTATTTTCACTCACAATTATTGATTCTAATTGATTTTTTGTTTCTTGTTTTAACAACAACTTTGCCACTCAGTCCATTGACTCTTTATGAAAATTATACTTAATTGATATTGTCAATATAATTTATATTAATAACCAATTTCTATCTTATTCATATCCTTCAATTTGATATCTATTTTTATCTAATAGGACCTATCATATTAAATTGCACCATAGTGAAAACAAGCAAGGTAAGCTTTCGGCCTCTGATGGTAAACGAAGGGTAGGGACAGGTTATGACAGGAAAAACTTTTTCAACCTTAAAAAAAACCACCAAAACAATTTATTTGGGAATAATTCAAAGACTATCGATTGCTGATTATTCAACTATGACTGTCCTCTTATATTAAATACATAATCAAAATTAAATATATTAATTTTTACACTAGATGAGGTATATAATTTAATTACATCATTTTATACGCCCCGTAATTTGTATGGTGCTATGTAATGTATATGCATAGTGAATACATACAAAATTAATTAACTAATATCCCAGATAAACTAAACGCCACGTGTTTTAAGGCGTTAGATACACATTTCACAAGGTCTCCATTGATGAAAAGATTGGATTTGACTCGCAGCCGGATGCATTGATAGTGGTTTGCCACATTAAAATAGTTACCGAGGCTTTCCTAGACTCTCTCCATAAAAATGCAGGTGCTAATCTACTAAACTTCTCCCTCGCCCATTCTTAGGCCTATTAGTATGAACTGTTAATGTACCATAAAATAGAGACGTTCATTTATGAAACATATGATGGAGAGATTGGGGTTATAATCCTGGTCGGGTCTACTGAAGGTGGTTTTCCCCAAATTGTTTACCACTCTACTTCCACGCAAATTACCTCTAAATTGATTCCTTCCTCATCCCTGTCTTATTAGAATAATGATAAATTATGCGTAATACCTGAACAGTCAGTAAGACGCGGGGATGGAAAAAATAAAATTCCACTTAAGCTTTGTCCACGAACTACATAATGTTTACTCAGCCAAACTGTCACGCAAAGATTTTCAAGTAAAATGCAAACAGCATCCCCTAAACCCTTTCTTCCCCGTCATAACCACTACCTAGCACGCCCTTCTTCGGTCGACAACATCTGGGATGTCACTTCACCATTCATGTCACAGTTGTTCGAAGGCGACTTTGTACTAACTGTGTGGAGAGGACAAGCTGAAAAACGTATCAATTCACACTTTCAATAGTTTTTTTTAATTTGTTTTATTTTGGTTGAATTTAAAGTCGTTTTGAATGCAGTACATCTAAATTCTAAAGCTACTGTCTGTTAAACATTAGTGTTTTTGTAAGCTTGTATTTTATTTTATCAAGAGTATTTCAAGAAAATGTCTAAGTATAAGATGAGAGCTAATAATTAATTGCCCTTTTTACTCCACGGATAGCGCCTAACTTATAAATAAGTAATACATTTTGAACTAGGCGTCACATCATTATGCAAATTATTATTATTATTATTATTATTATTATTATTATTATTATTAGCACCGCGTATTACTACCCGTTCGGGTTATACGCACTTACGCTAATGATTAATGGTAGGGTGATTGTGAGATGAAATGAAGGACCTTCAGTTTAACGTGGAATCCGAACCACGGTGGAGGCCTGGCATTCCCCACATTCACAAGATATCTTGTCAGAGGTGAAGGAAGGGTTTGGAAATCAGATAAATCTGTGCCGGGACCGAGGATTGAACCCCGGCCACCAGCACAGAAGTCTGACACCTTACCCCCAGACCACCAGGTCACCTATTGTGCAAATTAAATGTTTTCTAGTTTTAAAAAAACAATGTAACTGAGACCAATGAAAACGTTGATATATTTTAAAACACACTTCAAATTTTTTTTAAAAAAACCAGTATTAAAAAATGAAAATACAATTTTGGATTTGTTAAGTAAAGAATGCTATTTATGGTTCAAGCGTAAACGTGTACCTGATTTACCGGTTAATCGTCCGTGACGTGGGCTGGCTTCATAAATTCGGCCTGTCCACTTTCACGGTAAATTTAGTCTTTTTTGACAGTTTAAAGGCTGCTAAAACCCACTCTGTATTCCTCCACCACGTAAGTATATGTCGTAATGTTGACAAGTACAGTTGAATAACTTCACCTCTCAAAGTGATATACATTATAGTGAATTAATAACCACACAAAATTATTTTTAGTACAATATATTTTAAACTCCGGAAAAAAAGGATGTGACTATCAAAAACAGAATATATCCAATCCTAATTACATTTATCATAGCTTTAAACACTTATAATAAGACTCATAGAATCTTATGGCATAATTTACAAATAGATAATTTTATAAACTATTTGAAACATTGAATAAAATTTCTTTTAACTGATAGTGACCAAACAAGGTCTTTTGAACCATAATTAAATCATTGAAATACGTTTAGTGCTTCTCGTTTATTTTAATATAAATTAACATAATAATGAAAAAATTACCTCAAATAAGCGTCAAAGCCCGTGAATACAATCCCCCATAAAAACAGCTGTTACGCACCTCAGTGGCCGTATGGTCTTAGGCGTCACTCTCACACTAGACTTGGTTGCCGAGGACGGGGATATTGAGGTTAGAATCTTGGTTGGGTGTACTGAGGGTGGTTTCTCCTAAAAGGGTGTTCTTTTCTCCCTCCCCACAAATACGAGTACACTTTCCATAAATATATCCTCCTTCCCTATACCTAAAACCTTTAGCGTAATTAATATATAAGCTACAACCCGAATGGGTAGAACCATGCGATGCTGAAAAAAAAGTACAGCTGTCACCCACTTCATTGGCCGAATAGTCTAAGGCGTTACACTCGTTCTGGACTATCCTACTGATGACGGGGATATCGGGGTCCGAATCCCACTCAGGTCTACTTATGAGTGGGGTTTTTTTTTTTCCTAAATTATTTCCCACAACTCCTTCACGAAATTGCGGGTTCGTTTGTTCTTAATTATATCCTATTTTTATAATTCTTTATCCTAAATTACCTTTACTTTACTGAGTAGTTCTTCATATACCTGAACTAAAAGTCACGTAATTTGTGAGATCCCTTCATCGGGACTAAGTTAGTTCTTCCACTAAGCTGCTCAAAGTACGACCCAGTAACTTCACCCTTCTCTTTAACACACATTCTCACACATGATATGATGGCATGCATGTTCTCAAACATCCGTACTCAGTTCCTCACGGGTGTCACACAACAATCACACCATATTAGGACCGGCGCTTGGCATCGGGCAGGCGGAAATGTGTCAGGTGTTTGTTTTATGAAATCTCGTAAATACATTCTGACAACAGTTTTGACTTATCGCTTCTACGTTTTGAGTATATATATTTCAAGGTAACATATTTGGTAGTGCAAATAATAGACTGAACGTGTGGTATTGAATGACAAACAGTGTATTTCACAGCAATCAAATAACACATGATAATATTATGTCTGCACATTTAAGGTGGGGTCGAAGGGGACGCGAGAAAAGGCCTATATTTTGGTAGTTTTTATGTCAGAACTTTTTTTATGTTAAAATAAATAAATTATTGCTCCAGTTCATTATTATTTTTATTATTATTTAGCACCGCGTCTTACTACCCGTTCGGGTTATACGCTTTAAGTACTAATTACGCTAATGGATTGGTAATTGGGAAGGTTGAATTAGAGGAAGTTAACCCGCATTTGCGTGGAGGGAGAGTGGAAAACCATTTAGGAACCCCCATACCAGTTCACCCGACCGAGATTCGAACCTCGATCTCCCCGTCCTCGGCGGTGGAGCTCCACACGACTAGCGCGTTAGCCAACTACGCCACCGAGGCGGATTTATCCAGTACAAACATAGAGTTTAATTTCCTTCCATGTTGATATCAACAGTTGTTGAATATCTATCATGAGCATGGTGGCATTATCTAAAAAAAAATTTTTAATTAAGAGGAAAAGTTGTCATTAAATTCCAGAACATACTTGACGGATATTAAAGAAATTTTGAGGTCCCCATACGAAGAAAATTAAATTCTATGTTTGGACTGAAGCAATATTTGTATTATTTTTGCCCGAACAAAAAGTGTTGCCATGATATCTGCAAAAACACTGGCTTCTTCTCGTGTCATCTTCCATCTCAGCTTAATAGTGTGTGACCCGCTTCTGTAGCAGCTTGATCTAAGACATCACTATTGCTATCGACTAGAGAGCCGATGACGAGGAGATTGGGGTTCGAATCCCGGTTGGGTTTAAGTTACTGAGAGTGGTTTTTTCCAAAATGGTTTTCTCCTCCCACGCAAACGCGACCACACTTCCTCTAAATTAAACCTTACTGATCCCTAGCTTACTAACTCATGTGATGATTTTGCATCGGTTTTATACTTGTAAAATTTAACCGTCATTATCAAATGATGAGTGTAAAACATATGAGGGTTTCAGCATATATTTGTTTTGTGCCATAGGGGAGATCCTTTGGTCTAAAAAGTTTGGAAACCCCTGCGTTAGACCATTGATCCATTGAAGTGGGCTACACTGATTAGAATAAACAATACTTTATTTTATATTCTTCTAGCTCAACAAGGAATTTGAAAATACATATTTATAAGAATCACAAAGTGCACGCTATAGGTTTTTGTATTCATGTCGAAAATTGTGTGATAGCGTAAACGATATGAGTATTTTAATATATATTATTAAAACAATAGTAAATATATATAGTCATTCCATCAATCTGCATATCTCCATGACACTCTACAAAGAATTGTGTAGTTTTATAAATAGGCCATTACCATAATTTAAATTGTATGTTAACGTATTCTAGGGAGAAAGTTATGTTGGATTAAAACTTAAAAACATCCTAACCAATCTTCGTAATGTATAATTTATGTAAAACCACACTCTTATTTTTTACTGTGAAATTCCTCTGTGATGTGAATCCAAACAAGTTTTGATAAATGGATAAACTTACGTCAAAGGTTTACAGTATGTTTAGAGTTATTATAAAACCATACAGATAAGATGCGATTGAAAAGATCAAACTTAAACATTAGAAAGCAGATATTTTATCAAATGACAAAAAAACAGTCACGTTTTAATACGATCAAAAATAAATGGTAGAACACAGTCTTATAATTGTTTTCACGTAGTATATATAGTTAAAAAAATTATTTCAAAAGTCAGTTAAATAAAAAATAAATCATTAATATGAGGGCTAAAGTAGAAATATAAAAAGGGTCAGTTGTGTGATCATATAACATCTAAATAACAATTAATTTTAACAAAATTCTAAGAACATATTTTTTTTGCTTCGAGAACGCATCAAATGTCCAAATTCATCATGATATCGAGGCTAAAAGTGTTCACGATTACAAAACCTCTATATATTAAAGTAAAAAAGGGTCAAGAGATATAATATAAAATTTTAGATCAATTTGTAACATTAAATGGTTATTTAAAATATAGTTTTGTAGGACAGTTGATGAGACTTGCCATACTTCACGTTGCTAGTTCCTTCCCCCCCCCCAACCCCCAAAACTCCGTGTTTGTTTCCTGGCGCCCTCCCGGTGGCTATTTATTTCCCGGCTGTGAGTCAGTGAGTGCCGCTGATTGATCCAAAGCGGGCCGTGGGTGGAAGAGGAAATGTTAGCTAGTGTTGTATTCCCTTTGTGGCCGGACCTCGGCTCTCCTAGTAATAATAATCATTCAGAGTGTAGCCGCCTTTGCGTGCTTACATTGGGCCTTCCTATGCTGCTCGTGAGCTGTGAGGTACTGGCAGGCCGCAAACAGCGTCTGTCATGGCTAGTTCCTGTCCTGATGGCTAGTGGTGAGGTACTGGCAGGCCGCAAACAGCGCCTGTCATGGCTAGTTCCTGTCCTGATGGATAGTGGTGAGGTACTGGCAGGCCGCCAACAGAGTCTATCATGGCTAGTTCCTGTCCTGATGGCTAGTGGTGAGGTACTGGCAGGCCGCAAACAACGCCTGTCATGGCTAGTTCCTGTCCTGATGGCTAGTGGTGAGGTACTGGCAGGCCGCAAACAGCGTATGTCATGGCTAGTTCCTGTCCTGATGGCTAGTGGTGAGGTACTGGCAGGCCGCAAACAGCGTCTGTCATGGCTAGTTCCTGTCCTGATGGCTAGTGGTGAGGTACTGGCAGGCCGCAAACAGCGCCTGTCATGGCTAGTTCCTGTCCTGATGGCTAGTGGTGAGGTACTGGCAGGCCGCAAACAGCGTATGTCATGGCTAGTTCCTGTCCTGATGGCTAGTGGTGAGGTACTGGCAGGCCGCAAACAGCGTCTGTCATGGCTAGTTCCTGTCCTGATGGCTAGTGGTGAGGTACTGGCAGGCCGCAAACAGCGTCTGTCATGGCTAGTTCCTGTCCTGATGGCTAGTGGTGAGGTACTGGTAGGCCACGAACAGCGTATGTCATGGCTAGTTCCTGTCCTGATGGCTAGTGGTGAGGTACTAGCAGGCCGCAAACAACGCCTGTCATGGCTAGTTCCTGTCCTGATGGCTAGTGGTGAGGTACTGGCAGGCCGCAAACAACGCCTGTCATGGCTAGTTCCTGTCCTGATGGCTAGTGGTGAGGTACTGGCAGGCCACGAACAGCGTCTGTCATGGCTAGTTCCTGTCCTGATGGCTAGTGGTGAGGTACTGGCAGGCCTCAAACAACGCCTGTCATGGCTAGTTCCTGTCCTGATGGCTAGTGGTGAGGTACTGGCAGGCCGCAAACAGAGTCTATCATGGCTAGTTCCTGTCCTGATGGCTAGTGGTGAGGTACTGGCAGGCCACGAACAACGTACTTCATGGTGTGCTTCATATAGTTTATATATATTTGTGTAGGCCTATATTAGTTAAATATATATATATGTTACATACGCTTGAAGTTTTTTTAAATTTAGATACTGGCAGGAATATTCCTAAAGTACTTTTTCGTGAATAAGCCAAATAGCTTAAGTGGTATACAGTTTTATTAAATACGTTTACAAGAACAAAATTACTTCAAAATCAAAACAATAGTTTTGTGACAATGTAAGACTATTTTTTGAATAATTTATAGTTTTGAATTCAATGTTATATCTTTAAAACTGGCCCAATAAAACGCAAGTAGTTCTCCATTAACAGGGGAAAACCTATCTTGACATATCTCCACATCACAGGTAGGGAACGTCTTTAAGAGCTACGAGCTAACCAAATCTACTGTAGTCTTCTTCCTGCTCATTATTAGCACATAATTTATGAAACACAACTAATATATTATTCACCCCTTTAAGAACCTATAAAGGCACTGTCTCCCAAACTTTCACCAAACTCGTACCCCTTTCCGAGTCATGGCATATAAAACATACTCTTCATACCAAAAAAAGGTAAATCAAATCTGCTATCTTGTAAATTACGAGTATAAATGGTCGCTCCGGATTTTAAAAATATCTTAGTGGTAAATTAAATAAATTTGTTAGAGAGGGAAAGGCTTGTTAAAGGTCATGATATAAAATCAAAAGCTGTGTTAATTTGTTTATCATACGTAATATCATCAAAAAAATTCATTATTAATAAAATGCATGGCTATGTCAGATACCCCCAAAAATCTTCCAAGTGCCCCAAGGGGTAGGTGTATCACAGTTTGGAAAACGAGAATATAAAACAAGATAGTAGAAAATATTGGCAAAAAATTCCTTGTACCTTTAGTTTCCAGCTCTAGATTGACACCATCTGTCAAAGAGAGTGATGCGGAACATATTTGAAAAATATAGGCGTAGCAATAGTAGGGACTGTTTTAAATGTTAGAAAAAGGGTTAAGTATCAACTATAGTTCCTTCCTCCATAGTTAAAACGAATAAGCTGACAAAGAAAAAAAAATAGAGAAAGTCATACACAAGAAACCAGTGAATATTTTAAAACTACCTTAAGTACAGTTGAATACGTCAAGAAAATTATACACCCCACTCTTCACCCACCCCTCATTTCTTGTTCCTTCCCTTCCCCCCACCCCCCACTCCCACCCATTTCGTTCTCTACAAACACTTAGCGCGATTCAAAGGCCATTGCAAATTAACCCTGGGAAGGGAATGTTCGGACAAAATACTACGCTACCTTGTGGGCTGCGTGTTATGAAGCTTTTAATGAGGCCCGTCTTTATGGTTCCTCTACGTTTTCGTGGGTGTTGCTCCATTTTCCTAGAATGATATCGTATAAGTACGCTATTATAATTTATATAGGGAATAGTGCATTCGTTACTTGCCAAAATTAAATGTTACTAAACGGTCTTAAATACTTTCTAATACAGTCTATTGTAATTATGAACCAAAAAAAGTACAGGCGGTTATCAAATAGCTAGCCTTAAATAGTTTAATCTCGGAAAATGTATTATTTTAATAATAGTAATAATGATAATAATAATAATAATAAATATTAAATATAAATTTTTAATATAATTGGCTAACCCTTTTTATAAATCAAATTTACTAATTTTATTAATCAGTAAACTAACATCAAGTTATTTGTTCTAGAAAATCTAAAATGGTTTCTTATTAATAATATAAAACACGAATCAGATATTCACTTTTTTTTAAATAATTATAATGGTTTTATTAAAATTTTGTATGTTCAAAAATTAATCGTTATTAGACTATCTTTAATTTGGGGGTTAAAAGCAAATTGGTAACTTAGCCTTAATGTATGATCATATAACACTTATATATCTAGTTTAAACAAAATCCCTCAAATCTTTTCGTTTGCAGAGCCAGATTTTATAATTAGTGAAAGACAAAAGGGCAAATGGAATTTTGAAACAAAATAACTAATTTGGGGCCATAAAAAACTGAAATATCTATAATTAACTAGGGGTATACAGCTTTTACAATTACTATCCGTAAGTTAACACTAATATTGTAAAGATGAAGATCAGTATAATTTAGAGAAAATGCACACATATTTACGTGGAAGTAGAGTGAGAAACCATTTATGAAATCACACCTAATATAAGCCCAGCCGGGATTTGATCCCAGACATCTTCATTGCCGGAAATAAAGATTAGATGGTCTTGACGTTTAGTTCATATACCAACCAGTGTGGATTATATATGTATTCAAAAGCATTCTTCGACGATTTAAACTAAATATATGCATGTGCGTGTGTGTGTGTGTGTGTGTGTGTGCGCGCGCACGCACGTGCGTGGATGTGAAAAGGGTAGTGGTAGGTCACTCCATGTACGATCTAAATTGTGGCTGACCTTTTAAACAAATAATAATTTATTTTAATTTGGCAAAGAGATCAAATTAAGTTCGATTAACAAGCGCGCTATGGTTTTCACGCCTAATTTTTTATTACTAGGCTATGTTAATAACAGTTAAGGTGTGTAAAATGTCTAACTAGCAGGGCTACTGAAAGATATGTATGATCGGTGTGGACATATTATTATTATTATTATTATTAGCACCGCGTCTTACTACCCGTTTGGGTTATACGCAGTGTGGACATAAACAAGCTGATCATACTTTCCCTCACTATTCATTACATTTCTAATTGATGTAAATTCTAATGACACATTACATTAATTAAATAGATGTAAAACAAGTAACTACAGTATATATATTGAATGAACTTATGTCTTAGCCTACGTGACCATCGATGTGGATGTTTATAGCTCAATCAAGGTAAAAAAATTATCATTATTTTTACTGTTGACGCATACTTAAATATATTTCACAATATTATCTTAAAATAGCTTCTCCTAGTCCAGGTGGTTACCCAGAAAGGGGGATGGGAGTTATCAGGTAAGTTGCTCTTCCCTCGCACCCAAGATAGCAAATAATTTTAATAAACCATTCAAAGTACGACTAAAATATAAAACCCTTTTGTTCCAAATGTATAGGCTACATTTTAAGACCGTTCTTAATCTTATTATTCAAAAGTTAAACTACTAAACACATTAAAATTGTCACTTAAATTTCAAGTTTGGAAAGAAAAAAAAACTGTAATCAAACCACTAAACACTCCTGATCTCTCCCTTTCTAAAAGAAATATAGGCACTTATATTAGCCTACCTAGCCTAAATCAAATCAAATTAAAAATTAAATTAAACCATATCTACCTATTAAAGAAAGCAAGTAATTTGATTTTTTTATTTATTATTATTTAACACCACGTCCTACTACCCGTTCGGGTTGTACGCTTTAAGTACTAATTACGCTAATGGATTAGGAATTTGAAAAGTTGAATTAGAGGAAGTGAACCCACATTTGCGTGGAGGGAGAGTGGAAAACCATTTAGGAAAAACCACCCCCAATTCACCGACCGAGATTCGAACCTCGATCTCCCCGTCCTTGGTGGTCGAGCTCAACACGACTAACGCGTTAGCTAACTACGCCACCGAGGCGAGTTTTAATTTTGTTGTTTTACTAATATGTTATTATGTATTCAGATGTAATGATTTTTTTAGCATCCTGTATTACTACCTGTTCAGGTTATACGTATGTGCTAATCACGCTAGTGAGTTGAGGATGAGGAAGAATGAATTTAGAGGAAGTGTACCCACATGTATGTGTAGGGAGAGTGGAAAACCATTTTGGAAAAAACACCCTCAGTACACCCAAACGGGTGTTATAGACAGTCTAGTCTAACACGAGAGGGACACCTTAGAGCATGTGGCCATTGAAGCAAGGGATGATATATATATATATATATATATATATATATATATATATATATATATATATAATACTTTTAGATAGGAACATGTGTCGACTGTTTGCACCCGTTGAACCAATAACTACAACTGTGAAAGCTAAATCAATTAACGTGAGTACTAACATTGATTAAATTTCACTCTAAAAAATTAGTAAATTTAGTTATATTTCAGTTGTTATTTTTTCATGATAAAATGCTTTAAGTTATTTACAAAAGTAATGTCTTATTTACTGTAGGACTGATCTGACAATCCTTCCTTTGCAAAATATAATTTTGGAACTTTCCCTATACACATACACATACACACACTATTTTAAAGGAAGTTTTCTCGTTTAAAATATTGGAAAGTTTTGTGACACATTCCTAGTCTTAACAGTTACACTTATTACAGGAATTAAAGACTGTTAAGTATAATGGAAATATTAATACCCCCTACGAATTACGCGAGTAAAATCAGCACATCGTAGCCACGTGCGAATTCCAACCCCCTTCCCCCACATCTCCCTTTCTAAGAGAGATGTTTCAATTTACAAACTTTAAGTGAACAAGGAGCACCGAGTAATAATTTATGCAAACTACAAGAAGACTCGAGGATGTAGAATGAGGTGAGGGAACATCTTCTTGACTACTATAAAACCATCCCTCCTTCCCCCTCAAGCGTAAGGACACAGTGGTGAAGGGGAACAAGGGGGTCCATATATCCTCCTGGTTTATTTGCCTCCCCGCCCTTCACATACACTCCTCGGACACGTAGTTTGGCTAACAAAGTTGTTTCCTCCACCCAAAGCCAGACCCTCCCTCCGAGTTCACACTCTACCAGCACGACTGGACAGTTTCTTTTTACGCTGTTATTTGGGGGTAGGTGAACGGGTGAGAGTGATGAGCTATCCCCAAAGGATCCATACTGAGATCGGCTCTCTGAGTCTCTTTTTCCCCGCTTTTCGTTTCTAGCTACCAAGGTATGCTTACCTTATAAAATAAATAGCCTTAACATGGTTTATATCTGTATTCAATCTAATAATATAAAGTATAATAACCTATATCAGCCGCTTCGATGGTCAAACTATCCTTAGGGTGCGTTTACACTAGAGGCAAAGCGGAAGTGAAGGCTGTATCTGTGAACAGAGAGAGGCAATACGTGTCTGAGTCAACTAGTGTCTTTAGAGCAAAGTGAGGCATCGCGCACTTGTGTCTTCGTTCGGTCTAGATCCCCCCCCCCCCTCACTATAAATTTGCCTCTAGTGTAAACACACTTTAAGAAGTCACTTCCTAAATATATGAGACTGCCAATTAGGTATATACCGGAGCTCGAATCCCTGTCCAGCGAAATGAAAGTTTTTTATTTTCTAAATGATTTTCCACTCTATATCCACGTAAATTAGGGCAAACTTTCTTGGAATTCAACTTTACTTATTAATTAAGTTAATTAATACATATGCATACTTCCCAAATGGGTGGTGAGACGTGCTGATAAAAAAAATAGACAAGGCACAAGTACGCGATGCCTCACTTTGCTCTAAAGACACGAGTTGACTCCCTCTGTTCGTCGACATAGCCTCGCTTCATATGTGATTCAATTGTATGTACGCACCTTAAAAATAGTTCAACCATCGAAGTGGCTGATATAAGTTATTTAACTATATATGAAGGTGAAAAAATTAATGGGCATAGCAGTATCTGGATACATATTTTGACTAAATTATTTCCTGTTGAAAAATGACACCTAAACATGGGAATTTAATCTGGAAAATAGTGCGCTTAGTCAATGGGCCCGGATTTGATTCACGTGCCCTAATGTAACGTTTCAAATTTTTATTAAGTTTAATTACACTCTCACTAAATATATAGTTTAATAATATTCACTAAAACTGTGTTGTATACTTTAGCATACAACGCCCCTATTTTAGCATATAACTATGTATACAAACAGAAATAAACACAATTTAAAAAAATTATTTAGTCACTACAGAACTATGAAAATAAGGAATTTACTAAGGAATACATCGATAATTTTACCGTGTTTTTTTCTGCTATTTGTTTTGGCTCAAAGTTGAGTGTACAGGTATAAAATAAAAATTCTCACCTCTAATAATTATTTTTTAGAGCTATGGAAGTGTATAATTTATGCTTTTGCCCTCAACGAATAAAAAGTCACTTGAATTGTTATTTATAATATGAAATACGAGATAATACCAAAGATTTTTACAATTTTAAGTTTACTTTTGCTTAAATCATGTTTTTTAACTCACTATATTTTTAATTAAATCAAATGCATATTCAATTTTAACCTTTAAATAGTTTTCGCTTTTTTTGTATTATTTTGAATGACCCTAAAATAAAAAATAAAGCTTACTGTTTTTCACTTTCTCATACAAAGAAAGAATACTGCAATGGTGAGAATTTAAGGTAAAATGGCTTATAACAAATAATATAAATTTGAGATTTTTAAAATTAGCTTTTAGGATTAAGTTCAAATTGGGTATCTGGAAAAAAAAAATCATGGTAAATAAGAATTTATCTAGGGCCTATATCTAAACAAAATAACTAATTTAAGGGAAGCTAACAAATAACGTTTTTTTTTAATACTTCAACAATGTGCTTCAAATTTATAAACGAATAATGTTTATTGTGATTAATAAGATGGTTTTCCTGAGTAAAACTTTTTTTAACTACTGATACTATTTTTTTGTAAAGGTTGTCCGTAAATATAATACGTTATATGGAAAGGTTTATACGATTGAGTCGTAACATTTATGTTAACATGTTTCCATATTATCATAAAATTAAGTTAAATCTGTTCCTCATTCGTTATTTTCAATTAAGAGAAGATTTAATACAACAATAAAGGATTGGTATTATTTTTTCTACTCTCAAAGCGTTTACCTTATTTCATCGCTCTTTTCATTTAGTTCTTGTCTATTTTTTTCGCGTACAGCAGTCCTGATAACAACCAAGAGAAAAAACTGTTCTTTCTTAAAGGTTTTTTCCTTCCCTTGTTTCTTTCTCTTTTTTGGGTGGCATGAGGGTGGGGGTGAAGGGGGAAGAGGGAGCCGTATAAGAAAAGTTAAGAGGTATACAGCTTCAAGTTTCAACCACTCAAACATTTTCGCTGCGCTGCAAGCGTGCGATCCGCCCACAAGTCAATGAGCACCACACGGTCAAGACAGGAAAGGGTAGGTTGGGGGGGGGGGGGGAGAGAAGGGTGGCAAGAAAAGAGTTGGTGAGAAGGGGGGAGAAGTTTAGAGGTAGGGCAGAGAAATGTAGGGGGTGTTTTAGTTTGTAACGTCTCTTGGGAGACATTTTGTCTTAGAAGCTACTAAAACAGCAAACACGAAGCGGGAGTGAGATATTTCTGATGGCAAAAACATTTTGACCAAAACCCAACTTTGTTTAGCTACCATAGTTGTTCTCCTGTGGGCTATATTACTTTTGGTCGATTTCTTTTCTTAGTTATACTTTATATCCAATAAATGTTCCCTGCAATTGATTAATATTATAAAATGTCTTTGCGTGTTTGTTCAAATAAAAGGTATATTCATACATATTTATAGTGTTTCCTTCAGCGAGAGTCAGATCTATATAAATATACCAATAAACCAACCCGCTTTTGTGTTCGGATTGGTTTAAGGTCTCACTCTAGCAATAGCCTGGTTTTCCTATGAGCAAGATATCAGGGTTTTAACCCAGGTTTGGTATAATTACATTTATTATACCCTAAATGGTTTTTCAATTTCCTGCCACGCATGTGTGGGTTTATTTCCTTTAAATTCAAACTTCTTTATATCCAGCTCAATAGTATAAAGAGGCGAATAACTAACATATGTTAAGACGCGGTAAACATAAAATAAAACGCTAAAAAGAACCGTGTTTATTAAATGGTTGACCATCGAAAAACTATACATACATTTGAGATGGAGTTGAAACTTGGTGTTCTGCTGCAACAATTTACATCCAGTTCCAAGAGATCGATCCGCCTTTACCTCTAGTTCTATTTATTTCTCTCTGGTTTCCTTATCTCGACTTGAAAGCCTCTTCCGAAGGATGGGTGTCA
The DNA here is from genome assembly GCA_039000515.1 of Timema cristinae. Taxonomy (NCBI): domain Eukaryota; kingdom Metazoa; phylum Arthropoda; class Insecta; order Phasmatodea; family Timematidae; genus Timema; species Timema cristinae. Next base: position 45,060,493 of record JBCFYV010000935.1, on the reverse strand, counting down.
AGCTAGAAGAATTCCTGGACGTACATTGCTCTCCTACCTCTTTCCCTTTCTTCACCTCTTTCTCTGCCTTTCGTCAGCAGCATCTCCCGCCTATCCTTCAAAGCACTAGGCAACACTCATTATCTTCAGGATGCAACGTGGAAAAGAAGAAAGCTTTGGTGCCAAAGTCGACAGTAATGACGCGCCTAAAATGTTAAATGCTAAAAGGCTTGCCGTAGGCACTTAAGAGAGGTGTGAGGCTAGTGGTACCGTCATCTCACCGCTTTTATATAGCATGTTATAGCTTAAAGGGCTATTTTAAAGTGAAATTCCTTACTTAACGATAGTTATTATGGAAATAGCACCCTCGACATTTTAAACTATAAGAAAAAAATCATCTAATAACTATAACTACTAATGATTGTAATTTTATACAGGACCTTAATCTAAAGAGTTACCGTTATTTTAATATACATTCGTTAAATTTATAAAACTCAAAAAGAAAGGCTGTTATTTGTATAGGACGTTGTTGTAGGTTATATCTTTACTCCCGCTTCAGAGCAAATAATATGTTTTATAGTAAAAACAAAATCAAATAATGCAGGACATATGAAGTGTTCTTTTGAAAAGCGGCATCGATGAAAATTAATCCTTTTCCTAAAACTTAGGCAACCATCCAGCCAGTAGTTTCACGTCCGCCCGACCTAAAGAAAGAAAATGTATGTTTTATCAATTATTATGTTATTACAGCCTATGAGGAACTATGTAATAGTTAATATTAGCGTTCTAAAATATGTGATCAGAAAAAAGTGGTAAACTGTATATAAAATTAAATGTTCTAGCCTAGCTTTAAATAAACTATCAGTCATATGCCAAGAAAGACCACGTTGAATACCCTGAAACTATTACTTTTCAACCCATAAGGAATTGTGTATGGTGTGTGGGCGTACGCCTCGTGGTGTGTAAAACACCAGTACAGTCCGCATCTCCCGAGTCCGGCCGGCCAGCTGTTTCTCACGTTCTCCAAGATATATCACCCTGGCAAGAGGTAAGGGGAAAACGCCTCTATATTACTTTACAGGTGATTTTCTTATCTGTAGCAAGCCCTTGTTTACGTTAAAAGGAGTCTTATCGCAGTTTGCTGCCTAGCACTTACACAAGGATACTTTTTTTTTTTGCTAAGGGTGCTGGGGAGAGACCCTAAATATTAAATGCCCTCCCTCTCCACTCCCCCTACCCCCATCCATTTCCAAGTAACAAAGAACGTGCATGCTCAGTATAATGTAATCTTGCTAGTAAAGATAACGACGGAGGACTCGGGAAAATAGCTAAAATTATCCACCTTGAAATAGGACAAAGCGGTTTTACGAGGAGTATTATGATGAATTAGTTAATACATCGACCCCAACGAATACGTTTTCTTGGAAATTCCCAGTGGTTGTAATATATAATTCATTTACTGCTATCGATTCTCATTGAATGTTAGTTAACGTACAGAGTTTGACGTGTAATTTTCATTCATTGACCGGGAAAGTGGAAATTATATATTTATTTTTAATTCATTTTTCTTAGTCCTATTAGACGTCTTACTGCCCATTCAGACAATTTGCGAACTACAATAGCGCTTTTTTTTTTCCACTCTCCAAGTCTTACTGCCCGCCCAATGTCTTCACATACTAGTAATATAGTAGGAACGAGAAAGGTAGTATTTCTATAAAGTAAGCCCACACTTGCGTGTAGGTAAAGGGCGAAACCATTTTAGGATTAAAAAAAACACCTGAATGCACGCGCCTGGATTCAAGCCTCAACCTTCCCGTCATAGAGAATCAAGTCTATGTTAATATTGAACAATAAGAGTGTGTGACTACCGGTGAGTTCTATAGTTTACCAACCTAGTATAAGTCCAATCAATCCTAGAAGACAAATTTTATTCTTGCCGTATTACTATTATTCTGAATTATACATATTTTAACTAGTCTAATAGAGTATTAACCGAACGGGTAGTAAACCGTGGTGTTAAAAAACTAGTAGGCCTATATGGGGTCCGAATGAGAAATATAAATTTAAGAAAATAATGGTAGCCCTTGTTTTATAAATACAAAATTCCTTTTTTTTCAAGGTTTTCCAGAAATAATTTCCACTTTCCGGTCAATTTAGAGGTTAATATAGAGAAACTAATTATCTTTTGTTACATAATTTACCACTGTGAACTACTACTTAGATGGGATAAGTTGCCTCGCGACCCAATATTTCTTGGGGGAAGGGAAATAATATTTGTATTCGAATCAACCTGCTTATTATATCTTCAGTTGCTTTGAATTAAATCTTTCATTTTAATATCCAAAATTCTTCAATGTTTTACTTTTTTGTAAAATTATTTGTATTTTCCCGTTTTTTTTCCCCCCAAACGAACAAACTCCTTGGGTTTACCATATGCGTCGCAAACCCACATGGGAATGGGAAACAAGATAGAAAAAAGCATTGTTAGTACATCCGAACGGGATTAAAGCCCCAACCTCCCTGTTATTATAAAACTAGAATAGATGAACCTGACATTTATTCTCCGTGACCGCTGAATCGGACAAGAAGACAAAATGTTCTTAGTAAATCATATAAGATCTTAGAAAGATTGTTGTTTTTTTTCCCAGGGCGTCTTAGCGACACCATTCGAGGTATATGAATAATCCTTACTGGTGTGGAGTGTGCGTGGGAAACCATTTAGTAAAACAATCCGCAGTACACCCAACTGAGATTCAAACCCAAATTTCCTCATCACTAGATATCCAAACCAACAAGAGAGTTACGGTTTAGACCATGCAACCATCGATGCGAGATCTTAGTAAGATAATATAGTAAGAGTAAAGTTGCCATTAATTAAGTTCATTGTTCTCTGTAATTAACTTCAGTCAATTCTTCACACACCGAATTACTATCACTGGAAAGTTTGTAATATTCTACCATTCGAAATGCATCTTCAAGTGACGTAAAATATTCCACGTTTTGAAAGCTGTTACTGAATGGTAATCTAAAAAAAATACCAACAAAATAAAACAGGTTTTTTTTTTCAGGGTACATTTACATTAAACAAACGTGACAGATAAAAATGAAGCTTCAAATACATAAATGGAAGAAGAAGAAAACATCATGGTGACTTCATGAAAAGCTTCTCTTTTTTTTTGTGACAATCGACCGTTCCCTTGAATCTTCTCGTGGAGAGGGTCGAGGCTTCCATCCTCGCCTTTTCTCTGTGGTTTTTTTAATTATTTCTCCTTGTTTTCGTCTGGTATCAAAGAGTTGTTATTACTCTTAGAACTATCTGTGTGTTGTCACAAGACTTTCGGTTCTTGGCGGAGAGTGTGAGGAAGGGGCGGGGGGTTTGAGTGACTGCATTGGGGTTGTTCAAGCAGGGTTGGGGGGGATTGATCTAAGGGTAAAGAGGAGAGTTGAAGCTAAACGGAGTGAGAGAAACGTAAAGCTAAGACAGTCTATTTTTCACAACATCTTAGTAACCATTCGATCTATACGCATACATTACGTAGCTATGTTTGCATAATATAAATAAGTTTAAATTTTAGAACAATTATACATAAATTTGTGTATAAGGAAAGTATAAAGCTATTTAGGAATCAAATATAGTACACCTGACCGGAGTTCAAACCCTAATCTCTCCGTCACTGGCAATTTAGTCTAACACGAGATAGACGCGTTAGACCAAGCAACCACAGGGTGGTTAAAACAGTAATATTTCAAAGAGTTATGATTTTAAGTTGTAAAGTCGATCGAATGTTTCCGTGTTTGCGTAGAGGGAACGTGATAAGCTATTTAGGAAAAACCACCTTCATTACACACGACCAGTATTTGAACCTCAATCCCCCTAATTCATGCTTGCCATTTAGGTCACACACCACATATTTCGATACTAAATAATAGTTTCAATCAAACCAGGGGAAAAAAAACTTTTGTTTGTATTGCTTGATTTTAAATTATTAAACATGTCTAGATTATCAACGTCTGAGGTCAGTAAATACCAGTGAAATCCAAACCAACTTGCAGATCAATAGTTTAAATCCCGATTGGGCATTGTGTGGTTTTTTTTTTACCAATATTCTACCACACTTCCTCTCCAGCTAAATGTGAAAACATTTTCCCAAAATTCTACCTACCTCGTCAATATTATACTAGTGGGAAAGACTCATCATTTTCATGGTTTACAAATCCTTTTAGCCAAGGTAAGGTTTATTAAGGTAGTGAAATTGTCTTGAGCTTTGGCCTACCCTTTAAAAGGTTTCCAACAAATTTATTGTACACTGCCAATAGAATAATAATCAATATTTATTAAAAAGTGGTAAAGAGTCCGCAAAAGTATGAGTAGACAAGCGTAATAGTTAAACCATGTAAAGTGACAAAAAAAAACACTTTAAGATAAACTAAAAAACAATTATTGTTGATTGTATAATACATTTAAATCTTTACACTTTTAAAATAACATAATAGGCAGTAAATTTATTATTATTTAGCACCGCGTCTTACTACCCGTTCGGGTTATACGCTTTAAGTACCAATTATGGTAATAGATTAGGAATTGAGAAGGTTGAATTAGAGGAAGTGATCCCGCTTTTGCGTGGAGGGAAAGTAGAAAACCATTTAGTAAAAACTACCCCTAGTTCACCCGACCGAGATTTGAACCTCGATCTCCCCGTCCTCAGCAGTCATGCTCAACATGACTAGCGCGTTAGTCAACTACGCCACCGAGGCGCGTAATATGCAGTAAAAACACATACAGAATGAACATATGTATGGAAAAGGGGAATTTAGGTGTTATGAGAAAAAAATATTTTCAGCGAACGTGTGAAATAAGGTTGAACTAATGCGGGATCTGTAAGAAATAAAATAAAGGAAATGGAGGCATAGGAAGGAAGAGAGAAAGAGCGATAAAGGTTGGAAGTGGAAAGCCTCTTGCCGTTACTCCCCCTCAAACTGTCAACTTTGCTTTCCAAACTTTTCCTTCTCAACTCTAAGAATATGTATTTTTTTTTAAAAAACCACACACACACCACATAGAATTAAAGCTGATTCCTTCTAGCAGGTAAGATTCTTTATCCACGTTTTTACTCTTCAAACGTAGATTTATTTGCGTTTGCCAACAGGGTTTGTCGGCTATACGTTCCTATTCTTCTATTGGCAATGGCAGATATATGACTGTCATTTGAGGGTGGGCGACCATATAGGTGCGATTAACTCATCCCAATGAGATGATACGATTATAATATTACGATTATGTGGTGCCAGTAAAATGTTTAAACTTAATTTAAGTCTAACTAACCATAAAATAACAATCATAAGAGTAATTCTCTTTCAGAAAAAATGCCTATGCGATCATTGGGAACCGAACCCGGCACCTTTACATCAAGCCAGGAATGCTGACCATTTAACCAAAAGGCCGGCCAAACAGAGATATATGTTTTATCGCACAGGTAATCACTTGGTTTAAGGTGCCAAGATCGCAATTTGATTGCAAGTGTCACAGGAGTTAAAAGGTCAAATTTGAACCAACTGCACTTGGGGTGGTTTTCCTAATACTACTTATCACCATGGTGTTCTAATCCTCATTTCACGCTAATGCGAGTGTTTTTTTCCCTACTAAATCTCCTCACAATCCCAATACTTTAGATGATGAGATTTATTTTTTTAAATGCATCATGTACTCATCCGGCTAACTTTACATTTCACTATACTTACAAGGTAAAGATGTGGAAGGTATAATTTTAGATGAAATTTAGCCGTCCTAGCATGAAAAGATAGTGGAAAACAATTTAATAAAACACAGCTTCAGTTCACCCACTCAGGATTAAGTCTCCGACCTGCCCATCACCGAGCAACAGGTCCACTTGCCCACTGATACAGGCTACTAATACATTAAGGTGGTAGTGTAGGGACTCGAGAAAATTAAGGGATTTTGCTTTTTTCATAGAAAAATCTTTTTTTAGCCAAAATAAATCAAGTATTCCTCCAGTAGAAACATTGTCTTTAATTTTCTTCACATGGTGATATAAACCGATCTTGAATTGGCATTTTAAACAAAATCTTCGAAGAGATTTTCAAAATATTTCGAATTTTTGAGAATCACCCATAGTTAAACTGCCCCTTAACGAATTTTTGTCTGAAATACAAGTACACAGTGTTATTTGTTAGGCTGAATACGCCCTAAATATCAATTTTAAACACAATCGTTAAAGCCATTACAAAAAATTTCAAATTCAAATACTAAATCAGTAAACTACCCATAATTTGAGAACTAAGGTAAAAATAAAAATTAATTACAATGCACTGGCATATAACATTATATATTAAGTTTAATAATATCCATCATACTATTCCAGATCTATGGCCATGGACAAATATACAGAGAGAGAAATATACAGACAGAAAGACAAACAGACTTGTAAAATCCACTTATTTAGTTTCGGACACACATAAAACTTTAGAGATTCGTCATAATCTAGAGGTAGAAGGTTTTCATACTTATAATACTTTCTCTTGAAATGAAAAAGTATAAAATTGGAGATAAAAGAATACTCTTAAGCATTATTCACTGTTCTTTAGAACTGAGATTTTTTTAGAGCTAGTTTACTAGACAGTAAAAATACAAGTTTGTCTTTAAAAAACACTTGGTGTTGTATATGATGAGACAAGGCTGAGCCATATATGAGACAGCCAAGTGATCCATTGCCAAAAGAACGAGAACTAAATTAAAGAGGAATTTTGAAACACAGAATGTCTTGTAAATAAGAAATAAACTATGTTGCATCATGAAAATTAATTTGACAATTCTGTTTCGCAGCTTAGGTTTAGCCTAACTATTAAAGAGATTCTTCAAACCTTACAACACAAAATAAAATACAGTACGTAACTACATTTCTAATTGGCCCCATGGTATAGTGCACTTGGTTACGAGTTCAGGGGTCCCGGATTTGAGTCTTTCTACAAACAGGGCTACAAGTAATGTATTTTATATATATATATATAATATATATATATATTGTGTGTGTTTTGAGGTATAATATCCACACCTCTGCTACTTCCCACATAACCTCAAAACAACACCAAAAAAGTCCATATGAAAATGTCCTAGATTCGATGGTTTCTAATATAAGACCTTCCAAGTTTTTGCTGGAAATATTAATTAATAGTCCTACTTGATGCACCCCTGTTCGTGTACTGCATGTACCAGCAGTGATAGACACAAAGAGGTGAAACAGGGGTGTATCAATATGGCATACCTCGGGTATACTATCCATACCCCTAGTTTCTTTCCACATAAATCATAACACTAAAATAATTTAATAATTATATTTATATATATTATATTATATATTTATATTATATATTATATATTTATATTATATATTATATATTATATATTTATATTATTATATTATATATATATTATATTATATATTATATATATATATATATATATATATATTACATTTCTGATAGTTTGGCTAGATGATTTTTTACATCCTAATTCTTATAAACTATACATTTTCAAAATTGATGACACTTATATCCTAAGGATGAGGCACACACATATCTTAACATATTATAGCTAAAAGAATATTTGCACCACGTATTTGAACTATGGCCTTCCTGTCATAGACAAACTAAACCAGTTTAGCTTAAGGCTTACTCAGCGTGCCCACTTGATGTACGAAGCGTGTCCGGAAAGTAAAGATACAATGACCATAACATTTACAAATAAATGTTTTTAACTAAACGTATACTGAAAACTACTTACATATGGATAAGTTTACTTTTCCAGATATTAACTGACATTGTCCAAACACTTATTAAGCCCGGGAACCAACTTCTGTATCCCCAAGTCATAAAAGTCTACTGCCTGTCCTTCAAACCATGTTATGACTTCTTCTTTAACCTCATCATTGTCAATTTTTTTTTCCCACACAGATGTTTCTTCAGGTGAAGAAACAAGTGTTTATCGTTGGGTGTGAGGTCTGGACTGAATAGCCCGTAGAAGCCGTTTCAAGGTCTCACAATATGTATTGACATTAATTTTTGTGCCAGGAGGCATAAAGTCAACCAGAAGATTCCCTCCTCTGTCCTAGAAAACTGTAGACATGATTTGTTTTGCTGAAATTGACGTTTTGAATTTTTTTATTTTAGGAGTATACGTTTGGCTCCACTGCAATGACTGTTGCTTCGATTCAGGATGTGGTGATAAACCCTTGTTTAATCCCCAGTCACAATGTAGTCCAAAAACTCATCTCCATCCTATGTGTAACGCGTGAGAAACGTGAGCACGGAACCCAAAAGTATGTTTGTGTTCGTCCGTTAAACATTTTGGGCCCCCAGCTTGCGTGCACATTTTTGTAACCTAAATTTTCTGTCATGGCTTCATGAATCGTAGTTTTAGACACTTCAGGAATAATTTAATACAACTCTCTTATCTTCAAACGCCGATCTGCACGAATTTCTCTTTCAATTATTTGAAGAAGGTATAAGGAGATCAAAGATGGCCTACCACTCCTTTGTTTGTCGTGAACGTTAGTCCTTCCTGCCAATAATTCACGCCACCACTTCGTCACATTTTGTCGATTCATAATGTCGCCGTAAACAGCAGAAATTTGTTTTTGAATTTCCGCTGGGAGCTTACTTTCTGCGTTAAGAAAACGTACCACGAAACTAACTTCCCATTTGGCGGGATCTTGGATTGGTTTCGCCATTTTAATAACGTTTCAAACGAACAAAACGAACAAAAACTATTATATTACTGCCAACCCAAAGTGAAAGGAGATCCAAAAGGATCAAGGTCAACGCCAGTCCACTCACAAAAACCATTTAAACTCCCCCTAGCGATGTATCTTTACTTTCCGACACGCCTCGTAGTAATTCAATCCTGAGTAGATAGAATGTATGAAACTGTTTACCAATATTATCACTATTGAAGTAGCACCTCGTGACCAAAACTCTGTGGCAACCTACGAAGGGGACTTCCCCACCTTCAATGGCCTCGCCTGAATCAGGATGACTTCGAAATACATGGATTCCTCTTTGAAAATTGTTCTGATCTAGTCCCTCTATTTGTTCCTTAAGTTTTTACTGAACCTTTTGAATCATCATGTGTATGAGTCAACGTCTTCAATACAATTGGTCAAGCTGGAACTACCTTTATTTGAAAAGTGTACCATTTTTAAAATCGTCTATGTTGGGCCAGTGGTGGAAAAATCCTGTGTGTGTAGGGGTGAGGGAAATTAACAAAAAAAAAAAATTTTGAGGGACTTTTCCCTCTCTCCTCAGCCTAAAGAGTTTCGGTGAGTCCTCCCCTGGCTAAATTTGACGATTGATGTCTTTAAACTATTGGAGGGGTCGTAGAATATTTTGGAAATATATACTTCTTTATAATTTAATTGAAATGGTCCTTCGTTCATTTAAAAATATATTTTTAGGACCCTAAAAGATATTTAAAACAATCTTCAGCTTATTTTTTAAATATTAATACAATTCTCTAGAGTTAGAAGTAAATTATTTTAGGAAGAAACTCCCCCCGAAACCCCACTCCACTGGTTTTACCACCACTTGATTTGTATTTAAGTGCTGAATATAAGTTTTCCAGACTTGGAGGTATGATGCACTATGTAATTTTCAAACAAATGTAAAGCTCTGAACTAATTTAATATTTTCTCTTTATTACCATTAAATCATATGATAATCATATAATATGTATTCTTAAGATTATGATTTTGATAAATACTTAATAAACAAATTAGTTTATTGACGCCTGGAGTTACACTTGGACTACTTAGAATAAGTAGTGGTCTACCTTCCGTGATATAAATTAGATATTAATCTTAGATTGTACAGAAATTTGGAATAAATTAATTCATAGGTTGACATCGAAAAAAATTTCACAACTATCAAGATCAATGATCCGTTTAGTGTAAAATCTATTTAGCTACAAAATTATAGTAAAAACTTTTGTCATTGGTGAAATTGGGTTTCCACTTATACATTGGTGAATAAATGTCCAGAGGACTGGGTATTGTGTGTATTTTTTCATTGAATTAATTCGTTAGTTTTGTTCTGATGGTTCAGAAAGTTATCGGTAAATACCTCATATATAAAAATTCATTTTGCCCCTATATTTAGAGTTTATAGGTCCATCATAATATAATAAAACCACAGTAGGCCTTTAGGACATTCAGAAGCATTTACATAAATATAGGATGACTTGCTCATTGTAAAACAAATGTGAAATATGTTGAATGATTAGGTACTATTAAGTTTTGTTTTTGAAGAGAAAGCGTGAGCTAGTGTTTGACGTCACAAAGATTAATGTGAAGGTTTAACGTGTGTTTTTGTATGCTAATGCTTCAGAAACGCAGACTTCTTCTTTTCACCTTCCGCCTAAAAGCTAACAGACTCTCCACAAACCTTAAGATCCCCTGCCCTCTACATTGTGTGCCCCTCAGAAAGTTTTAGGTTGGATGTAAATAATTAATTGATTAGCGTCAGAGGTGTTCCTTCGTGTGTCTATTACCGGAAGCCAACCGCTAAGACGGAATATTTAACTCTTCGGCGTAGGTTGAGGCCGTATAAATAATTCCATAATGGCGTATATACCTTTCTCGATACCCTCTCTTTATCTTAATAACTAAGCCTACCTGTAAATAAAAAATAAGTTTGTGTTACTCATTCAATGCGTAAAGAACGTGCGTTAAAATTATTTTATTCTTTCTATCTATTACCATTAGATATGAATGTAATAAGAATTAAGAATAGTTTTTTTTCCCTCATTACTATTGAATTAACTGATTATATCAGTACACGACTTGAATTAATCTGGGGGATACATTTTTCGGCCATATCAGTAATTTAATATGGGACCCTTAGCTCAGTAAAGAGACACGCTACTGACTGAGCTAAGGATTCGGACCAATAAAATTTTAAGTATTGAAAAAAAAAATGCCATTTTGAAAAGAAGTTAATAAATTTTATAAATCAAAAATAAATGAGTTTGGAATGAGATAATATCCCAGAAATGTATGTGGAAAAAAAATCGTATGGACAGAGTCGGTAACGAATAGGTGCTGAAGGAGTGGGAATAAGCGTCTTGCGTTTGTTTGGACATGTTAAGAGGATGAGTGTGTATTGAGTGACGAAGTAAGTATATGAAGGTAGAGTGTGTGTAGATCAAAAGGTAAGGGTAGGTAATGTAAGACTTGTCTAAATATTGTATACGATGTGTGAAAAAGAGAAACATTAAGAGTTTTAAGAATAAAAGAGCGTGTATTACTCGGTGTATGGATGTTGTTGAAGCGAAGGGAATATGCAGGATAGGGTAGCACGAAGAAGGTTAATGAGGATGGATTAAGTGAGTTGTTTTTTGAGATAGATATACATTTTCTTGCCTACCCCTTAAGGGAACGGCATGATTAGGTATATATATATTTTTATTCTAACATTCTGGCTACTTACTTTCACAAAATTAAGTCACATTTAAAACTGCTTTAAAATGGCACACACATTCTTAAAATAACAGACTTATTTTTTTTTTCAAATATATATATTACAGTTTCAAAAATTACATAAAGCTCAATGAAACTTAAAATTAAATATAAAATTTGGCCATTAAGATAGTCATAAACTTTTTTTAAACTTTAGCAGAATATTTTTTATCAATTAATCTAGTTAACATTTAAAAAAAATCTACAGACCATTTAGACAGATCCTCCTGTCAAATAAAACAATTTTCTAGGTCATGAAAAACCAAAACACCATTCACTGACGTAAACGTGGCCTTAACTATTATTTTTGTTCTCGCCACTGGCGTTTTAGTGGCATACTAATAAAATCTAATAAAATAAAAAGTCACAGATCCATGGGTGATGGGGAAGGAGGTGGGGGGGGGGGGGGGTCAAATGGTGGCGACCACAATTTCCGTGGCAGAGCCTCGAGATTGTCATCTAAAGTGTACAGTAGAGACTCCCGGGTTTATAGTAGCCTCTAATATTCCCCGCACAGCCAATGAGCGGTGTGGTCGCTCGCTATCTGGAGTCTGTATCGGTATGCGTGCCCGCCACACTTTGTAGAGTACAACGCCACTCTGACCATACAACAATCTTTTTTTTTTCTTTTTTTTTCCTAGAGTGAATTTGTGTCCTACCCATAAATAAAGTTATTTCTTATTGGTAATACAAAATATTAATTTTATTTATGTTAAAAAAATTCTTTTATACGGAGTGATGCAAAATGAATGGATAAAAAAAAATTATCTGCGATGTTTGTACACCACATCCCCTTTTGGAGCAAATATCTTCCAAGCACTTGTTTTCAAACCTTGTAGATTTCTTTTGGACATGTAAGGCAATATACCACGTTTCTCACCCATAGACAAGAACGGGTAAAACTATTACTTTGTAAATTCTGAGTTTTAAATTCCTTGACAGGAGTCGAGAGGTCCACAACTTACTGTCCGAGTAATTGCATGCATTTTCCGATTATTCTTTACATAATTTTTAATATAATATTGTTATTGATAGTTAAAATTTTACTAAATGTTTAAACTCATTAACCCTGTCGAATGATATGTTGTCCGTGGTAATCTCTAAATTATCATTATATGGAAATTTACATTATCTTATAAGAAATGAATGTATTTTTATATCCAGGAAAACATATTTTTTTATATAGTATAATTACAAGGACTATTTTTTATCATTGTAAAAATGTAAGAATCATACCTTCAATACTTTTATTTTCTTTCGTGGAATGAAATAAAAAAAAAGTTTCAATTTCACGTGTCATCCTAAAATTACAAACTACCCATAAACTAACACTAACATAATAGATAACACACGACCTTAATTTATTACTAATAAAAAATTCTCCAGACTTTTTTTATTATTATTTTTCACTTCAAACCCCCCCCCCTCCCTTCCCCCTTCTTTCGCCCTGCCCCTCCTCCACGCACCCCATGCAGTAGTCAACCTAGGAGCTAGTGCGGGATTTATAGGAGTGTCATATAGAGTACAGAGGAGTGCATAAAACTCGGCGCGGCACCCTTGTGAAACACTGTGTTTTGTAGGCTTTTAGTTCTGGCTTATCTCACTCAGCCTGTTTCAAAGCTAATCACAAAATCCGGACCTAGTACCGTTAACTTATCACTTAGTGATTGGAGACAAGACCTATTATCCGCACCCATAGCCGAGAGTTCTAGGCCGTTAATCTTGATATCACACGTCCGCTGAAAAATTGAGAATGGAATATAAGTAGCGCAGCATTTCACAAGTTAGCAGGACTATTTGTTGACATATAATGATTCACAACGCAAACTTAAAACAGTTGATTATAAATAAATTTAATTTTCGAGTGGATACACAGATATTTGAGAATCAAAACGTACTTCTTCTTAAAGTTACTGCGGGCTCATACCTTTGCCAAAAAAAAAAACCACAAGAACAGCGCAGAAACGTAGTTATGTGACGAACTCTAAGCCAACAATTAATTACAAGACTTCAACCCCATTGGCATTATCCGCTTGGAGTGGTTTGAAATAACTTCAGTTTTCCTTTTTCTTCAAGCCAACACTGCCTTGGAAAACATGACTAAACAGTATTTCAAAACCAACCAACTTAATCAGCACGTGTACGTTTACAAAGCGAGATACTAAGAGACCGATTTTATTTATTATTTTTAAGCTTATGGCATATTTGACCATTTTTGTATTATATAATTCAATCGCCAGTGTGTGCAGACTTTTATTCACTCTGCTTGCACAAATCGGTACGCAGGGTACACCTACAAAGGTTGTCTACCCGTCGTACAGGCAATGAGATGCTGGTGATTATGAAGATGTGGAGCCAGGAGTATTATTAAACCTAACTTTAGCCAAACCAAACAAACCCTTGTGATCGTTGGGATAATTCTCATTTAGAGAAAAATACTAAGGTACCAGCCGGGAATCGAAACTGGGACCTCTAGGTCAGTAGCCAGTTGCACTGACCACTATACCATGGGGCTAGTTAACAAGCAGATACATCTACTATTGTGAAATAGTTTTAAATAGCTCGTTTACTATAAAGCACGTGTTTCGTTTTTATTTTGTTTTGATTTGTCTCACGACACAATACATCAATTTGAAAACATCCATTGTGATAATATGTTTCACTATAAAGTAAAATATGTTGGAAATGAGATGTTTCTCAATTGTGCTGAAAATTACCAAGAGTTCCCATGTTTCTGCCAGCGTGTGAATTGCTGCCCCACTTGAGCATATTCTAGCACTTGGAGTGGTTTTACTACGGTGGTTTTCCCCATCATCTCCTCACGCTAATGCCGGTGAAATTCATACAAAAAATCTATTCACAGCCCACTTTATTAAGTTGTTGCTAAATTAGGTATAGCTATTTAACGTAATAAGAAAAATGTGCAAGTGGATACTTAAATATACATTCCTGCTATTATGCTGTAGTTTGTTTGAAAATATCCATTGGTACAAGTTCTTACACCATTCCATTTTTCATCGATAAATTTACTAAAGAATGATTAAAATACGTGATAGGATTTGTTTTAACTAATCTGCGTTTTCAATCATGTGTTCCCACGACATGAACGGTTGTATTCGTGTTTTGTTGGCCTGAATATAAATGTCGGTAAATTAAAACGGATCTTTCAAACAAGCCTTTGAAACATTTTTTTTTTTTAGAAAACAGTTCAAAAACTAAACTAAGGTTAGAGAATTTACCCAGATTAAACACCTAATAGCTTACAACGTCCATTCAGCACGCATCATTAGCTTTATATATTTGCTCACATATGTTTATATCAGATAAAATTATGGCAATAAATACTTAAACTTAAATTGTTGAAATAAAATACTCTCTTAGCACTCGTGAGAGAAATAATATTAATAGGATTGCTTTATGCGCTTTGTACACTTTCCCTTCAACTGAAAACCAGACCAAGTGACTAAATTAATTTATTAATTGGGTGATATTTACCACCCTCCCCCACTGCTTCAACATAATGAGTAAAAATTACGTTTCTTAAATTCAACAAGTGACCTCCCTTATCTTATACCTAATTTGTATTTTATCTTTCGATAGAAGCTGGAAATATTATTTGACTAGTTACTGGTTGATTACATTTCTTAAATAACCTATAAACATAACTTTTTTCGGTAAAAGAGAATTAAATCATTAAAACACCATAATTATTTTTTTTATCAACTAATAAGTCTGTGTGTTGAATAACTTGGGTCTCCTGAATATAACTGAATATAAACCACTAAAATTTGGCATGACACACTTTTTTTTTTTTTTGAGGTACCCACATAGGTTTATAACAGGAACATTTTATTGCCTACGGATTTAACTATCCACCTCTTAGCATATATCTTAAGCCGACCCTAGTACGTTGATGAACATAACATTTGTGTGCTATTTTTGTACCCGACTGTACGTGAAGTACATACACCCAGTAGTGGTCACGATGATACTAGATACCTCTCTCTCCTATACACCCCCCATCCCTCCCTCATACCCCTATCCAACCTCACGATCTCTCATCCCTTCATATCTGCACACTTTATAACCCGGAGCACGGCCACGAAAACGATTAGTATCAGTCTGTGTGACGTCATGATTCAAGAGCTTTTGAAGGGAAGGGAGGGAAAGCGTCCCGTGAGATTTTAATCACCCCACCTTACAAAAATTTATTAGCACCCACCAACGACAATCTCTTTTTTTTTTTAGTAGGGGGAAGGGAGGAACAGGAAGTGGGGTCAGGCCATAGAGGACGAGAAAATAGAGGGCCTTTAGTAGGAGCAAAAGTAAGTGTAAAATATGTATATTTTGGGCTGGTTCTATTGAACACGTACGGCATTGGATGGGGTTCAGAGGTGGATTAAAAAAATTAATCTTTATATATATATAATATATAATTTAGTTGATATATATATATATATATATATATATATATATATAATTTAGTTGATATATATAATATATATATATAATTTAGTTGATATATATATATATATATATATATATATATATATATATATAATTTAGTTGATATATATATATATATATATATAATTTAGTTGATATACATTTTGTATTAATTGTTTTACATAGTTTAAGACTAATGATTTCTTGACCAGTTGACTAAAAACATGTTATTTTAAACTATTATAATATACAATAGGCATCCCTGGCGCGGCATGTCCATTCAAACTACTTGTTTATGTGAAACTTCACATTAGTCAATTTTTTTAATTGCTTATTATTAAAACAAAACCCACATAACTTTTCTATCGACAACCAAAATACAATAATTTATTATAGTTGTTTAGTTTTTTTTATATTAACGTGCTCAACACAGGGAGTATTATCGACCTAGTATAATAGCTAAAAATGAGCGTAGGTTAAAGGAAATGCACCCACACGAGCGTGGTGAGAGAACGTAGGAGCTAGAGTCAGAGCTCGTCAGAGCAAGTCAGAGCTAGTCAGAGCTAGTCGGAGCTACGTGTTTAAAACCAGCATCTCGTTCTGGATCCCCCTCCAACCACTAAAGGTGAACAAATGCAAAGGTTAATCATCTAATTTAATATATATTTAGCACCGCATCTTACAACCCATTCAGGTTTACACTCAAGTACTAATTACGCTAATGGGTTAGAATTTGGGTAGGTTGCATTTATAGGAAGTGAACCCGCATTTGCGCCGAGGTAAAGTGGAAAACCATTTAGGGAAGAAAAATAAACCGTTCACCCCAACGAAATTTGAACTTTGATATTCCCGTCCTTGGCAGTCTAGCTCAACACGAAACTAGCGCATTAGCTAACTACGCTACCGAGGTGGGTAACATCTAACGTAAAAGAGCCCTCTTCCACCACTGAGGGTTTAGGTTTAAATGTGTGCTTTCTAAAAAAAAAAAGAATAATATAATATGACTTACAAACTTACTTATTAACACATTTAAAATTAAATACCCAACCATAGTGTCAAGATCTAGAGTAAATAAATAAGAACAAACTTATATACACCCTGAATTATTTAGCTTCTCTTGAGATTGAAGCTGGGTCATTGTTAAATCTACTTTAGGCCTCTGCAACAAATAATACGACAAGAAACCGTGTTTTATCCACTAGTAAATACGTAACAGCGAAAGAAGAACGAAACGTAATAAATCCTTTTGGATAAAGTAACTTAGATTTGAGTTAACCACTCCGCATACATACTAAGTACCATACCTATACTATCTTTAAAAAAAACTGCCATTACCGTTTCCGTAAAAAGCTCCGTGGCAGAAATTCTGCAACTGTTAAATCGCGTGAGGCTTAGCGAGAAAATCTCCAGAAAATCTCTTATCTTCAAACTCCCCCGAAACCTCCCTCTTTAACACCACCCCCAAACCACCCACCAACCGACCCTTTAGCTCCGATCAGCAAAACTACCCCATCTCATTCCCTCTGCCCACGTTTGAGAGTAACGTTGCCAAATTTCAAAACCTTCCCGTATAGCTCCCACCTAGCACGGATCAAGAATTGAAAGGAAGGATCTTTTGATTCGATAGTTTGAAGAATTCATAAAATCAAGCGTTTTAAATTATCTTGAGATATTATATATTTTTATGTAGTTTACCAAAGCTGTTTTTAAACATGTATTAATGTAATAGTAAATTAATAAGAGAAACAATATTAATATCCTAATCTATGAACAAAGCAATGAAAATGTTTGTAGCCTAACTAACATATTAGTGTGAAAACTAGTTTTAATCGACCGTGGGGAAATTTCACAAAATTGTTTTTATATTTAGTATTTAATCTTTAAATCACAATATTGTAGTTTAACAATTATTTAGTTCTACAATTTTTCCCTTTATAAAATAGATTTTTAAATAAATAACTTGTAAGGATGGTTTTGCCTGTTGAAAGAAAATAAATTCATTAAGAATCGTTTGCTTAGTACATAGCACATATTTTAAATAGACACAAACTCTAAACAAGATACAGAATGACTGTAGTAATAAAAACATTAACTATAAAAAAGGTTAGTTAAATATTTTGGTAAAATATTTGCAGTTTATTATACGTCTTCCAAAACTACAGGTAAATAAAGTTCAAATATTATTTAGAAAAATTATTATTTTGTTTTTATAAGCCACCCAATATTTTTAGCTTATATAAATTCTTAGAATAATAGTTTTAATTTAGAGAAATACAATGTAACTTTAATATAAATTTAGTGCTGAAGTTAAAGTTGTTGGCTCATTAGGAATAAAATAATATTACTAGAACTTTTCTGGGTGATGTTTTTAGACCATGCGGATGGTAGACGTTTATCTTAGCGCTCACAGAAGTTTGGTTTCATTAAACTACACATAAATTTGTCATCAGAAAATTTGCCTAAATAAAATTAAGGAACCTTTAGAACACACGAGAACTACTGAATATTTATTTTTTAATAAGCCCAATGCTTAGCAAAAAAATATTGTATTGTGTCAACGAGAAAAATATATATTATTTTTCCATTACTTAAATAAACTGATTTAATTAACTTAACTTAAGTAGTTAGCATTTAAGTGCACGTAAAAATAAATTAAACCAAGAATAATATTTACGAATTATTAACAAAATAATATGTTTAAATAGATGCAAACAATATTTACAAATTTTATTTTGGCAACGCGTATATTATGTACTAATTACACAAATGTTTTGGGAATGAGTAAGGTTGAAATTATAGAAAGTGTGTCTGCATTTTAATGGAGGGAGGGTGGAAAACTGTTTAGGAAAAAACACCCTCAGTACAACCGATAGGATTCGAACACCGATCTAACAGTCATTGACAGTCCAGTTCATTTCGAGAGTAACACCTAGAAAAATACAATGCACTTTTTTCATTTTAATTAAAAAGTTATGAGTAAAAGCAAAAATTGCACTCTTTGATTATGCGCAACATCGTATTTTATTTAAATGTTCTTTGTCTTGTATTAATTTTATAAATATGAAATAATTAAGTTTCCGCTACTAAGATTTTTTCCAAACAACTCCAAAAATGAATATTTACGTAGTTGAAAAATATATTATGTTGCGCTGAAAAATATGATTAGTTAAAAAAAAAAGTTCATTTTTAGTTTTTACCCTTCACTTTTTAATTTTAATTGAAGAATATATAAAAAATTGTGCATTTTTTATATTATAAAAAAGTACCTTGCATTATACTAGAAAAAAGTTAATTAAAAAATAAAATAAAAAAGTGTTTTAACGCCTAGTTGTCCTGGCGCCCAGTTCACGCACGCCTAGTTGGTGTTGCTCAGATGTCGGCGCCCAGTTGTCCTAGACCGTTCTAAGAGATCATATATTCCAACAGATAATTAGCAACTTAACCCACTTCAGTGGCCGCATGGTCTAACGGGCTACTCTCGCATTAGACTAGACTGCCAATGACGGGGAAATTGAGGTACAAATCTCGGTTGGGTGTTTTGAGGGTAGTTTTTTTCCATAACTATTGTTTTCCACTCTCCTTCCCCATAAAATTTGGATGCACTTCCCCGAAATATAATCTTCCTAATACTTCAAACCATTAGCGTAATTGATACATAAGAGTATAATCCAAATGGGTAGTAAGATGCTGGGTTTTAAAAAAAATTAAGGAACTAATGTATGTGCTACCTGTATCATCGATGCTATCTAAGCTGCGCGTTGCCCGTGGGACTATAAGCTATAGACATTACACGCGTGATTTCCTCACGCTGACTCTCAAAACGATTGCATATCACAACTAGAGGAGGTACGCTGCATAACCGTGTACAACTTTATCAACGAATGAATGAGGAAACACTATAGTTGCTTTCTTCTGTAGAAATCAAAGTCGGAAATATTGATCGCTGGACAAAGACAGTAAGTGTTACAGCCACTTTTTCTTATTCCATGAACCAAAGTATCCAGCACAATCTTCCTCTATACTCTCACCTTCAACCCTTTTCTTCCACCCTATTCCGTGAATTTTCCCGAAAGTTGATAATTACCTCAATACAAACGAACCTCTCTACTCCACCACTGCCGCGAACTGAAAACAACATAATTGGAGGAACATTCCCCCTCCCTTACAAAATGAGATAATCTGTGTTCATAATTCGCCCCACGCGGAAATTTACACGCTATCCTGAGGATTATATTTAACTAAGCTCTTCCCTCAACCCCCTCACCACCCCTTGACTCCTTTTCAACGCTCATCCTTATACAATTGTTACGGCTCACTTGTACATCGTAAATTATTCCAGGATTGATTTTCAAAGGGTGAAAAGTGTGGAGGGGAGGATTTGTTTTGTATTTTGGGATAGCTTTGCTAGGATGGGAAACCTGTGTGTTTTTAGAACTAATTTACAACGTTAAAATCCTATCATTGTGTCCGAATGATCAGAGAGTAGAGCTCCACATAATAAGGGCCCTTGTTTAATTCCAGTACCGTTACGTATAAAAAAAAAGTTGGTAGTTAAGGCTAAGTGCGGCGCTGTATCCGGAATAGTCATTTGTTGGTAGATTGGGCTTAAATTAGAAACCACACCTATAGGCTTACACCCCGAATAATATTAGCATTAATAATGTAATAAGTTGGCTTTTTTTTAAACCCGTTGGTACTGTAGCTTTGTGTTTTGGAAAAACTCTCACTTTCAATTAGGTAGATTATTTTTACTTAATTACTTGTACAAAATTTAGATCATGAACTATTTTTAATATTAAGTATATAGTATAGTATAGTATAGTAATTAGTATTTATAGCTTATTAAATAATAAGCTATAAAGCTGATTGTTTACTCAAGAGTAGTTTTAATAAACTTATTTTTAATTAATCACATATAAATGGAGATTGAATCTCAAAATATTTTCAACTTGTTCCCTTGAAAAGGTAACTCAAGAAAAAATCATACATTGTTTTATATGTGAAAAGGACAAAACGAAAATTAAATAAAGTATTATTTTTAATCAAATTTAGTTCAAGGAAACATTACTACCTACATACTTAAGTATTTTTTTAGAGATAAAGTAGAATTAATAATAAAATATGTAGTATTAATTTTAATGGTATAAATAAAAGTGTACTAGCAGTGTAACAAGAATCCTCAAATCTAATATTTAACTGTACAATTACATAGCCTTGATAATGTAAAAAAAATTTAAAAAAATTATTCTGAAACTTTATACATACACTTCATACACTACATATGCTAAACACATTCATTAAATACTATTACATTACATGTCATACATACCAAATCACAACGTTTCCTTAAGGGGTAGGCAAAAAAAATTACGCATATAGCCCCGTACTTAATCCATCCTCATCAAATTTATCCACACTTCCCTATGCTTGCATACGCCCTTTGCTTCAACAACATCCTTACACCGAGTAATGTATGCTCTTTTATTCTTAAAACTCTTATTTTTTCTCTTTTTCACACACACGTCTACAAAATTACGTCACATCTAACATGGCCTACACTTTACTTTTGATTCACACACTCTACTTTCATACATTTGCTTCTACTCGATACACACTCATCCTCTCAACATGGCCAAACCAACTTAAGACACATCTTTCACATTTACCTATCGGATTCTCTTTCAAACCACACTCCTTCATCACCCATTCATTACTGACTCTGTCCATACGAGTTTTCCCACGCATATTTCTTAGATATCTCATTTCAACCGCATTCACCTTGCTCTTGGTTTCTCCTGACAAACCCACGCTTCACAACCATAAAACAATGTTGGCGTTAACACACTTTTATATACAGTCATAGTTGACTCTTGATACTACCTCATTTGTTGCAATAATCCACATACATCTAACTATTCTACGAGATGCATTTACACTTTGGTCAATTTCATCATCTATCATTCCATTTTTACATAACATTCAGGTCAGATACACAAAACCATTCACTTGTTCAAACAATTTCCCCTTTATATTAAGCTGACAATCATTTCCTGATCCGTCCCTATAAAAAACAACCACCTTAGTTTTGGAGACATTTTTTAAAAAGATCTATTTTGCCTGTCACCACATTCAAACGATGTAATGCATTCTGCAAGTCACTTTAAATCTCACTCACTAATAAGGCATCATCTGTATAAAACAGCACTCTCACATTCACATTGTCCATTTGCGCAACTACCGCGTCCTCACAAGGATCTCTCATACACTCACTTATCCATGAATACATTAAGCACCTATGCTATGTAAATTTCAGTTTAAAAAACATATCGAGACAGTGTGGTTGCATGAGACGTTTACTCAACTAGAATGATTGACATGTTATAATAATCCTAACGTTACATTGCTGGCACAGATATTAATCCTGAATATTACCCCAAAGTAAAGGTTTAGTTGTTTATTTTAATATTATACGTTCCACTGTCTCTTTGGGTTAACCTATGTTTACACCTATTAGTATAAAAAAAATAGAAGGAGAGTAATGATTTTAAAGGTCTTACACTAGTATTTTCTTGGCTAAGAAATAAATAGCCACTTATAAAAAACACATATCCTCAGTGCATTCGAACGAAATAGAGCCCTGGTCACCTGTATCCAAAGTTAGCATTGTATCCCACAAATCCAACTGATACAGTATTCAAGTTCAGCAATATTATTTATGTTTTAATTTCCACCTCACAATTTATTTACATCCTCCTTCCAGGCGAATGCATTAATAGTTATTTCTTATTTCGTTCTTAAATTATGTAAACTGATTATCCTATGTTAATACGTAGCATTAATATATCTCCCATATATTTGGGTAAAAGTCAACACTCGTGGTAGTGGAACATAGTATAAATATTATTAAAATTAATAACCTAAGAAAAAATAAAGAAGTCATGAACCAAATATGAACCGTATTCGTCTGCATGGAAATGTGTTATGAAAACACATCAACACAAATGTAAGTGTCGTATTATAAAGAGCCCTTACATGGTAGTGGAAAAAAACAAGCATGGGGAGCAGGGTGTAAAAAAACTCAGCATGCAGTAAGAATATAAAAATAAGTGAATATTTAGCTAAACGAAATAAAAAAAATTGTGGATGTTCATTTTCAAAAACATGTTTTTAGCGCCTTAGAAATTACATTTCCCTTCCTTGTATTCGAGAGAGTGGAACTGTCAAGTATGAAGAATGGCCATCGAATAGACACCAAAACTACTTTACATTACAGTCCTTTATGCAAAACTTTTTATATTATCTTGTTCCTGCATGTCGTATTGTGCACATAATATTTTCTAGTAATGTTAAACGAGTTCAATTTTTTTTTATGACAACATTTAGTTGAGAATAGTTGCTACTCAGTATACGATGCTACAAGCCAAGACTATTTTGGTTTATAAAAACAAAATATCTAGTTTTATTAAAACAAAAAATACAATAATATCTTTAAAACACTTTGTTAAATATTTATCTGGCTTTATCCACCAATTTATTCTAGAATCACTTCTTACCACCCGTTAGGGTTATAGGTATATGCACAGTACTAGCTATGCCAAACTATTTGGATGAGTCAGGTTGAATTTAGAGTAAATGTACCCGCATTTGCGTGTAGGGAAAGTGGAAAAACATTTTTTATAAGCCACCATCAGTATAACAAACTGAGACTCGAACTTAAATCTACCCGTCATTGGCAGTCTAGTACATTGCCTTAGACCATGCAGCCACCTAAAAGAGTACTACTACTACTACTACTACTACTACCACTACTACTACTACTACTACTACTAATACTACACTACTACACTACTACTACTACTACTACTACTACTAAGCAATCAATAACATCGTTAATTTGTATCTTAAAAATATTTTAAATGATAAATAAACTAATTTTTATTAAAAATATTCTTAAGTTTATTTTGACAATTTTTTTAAAAGCTTTGACACAATTATTAAACTAAATAAAAATAATAACTCAGGTGTATCATAAAATGATACGTAGGATCAGTCCTTTAAGCTGAATAAAATTCATACAAATGAAAAGTTACAATATGTAAACGGAATCAAACGTGGTGCCTTTGTTTTAGCGTGACAATACTCTACCACTGAGCACGCAAATTCAAAGGTCCTGGGCTCGATTCCCGTGTTGATATTGTAATTTTTCACGGAATTTAATCTAAATAAATTAATATCAAATGAGTCGAGAATAACTGTAAGAGCATGAATCCTAAAAATTACAAACAATTTAAATATATCGCAAATATGTTGTAATATATATCAAAACTACCCTTAATGCAAAAAAAAACCTGAACGAACAAAAACATACCCTTCAGAAAGGTGATACCCAAAGGGCTGAAATGTATACTAGGGAGAAGGGAGGTCACATGTGCTAAATATACGTCCTTTAATGAAACATGAATGCTGTGAAAGTTAGGGGAGCAGCATTAAACACGGACAAGCCATTAGTTCCCCTCCCTTACTCCCCCGTTGCATTTCTCTAACCTCCCAAAGCCTTTGCCGTCACGTGGTGTTGAAATGCTATTCATTCATTATTAACAGTGCGGCCGAGTTTATTCCGAATGCGGCGTTATGAGTCATGGTCGCTTCCGTAACATGACGAATATCTATACGCCATGTTTCATTTTGAGAACGTAAACCTGAGCAACAATCCAGTTTTCATAGGCCATATCTGACAGTTACTAGATCTACTTTCACATGTGAATACGTGAAGTGATGTGATCGTCAACTATCACTCATGATAAATATTATTATTACATCTAATAACACTAATAAAATAGCGAAATGATTTTAAAGTATGATTGAAAAAAGATTTTTCTTTTATAAATGTTTTTTCCTACCTAAATTCGACTATACTCGTGCCAGAAATCGCGCATAATATTTTTATTTGTACATTCAACGTCTAAGGTTATAAACGACTTTTTATAAATGGAAGGGTTTTCTTAAAGGAAACAAACCTCCATTATTAGCAATTCAATATATTGCGAGCTTGACGCCAGTGACCATATGATCACTGGTCACTAGTAAGATTAGGGTTACCAAAAATACTCTCTAAGGAGCACGTGCTCTCTATTTTACCTATCAAAACTGGTTACTCTTCTTTTCCCTTTTGAATGTTAAAATGTAGGCCCCCCCTTTTTTTCTTAATTTTTGGAAAATAAATAATTAATGCATGTAAAACTGAAATGTGTTGGTTTGAGTCTGGAACAAAGCAAAATTATTTCTTTTATTGATTCAGATTGCCGATGTCTATATTAATACAACTATTAATTGATCCTTATTTAATTTAGGCAATATTTGATTAAAGTTACCGATATAGCAAATTTCTTGTGATAAATATACCTACATTTTAATTTTCAATACGTAGATTGTTTAATATTCTTCTTCCCAAACACATCCACAAGTCAACATTTTTTTAAATAGGTGTAATCTTTTTCCAAGATCCGAATTGGTGACCCTTTGTATGATGCGATTAAAAAAAAAAGTAGACTCAAAATAGCTGCTTTTGAGGCTTGTCTAGTTTGGTTTCCACTAAACGGGGAGGTCAGAGGGTTAATTTAAAGTAAAATATATTGTTATTATTACTAAATATTTTCCCACTCCCTTTAAATGAAAATGGAAGTAATCCATTAGCGTGATTAAAATTAGTATGATTTTTTTTAAATATATGATTACATTTTAAAATATCTAAATCTCGAAACCTTTTTTTATGTGATTTTAGTACAAATAAAACACTAATAATCACCATTTTCTACCTAGAGTGGCCCACATCTTTTTATATTTACCGTTATGTGGAAGGGAACAAGAATTAAAAGTTAGATTTTTTTACAGTTTTTAGGTGTATAAGAACATATTTAAGCACAAATAAATACAATATTACTTATGTAAATACGTTTAGATTAATTTTCTATGCATATTAATATCAACAGTTCATTAAGAGTTGTCATGAGTTTGGTGCAATTTGAACGTAAACATTTTAAATGTGGAGAAAAAATTCGTGTTAAAATTCCGCATTACCTGTGAAAAATATTCAAAAACAGTTTTTTATAATAATATAAGTTAAAACTAAATTTATATACTAAGGCAATTTATTTTGGTCATAAATAGTTTTGTTATAATAAAAAACCGTAAAAATATCTGACATTAACTCTCCCCCCCTCTGAACCACCATAAATTTGGCATGAGAGAATTACTTTATTCCCAAGTAATACCTCTTATATTTCCGTGTAATACTTTCAAACGTATCTTTAAACTCGTCTGAATAATGCCCACCCTTGAGAGATGAAATTATATACGGTAAGAGATAACTGAACATTGAGTTTTCCCGTTCATTTACCATGATTAAGTACTCACTTTTTATTTTTGACCTGAATGTGAATCATGGGGTCATTATTTTGAGAAAACCACTAAACGAATAATTTTGTTCATTAGCTGGGTGTGTGACCGGCAGAGATTATCGAAATTATATTAAGTTTAACTCGTACCTGAGAGTTGGGTGCTCAATCCTAACGAAAGAAATGTTTTTACTTACAAAAGGTGCTTTCTCAACCTTTCTAAAGACCAATAATACTGAGAAGTATTTCAAATCTACCCCATCTCATCATATATATTAAAGTCATTTAATTGTATTATGTTCAATACTGGCATCAGATTGTAAACCAAGCTACCAGCTAGCTACATAATCAATGTAATATTTAATTGTGCAATCCTAGAGCCTTAATAATTTAAACAGTAACCCTTTAAGAAATAAATTATTCTGAATATAATTTATAAAGTATATTGTTAGGGCGGAGGTATCTGCTAACCTACTTGTTAGGCATTGTCATTTTTCTAAATAAAATTAAGACACACCAAAAAATATATAAAAATCGACTTCAAGATACTAGAACTTCAGCCCATGATTCAAACTAAAAGTATTGTTAGTAAGGTAGTTGAGAGTGTACATGCAAACAAATCGTTGGTCCATACTGTCTGATTTGGGGAGAGCAGGGTTCAAATCCCAGTTGGGTGTCATACTTATAGGGTGTTATACCATAGTGGTTTAAACTCACTCCACAACAATATTGGTACACTACATCTTAATTATATCTTATTCATTCTTATTAAATAGGTGTAAATATGCGTATGGCCTGACGGGTAGTAATCCAAGTGCACATGAATAAAGAGGTGGGGTTCTTCGTTGAATTATACGACCTAGCTGATTGTTTCACGGAGAGCCCCCAGGTAATGACGTTGTGTCCGAGACTACTATTTGGGAATGAGGCTGTCCATGGCATGTTGTGTGAGTCAGGTGGGATAAATAAGTCGACGAAAAACACGAAATAACATGTTGCACTCAAGGCGTCAGGCACGGAACTTTTCGAGGGAATCGTAGCGATATGACTTGATGCAGTAACTCGCCTGGCTTTAGTGTGTGTTAGTTGGATTTGTGTTTTGGCTATCTGGATTGTGTCAAGAGTACATTTTGAAGTCTTTGAAGATTATCTGGGTCTCGTGTAGGTCTATTACATGGAACAGTAATTTAAACATGACCTTCAGTTAAATTTTAAAGTACAGCCTTGGTGAGCGAGTTAATTGTGTTGCGTCTAATTGTTTTGAGACGAATTTCAAACGGTAAGTAGTTTTTCATATAACGCACTACAAACTTTATAGTATTTACAAAGCATCAATTATCCTGAGGTTAAATATAAGTATCATATGATTTGATTTATGGAAGATGATTTTCCTAAATGGTATTTTTCTTAATCTTAATCACTTTAGTAAATATGGGAAGAGTCTTAATGATAATTAAGACGCATTACATACTCAAATATATATATGTATTATTATATTCATTTATATTTATTTATATAATATATACTAATATACTTGAGCAAACACAGTTCAATTAGTATAGGAAGTGCCATGCCAGATATATAAAAAACATTGAATCTAATTTCACGTACTAATAAGTCAAGTGATACGATTTTCGGTGGCACGTTTTATATTTATAAAATAACACAAATAAAATAGTAAAATGCTATCAATTCTGATGAAAAAAATTGTTAGTATTTTTAAAAACTTTTCCTATAAAAATTGGGTGTACATAGCATTTTAAATTATGTTTAATTTATCTGATAATAATTTTAAAATCAAACAAAGAGCCAGATTTTTACTAACGTAGCAGTTACCAACGAATAATTTAAACCTATCAAAAAAATTGGCTGTAGGCTTTACATATTTGTTCATGTTGATGAAAATTAAAATTTACACAAATTTACGTGACAAAAAGAAAATCTCGGACAAATATTTCTGGCCGGGATTCAAACCCACTATCCAAATTCAAGGCAAAAGAGTCTATTGCGTAATACATTTGACAACCGAAGCATGTAACTAGCATATTGTTGCTTTATAAAATTACTTTATATTATTTTGGACTGATTTCTAAAAAAAATTTTTTAATTTTACAAAGGTTGCTAAAAACCCTTTTTGGTTTTAATTGTTTGGTGTCTTTCCCCCTAGATGTCAATCAGCCGTGGCTGGATTCATAGCTCACCAGCCTAGTACGGAAACAGTTATAAACACCAAGAACATAAAAAGATTGTCGTAAACGTTGACGCGCTTAAATTTCACAGACAAGCAAGCGTCCATCGACAAGACATCTATTCCGTATCAGGGGAACACGAAACGAGATGTTCACCATCGTTTAACTCTAAGGATTAGTTCTGGGATTGTCTTTGTTTGGATTTTCACGATTTTAAGACCTTCTTTATAATTCCTAAACACAAAACAGTGTAAAGATCCCTTTTCGTGTGTCACACCACGTATCTGCGAGGGCCGGGACGTAACACATGTGGATAATGCATGGCGTATACACACACTCGCACTCCGGGCGAGGTGCGGTAGCGGCATAAGATTGTTTTCAAGGGAGGGAGAAAAAAAATATATATATAGCTATTATCCCTTGAAGAAGATGCGAGCATTGGAGAAGGAGTTATAGAGGACCAAGGGGTAGAGTGGGAAAGGTTTAGACAGGGTGAAGTGGAGTTAGGGTTTGGGGCGTAGTAACAGATGTTTGTGTACACCGTTGGTTGAGAGTTTGGTAGAATGAATCTATCGCTTTATTTTAAAATAAGCTTTCACTAAAAACAAATTTGCAGTCCAGCTGACGCTGACACGTACATATTAGTGGGTGGGGGTAAGAAACACGTGTAGGGTTTGTTTTTTATTGCCATGTCCCGTCAGTAGTGATTACAATTAATAAATCTCTGATATGTGCGTTGACAAATTTCTAATCATCTTCGTGTTTTATGTATGTATATATATGTATTAGCTGTGTTGTGAAAATATACTTTAATGATTCAAGCAAGCAATGCATTTTTTAGGCTAGAACATTTTATCTGATAACGAACGCTTTAAAACTTACAGACAATATCCGACAGCTTAATGTATGTACTAATCTTTGGTAGTTGCTATGTCCTTGGGTAGGGGATGAAATTATATAGCTGCTGTTAGATTAAGTCAAATTAATTAAATTCTATTAGATTTTTTATGTTACTAATAAAAAACTAGGTTAGTAAAGCCTATTGAAAGCTGATACTTGTATTATTTATGTAAGAATTTTAGTAGCTCTTTTGCTACCTGTGTTAGTTGTTTGTTTACAATAAATGGGGTACAAATGAGAAATCTAAAATTTAGATGAAATTTACCTGAGTTTCTGTGGAAATTTATTTGTTTAAAGAACACCCTTAGTACACCCAGAGTGGACTCAAACCCCCGATTCTAGTAATTAAGTATATAGCACCTATACCATGTTAACACGTCAACTTAATTAGTTTAGTGAAATGTGGATAGTTAGCAAGGGTAGTAATTGCACTGTAAAACAGAACCATATTATCAACTGCAACAGTTTTATTCTTATATATAAATTAATAAGCCCTTTACCAGTAATAGAAATTACGAGGAAATTACTAAACATATTTTGACCAACGACCACTCATTTTAACGGTTAGTAGTCCAGGATGTTGGGAAAAATAGTAGTTTTCCATGAAAACCCGATTTTCACAGATAATTTTCCGTTTTTTTTTATTCTTTTAATCACCATGGAAATTGATATTTCCTGCATGGCTGTATATCTCTTAATAAAATATCTCTCTTTGGCTAAAAAATAGTAACACAATCTTTATTTGTTGGTTCAAACCCATCACAATTTTCTCTTTGACTGAATATTTCTCTTTGGATGCTGGTCATAGCACATCTAAAATGAGATGCGGAAACTGGGGAAACATTTTTTTTGTTGGAATGTTGTTATAGTTAATTCGCATTTAAATCAATAATATTGAGCATAATTCTAGAACTAAAAAGTTAAGTTGTTAAATTCATTAAAATATTGTATACTTTTTTATTCGCACATGATAAAATGATGTTTAAATATGTTTTGGTATCTATTATAAATTTTAAGCCCAAAAACAATAATATTATCTTGAATAATCTTTTAAAAAAATAGCCTTTTTAACTATCTAAGTATGAATTTTTGTGTTCATTTTTTTTCTAATAAAGGGTTTTGATGTTCACTTTAGCAAATAATAACCCAATACAAATACATAAGTTAATCTATGTTTGCATTTTACCGCTTAATTTTGAGGATATGATATTTAAAAGTAATATTTTATGCATCCCATCTATCTTTTCACATTTAACAAATACAGTAAGTTCTCTCATGTTTCCATGTTGATAATTTTGAGGGAATGATATAACAAAATACCGTAATATTGAATACCACATCTATTTATTGGTCAAAATTTATAAATGAGGAATTTAATAGCCATGCGATGGCATGAAGATTTGCAACATCTAATAAAATGTCAAAAATTTTAACCGGAAGTTGAAATTTTAATACGAAGTGTTGACCCTTGTGGAACCAATATTGATATTTTTTATCGCTACAAACATACAAATAAGGACATTAATTCTTTAAAAATAAAATTGTAAAATTTAAAACCGGGACTCAATAAAAAAAAATTTTACATAAGCATAGTGCATTTTATGCTTGGGTTTGCTAGTGCATATTATTTCGTTTCATATATATTACGAGTTTTGTGTAAATAACTCCATTTTTAAACAATAGAGCGAGAAAGTCCGTGCGGAGTTCCGTACCATTTATTTAGAATTAGTTAGGATATAGGAAAAGGCTTTTTAAATCTTAGTATTTAAGGTGGATGGAAGGAAATGCGAGAAAATGCCAGTGATTTTGCAGTTTTAATGGTAAAACATTTGTTTGTCTAAAATAAATACATTATTGTTCTAGTATAAGTATAATGTTTCATTTTCTTCTCATGTTGATATCAAAATTTCCTAAATATCTGTCATGAGCATGATGGCATTATCCAACAATTTTTTAAACTGACAGATAAAGTTGTCATTAAATTCCAAAACACCATTCATTGACATTTATTCGAGAAGTTTTGAGGTCATTATGAGGATAAAATTAAGTTCTAGGTTTGTATGAAGCAATATTTTATTTATTTGGCTCAAAAAAATGTTTTGATATAAAAACTGCAAAAACACTGGCCTTTTATCGCTTTCCATCTCACCTTGACAGTATTCAATGAATAGTAATTCTAAGACCAAGCCAGTTTCTTAAATGAGAATATTGTGTAAACTAATATAAAATGCAACCTGTAAACTTCTTAAAAATATGCCAATCACAGGTTTTTATTGCAGTGTTGCGTATTAAGAAGACAATGATCGAAATATATTGAAATCATTGTAATATCCCCTTGAGCACATCTGTATAGGTATAACAAACAAAAGTTAAATAACAATCCAGTAGCAATCTGATGATTTAATCAAACCTGTAGCAACAAGTCTATGTCGTTAGTACTTGATAACATACCAAATAATCTATCTAAAATTATTAAAGTACAATCAATTTATATTTAACCACATTGATGGGCACGTGGGCTAAACTGTCTACTTTATTGGGTTCTATATATCGTTAGCGGGGAGGTCAGGGTTTAAATCTTAGCTTAATGTATTAAAGGTGGTATTTCACTCTCCACGTAAACGTGGGTGTTTGAACTCTAAATTATATCCTGGTTATCCCTATACCTTTAGTATGAATATGCAAATGGCCTAATGGGGTATAAATAAGTGGTGTAAAAAAACTTGGAACTTAAAAACTAAAAAAAAATCTTTCAAAAATTACTGAATAAAAAAATCACTATATATTTAGGTAAACTTTACCTATGATGCTAAATAAAATTAGCCTCATTCTAAATTGATCCCAATTAATAAAATATCAATTGAAAAGTATCGGTAAGATGTGATTCAAGAAAGAAATAACCTGCTGGTTAACTGCATGTCTAACGCATTACTCTCCCAGTAGACCAGACCACCGTTGACGGGGAGATTAAGGTTCGAATCTCGGTCAGGTGTATTGAGGGTGGGCTTTCCAAAATGGTTTTCCACTCTCACTCCACGCAAATGCAGTACACTTTCCATAAATATAACCTTCCTACCCCCTAAAACAATTAGCGTAATCAATACATAACGTATAACCCAAACTAGTTGTAAGATGCAGTAATAAAAAAAAATTACACCACATCTTAATATCCGTCCATTTTTCATGGATTAGGTTGAAGATGGTAGAACTAAAATAAAATATACCTAAATCTGTGTGGAGGGAGACAGGAAAACTATGTAGATAATAAAACCACCCTCATGAAACCCGATCGGTGTTCCAACACAGGCCTCCCCATCATCGGTAAACTAAAAAATCCCAAGGTTGGTGCCTTTAGTCCGTTAGCCAGTCGATTGGAGAGATTAGGATTATAGTATATAGGTTGACTTTTTCTATTTGAAAATAAAAATACGAGATAAGTATGTTGAGGTACTAATTTCAGAACATTAATAACGAAAACAATAATTAGTTTCAATGAGACATTATGCGGTAGGGAACGACAAAATGTGTAATATTGTAAGCACACGCACACTCAGTGTATATAGGTTCAAATGTTAGTTGTTTGATCAAAACAAATATTTACTGGGGGTATTCCCCTCCATAATTTGGTTCTAGGTACATCTTTTCCTACGTGGGATGCTAATACAGTTTCTTAAAACAAGTTTCTCTCTTCATATTATCCTTTTAGTCACCGACACTAGGGTGGGATGATAGGGATTGCCAGTTTATAGTTTTGCATTTTTTTAAATATGTATGTATAGGACAAATAAATACAATTTAGTTCCAGAAGATATATGTAGTTTAATTTTCTTGACATAGTGACTTCAACAACGGTTCTTATATATCTGTAATGGGTGTTCTAGAATCTAAGGATAACATTTTCTTTTAATTTAAAAAGTTTCTCGTCTAATGCCTCTGTCGGTGACCTGTTGGGTAAGGTGTTGGACTTCTGTGCTGGGAGTCCGGGGTTCAATCCTAGGTCCGGACACAATTTATCTGATTGCCAAACTTTTCCTTCACCTCTGATAAGACGTGTATTAATCACAACTTGTGAATGTGTGGAATACCAGGCCTCCACCGTGGTTCGGATCCCACGTTAAACTGTAGGTCCTCCATTTCATCTCACAATCACCCTACCATTACACATTAATGTAAGTGCGTATAACCCTAACGGGTATTAAGAAACAGTGCTAATAGTAACAGTGCTAATAATAATATAATAATAAATAATAATAATAATATAATAATAATCATCTAATACATCTGTGCTCATGTAAGATATGCAAGAATTATTGATATCACTGTGTGAAGAAAATTAAACTCTGTTTCTACAATGAAAAATACAAAAACCCTGCTTTCATTTCACATTCCTTTCCATCTCAACTTAAATCATAGAATAAAAATATATATTTTTTTAAAAATAATTTAATGCATATTTACCTCACCTCTCTAAACAACCCAAATATTAACACTAATGGATTAAAGATGAGGAAAGTAGAGTTTAGAGCAATTGTATCACGTGAATGTATAGTGGGAGCCAATTAAAAAAACACTAGGACATGATTCAAACCTCAACCCCCAGCCACCGCCAATCAGGCAAGAAAATTCTTCCACCCTATCCCATTAGGATTATTAATGTGGATATACTGTCTGGGTAGTAAGACAAAGTAAATCACAATTTAAAATAAAACAAATAAATTCCATATTGTATAATATATTTTCTTACGTGACCATTTCTTCATATCATAAACCAGATTCTGTCTTCCTTTACTAAAGTCAAGAATAAAGAACCGAAAACTTGTGAAATCAGATAAGTTGAAAAGGTAGAAAAATGAGGGTGGAAAAATAACATCGATATAAGATCGCATGTGCTGGAAAAAAACTATAGAGATTTACATAATAACGGACAAAATAACTTTATACGTCCAATCTGTCAAAGTACAACAAGGTAAACACATTTACACGATAAAAATAAAGGTGGGGGGAGGCTCAAATCTCTAATACAAACTTGGTCTTGTAATAGAAATATTTTTACTAAAAAATAAATAATAAAACAAGATGTAAATGGTAGGTACAATTATTTATTCGTAGTGGGTAGTTTACGTTTAAAATACAGTAAATATCATTATCCTAGCTGTTATGAATTAAAATAACAATAAATTAAATATGTAACACTTCAGATAATGACATTAAAAATGGTAAAAAAAGTAATTTAAGTTTTGACTAAGATTTGGTGTTTGTCTTTTAAAATACAATCTTATAACTTTAGTCACAAAAGCAAAATTTACTCTCGTCAAACTTTATAATTGCATTACAAGCTTAGTTCTAACATAACTATGTCTACAAATATGTTTAAGCACTCACATATCTAATTATGCTCTTATCACTTCAAATAAAACTATTTTATTATTTTAAAATACAAATTTAATGTAGGCCAATGTATAAACTTAATAGTATTTCTAGCACCGTGTCTTACTACCCATTCGATTTATACGCTTATATACTATTTGTGCTAATGATTTATTGATAAGGAAGGTTGAATTTAGAGGAAGTGTACCCACATTCGCGTGGAGGGAGAGTGAGAGAGTGGGAAACAATTCGTGGATAAAATTGAGTATAGCATAACGGGATCTAACCACGACCTCGCCGAAAACAGCAGTCTAGTCTATTGCAAGAGTAGCGCCTTAGAACATGTAGCCACCGAACTGGGTCTGGTAACTTAATAGTAAGCCTTTAATTATCCTAATTATTGTATTTGAAATGTTAATAGTTGCTCTCCTTATTAAATATAAAATGATTTCAATAGCTTCCATTGTATTTAAATCACACACATTTAATAATATAAAATAAAAATATGGTTAATATAGTTATAAATAATATCATGTCTTAGTGTACAAGACTACAAACCACAAAAAATTGTGTATACTTTACTCAAAGATTATGTTCTTAGATAAATTAATATATTAGAAGATATTAAAGTTAAGCTATCGATACGCTTTATTATAATTTAAGCAAACAAAACAGAAGTTATTGTTAATTTTTTGTTTTTTTATCTGTTCACTTATAGTTAAATAGTATTATTATTTTATTTTATTCCAGATATTTTAAATTTCACTTAATAAATACAAGAATATATTGCGATATGAATTATAGAATTAACTTATTCTAGGGAAAATATAGTTAAACTTTAGTGCCAGAATTTGTGTTAATTTTATAAAAATACTAAATGGTACACAAAGATCGCATTTGTTTTAAGCTTGATACAGCAACAAAGTATCCTAAACTTTTATTAATCGATAAAATCCGTCCGATACTTATTAAAAGAGTAAAATTACACGTTCAAGAAATTATATAATCAAAAAAATAATACCACAAATATGTTATCAACGTGTTGACTGAAAATGTTAATCGAGAGAGAGAATATTAATACGTAAAAGTCCTTTTTGAGTTTCTTATAGAAAAGTGGTGATCTAAAATCCAACCCGTTTTGGGTATCCTTAACTTGGCACGTCGCTCGTGGTTCTCCATTAGAATCGGCATTAATTTAATTATTGTTGTAGATCTCATTCAGTTCGTAGTCCTTGTCATTTTGGCCTTAACGCACCCTGGTATTACGCACATTTGTCATGGACGCACGTCCGCCCTCACTTTAATCCAAGCTCACGTCAGCGGATTAGTGTTGAAACACGTCTGATGAAGTGTTTTGTATCATTGCTTTATTATTATAACGAACTGGTGGGAAATATACACAAGTGATCATTACCATCCCCCGGATTAGGGATGTGGTATCGAAAGAAAAGTATCGATACTGTACTTATTAAAGGTATCGGAAGAAAAATATCGATACCGTTCTAGTATTGAAAGAAAATTATCAAAAACAGTAAGTATCGATATAGATTTTTTTTTAATCGTTCTTCCTCCACAGTACACTTTAGTAAACATTTTAATCCTAGCATGAAGATAACAAAAAAGTTGTTTCGTTCGATACCGGGGGGAGGGGGGTAGTACTAATACCAGTAAAAGTATATGAAAAAATTATCTAGTAAAAAAAAACTAGTATTGAAAGGAAAATATCGATACTTTTTTCCCATCCCACTCCGGATTATATTAAGGAAGGTCCTATAGTAGGTATTTGGTAGGTGGAAGGTCTTAGAAAGTACAAACAAATATTTTACTGTCAAAATTGCTAACATTCTACTATATTATCAGAGTTATTTTATTATAATATCAAAAATGACACCTACAATTCACATGACTTGACGTATGAATATATATAAGGTAGACATAATCACTTTTGTAGCTTTAATATATGGCCTTCCTACATGAATACGCAGGCATTAAATTAAAAGGCAACGCAAATAAGTGACTTAATTTATCTTAAATTATTTTAACTGTGATTTTTTTTCTTGTAAAGTTTATTTACAACTCTTTTTTTTTACAAGCCATCTGGAACAAAATTTAGTTCTACAGATTAAGTAAGTCGACTGAATATATTTCAACACCAAGAACATAAACCATAATAAAACTCACGTAAAATATTACCCCAACGACCTCCACCCCTAATTTGCCTCCACCTTTCCCCCATACTTCCCCTCCCCTCCAAAAAACAGAGTTTTCAACGGTCACTACAATATGTAAATTTTATACCTTAAGATAAAAGTCAGAAAACCCCAATAATTAACCCTTCTATCTACTGTTGGAGGTACACATTATAGAGGTCAAACTAAACTGACCAAAGTTTATTTGCTGGAAAGAGAGGGGAAATAGGAAGGTTTGTGAGGAACGGGGACTTAGAGGGGGTCAGAGAAGTCGGAGGTAAGGGAAGATAATGGTGCATTAGGTCCTACATGGGTTTTTATGAGCCCTGCTCTGTTTACAATAAACAGAGCTTTAGGTGCGACTTTCCTTATACAAATATACATATACACGTTAAGTAATATGCTATGTGTAGTTCTTTATATAGGTGTATATATTCAACCATACCTACCACGCATTTTACATAAAATATAATTTAGAAACATAATAGGATTTTTTTAGAGAAACACGTCACAGGATTAACAACAGTATCAATACATAAAAATATATCCCATAGTTTCACAACTGTAATCTATTTTAAATTATTTGTGTTAGTAAATTGTAGATAAATAATTATTGAAAATTACTTTAGATAAATGATTAAATATTTAATAATTGATAGTTAATAAGCCATTATTAATAAAGAATTTACATAAGTTCAAAGCTACTACAGGAGGTATTTTTACAAGTTTAAAAATATTGTTATGTAATAATTATTATATAGTTTTATAATAAATAAGGCGAGTGTTGATAAATAAAGGTTTAACAGCGTAACTTAGAAAAAAATAGTCAAATAGAACTGTTTGATAGATATAGTCCACCTACTATTCAACAATGGTTGGCTAACCTCAGATGCCCACCAATGCGGGTATGAATGTTTTAAATCTTAATTAAGCTGCTGGTGCATTTCCTAAAAATATCTTGTTAATAATACTAATTGTTTTATTTTAGATGGTTCCAGTCGCCTATAGCGAGATTAACCCTAATTAATTATTGGTCCACTACATAATAGTCAATGTATTAACATTATAATGTTCAAACACTGCCATTGATCATTTATCAATAACCATAGGAAGCTATAGACTCCGAAATCTCAAATTAGGTTCTGTACAAAAAAGCTTTAACATATGGTTACTCGCTTCTTCACAAATCCCTCCGCTTATCCCCCTAATTATACTAGAATCAAAGATTAGATTGTAGATCATGTCACCTGTAGTAATTTTCTCGTTATCATGATAAGTGTAAAAATGGTATATTCACATTTAATATCGCACGCACACTCTTAACACAAATTACTCGTGTGACTTCATCAGAATTATTCATTAGTACCTGTAGGTGAAAATATATCACTGGTGTCGATAATATTGGGTCATAGGCCCCTCTTAACCGTACTGGGAAATGTATTACAAAACGTCACGTTGCCTGAGCACGCAAAATACAAATTACTTAGCGTAAATGTTACGTCACTTTAATAGTTCATAGTCACGCAGTTTTTACGTTATGCTACTTAGGTTATGGCTATTTATTTCTTTTACTTTTTTTTTTTTACTTCTGTGTACTATTAGTTTTAATTTTATGTGGCTTAGAATAATTCAAAACCGTAAAAGGTAGGTATGAGAACACATTTATTTCCTTACGTGGTCAAATGTTACTCTGAATATTATTTCCGAAAAGTGACTGTAATTTATAGTCGAATAGAAAATTTAAGAGCCTTACCCAAGAGTGTACGTACCAATTAAATTTTGAAAATTCACTTTGGTAGTCGCATGGCTCATTGTGTTACACCCGAAATAGACTGGATCACCTATATCGGGGGTATCTGGGCTCTAATACTAACCCGGTGTACTGAGGGAGATGTTTTCCCTATATGGTTTGCCTCTCTACATCCATTCAAACGCTAGTACAATTCCAATAAATTCTACTTCCTTTATTCCTACCCTATTAGTGGTTTTAAATGCTGATAGTCCAAACGGGTAGTAATACACCGTAGACAAACAGTTTTTGGATAAACTCGTTTTAGCACAAGTTGAGGGAGCCACTGGTTTTATTCCGAGTAATGTTAAACAAAGATATACATCTTGTGAATGTGTGGAATGCCAGGCCGCCACCGTGGTTCGGATCCCACGTTAAACTGTAGGTTCTCCATTTCATCTCACAATCACCCTACCATTACACATTAGCGTGATAGCGTATAACCCGAAAGGGTAGTAAGACGCGGTGCTAATAATAATAACAAAAATATATGTTATTTATATATACGTTTGTCCTGCTATCAAAGTAGTAAATACATGTTGTGCTACGTCTGGGTTTGTAGTTTTAAGCTTGTTTAGGTCAAATTATTTTAAATTAAAGTTTAGTTTAAAAAAATATGTGTTTTTAAAAATAGAACGTTAAATACCTCGAACTAAAAACAAGTCATAAAGTTTATTTTTAAAATAAATAAATCTTCTCCCATTCTTTACCAAACAAAACCTTGGGGAGCTCAGTTGCCAATTTTGTTGAGTAGTGTCGATTTTCACAGTTAAAAGATAAATATGATTTTTTTATTTTGTCTATCATTATCATAATATTTTTTTTATTACTGTATTATTGTTACAATTATTATCATTACATTGTGAGGTGCGTCAACATAAGGTAATCGTTAAGTGTCTACTAAGTGTCGTTTATCGCTCAATGGATACGTGATCTCAACTTCAATCTCATCTGGTCTAGTTTTATGGTGACAGGAAACTTGGCGTTCAAATCCCGGCTGGGTGTTTTGTGGAGGATTTTATTCCTATATTTTTACTCATTTTATATTCACACAGTTCCTCTAAATTAAACCTTTCGCATTCCTACCTCATTAGTGTTATCAAATGCAGAAAACACGAACCAGTGGTAAAACGCGGTTTGATAAAAAGAAGTGGAACGCCTAAAAGTTTCAGGGTTTTGCGATATTAGTACATATTTGATTGAAACGAAAATTTTTACAGTCCGTGATTCTAATTTTAGTTTTAATGGGATAGGCTCACTTGTCGCTTCTTACGAGTGATAGCACTACTATACGTCAGATTGATTCTTTGGATATGTTCAGTTGGGCTGAAGTAAAATAATGGGAGGCCTAATAAGTTGATTGGTTGCAGGTCTATTCAGTAATAGCCTATCACAGGGGTGGTAAAACTAGGGAGTGACATCAAACATGTAAATACTTTCGTATTTAAATCGTATTTGAATTAAATAAACAATAGGCTAAACATCATCAAACATACATTTATTTCGTGCCACCGAACAAAAATATACTTTGTAGAAATATAAATTTGGCCCCACCAATACTATAACAGTACTATTTTGAGCCTATCCTAATACTAATTTATCCCTATAGATCCTACAAATTCGGCCCCATAAACCAACCAAAAACTTGCCATCTCATGTTGCACAAATTTAGGGTCGTGCTGTGCCATATGCTAGGTTAGGTTAGGATAAGTTAGGTTTGTGTGGTATTATACTATCCCTCTCTTTGCCGTCTTTAGTTCACCTTGAGAAAACATTCTCACCTATCCTTAGTGCTACGCCACAACATCCGGGGTCAAGCGACAACACAAACATAAGTCCAAATTCCGACAGCCTGCTTTTCCAAAGACTTCTAACGGTGTCGAAATAACATTTTATTTATTTATTTTTTCTCTCTGGAATAGTTTTATTAAATTTATTAAATTTTACTAAATATTACTAAGCACTCAATTTTTCACAAATTTCAATTGCTATAGTTTGGCACTTTATTTTCATAATTGGGTAAAAAAAAAAAAATGTGGCGTTAAAATTAAAATTGAAATAAATGTACTACACCACTATTACAAAAATACTTTGTTAAAACCATCGAATAGAAACAAATCTTAGGCATAATATATTTAACGTCAGAGATATTTCCGTATTAAATCAGTTGGATGGAATTCTATACTTGTCATTGCCAGCAGATAATTTACAAACAACAATATTGGGCATGATAATGATAGTATTAATATATATATATATATATATATATATATATATATATTAAGACTATTCTATATATATATATATATATATATATCTATTAAGATTATCATATATATATTATTATAATAAAGTTTACAAAACATGTATTAAACAACTAACACTATAAATTACACCATAAAAGTATTTCAAGCAAGTATTGTTTAGGTTTTATATTCGTTAATAACGTATGTGACAACTTGGCCACATGTGGCCACTAAGGTCAAATATGTTATAACTTTGAAGTTACCCTTCACCCAGTTATACCGCTCGGGGAGCTTAGCGTCGATGCAATTTAGGAAGGGAACCTTTAAATTTAGGTAAAGACTAGATGTAATATATCACGCGAGGTGGATGAATATGTAATGTATCATTATGGTGCTTATTGGTGTGCACATGCGCAGCTTCGGTACCTTGTTAAGGTGTCATGGCAACATGTAATAGAATTAAAGGCTACTAAGAAGAAATTTTTAAAGACGACTCAAACTCATCGTTTCAGGCTCAAATATGTATAGAATAAGAATAATTGGTTTTAAGAAGTACATATATATATTTTTTTTTTATCACAGATAAAGTCCAATTTTCATAGGAAGGGCTTAATGTGACCGCTACTGGATCTACTTTCAAGCTCTTATCCGTCATGCCATGTTATCTACAGCTATTACTTCTGAAATATAAAATTAATACACATAAAATGACGCTAACAACATATTGAAATATCTATTTGGGCCACAACATATTTATGGTATTTTCTAATCTTAATATATATAATTCTTCTGTACGTGTGTATGTCACTGAACTCCTAAACGGTTGGACCGAGTTTGATGAAATTTATTGTGTGTGTTTGTGTGGGTCCATGGATGGTTTTGATTCACAATTAAACCCGGTAGGTGGCGCTGCAATCGGGTTTTAGGATTTATTTTTATTTTTTAGGGAATTTATTTGAGGGGAATTTTTTTTAAAGATTTTTTGCATATCAAAACATGTAACCTCACAATTTCACTCCCCCCTCCCCCAATATGTATAATAATGAATATAATATGAATAATTGACCGTTAAAACCTTCTGAATAGTGAATAATTGAACTTCTGAGAATAATTCATAGTTATGTTTGTGTAACATAGGTGGCAATAATTTTGAATTGTGGTATTTGACGTACGCATCAATACATGCTCAAGTCTCTTGCGTCGTGGCTTGGCGTTGTTTTGACATTTCAATTTCTGTACGATGTGTTTCGATAATCCATGTATCACAATCGCGTGAATATTGAGTGTATTTTTCATCAAGTGTACTCAAATACATACATTGGGAAAATGTGTAAGGTGCTGTGTTGAAGTGAATATCTTACATGATCTTCCATAAATTTAAATTATATACATGCGTATTCAATGCCAATCAATCTAACCTGCAAATTTTTATTTTAAGTGCTTATTTGTATCAATGATTTTATAAAATTTACGGAGTGTTAAACGTTTCATCGAAAAACCACAACATGTAATCCATAAAATTCAAATATAAGTTGCTTATATTTAGGTGTTGTGTGTTTATTAAAGAACAATGCCACATCTTCGTGGAAGAGAAGGAAATATTGGTCGACGTACACAGATTTCACAAATAGTCCACACCTGTCGATTAAATCGAACGGCAGAAGATCAATTGACAGACAATGCAAATTTAAGAGTCCAGGTTGCAAACACACGTGCAAATGAAAGTCAACAGCAACGCAACGAATGCCTTCGAGCTAATTCATTGAGACAAAGACAGGAGCGTCAACGAGCCACTGACGCACACAGAGCACATGAAAAACAGCGCCTGCAAGTACATCGCGCATTGACACGCGCATAACTTCTCCGTCTTGCGTTCGAATATGAGTCGGACATTGACTCATCGTCACATTCACAAATTGTCAGCGGCGCTATGGACAAAGAATGCCAACACTGCCATGCATTAAAATACAAAGGTGAATCGGCCGGTTTCTGCTGCGCGTCTTGAAAAGTTGTACTTCCACCCTTGAATTCGCCGCCAGAACCATTTAAAGCACTATATGCTGGAACTACACCTCAATCAAAATTGTTTTTGCGTAAAATTCGCAAATTAAATTCTTGCTTCCAAATTACATCATTTGGAGCAATAAAATCATTCAGAATGAGGATGGTCGCCATTTTGAATCGACGTTTAAGATTCAGGGCCAAGTATATCATCAAATAGGTTATTTAATCTCAATGCCTGATGCCGATCCAAAATTCTTGCAAATGACTTCATGGGTGATGAGGAGCAACAAATAAAAGCACGCTGCCAGTACAACCACATCGAGCAGATGGAGGAGCGAGATATTATGGCGACTTTGGAACCATTTTTGCAAAATCACAACCAGTTGGTCCAGTTGTTTTATACCGTTTCAAACAGATTGCAAAACGACAACTACATGATCGTCAATAAAGCACACAAAGTACCATTTGGAGAGCATGCGGGCCGATACAATTCACGCACCGTTAATGAAGTTGCAGTTGTTATGGTTGGCGACGCATATGAACGTCGAGATATACGGATCCAACACAGAGATAACACGGTTCACACAATTCAAGAAAGTCATCGTTCTTACGACGCTTTGCAATATCCGTTGATATTTTGGGAAGGAGAAGATAGATATCACTTTAACATCAAACAAATAAATCCAGTGACAGGTACAATCTACATATTATTTACTTTTTCTTTTTCTGTAAGATTAATTTCTTTTTGTCTTATTTATATTTTTACTTTGCTGGTGCAGAAACCAACAAGAAACTGAGCGCGATGAACTTCTACGCATATCGGGTGATGATTCGTGCCAATGAAGACAACAACATTCTCTGATGCCTCCAGCTGTTTCATCAATGCATCGTTGATATGTATCTGAAAATTGAAAGCGAGCGATTACGGTACATCAAGTATAATCAAGCGAAGCTGCGTTCTGAGGAGTACATTCATTTGCGTGATCCTATTTTCGGTAAAGTCGGTAACGTTGATGGAACCACTAATAGCAATGACATCGTTACCGCATATATTCTTTCATCATCATCATGAAATTAAAATTTTGTTATTGCCAGGTCAAACAGCAATGCATCGCCATGACATCACTGCACGTCTCTTCAAACAAAATTAATATCGTTGATTAACTAGACTACACATCAATCTGTTCATTTATACACCTCAGGGATTATACGAAAAACATTGTTCATCAACTCGCATTAAGATAAAAACAAAACTAACTTTATTGATTTTGTCGGACAGTCTTTATAACATCACAACCTTAGGTATAAGAGGGGGTGAGGTTTCTATGCAGCTGACTGTACGTAACATTGAAATAGTATGTACTTCGTACAACAAGTCTATACTATTTAGATGGTACGTATATAGGTAAGTTGTTCTGCTTAAGCCCGTAAAGGTTCTAGGCCCAAAATAGTATGTGTTTTGCACTATGAAAATAGAAACAATTAAAAAGTAATTTGACATTTGTCGTATTTGAAGGTATGTCAATAAAATAAAATTAGCTGTACCCGGCAT
Organism: Timema cristinae; assembly: GCA_039000515.1. NCBI lineage: Eukaryota > Metazoa > Arthropoda > Insecta > Phasmatodea > Timematidae > Timema > Timema cristinae. The sequence goes on along the minus strand of JBCFYV010000935.1, from coordinate 45,015,913 downwards.
ACAAATTTGTAAGCAAGCTTCGCAATTTTTTTCGATACAGCTGATATTTGTGGAGCTGTGGGCGAAATTCCAAAAATTGTTGGGATCACTATTCCATATATTATTATTTATAATAATGGATACCATGTATGTATAAGTGTCTAGCAGTTCCTATTCTAAGTAAAATTTATTAGTTACAGAAACAGACAGACAGACAGAATGGGAAAGCATTTCCATTACTGTGAAACAAAGTATTTGCAATGTACTATTGTCTCAATATAGTTGATTTTGAGGAAAGAAAATATGTTTTATTTTGTATGTTGTCTTGACAAACCCTGAATTTTTAATATTTGTGTAACTCAATAATTGGAGTTCATTGTGAATTTGTAGTTGTGATGATCACATAGTGTTTGTTTTACTATCGAAATCAATTATTCCACCCAAACGAAAAGCCAACGTTCAGGCATGACAACGTCTGTCGGGTCCACTAGTTTTCTTATAAAAAACTATTGGGTACAAAGAATTGTTAAGTTATCTTTTAAAAATCTCCTGAAATAACGTTGATTTTTTTTCTCGACACTCCACTCAATATATATACATATTTAAAATAATGACGTAGGAATTATGAAGATATAATTCTGGACAATTTTGTTTGGAAGGAGAATGGAAAACCATATAGAGAGATCAACCTCACTACACCCAGACAAAACGTAAACCATAAACTTCCCGTCAGGGGCAAACCTTGCCAAACGATACTGACGCCTTAACCCACGTGTCCAGCGTTTCAGGTAAATATTGTTTTAATTCTACTAGTCTCACGACAGCTCATGGATGAAAAGAAAAATTATATATTCAGAATGTATTCCTTAAGCAGCGAAATTCGTGCATATTATAATATATTTATGATTAAATAAAACCCTCACTGGTAATCACACGCTAATAAACGTCCATCTCATGATTGTAATAATAATAATAATAATAATAATAATAATAATAATAATGATACATAGAACCACGTATTACTACCCATTCGGGCTAAACGCTCAAGTACTAAATACTCTGATGGGTTGTGAGTTGATAAGATTGAATATAGAGGAAGTGTACCCACATTTGCATGGAGGGAGAGTAAAAAACCATTTAGGAAAAGCCACCCCTGTTCACCCGAGCAAGGTTTGAACCTCGATCTCCCCGTCATCGGAGTCTAGCTCAACACGTAACTAGTGTGTTAACTAACTACGCCACCGAGGATATTGTAATGGATTGCTGGAGATGGTAAGGTCAAGAATACAAGCTCGGCTGGATGCATAGAGGATGGTTTACCCATCCCATCTCCAAAATAATTAGGGGCACTTTTTCTAAAATTATTCCTCACGTCCTTAATAATAATTAATAATTTAATATTTACAATGATTTAGTCCACCTCGATGATCTTGTGGTCAAGAACTTGCCTCACAAAACGATGTCAATAGGTTCAAGCCCTTGAAGATTCAACGGATTTTTCTTGAATGATAAAAATCCGTAGCACAACTTCCTTCGGAGAAGAAGTAAATCCACCGGTCCCATGTGGATTGTGCCATGTAAAAGATCACTGAAAGTTATGTGAGAATACATTTCCCGGCAAAATTAGTAAGCCCTTTCGAATTCGTTGAAATATATTCTCATGTGCTGATCCAAACAGTCGATTCAGAAATTCCACGATAAATTCCTCAGATAAATAAATAAACAATATTAATGATCTATTAAACGAAGCAAGTGAAATTTTGATAATGTAACTACAGTAGGTGTAAATTAACTCACTTAGATTGAGTCACAAATACATATTTTAACACAAAGAGTTTTATCAGGCTAAGAATTACACTTTCATACAAACCATGCACGTGATATAAAAATGTTAACACTAACATTGGGAAGAATGATTAGTTATTAATAAAAACTCGTACGTATATAGTAAAATATTTTGGGCATTGTCTTTGATAGAATCAATATCTATTACGTTTTAAGTCAACCCCAGGACATTATCATTACCTACCAAATCAATCTAATTTCAAGCAAAATATTAAAATCTAAATAGCTAAATTTTCCGTAATTAAGGAATTAATATAACAGGTCAACTTAATTTTTATGAATTCGGACGAGACAAATTTGTACGGTGGAACATTGTCAAGAGATCCCCAATCTTCTTCTTATGACTAAGGAATTTTCATCAAGGAAAATCCCCACTGGGATAACAGAGCATTGTTAAATAGAGAAATTACTCCACCTCGGCACTCTAAAACATTCATACCGACGGCTACAAGGGACACAATTTTCAAGGATTACATAAAAAGAGAGTAAGTGCGGATGGAGTTAAATCCCTCCTCTGACAAGGTATACACACTATCAAATCCTGTGAGGTTTAAAAGGGACAAAACTTCATACCCCCTCGCTTCTCTTTTGTTTTAAAATGTACCTCGTGTTTCATTCTTTGTTTCTCATTAACTAGAGAGAAACAGACGATCGGCAGAAAGAGAGGGAGAGAAAAGCATTTCCCTCGAATGAAGAGGTTTTTTTTTTTTTTTTTTTTTACAGAGTTGGTCTGGTATACCTGACCTTCATTCATTTCAAACAGTGGAGCGTTAGCTAAGAATAACTGTGTTTACAGTGGTCTGGAAATAGAATGCATGTAACATATCCACATTACACATGCCAGACCTCTCCCACATACTGGTTGCATGCAGTCAACTGCTTCAGCTTCCGACAGAATCACGTCCTAGTTCATACATGTCTTTCTCAACTGTTAGGTACGTTTTCATTCACAGATACAATTTTATATCCCACACATACTCTAAACTTAGACTATTGTGACTCTAAAATCACTTTTATTGCAAAATAATTTGAGGTATGACCCTAAACGCAATTATAATCTAAGCACATCCAAAATAATGAAAAGTGGCTACTCTATAGATAAACTTTTGACTTGAAAGACGGGAATGTACCGGATACAAATACAACAATAAAACTGCCCTTTTTTGTCGTGTTTAGTGATCATCTAAATATATAAAAAGTAATTAAATCATTTCCTTTAGATATACACTAATAGTGTGTCCAAAAGATATCAAAAATATTAAAAGTAAATGCCACAGTATTGTTTGACTCTGAAGTTATATCAAATCCCTTTTTATAATTTTTATTTTTAATAAAATCATTATTTACCCGCTTTCATGGCCGCATGGTCTAACGCACTACTTTCACAGTAGAATAGACTGCCGATGACGGGGAGATCAAGGTTCGAATCTCGGTCCGGTATACTGAGGGTGGTTTTCCTAAATTGGTTTCCCATTCTCTTTCCATGCAAGTGCGGGTACACTTCCTATAATATAACCTTCCTCATTCCTAAAGCCGTTAATGTAATTAGTATATAAGCGTATGACCCGAATGGGTAGTAAGACGCGGTGCTAAAAAGCAAAGCATTAACTTCAAGGATTATAATATCAAATTCAACCAATTTTCAAAAGCGACCCCCATTTATAGCCATACCCATTTATAGCCATAGAACGTGACGGTATGATCACAGGACTTCATATGTGGTTGAGGTCTCTAAAAAAAAAAATTGGTCTTGAGTGTAGATTTACACAAAAATAACTAAACGTTTAAACTTTTTATTTTCACCGCGTCTTACTACTCGTTAGAGCTATACGTTTGTATAATAACTACGCTAATGGTTTTCGGGGATTAAGAAAACTATATTTAAAAGAAATGTACCTGCATTTGCGTGGAGAGCGAGAGAGAGAGTGTAAAACCATTTTTGAAAAACCACCATTAGTACACCCAACCTAGATTCGAACCTCGCGATCTCCCTTTCATCGACAGTCTAGTCTACTGCAAGAGTAGCTCATTATACCATGTGGCCACCGAAACGGGTAATGTCTAAACGTAAACGGGGTTTCAGTACAGCCCTTGTAACACGGACAAGCAGCAAGAAATTTGTCTTTGGTAAATTTTCGCCCGAGTATGATTTGCCGATATACGAAAATTTGTTGATTTGTATAAAGAAGCACCTTATAGTTCTACAAATATTTTCATCTGTTAAATTTATTATAATCACAATTAAACTTAATTTAGTTATTCCCGCTATTGAGAGGTCTAGGAGACTAACTACAATCAAGGAGACGTTGGTTCGCTACCCAGTGATAACTTGTTGGGTTGAAAGCTTAAGATGGATGTAATTTCCTTTGACTAAGACACACACCTGAGTGGTCACACTGTTTAAGATGTAATTCTCACAAATAGAATGTATCACCAGTGACAGGGAGGTCCAAGTTCGAGATCATCTGGTCTCCTGAGGGAAGTTTTCCACATGGGATTTATCACTGTGCGTTTACCTCCTCATTTCTGTGCTAATGCACGTGCATTTTCTATCAAGTTTATTCATCACCTTTACTCTCACTTCTACTCTTCAAATTATCTTGTGCTAAAAGCGATTAAAAAACAATAGTTTGAACTGCACTTAACAAATTTAGCTATTGAATGTTTTCTTAATCTATTTCTAAACATTCTTAATGTAGAAGGATGTTTATTTATACAGCCCAAATTTCATAGGGAAAGTCTCTTATAAAATAAAAACTTTTTGGGAATGAAGTTGATAAAAAGATTCTTTATATTATTACTTTATATGTATTAATATTCGATCTTGGTGATCGTTGGGTAAAGTGCTCACCTCAGTAGCCGATTTTCGTGGGTTGACCCAGATGTCTATTGAGCGATTAAGATCTGTAGCACGACTTCCTTAGAAAGGGGAGTAAAGCCGTCGCTCCCATGTCGATTATGGAATGTAAAATAACTCTGGAAGGCCAGTAAAAATACCTTTCCAGGTAAAAATGTAGGCGTTTTCACGCTTGCTCATAGAAATTCACTGTAGAAGGCAACAAGCAACCACCAAAATTCTTCAACCTTCTTAGTACGTGTGGTTTCTACCAGATGGTGCTGGCATCACTGAACAGCCTAAGGGCTGAATGCGAGCCCAGCTCTACTTGGATAGAGGTCAAATCAAGCCAACCTTCAGGTTTTTTACTTAAGAATAAGAAGACCTATTTATAATATTCATCAAAAGCTACAGCTACAAATCAAATGAACGATCTGACTTATGAATATGTTAACGTAGGTTTATTAGCTTTTATAGCTGTCAGATAAGGATTCATATTATTATTATTATTATTATTATTATTATTATTATTATTATTATTATTATTATTATTAGCACCGCGTCTTACTACCCGTTCGGGTTATACGCACTTACGCTAATGTGTAATGGTAGGGTGATTGTGAGATGAACTGGAGAATCTACAGTTTAACGTGGAATCCGAACCAAGGTGGAAGCCTGGCATTCCACACATTTACAAGTTGTGATTAATATACGTCTTGTCAGAGATGAATGAAGTGTTTTGCAATCGGATAAATATGTGCCGGGACCGAGGATTGAACCCCGGACACCCAGCACAGAAGTCTGACATCTTACCCCTACACCGCCAGGTGAACCGATTTTTCTTATGAAAATTGAACTGTAACTGTGTAGAGGTGCGCAAGTCACGTATACTAAGCAAATGTGAGAAGATACAACCAAAATGCATTCAATATTGATTAAATTTTAATCTATTACTTTTATTGTTCCAAAAGTATTTATATTATCTATAAAATGTGACATTGCAGTTTACATTGCCTCACTTATCTATTTGTTAAAAACATTAATTAGATTTTAAAATTGTCAAAAGTATTTCTTCCTCTCTGAATCAGATTGTGCCATACCCCTTCTCTTTTTTGAAGTGCTAGCCTACCACCAAACAAAAAATAAGCGAATCTAGTCTCATATCCACATCAAAATATATGCAAAACTCTGTGCGGACATGCATAATTTTTTTTAATTGAACTAGTGAAAAGAGAGTCTTTATACAAGGCTATGTTGAGGGAGGGCTTTACATTATTGCGTGTGTTCGTTATTAGGTTTTATATGGACATAAATCTGCTCAGAAAAAGCTTTCCCCCTCTCCTCATCCAAAAATACATACACATACAGCTAATGAAACATTGCATGCAGCATATGCTTAAAAATACTCTCACTTCTCGGTAACCGACCAACCAAACCCCATCCAACAACCACGCCACTCCCCGCTTGAAAACGAATGTGTGTATGTGCATGTGTGATTGTCTGCGTGTGCATGGCATTGAAGGTTTGTGTGTGTATGTGTACATGGTATGAGAGAGGTGGGGGATCTAAGCTAATTATAAATTTAATGACTAACTCAATGAGCGCTAGCAAAGAGGCTAGAAATGAAGGTGAAAGTAAGGGCTGTAGATGTGTTTTGTGGCCCTTGAACTTTGTAAATGCTTTTTACCCACCAATACGCCCTCACCCTCCCACCAGCCATTCCTCACCATATTTCCACACTTACCACTTTATAAAAACCTTATAACTTTACCTTCACCATCGTGCAGAATATCTTGATTACGTATCCAATATAACTTCAAGGGAATAGTGTTTGCTGCTTTATTTTAACGGCTTACACATTAAAACCATAAAACTCAAGTTTTAAAGAGTGTGTTATATTATAATAGCCGAATTATTTTGAACTATTAAATTATTTAAAACAAATTAAACGAGTAAATGTTGGTTTTCCCTAAAAGTATAATTCTACTGATGACTCTATTACATTTGTTTTTCCCGCGAAATTATAACATGGTAGTCAAATTAAGAAGTTAGATGGTTTACCATGTTAGTAAATTTTTACTTTGCAATTTGAGAAATAATTATAAAAATCTTTTGTAAAATTTAAAAATGCTGTAATAGTGTACACAAATATTAACATTTATACCCACTTCAGTGGCCTCATGGTCTAAAGCATTGCTCTCGCAATAGACTAAGCTGCCGATAGTGTATAGATCGTGGCTCGAACCCGGTCTTGTGTAATGAGGGTGGTTTTTCCTATATGGTTTCCAACACTATCTTTCTCCACGTAAATGAAGGTTCACTTCCTCTAAATTCAACCTTTATTAGTTTTAACTCACTTGCGTAGTTAGTTAAATGGGCGTACAACCAGAATGGTTCGTAATATACGATGCTAAAAATACTATTTATAAAAATAATAATAATGGAGAATCTAATATGAACTCGTGGAACACAAGACTAAACCATGACTTGTTGGTAATCAAACTTATCTAATACAGCACACCTAATAATATACAAGATAGTTAAATTGCCATTATCTTTAAAAACAAAAAAACTAATAAGTATTTGTTAAATGTTTGTTTTGACCAATATAGTTATTTGTGTTTGTTTGTTTTAAAAAGAAGAAACTTAACGTCCTAAACATGACAGTTTCCGACAGTTTCGACAGTATTATTTATTTAGCACCACGTCTTACTACCCGTTCGGGTTATACACTTAAGTACTAATTACACTAATGGATTAGGAAATGTGAAGGTTGAATTTAGAGGAAGTAAACCTGCATTTTCGTGGAGGGAGAGTGGAAAACCATTTATGGAAAACAACCCCCAGTCCACCCGACCGAGATTCGAACCTCGATCTCCCCGTCTTTGGCAGCCGAGCCCAATAAGACTAGCGCGTTAGCTAACTACGCCACCGAGGCGGGTTTCCCGATAGTAATAATGTGAACAGAGAAACAATAGAGTTATCTATTATCTCAACAAACATACTCAGCCCGGAATTGAATTACATTAAAGCGTCGATTATTCTGACGTCAAAAATCCGGATCACCAACAAAAAACTATTATTTATAGAAATAGCCCTATGGCCACCATAAAACGCACCCAAATCCCTGTTAAAAAAATGAGACTTTTTTTTGTAGATAATTTTTTCCTCAGTACATTCCACCAGAATTTTTGATATTTATCAAAAACAAAAATGTGTAAGTTCCTTGTTTAAATAAAGTGAAAATGTTTCTACCCTAACACTGAGTTTTCGTGAGTATCCCGTCCATACATTTATTTTCTATTTTTTGTTTAGGTATTGTATTTTAGAAAATCAGGACAAATAAACTATCTGAACTGGGTCGATCCCTATTCAGTCCAAATTATCGACGCTATAATGTATTTAATTCAGAGGTGAAACCAGAATGCAGTTTGAAAAAGCGTTACGTGGTTTACGAATGACTCATAAGGCCTCACTCTCACAATAGTTTTGACTTCCAGTTGACGGAAATATCGGAGTTCACACCCCACTCAGGTGTATTGAGTGTGATTTCTTCCTAAACGATTTTCCACACTCTCTCCATGTAAAAGTAGGTACATTTCCTTAAATACTTCCTTCCTACCCCATCAATGTAAATATTCGGATATCCCGATAGAATATTTTATTGTAAAGTGAACTATACCCGCATTCATGAGCCGGGACACGCGATTAAAGTATGTCTCGTTTGTCTGGATCTTCAACCAGCGGAGTGGGGATGGATGGATATACTGAGCTATTTTTTACCTCTTTCTGTGTAGATGCGGATACACTTCAAATAAATGTATTATTTCTAATCCCTGGATCATAAGTGTAAATATGCCGATAGCCTAAGGGGTCATCCATACCATGTAGCGCTTTTAAGAGGGTGGGAGGGGTGAGCTATAGTGTATACATGGAGGGTTAGTGAGTACATCACATTACTACGTAGCACAGATCTTATACTCATATTCTGGTCTTGAAGAAAATAAAACTCTCCACGTTTTGAAATTATTTATATTCAAGATAGATTCCGAGTTGTGTTAAATCTGAGTCCCACTTTTATGTGTCACAAAAGCTTCCCTATGAAATAATGAAATTCATGCTTCATGGGAGTTACGTAACACAGGCCAGAAGGGGTAAGGGGTCGGGATATTTTTTTATTTGGTGCTCCCTGTGAAATAATGACATTAAACCTTGATGGGAGTTACGTAACACAAGTTGGAAGGGTGAGGGGCTCAAGATAAATTTCTATTTGGTGTTACATGGGGGGAAATGAGGGTAAAAATAAGTCGGGTGGCTTTTGGATAACTCCTTAGACAGGTAGCGAGAAGCGAAGCACGTAAAAAAGGGAATGAACCATTTTGGTGATCTGTTTTATTAATTTTAGTGCATCGTGTCTTATGACATATACAGAATAGACACACATTAACTCTGGAAGGTTAGAGATGAGGAAATTATAATTATAAGGAAATACACCTACGTTTGCGTAGAGGAAAAGATAAACTATTTAGGAGAAACCTTCACTCAGTACACCAAGCCGGGTTTGAATACCAATATCTTCGTTATCAGTAGTCCAGTATTCCAATAGTTACGCCTTAGAATAAAAAAAAATACACGTTTAGTCAATTCCACAATTAATAATAGTTAGGAGCACCAAAATATTGTAAGACCTATTTTTACGAGCTTTCACTAGCACATTTAATTAATATACAACTATTTCTAAAGGTCATTTTAGCATTTTCGGATGTAATATACACTCGTGAAATAAAATAAAATTTAATATTTCCACGAAATGTATTACTTGGCTTTATATGCGAATAATGGTAATCTATGTCGATTTTAATGATAATCAATTATGTACAAACTATTCAAAGTTTCACTTATAAGCAGATAACATTGTTATTTGCTTGAAAACAACAGTGAAAATAGTACCAACAACACTATTGTAATTTTAGTCTTAATATTCAGTTTCCAGTCCAGAAAAAATAATTCCCTCCACTTAAGAACATTGGTTATTATGACAATCAATTGTGACTAGAGACAAATATTTTAGAGTTTAAGAATTTGAAATTTTGCCGTAATTTTTCTATCCACTTATTTGAGTAGAGTTTTATTTTTTAGCATTCTTAGCTGAAACATTCCTCTTATCTACAGACTTATAAAACCTAGATATAAATTTGTATTTAACGAAATCCAATCATTTTATTCATCACAAACCAGCTTCTCTATTAATTACCTAAAACTAATAATTTTAAATTTCATATCTTTCTAAACTGTATATCAAATCCAAAGTGGTTATCTATTTCAAACATACATTATTTGAATATTTTTTTAAAAATTCTACGTGTTCTTTTAAGTTTCTGATTCTGAACCAAATGAATCTAAGCACATGCTTAACGGGATTGGAAAAGCTTCTCTAATGCTTAAATCCTTGTGCATAGTAGCCAGAGGAAAGTATAACAAACTAGCAACAAGTAAGGTTTACTCAACTAACAAGTTCAGAGTTGGGAGAAGCGAACTTTTCAGTACAAAATAAACAGTTAAATCCTTTTTGATGACGCGTGACATTTTTTTCAGAGTAGTTTCAAAAACTTTGTTTAAACGATACTAATGACATCACGCTAACCACGACACGCTTAAACTCTTTCTTTCTTTTTTTTTAATGCAAAGAAGTTTCTTTTAGAAGAATCGTCTATTTGAAGAAAGACATTTCCAGCACTTAACCCAGGATCATGTTGTGTAGGAAGACGAAATCTTAAGTTAAAAAGTTTCAAAGTTTAAATATAGACTGAAGTATTAGTTTCTCTTGAAATAAAACTCTTACTTGTACAAAATGTTTTAAGCTTACTTCAAATATTTTTTTTTTCAAAGCAGAGATTTAGCACATCATAATTCAAGAAGCACTACACTGTTCACCACTTCAAAAGAATGTTTGAACACCTCAGTTTCTCGATAGATTATAGATATGTAGCCACTTAATAAATTGCGTTGTTATAACATAATTATAAAATATAACAGTGACTATTCCACTTCATTTATTTCCCTCAAGTTTAGCGGGCAGTACCTCAAAATTATTTATGATTGATTTATCTTAGTGTCATAAGATACGGCAATGACTATACCAACCCTCTATTATATTACAGTGAGTGTACCACTACTCTATGGTTTGTTCCTACCACTAGCCTCAGATACGACGGTGACTGTGCCACCTCACTATGATTTATTCCTCCCTCCACCACCCGACTGTACCATTCCCCAATAGCTTGTTCCTCCATCTACCAGCAGATATAACAATGACTCTACCACTCATCTATGGTCCATTCTTTCCTCTACCAGCACATATTACATTGATTGTACACCCCTATATAGCTCAGTCCTCCCTCTACCAACAGTTATGACAGTGACTATACCACCTCTATATGGTTCAGTCTTCCCTCTACCAGCATATGATAGTGACTGTACCACCCCTATATGGTTCAGTCCTCCCTCCACCAACAGGTATGACAGTGACTGTACCACCTCTATATGGTTCAGTTCTCCATCCACCAAAAGATATGACAGTGACTGTACCACCCTCTATGGTTCAGTCCTCCCTCTACCATTAGATATGACAGTGATTGTACCACCCCTATATGTTTCAGTCCTCCCTCCACCAACAGATATGACAGTGACTGTACCACCCCTCTATGGTTCAGTCCTCCTCTACTAGCAGTTATGACAGTGATTGTACCACCTCTATATGGTTCAGTCCTCCCTCTACCAGCAGATATGACAGTGACTGTACCACCCCTCTATGGTTCAGTCCTCCCTCTACTAGCAGTTATGACAGTGATTGTACCACCTCTATATGGTTCAGTCCTCCCTCTACCAATAGATATGACAGTGACTGTACCACCCCTCTATGGTTCAGTCCTCCCTCTACTAGCAGTTATGACAGTGATTGTACCACCTCTATATGGTTCAGTCCTCCCTCTACCAATAGATATGACAGTGACTGTACAACCTCTATATGGTTCAGTCCTCCCTCTACCAATAGATATGACAGTGATTATACCACCTCTATATGGTTCAGTCCTCCCTCTACCAATAGATATGACAGTGATTGTACAACCTTTATATGGTTCAGTCCTCCCTCTACCAGCAGATATGACAGTGACTGTACCACCCCTCTATGGTTCAGTCCTCCCTCTACTAGCAGTTATGACAGTGATTGTACCACCTCTATATGGTTCAGTCCTCCCTCTACCAGCAGATATGACAGTGACTGTACAACCCTCTATGGTTCAGTCCTCCCTCTACCAATAGATATGACAGTGATTTACCACCTCTATATGGTTCAGTCCTCCCTCTACCAATAGATATGACAGTGATTTGTACCACCCCTCTATGGTTCAGTCCTCCCTCTACCAGAGATATGACAGTGATTGTACCACCTCTATATGGTTCAGTCCTCCCTCTACCAGCAGATATGACAGTGACTGTACCACCCCTCTATGGTTCAGTCCTCCCTCTACTAGCAGTTTATGACAGTGATTGTACCACCTCTATATGGTTCAGTCCTCCCTCTACCAAGATATGACAGTGACTGTACCACCTCTATATGGTTCAGTCCTCCCTCTACTAGCAGTTATGACAGTGATTGTACCACCTCTATATGGTTCAGTTCCTCCCTCTACTAGCATATGACAGTGATTGTACCAAACCTCTATATGGTTCAGTCCTCCCTCTACATAGATATGACAGTGATTGTACCACCTCTATATGGTTCAGTCCTCCCTCTACAATAGATATGACAGTGATTGTACCACCCTCTATGGTTCAGTCCTCCCTCTACCAAAGATATGACAGTGATTGTACCACCTCTATATGGTTCAGTCCTCCCTCTACCAATAGATATGACAGTGACTGTACCACCCCTCTATGGTTCAGTCCTCCCTCTACAGCAGTTATGACAGTGATTGTACCACCTCTATATGGTTCAGTCCTCCCTCTACCATAGATATGACAGTGACTGTACCAGCCCCTCTATGGTTCAGTCCTCCCTCTACTAGCAGTTATGACAGTGATTGTACCACCTCTATATGGTTCAGTCCTCCCTCTACCAATAGATATGACAGTGACTGTACCACCCCTCTATGGTTCAGTCCTCCCTCTACTAGCAGTTATGACAGTGATTGTACCACCTATATGGTTCAGTCCTCCCTCTACCAATAGATATGACAGTGATTGTACAACCTCTATATGGTTCAGTCCTCCCTCTACCAGCAGATATGACAGTGATTGTACCACCCCTCTATAGGTTCAGTCCTCCCTCTACTAAGACAGATTTAATTAAGTGATTAGTCCTCCCTCTACATATGGTTTCCAGTCCTCCCTCTACCAATGATATGACAGTGATGTACATATGTCACCCCCACAAATATCTTACACCTATAGGTTCAGTCCTCCCTCTACCAGCAGATATGACAGTGACTGTACAACCTCTATATGGTTCAGTCCTCCCTCTACCAGCAGATATGACAGTGACTGTACCACCTCTATATGGTTCAGTCCTCCCTCTACCAGTAGCTATGACAGTGACTGTACCACCCCTCTATGGTTCAGTCCTCCCTCTACCAATAGATATGACAGTGACTGTACCACCTCACTATGGTGTATTTCTCGTCTCTTGCCAAGCCTGAAATCTGGTCCAGAAGGCTGCACAAGACAGCAGCGACAAGCGAAAAAAAAAAAAACGGCTAGGAAACACAAACTCTCGCTTCACTACACAATATCGTTCAACGTGCAGGACCTGCTCCCTTCCCTCTCTCTGTATTCTTTCAGGACTTCTCTTTCTGTTCTCGTTCGTAGAAGCTGTCTTACTCGATATTTTTACTATGCTTCTTGCAGAAAACATGGTGAAAACTGTCCACCTGTCTTGCACTTTTATTTCTTATCGCTTTCCTTTCACAGATTTTTTTCAAAAGACAAATAAAACAAATGTAGAGACTAGCTCAAAAGAAAAATTGGTATTTTATTTGAAAGAACTTATTTTATAATAATTTTTTTTTTAAATTACTAATGAAATATTATTCTTAATAATGACACTACGTCACATTTATCAACTCGTTGGTAAAAAAAATATTTAAATTGTTTAGATTTATATTACCAAATGGACATGGACGCCCCTTTGAGATTTCTCGGGCTTTGAGTTAAATTTTTAATTGTTACAATTCTATATTAAGAAACGCATTAAATGATTCTTATAAAATAGATCTATACATTAAGTAAAGATAGTTATAGTCTTCTACATTAGTCACTTTATTTCAAAACTAAATGGACTGCTCAGGTTGTTGCTGGAAGATGTTGCATTAATTATTCAGAAAGTTAAAATGACTTCACACTTATTGGTTAAAAGCTGTCATGGTTATTATGTCGTGATTGTTCATTATTATGTTTTTTAAATTATTTTGATTCTGATATTAAATTTTGTAAGGTTTCATTATTTGGTTAATAGACGTTATTTTAGTTAGTGTTGTAATCCAGGTTTTTTTTAAACAATTTTTCGATTACAGACTCCCATTGTATCGCCCAATATATCGCCATATCTCATTCGCCAGAATGTCGATATCATCACTATCATCCCCAGTTCTGTTAAGAAACAATATTACTTGAAAACATATAAATAGTTTGGTTTTATTTTACATGCGGATAGCTAGTGACAGAAATCTGAAAGAAAATCATAAGGATTTTACAACACGTATTTATATAAAAATGGAAAATCACAAATATATAATCATTATTGATAAGGATACAAGAGGTATGGATACCCCCGGTTAAGAACTGTTGTTGTATTGGTTTGTTATTTAGTTTTTAGAAGGTACTTCGATAGTTATTGTAATTGATATAATGGTTCAATATGTTGTTTATATAAGCTAT